>JAIEZT010001318.1:2105812-2277479 GCA_019594935.1 Periophthalmus modestus | reverse complement strand
AACTAAAGCTCTCTGCTGCTTCTTGGAGTTTATACTTTACTGTGATTGGTTAAATCCACCTGTCACTCAGAGAGGAGAGAGGAGTGGCTTCAGAAAAGTGCTTTGAACTTTGAATTGAATTTTTTTTTATAAAGGTTTTTCTGCTTTAATGTTGGTGTTATGATGATTATTGGTGATTATTTAAGTTTTGATATTTGTGATTTGAATGCCTTTCTTATTCTGTAAAGCACTTTGAATTACTATTATTGCATCCATCCATTTTCTTCCACTTATCCGGTGCCGAGTCACGGGAGCAGCAGTCTAAGCAGGATCTCCCAGACTTCCCTCACCCCAGACACGTCCTCCAGCTCCTCTGGTGGGACCCCAAGGTGTTCCCAGGCCAGAGAGACATAGTCCCTTCAGGGTGTCCTGGATCTTCCCTGGGGCCTCCTCCCGGTGGGACATGCCCGGAACACCTCGGTCATACTTTGAATTACTTCTTGTACAAATTATGTCGTACAAATAAACTTGCCCGTGCCTAAATGAGCACTGAGGTGTACTAAACGAGAATTTAGAATTATAACAAAATAAGGACTTTACCAGAATCATATATTGAGGCGACAGTAGTTCAGTTGGAGTGTTTGTCCACTGATCCAAAGGTTGGCGGTTCGAATCCCTCTCAGGACATACACATCATTAAATATGACCATTTACCATTTATTGTCACGGAAAACAAATCACAATATAAAACATTTTCAGGCTAAAGAAAATGATATAACAGACAGGTAACTCCAGGTCTGTTTTGATGAGGACACAACATTATAACATCACCTGCATTTCTGTTGCTTAAAAAATGGTGGAACGTAGTAATGACCCGTTAATGGTAGAGTACAGTGTTTCTCAAACGTGTGGTAGATGTACCACTGTGGCACTTTATCAGGACATCTCTTCAGTTTGTGAGTTTGCCTAATTTCGAGCTACTTTTTTTTTTTGTCCTCCTTTGGGTCATTTTTTGTTTGTAACTACAGTAGAAATACTTTAGATCTGGTGATACTCGGGAGCCTGATCTTTTCTTTGATGGTATTTGATGTGAACTGTTTGTAGACCTGGTTCATCCCTCGATTAGACTCGGAATAGTTCTGTTATCGACCTGATCCAGCCCTAAATTAGACCTACAATAGTCCTGTTCTAGACCTGCTTCAGCCCTGGTGGTACTCGGGGAGGCAGATGTTTTCTTGGGTGGTGTTTGGTGACACTGGTGAAGTACAGAACAGACCAAATCAATGTCATAGTGTGTGTTACTAACAGGATAAACTGTCCCTGCAGGTCAGTGCGTTTGTCCCTTACATTAAAAGATCGATGCTCTCTGCGTCAGTGTCGGAGGGAACATTAGACCATGGGACATATGTGAAACATATGGGATTATAGTTAGAGGAGAGGGCAGATTTTCAGCAGGAATTTAGAGGCTTTTGGGTATTATCGTTGTATCAGACTATTATTTGAAATGAGGGTGGCTACAATTAGAAATAAATATTGGACTTAACATTTCCAGATTTAGATGTTTTGGACAAACAAAGAATTCTGCCATTGTTTGTACAGTGAATATACGGTGCAGAGGAGGAAGAGAGTGAGTATAAGGTACAGAGGAGGAAGAGAGGTACAGAGGAAGGAGAGAGGTACAGAGGAGGGAGAGAGTACAGACAGAGTGGTTCAAGGAGGAGAGGTACAGAGGAAGGAGAGAGGTACAGAGGAGAGGTACAGAGGAGGAGAGTGGTACAGAGGAGGAGAGAGGTACAGAGGAGGGAGAGGTACAGAGGAAGGAGAGAGGTACAGAGGAGGAGAGAGGTACAGAGGAGGGAGAGAGGTACAGAGGAGGGAGAGAGGTACAGAGGAGGGAGAGAGGTACAGAGGAGGGAGAGAGGTACAGAGGAAGGAGAGAGGTACAGAGGAGGGAGAGAGGTACAGAGGAGGGAGAGAGGTACAGAGGAAGGAGAGAGGCAGAGGAGGAAGGAGCGAGGTACAGAGGAAGGAGAGAGGAGGTACAGAGGAGGGAGAGTGTTACAGAGGAGGGAGAGAGGTACAGAGGAAGGAGAGTGGTACAGAGGAGGGAGAGTAGGTACAGAGGAGGAGAGAGGTACAGAGGAAGGAGAGAGGTACAGAGGAGGGAGAGTGGTACAGAGGAGGGAGAGGGAGACAGAGGAAGGAGAGAGGTACAGAGGAGAGGAGAGAGGTACAGAGGAAGGAGAGGACAGAGGGGGAGAGGTACAGAGGAGGGAGAGAGGTACAGAGGAAGGAGAGAGGTACAGAGGAGGGAGAGAGAGGACAGGGAGAGAGGTAAGGGAGAGAGGTACAGAGAAGGAGAGAGGTTCAGAGGAAGAAGAAGAGAGAGTACAGAGGAGGGAGAGAGGTACAGAGAGAGGAGGGAGAGAGGTACAGAGGAGGGAGAGAGGGTACAGAGAAGAGAGGGAGAGAGAGAGGTACAGAGGAGGGAGAGAGGTACAGAGGAGGGAGAGGTACAGAGGAGGAGAGTGGTACAGAGGAAGAAGAGTGGTTCAGAGGAAGGAGAGAGGTACAGAGGAGGAGAGAGGTACAGAGGAAGGAGAGTAAATACATATTTTCAAACTTTAATAACAGTGACCATTTGAATCGGTCGAAGCGTCTCAAAGGCAGAACAAGCCCAGAAATCAAAGCAAATAAAAAATAGTTATGAAATAATCTGAAGTACGTCAGTCGCCATCACTATGTTTGTTTTGCTGTTTCACCTTTAGCTCCGCCCACACCTGAATGCTGCTCTGTGATTGGTCTAAACCACTGCTTAACCGAATAATCTCAACAGCAGAGGCCGGGATTCTTCTGGTGAGTTTGTGAACTGAAGAATATCGTGAGAGTTCCTCTTGCTGTCCTGATAACCATTCAGACCTTTGACCTTCCACATTTGACCTTGCATTAGCTGTGGTGACCTCTGCAGACACGTTTACTTTGTTCCCATACATTGATTCTTCGGGGCATGTCTGACATTAGCAGCATTGAGCGCCATAATGTGTTTTTCTGTGTAGGTTTTGTGCTGTACTGAGGCCTGTGTCTCCGTGTTTAGTGGAATAATGATGGTTTTCATTATCGACCTTCTCCCTGTTCATTGACGAGCTGTCAACTGTGACATGAGAGAGGAGCTCAGTAAATATATACATGTAGTACACGCCACAGCTTTTGTTTAGAATATAATATAATAATGGAGACCACTGGTTACCTCTTAAGAAAATATTTGGCCTTCTGAGTATCTCCAGATCTAAACCAGGCCTAAAACAGGACCAGGTCTAAACCAGGTCTATACATTATACTTTATAAACAAGTACAAACAAAAACGTGATTACACCGACCTCATCTGCAGCGAATATTTGAAGGAATTTATTTACTATCAAACCAGGACTAAACCAGGACTAAACCAGGACTGAACCAGGACTAAACCAGGGCTAAACCGGGACTAAACCGGGACTAAACCAGGACTAAACCAGGAGTAAATCAGGACTGAACCAGGACTAAACCAGGACTAAACCAGGACTAAACCAGGAGTAAACCAGGAGTAAATCAGGACTAAACCAGGACTAAACCAGGACTAAACCAGGACTAAACCAGGGACTAAACCAGGACTAAACCAGGAGTAAATCAGGACTGAACCAGGACTAAACCAGGACTAAACCAGGACTAAATCAGGACTAAATCAGGACTAAACCAGGACTAAATCAGGATCAAACAAGGACAAAACCAGGGCCAATCCAAGACCAAACCAGGACCAAACCAGGACTAAACCAGGACTAAACCGGTACTAAACCGGGACTAAACCAGGACTAAACCAGGACTAAACCGGGACTAAACCAGGACTAAACCAGGACTGAACCAGGACCAAACCAGAACAAGTGAAATGCTCTAAAATCTGCTGTATTCTAAAAAATGCCTTTGTATTTTACATGTTTTACCTTGAGAATGTTTTTTTTGTTATTTTTTTTTTTTTCATTTCAAGCCCAAAACATGTCTGCTCTGCTGTAACAATTATTTACTGTATTTTACGTCTTTTTTATTATCAGCTTGTGTTCTGCCCAGAGCTGTGCCATTAATCCAAATCATTATCGTGATTTCAATTATTATTCAATGCAATTAAAAACGTTCTAATCGAAAACACAATTAATGAACTCACAAAAAACCTGGAGCAAAGCCACTTTTCTGATCTTCATCGACTTTTAAACCAAACAGCATCACAAAAACAGACATAAAAGACATATACTGGGTCTGTTTGTATCGATAAATGTTGGCAGAAGGTATGAATTTCAGAATAATGCAAAATTAGGACAGTTTTTATAACGATTAACAATTTAAAACAAAGTATAATTGGTTTTGAATGTGAAAAATCCTTATAAAGTGTCATAGAATTAATCATTTGTTATAACCGTGATTGCAATTATGAGCCACATGATCATATTTTTTGCAATAAATGATAATATTGAAACTACTTTATACCCCTGACACAATAACAATAAAGCAGGATAATCCCAGTGAGACATTTTTAAACAAACAGTATCATTAAAAGCAGAAATAAACAGCAGAATGCTCCAGTAATTAGCCATAAAAGTCCGTTACGCAGCCCTCTACAGCTCAGATTTTATCGTATTACAACAAAAAACACCCCACATCTGCTGTTTTTTACAAAGAAATAGTACACACGGTAACTCTTGAGCCCTAAATATACTGTTCCATGTTTTATACGCTGGACGTTAAGTGGATATAGTGATTATCCCGACAGGAGAGCTCCCCGTCCCGCAGCGCTGTACAGTCTGGAGTCGTACCTGCTGCTCTCGACTTGGTCCTTGAGCCGAGAACGCGGAGCACATTTGAATCACTCACATAAACATTACTCATGATCAGCTTTTGTAACGGGCTTATAAATAGACACAAGTGCAAATCGAATGTCATTTTCCATAAGTCTCCCACTCAGATTTTATGGGCGATCGTTCTGACGTGATCCTACAGAGATGAGCGTGTTCGGCTCGTGATTATAGACGTCGTAATCGGTATAAAACTGTGGGACATTTGAGCGAGGAGACGGGAGGATTGTGCAGGTCGTCCATCGAGTCGCTTTACAATTTTAAAAAGCAATTGATTAGATATTTGAATCAGTCTTGTTCTGTTGTACTCAGTGGTTTCCAGAGTTTCTGACCTCGTTTAATCCACCTCCATCAGTGGCACTAAACACATCACGACGGGACTGGATTTCGTGCCGTGTTCGTCGTAGCAGAGCCTCATCGGTTCAGTCACATCTGTCCATACTTTAGGCCAGGGGTCCCCAACCTTTTTTGCACCATGGACCGGCAGATAAATATGACAAAAATAAGTTAAGTGCATAAAAAAATCACCTCACTTTACGACAGAATCAGAGGGACCTGCGCTTGTTTCTTCTTTCTGTCTTGTTCACGTTTGTTTCTTTAAAAACTCTAAAGTCTTATCTTTTAATCCAGGTCTTAGTCTCCATGAGCCAAAGCAGTTTTGAAGGTTTCACTGCCTCGTTCTGTAAAGACAAACACAGATTTGAAGTAGTTCTCCTGGTGTCGTCTGTTAAATTGATCTTTCTTTTTCTTGGAGGTCGTAGGCTCCTCTTCTGGCTCCTCTTCTGGCTCCTCCTGGCTTCTGGCTCCTCCTGGCAGTTTCCTCAGTTTGGCCCTTTGCAAAAAATCTCTCCAAAGACTTTTGTTTTTGGCTCATTTTCACGAACTTGTGGCTCTACTTTTGGGCGACGTGTCTGAGGACGACAGGAGCAGATCAGCAGCACAGATATAATAAACTCACCGTTATATCAGATGGATTTATGTGGAGATTTCCTGTCAGGATTTTCATTATATATCTACGGACGAGCTTATTATGTGTCATGAGGGACGGGCCAAAGTTACATCGGAGAAGATGCGTCGCTGATAAATTATTTACTGCAAATGTGTAATGGAGCGGTGGTTGAGGATCACAGCTTTAGTCCAGACTTTGTTCTGTAGTTTTATTGAGTCTTTGTACCTGATTTTGTCTCAATAAACCATGACACATTGTGCTTTCTTTTGAGGAGGAGCCATTTCTTTGGGGTTCATTCAAAACAACGCCTCTTTACTCAATACAAAAACGCAACGGTATTAAAAAAAAACCTTCTGCAACTGCTGAGTTTTACAACAGAACAACAGAAGAAATATATCTCTTCAATATATATGTATTACATTTTTAAATGATTAAGAGACTTTTGGACACTGTATACTGAACCTTTTGGGACTTGTGTTTCTTGTATTAGTTTATCTGTTTATATTTTCTCTTTTTCTTAAATCTTAAGGCTGTTTGACGTGTTTAAAATGTGCTTTTTCAAACTGAATCATGAGTGAAACGACTTTAAATCATAAATCTTTTGTAACTGGATTCACCGGATGCTCGATAATCATGAGCTGATGTTTCTCCCTCATTAATAGCTGATTCTGAGGTATATTTGGTTCATGCATGGCTGAGTTTTCCTCTATTGTCCTGCATTTGAGGCTTTAGTGGTCTGCAAATTTCTGTTTTCACCTACCCCCTATGTCCTCCCTCTGCTCTGTGCTTAGTTGTGCTTCATTTGAACAATTCAGACGACACAAATGTTCAAAAATGAGCTGGAGAGAGCAGCAGAATCCTGAAGTTTTGAAGCCAATGTTCCAGTTTCCTTTAGGTAAATGAATATCGTTTCAAATGAGCGTGTTTCATATAGATCGGTGTGTAAATGCCATGCGTGTGTGAAGTAGGGCACAGCTGTGGTGGACGGTGAATGTGCCGCGCCTGTAGTTCGCCATGGAAACGGCAGATGCTCCATATGTGAGAGGCAACCTGAGAGCGAGCGATGGGGGGCAGGAAGACCACCGGCTGGGCAGAGCGAAAGGGAACAGGGGGGTGGTGTGGAGAGGGCAACCAGGAACTGCAAATGTGTCCAACTAGCATGCAAAATGAGCCTTTTATGTGATCCCAGGCCATATTTCCCATAGTTTTGTTCATTTATTTTTTTCCTTTAACTTAATCTCTTTTACCAGTATCATATTTTAAGAACTGTAAGACATTTTTGGTCTGGTCCTAACGATTTAAAAGGAAGGCATGGCAAAAGCTCTTAATATATGTGTCTGACTCAAACTGCGCTTACAAGACGACACCTGCAGGGGGAGTTCATGCAAAAAAAACGACTAAAAACTGCCTTTTTGCATATAAACACCAAGAAATCCTTCAGCTAACTCGCTCATTATAAGCTAAATACAATGTTTAATAGAGTTATAATACTTTTTTGGTCTTTTGGTCTATTCTTTGTAATATAAGACTTGAGATAACAATGAAAAGTGTGTCATTGTAGCCTATTTACAAGCCTGAATGTAAAATATAAATGGTCTGAGAGCTTTATAGAGTCAAAATTGCAATTTAAAACTATTTATTTAACCAAGTCTCTCAAATGGACAGGCTCCTGGATGTTCTTTTTAAATGTGCACCATGACAGAATCTAAATTTGGAGTCATAAATTGTAAATCTAATCAAAACTGAAATCTTTGAGACATTGCCATCGTAATAATTTTGTTTCTAAACGGTGCATCTCTGCAGTTTTACGTCTAAATGTGAATAAAAGCGTTCATAGCGTGGCTCCGTCCTGTGTTGTTCCTGTGCTCGTCCACTCAGATGTGACCAGTGAAGAGGAGCTAATGAGGAAGCATAGATACATGACATTTATGATGCGTTCACTGTCCCTCTGAAAAACACACAATCACGAGCGTGTTTCGTAATGCGCTGTACGAGTTTTGTGTGTACGCATTAGAACGATTCGAAGAAAGACGAGACACTGGCCTTGAACGACCTGCGTGAAGATGGCGATCGTGGTTACATTTTAAGACTATAGAAAATATATAAACCACAGACTGTATAAAGAAGTGGATTAAGTGAGCGTGACTCCAGACGAATGAAGCTCATCGAGGGTAAATCGGTTATAGCTGTGAATTTGGAGTCGATTTTTGGAGTATCATAGCAACCAAAGAGCCAATCAGGAGCGAGGCTGTTGAAGGTAACGCCCCTTCCCGCCCACAACGCTGGTTTAGCTTGGCAACGCTGTCAATCGAACCTGTTGCTAACGCTAGCTGCAGTGACCTTGGGGAAAAAAGGCGCCTGTTATTAATGTTCATATGTTGATTTACAGACACAAAAAGCGAAATCAAAACTCCAGGATCATGTAGAGGGTTAATACGAACATTTAAGAGCAAAATGACGAATCTGAGAGAGAGAGAGGGGACAGTTTTTCAATAGAAAGTGAATTGGAGCCAGAGTCGATGGAGTCATAAGCGCACACATGATCACTTCCTGTTTGAAATGTAGCGGTTAGCAGGTTAGCTATGTCCATTTAAACATACAGTCTATGGCATAAACTATTCCTTCTTATTTATGTCCAAAACTAACTAAAAAATGTAAAAAATTAGTGACGTTTTGGCTTCAAGTGGAGGCTTCTTTGTGTGTCAGTGCCCAGTTCTTTTTAAAACATTGTAAAATTGTATATTATGAAGTACAAGTGATATTAAGATATTTAGAAATCATCATTAACCAACTGAAACATTATTATGAGCTATAAAAATGAACTTGATTTGATTTGAATTGAAAAATACTAATGTGACTTTGTGAAGCAGGGACGGGATTATCAAAAAAATCTGTATGAAGGGTTTGGTTGTTCATTTTCTGGTCTTATGGTGGACTCCTCAAATATGGCCTTTGGTAAAAAAGAAAAAAAGAAAATGATCTTTTAGTCAAATATTTGTTTGCTCGGGTAAAAATTTATTCCGTGGCCTTTAGTTTTCGTCCTTGGTTGAGACGTGCAGAGAGTGAGAAGAGCAGCTCCACAGTCGGAGTGTCTGGGTCAAACGCAGAAGGATTTATTCTGATAGAAGTGTTATTGTTATAAACGGTGGTAAATCACTGGGGCCGTTACAGATTTGGTCCAAACAAATGTGCAGAAATTAAAATTCGAGAGACTAAAACATAAATGCCTAAAACAGCATTTATTTATTTAAGTTTCATTGAGATTTAGAGCCTTATTTTCATGGGACACAGACACAGGGAGAACATGCACCGTCCTGGAGTCGAACTCGGGGCCTGAGGGACTAAACGCTGCTTTGAAAATATATAATAATAATGATGATGATGAGATTTTGAGCATGTTTTATTGTGTTTTAGTGTGTTTTTACCATTTTTTGAGCTTGTTTTAGTAGGTTTTTATGATATTTTGAGGGTGTTCTAGTGCGTTTTTAGCACATTTTGAGATAATTTTAGCATGTTTTAGTGTGTTTATAGTCTGTTTTATCATGTTTTTAGTGTGTTATTAGCATTTTTTGCATGTTTTAGTGTGTTTTTAGCATGTTTTTAGCTCATTTTGAGATCCTTTTAGCATGTTTTAGTGTGTTTATAGTCTGTTTTATCATGTTTTAGTGTGTTTTAGTGTATTTATAGTCTGTTTTGTCATGTTTTTAGTGTGTTATTAGCATTTTTTGCATGTTTTAGTGTGTTTTTAGCATGTTTTTAGCACATTTTGAGATAATTTTAGCATATTTTGGCATGTTTTAGTGTGTTTCAGTGTGAGTATAGCCTGTTTTATCATGTTTTAGTGTGTTTTTACCATATTTTGAGCATGTTTTAGCACATTTTGAGAGCGTTTTAGCGTCTCTTAGCATGTTTTTAGCGTGTGTAGTTCTCGCGGTGCCTGGAAAGCTGCAGTGTTCCTTCATGTGTTCTGTCTCTTAATGATGACATCTGTGGAGCCGAGCAGAGCCTGGAGGAAGAGGAGGATGTGCACTGCTCTGTGAAGACTGCTCCCCTCTTCCTCTCACTCTCTCCATCTCTCTATCCTTCCCTTCTACCTATTTTACCTTCTCTCACTCCCATTCCTTCATCTATCTCTCTCTCCTCTTCCTCCGTGCATACTCATTCCCCCTCTCCTTTCTCTCTCTCCTCATTACCCCACTTTTCCTCCCCATCCTCTTCCTCTCCTCCTCTCGCTCTTTCTCTTTCCTTCCTCTCTCTCCTCTGTCATTCCCCTCTCTCTTTTCGCTACCTCTTTCCATCTCACTGTCCCTCATCTCTTCTTTTCCCCCTCTACCACACTCCGTCTCTTTCTCCCTCTACACTCTAACCTCTTCTCTTCCATCTCTCCTTCTCCTCATCCTCTTTCTCCTCTTATCCCCCTCGCCCCTCTCTTCTTCCTCCTCTTCCTCCTCTTTTTCTCTGCCCCCTGATGAGTCCATATTCAGGTTACTGTGGTTCAGGAAATACTGCTGAACCAGAACATCCTGTCCTCAGCCCAGTCACATCTGATCAAGTCCCAGGAAGAGGGTTAGGCCCGGGTTTCATCTCCTTTCTCCTCCTCTTCCTCCTCCTCTTTCACCTATTTCTCTCTCTTCCTCCCTTTTCCTCCTCTTCCCTCCTCTTTCTTTCTCTCCTTAAGTCCCTCCTCTTCCTCCTTACTTTCTGCTTCATGTGCATTCTCTCTCTCCTCTTCCTCTTCCCCCCTCTCTTTCATCCTCTTCCCCCTCCTCTCTTTCTCTATCACCTCCTCCTCATCTTCCTCTTTCTCCTAGTCTCTTCTCCCTCTTCCTCCTCACCCTCATCTTCTCTCTCCTCTTCACCCTCTTCCTTTCTCTCCTCCTCTCTCTTCCTCCTCTCTCCTCCCTTTCTCTCTCTCCTTCTTCCCTCTCTCTCTCTTCCTCCTCTTCTCCCTCTTCCTCCTCACCCTCATCTTCTTTCTCCTCTTCCCCCTTTCCTCTCTCCTCATCTTCTCTGTCTTCCTCCTGTTCTCCCTCCTTTCTCTTCTCCTCTTCCTCTCTCTCTTCTTCCTCCACCTCTTCTCCCTCTTCCTCTTCATCCTAATCTTCTCTCTCCTCCTCCTCCTCTCTCTCTTCCCCCTCTTCCTCCTCCTCTCTCTCCTTCCTCTCCTCTCTCATCCTCCTCTCTCTCTTCCTCCTCTTCTCCCTCTTCCTCCTCACCCTCATCTTCTTTCTCCTCTTCCCCCTTTCCTCTCAACTCCTCTTCTCTCTCCTCCTCCTGTTCTCCCTCCTTTCTCTTCTCCTCTTCCTCTCTCTCTTCTTCCTCCACCTCTTCTCCCTCTTCCTCCTCATTCCTAATCTTCTCTCTCCTCCTCCTCTCTCCTCTTCCCCCTCTTCCTCCTCCTCTCTCTCTTCTCTCTCCTCCTCCTCTCTGTCTTCCTCCTCTTCTCCCTCCACCTCCAAACAGGAAGTGATCATAGGCGCACTTCCTGCTCCATCGACTCTGGCTCCAATTCACTTTTTACTGAAAAGTGTTCATCATTTCCGTTTGGACTGGTGCAGAAAAAGTTCATCGCCCTTTTGTTCTCCGCTTTTATCATTCTTTTTTTATACGTCATTTACTGCAATAAAATCAAAGTCACTATTTGAATAAACATCATTTTTACAATAAACCGTTGAGCTGTAGGTGGCGGACGCCCTGCAGACACTAAAACATCGTCCTTTTTTTATATAGGAAAACCACTAAACTTGACGTCTGCAAACATGTTCTGAAAAGATTTTAGCCCGAGCAGTTCATATTTCAGTCTTCACTCTAGCAGCAGTGCTCCAGGGTGTTGTCAATGCAGACTTGAAAACATAAATTATAATCAGAATACTTGAAAATTGTAAAAAAAAAATAAAACTAAAAAATCTAAAAATGTGCCGACCTTGATCTCTGTTCTGATGTTGTTTCCTCGTCACACACAGACCTGGAGTTGTGTTTTTTTGTTTCATTCTCACATGTTTAACAAACAAACCTGCAGATTTAGAAAACACTGTGTTCCACCTTGTGATGTCATCATGTGGTAATACAGGAAGTGCTCCAGTGTGTTTTTTAAACTCCACACAGCCTTCAGTAGAATCATTTGGATCATTTCAGTCCTGGAATTGCCACTTATCTCGACTGAACTAAAGGTAAAAAGAGCTGTTCACTTGAAAAGTACCACTTCATGACATCACAAGGTGGAACAGAGCATTTTGAGCTGTGGAGATGTTACAGACTAATAATAAAGTGTTACTCAAACATGTGTGAATGAAACAAAACACGACTCCAGGTCTGTTTTTGAGGAGGTAACAGTATTAGAACATGGATTAAAGCTACAAGAGTCAGTTTTGTGTGATATAGGAGCTTTAAATTATATCATAAGCTGCTAAAGACGTCGTTAAAGACTCCAGACTGTGTGACGATGTTTGTTCAGTTCATGCTGCTGTCCTGCCACAGAAAAGGAGTCATATCCCACCAGTCTGCCCCAAGGCAACTCTGGCTGACTTAATGATTAACGAGACGACTAAAGTGTGATTCAGTGGATTAATATTAACACAATATAAATCCATCATCTCCATATTTAGTTGAATAATTAAGTTTACCTCATATTCCAGTCTTACATAATATATCGATTCAAACTTTATGTTATGGCAATTTTGGTGTTTTTAAAGTGTTTTTATATTCAAGCTGATTTGTTTTAAAAGTTTGTATTCTGAGTACTGTATGATAATATTCCAGTGTCATGTACGAGTCGGGTCTGGGTTCATTTCCTCCCTCTCTCCCTCTCTTTCTCTTCTCCTCTTCATTCTCTCTCCCCTCTCCCACCTGGCTTCCCCTCCTTCTCCTTTCCTTCCCTCTCTTTATCTTATCTGTCTTATTCACTCTTCTCTCTCTCTGTCAACTTTCCCCCTTCATTTGCTCCCTCCCTCCCTCTCTCCCTCCCTCCCTCCCTCCTCTCTCTCTCTCCCTCCCCCTCCCTCCCTCCCTCCCTCTCCTCCCTCCCTCCCCTCCGTCCCTCTCTCTCTCTTCTCTTTCCCCCTTCCACACTGTCTTTTTCTCCCTGTCCCCCTCCTTCTCCTTTCCTTCCCTCTCTTTGTCTTATCTGTATTATTCACTCTTCTCTCTCTCTGTCAGCTCTCCCCCTTCATTCGCTCCCTCTCTCTCTCTCTCTCTCTCTCTCCCCCCTCTGTCCCTCTTCCTCTCTTTCTCTTTCCCCTCTCCCACACTGGCTTCCCCTTCTTCTCCTTTCCTTCTCTCTCTTTGTGTGTCCCTCATGTCTTATCTGTATTATTCACTCTTCTCTCTCTCTGTCAACTTTCCCCCTTCATTCCCTCCCTCCCTCCCTCCCTCCCTCTCTCTCTCCCTCCGTCCCTCTTCCTCTCTTTCTCTTTCCCCCTTCCACACTGTCTTTTTCTCCCTGTCCCCCTCCTTCTCCTTTCCTTCCCTCTCTTTGTCTTATCTGTATTATTCACTCTTCTCTCTCTGTCAGCTCTCCCCCTTCATCCGCTCCCTCCTCTCTCTCTCTCTCTCTCTCCCTCCTCCCTCTCTCGTGTTTCTCCTTCTGTCACTCCTCCATATGTTCGCTCTCATCTCTCTCCTATAGTGTAACACGTCCCATCGTCCTTCTCCTTCCTGTGCACCTCTTTTTCTGTCGCCAAATCACACGAGCCACAAACTCTTTTTTCAGACCTGGGCCGCGGCCAGTTTTTCCTCGTCTGAACGTATGGGACTTTCATAGATGAATATGCTTAAGAAAATCAAAAATTAAACCAAATCATTCAGCGACAAGCTCGGCAGGGCTGGCAGAAGCATCGAAAATCAGACACTAATCGATACTGATACTGGGATCGAAGCTTTTAGAAGAAGTGTGTGTGTAACAATATGAGAAGTGTACTCCTTATTACGACTTTTTAAACTTATTTCTGTATTAATTATGATCTAAAATGACAAAACAGATTCATAATGTTTGTGCAATTCTGATAAAGTGATAAAAAGTGATAAAATTGTGCTTTTTAATAATGGCGGTGGTGACGGTGCCTTGAAATCATGGCCTACAAGACAAATATTTGACAGTGTGAATTGTAGCAGCTTAAGACGTTCACTGATGTTCGGTTCTGGTCGTGAATAATCGTAAAGTTATGATGTTTCTTTTTACTTTAGTCCTTTAGTTGCATTGTCGATTAATTGGTCGATGGAGTTTTAGTCGTATTAGTTGATTTAGATTGTAAGAAGTTTGTATTTTATATGTAAAAAGTCAGATTAAACTCATAATTCACCATCTCAATCTGTTTTTATATAAATACATTTGTTTCCCAGTACTTTTGTCTGCATAAATGTTGTTTTTGCATGAGCTCCCCCTGCAGGTGTAGTCTTGTAAGTGCAGTTTGGGTCAGATACATAGATTTTTTATTGGTTTTGAAAGCTTTGGTCACGCCCCCTTTTAGCACATGTCTTTATATCGTCCGAATGTGAGACTGAACGTCGTCTGTCTGTGCCTCTGTTGATACTTTGCAGTGGCGTCATGCTGGGGGTGTTCTGCCTGTGTGCCTATGGTGGAATGTTCAGCAGTTACCATGGTGACGCCATGCATAGATTAGCAGTTACCATGAAAAAAAGTTTTAAGATCGTCTCAAACTGAAGAAAATGGATTTAAACATATACAATAAAGCTCAGATTAAAGTCTTGAGTAATAAAGCTTCAGACAGAGCAGTGCCTACAGTTAGAATCAAGTATCCAAGTATCTATAACTAGCTTTAGCCGGTATAGATTTGAATATATTGTCTAAACATGTTTTTTGTCTGTTTTTTGTCTTGCAGTGTGGACCCAGTGACCTACTGAGCGAGTTGAAAACAGAAGGTGGATCTCGTCTGGTCTAAAGCCGAACTTCTTGGATCTTTTCTGTCGGACAACAAACTGTGGCTTCTCATATTCACCCCTCCCCTTTTTCTATAAGACTTGAATCCTTCGGAAACCATTTTTCTGACCAAAACCAGGTGCCAAACCAACTGTGTCAAAAGCAGAAGCAAAAAATCTTTTTATAAAACCATCACACCACATTTAGCTTTAGCAACTATTATAACTACACATTACTTCCTAGTTTAACTTAAAACACTCACATTTTAGGAGCGTAGACGTTTATATCCATTGTCTTCTTGTTAGTGTTAGCGTAGCTTGATGCTAAAAGTGGAGAGACAACCAGTGCATTATTGGTTCAAAGTGCTTTATAGACATTTCCAGACCTATAGCCTACCGAGTGTCTAGCTAGCCGCCCTCCTTTGCCGCTGCTAATGCTACCTGCTAAGGACAAACGCTAGGCTAACCGCTATCTCTCCAGATCTCTGCGCTGTGATAACCTCCTTACACTTCTCCTGTTTTCTCTTCCAGTTGTTTTGTTTCTTCCATGAATGTGGCTAACGTTAACGCCACAGCGAACAAGCAGAAAAGCCCCTTTATCTAACATCACTGACCTCTTTAATGTTATTCTTCCTTTGAATCTATTACGAACATGCAATTTCAACCTAAATGTAGGCCGAAATCATAACCGAAAGCCATACCTAACACCAGCCATATTTTTCACGTTCAAAACCCGCCAAACGAAGTGATCTTTTATACATCGGTGCACTACATATTCAGGGAGTCGATGTAGATACCGAGAAAGGGACTTTTTGAAATTTGAAGTTTCATGTGAACTTCAGGTGGTCGCTGACTTTCTGTACTGTCTTGTATAGATTTGCTTTGACGAATGAATCCGGATATTTTCATGCGTTCCTTGTGGGTAGAATCGCGCTGCCCTGCTAGGATAGGGCCCAAACCGACTTTCGTTTTATTTTGTTGGGCTAAACTGAACTCGGAGCAAAGACACTCGCGCAAGGGCATCGAACGCACATAGAAAAAGAAGCTAGCTGCAAGTTTTCATAGCTTTTTAGCGTGATTCGCAACTGCCTTTTTGCGTTGTAAACTCTTAATATTTCCACTATCGCTTCTATCTTTTATACAAACCAAAACTGCAAGCATATTACCTTTATTAATTTGTTGGATTTTAAGCTTGTGCCAAATTGTAGACGTACTTCCTTAGCTTGTCGTTAGCTTGTTCACGCGACAAAGCCTGCCATTTTGAACCCGCTAGTGCTGTTTACGATCACCATTAGCTTACGATTAAAAAATAGGACACCGACATCAAGACATTCACTAGAAGTTTACATTTAAATGTTTACAAATCGAGACCATTTAGCAGTTTCACGCATGAATCGTAACTCGTGTGCCATAAAAAAACTCTGAAAAACCTCTTTTGTAGAGAAAAGGAGGCGTTTACACTTACCTAACTTCATCTGTTTACACTAAATCCGATTATTCACTGCCGAGGGTGATGACTTTGGCCAGTAGGGGGACGCTTCAACCGTGCCAAAAGCAGTCATAAAATATTATAAAGGAAAACATACGCTGCCACACTCAAAACCCTTTATTTTCAAACAGGCATTTTTCCTAGGGCCTAAATAACACAACCTCACTGTTTCTTAAGCTGCTAACGCAAAGGAGAGAGTTTACAGACGATCTGAGAAGCCACACTGAAAAAACCCATTGCCTGAACCCTTTTGCACCCTTCGTATTGTGAAGATTTTATTCTCTGGCTGGAGTTTTCATAAAGAGATATTTTTACGACTTGGATAAAGACTCTTGTTTGTGAAAGAAGATGGAGGACAAATTAGGGATGCTCTGCTTGTCCCTCTTCATCTCGTCCTGCCTGGCGGTCTCCACGGTAACCCTCTCCACGGAGCGCCGCAACGCTGAGACTCAGAAGGGCGTAAGTAACGGTTTGGGGGAAATTTGAGTTATATATAGATATAAATGGAGGCTTATAATGAGTTTGTGATGAATGCATAGATTTGTCCGAAGCCAAAAGACAGAAAGAAGAGCGACAAACTGTGTCAGCTTAGAAAAAGACCACAGACCGGAGAGACTGAAGATTTGAAAGTGAAATTAATTAACACGTTTGAGCAGATTATAAGCTCTGAGCACAGACGAAATATCACAAAAATATGAACTTGATCTGACAAAGAAACCAACTTATATTTGTTTTCATAGAGAGTTTTGAAGATTCTTTAGTACAAGCTTATTTAAAGGTGCACTATGCAACTTCTCTGGTCCGTTTTCTTGTTTCCATGGAGATATTATTAGTTTTCCTGAATGGTTCCACATTAAACTTGTATATCTCCATGGAGACAAGCAGGTGACTCCATCAGACTAAGTTACAGGTCAGATCTGTGGAAATGTGACCTCGCTCAGGCATGTTTTTCGAAGTGCAGTGGTCAATTTTTTTGCGCGGTTTTTCATGCTTTTTTACATTGTATAAACGTGCATTGTGTTCTGCGTCCTGATTGGCTGAGGGACTGTAGACCATTGTCCATCAGTCTCCTCCGTGTCTCCTGTACAGTACAGAATGTGTCAGACAAATTTACATAAATGTTGGATCAGTGTGACTCTGAAGTGCTGTATGTTTGCAAGTTTTCTCCCCGACAAAACCCAAATTTACAAATGTCGATGAAACGTTCTGCACCGACAAAGGCAACCGACGAAGGTTTGAACTTTGTGTTTTAAACAAGAGAGAAATGTGAGAAAATGTTAATGCCTGTGTGAGAAAAGTGTATAAAGTGTGTGGTGAGGGGTTTTACAGCCACAAAACATAGAATAATTGTAAAAAGTAAAGCTGATACTACGTGGATTTCACCTATTGCGGGTTATTTTAAGAACATAACCCGCACGATAAAAGAGGGACCACCACCCAAGACAAAATAGGTTTAGTTTATTCATGGAAATCCAATACATCTCCATGGAGACAAGAAGACAACAAACCCCATCCCGGAAAAGTTATGTAATGCACCTTCAAAAAATCTATGTACTTTACTAACATCTCCCTTTTTCATTCTCAGGCGTTGAACCCTAAAATGAGCCCCGCGCTGTTCCAGCTGACGGGTCAAAAGCCGCGCCTCCTGCCCCCGCCCGCCGGGCCAAAGGTTGCCCCTAAAAAGGCCGAAGTGGAGGACGGAGACGAGCCAGTCGTGGCCGAGCTGCCCCCGAAGCCCCTCCCACAGACCATGCTCCCCAGGAACATGACCGCCGCCGACGCCCTCAAGCCGCCACTAGGGGCCGCTCAAGTCGCCCCGCCTCCAAGACAGCTGGTGGACGTGGACGTGTGCAGGTAAGAACAATCACCAAAGTATATTATCACTATTCTCAGGAAAGTGACTAAGCCTTTGTTTTATATAGAGCTGAAAATGCTCTCCCACCTGCTGATGTCATTAGGTGGTGCCCTCTTGATTTTAACGGTCGCAATCAGCAAATCACAAATGTGAACTTTGAATAGAATACTACTCTCAAAACGCACATTTGAAACTACTTTGCCTCTGCTGCTCGTACTGATCTGCTGGAGTTTAGTGGTGAAATTATAATCCTGTGTTATTCTTACCTGTTTTATATTTATATCAGTTTGTGATTTTAACTGTTGTGTTTATGTTTAACTGTTAGAACTTAACTGTTTAACTGTTATAATCATCACTGCATCTGCACACGGAGGATTTTGTCTCATGGCTTTGTTGGCTCTCGTGGTTCTCGCGGCTCTCGTGACTATGCTGACTCTCACAGCTCTGATGGCTCTTACGGATCTGACGGCTCTCACAGCTCTGATGGCTCTCGTGGCTCTGACGGCTCTCACAGCTCTGACGGCTCTCACGGCTCTCATGGCTCTGATGACTCTCACAGCGCTGATGGCTCTGACGGCTCTTATGGCTCTGATGGCTCTCACGGCTCTCATGGCTCTGATGGCTCTCACAGCTCTGACGGCTCTCACGGCTCTGATGGCTCTCATGGCTCTGACGGCTCTCACGGCTCTGACGGCTCTCACGGCTCTGACGGCTCTCACGGCTCTGACGGCTCTCACGGCTCTGACGGCTCTCGTGGCTCTGAGCGCTGGGAGCGCTGAATACTGAGATCTCACAGAGATGCTGGCTGTTTGGTGAGAGGCGTCTGGCTGTTGCTTAGTAACACTCTTGGTCTCGGGATGTTTGTGTCGGTGTCAGCACTTGGACTACAAGAGCCGCTCGTTCTCATGGAAACAATACTCTGATCAAACTGCAGCCAATCGCACGCTCTCATGTACATATGCATCCTCACACTGACAGATGCACTGGGCTCGAGGCAGTTTAGTTTCATCAACATGTTTTAGACGCATTTTAACAGCAAAATGTGAAGGTGCGTCATTAGATTTTGAACTGTTGCCAATGTTCACTACAGCAAACAGTGGGACGTACCTGCTTTAAACTGGACCTATTCTCATCTATTAAAAACTACAACAGTGGGTGTACTCCTTAACAAGCCCCTTTTATATAGATAAAAAATGAACTAGTGTTGGCACAGTTCTAAAATGTAAAGATAGGAGTTGTTTTGTTTATTTAGTTTTACCATGTGGCCTTATATTTATTCTGATCGAGACCATTCTTAAACTGTACAGGAAAATATAACTAACTATAACCTGTTAGTGTTTGTGTCAGTATCAGTGCCTGAGTATCTAGTTTCAATATAGTTGTAGTACAGATATGCTAAACTTCTGCTGAGTTATTGGACAGGACAGCACAGTGTGAAATGGGGGTAGAGAGGGTGGAGACATTCAGCAATCTTTCAAAGGCGAACTCACAATGCTGAGGTGGTGACAGTCACATTTGAAGGTTGCCAGGCGGGATCTGGGGGTCGCGAGATGACTTGGAAGATACAATTTAAACTGCTAACACCTGGTCGGTCACACAGTCCTTTTGGGGGCCCTGGTTTTGACGTCATCTGAAATCTTTGAACTGACTTGAAACAAACATTCTGCCGTTCTTGTCCTCCTCAGGGGTTATTTTGACGTGATGGGGCACTTCGACAGCACCTTCAACTGCTCCAGGGGCAGTTACATTTACTGCTGTGGCACGTGTCACTACCGCTTCTGCTGCGAGCACCAGAGGGACCGACTGGACCAGGACTCCTGCAACAACTACAACTCCCCCGTGTGGATCGAACAGCAAGGTGCAGCCACACAGCCCGCCGGCCAGAGCCCCGACCCGGACTTTGAGACGCTCCAACAACAGAGCTCCAGGTACGGGACAGGATTCATTTACTCAAGTATTTTACATTTTATTTTTACTCTTTTACTTTTCTTTGAGTCATAGTAAAAGCTGTCGGAGTGACGACGTTTCGCTGCTCATCCAAGTCGAGCAGTGAAACGTCTTCACTCTTACAACGATTTGTCCATTTGACAAAATTAAACTTTGTCTTTTGCTGTGGATCATACCTGGACGACACAGACATTTTCTTTGAGTTAGTTAATTAAGAAACAAATTGTACCTTTATTTCAGGGGCGTCAAACACATTTTCAGCAAAATGGCTGCTCTCAAAAGGGCCAGATGTAACATAAATCAAACAACTTTTTTAACTTGTTAATTAACTTTTTCTGTATTTATTACTTATTCGGGTTACAAATATTGCATATGCTTTTGCCTAGATGTATAAATTTGGCTGTGTAACTATATATCTTCTAATAAAATGACATTTTAAGACCATCATATCTTTTAATTTACCTGTCGAGGGCCACATAAAATGATGTGGAGGGCCACATTTGGCCCACGGGCCTTGAGTTTGCTTTATTTCATCAAATATGGCACAGGTGTGTAATAGACTGCACCCACACCAGACCAGCTGAACTCACCCAGGAAAGCATCTAGAGTCTGGTACAACAGTCTAGTGCAGTGGTTCTTAACCTGGGTTCGATCGAACCCTAGGGGTTCGGTGAGTCAGTCTCGGGGGTTCGGCGGAGACTGACGGAGCCGTGTCCCAATTCAACAAATGCACCATTCAATGTGTCTATCAAAGTACCCGCCCGACTTAAATGCACCGATCGAGCGGTGTATTTAAGGGCACTTTGGTGAATTGAGACACGGCATGACACACGGCATGAGACACAGCCAGAGTGATGCCCCGGCATTGACTGGGAGGATCCCGGCAACAACTGCGCTCTGATTGGTCGTCTTCGAGGGCAACATAAGCACGTTACCGTAATGACAGTAACATATTTAAAGAGCCCGATGCCTCTGCTTTGAGATGCTGTTTGAATTTACATGAAGCATAATTGGTGGCGGAGTTACGATGATGGAAAGTCCGGAACCGAGAATCTATCGGCAGTGATAGCATCCGATACTAAAGGGTTATTATTTTAATCCATACTAACTATGTAAAAAAGCAAAAAAAGAAAGTGGTCAGATGAATATGTACTACATGGATTCACATATATAACTGAACGTGATGGGAGTCAGCGTCTTGTCTGTATGATTTGAAATGCCAAGTTAAGCAATTCTAGTCTAGTACCGGCAAAACTAAAGGAACACTTCCTTAACCTGCATGGAGATGGGGAATACAAGGACACAACACTCGCTGAATTCAAGGTGAAGAGAGCCAAATTTTGATGAAAAGGCTACTCTGTGAAAAGGTAAATATGTAATTTATTGTGAGTTCATGCACTATATTTGTTTTGTTCTTTGAACACAGTGATGTTAATGCACGGTTCATTTTGTGACCAGTAAAACATACTTATGTCTTGAATTTGAAAAAAATAATATTTTATTTTTCAATAAAGAGGGGTTCGGTGAAGGTGCATATGAAACCGATGGGGTTCGGTACCTCCAAAAGGGTTAAGAACCACTGGTCTAGTGTGAGCGTAAACGATCTGTACGGTCTCCTGAGCCCTGCTGTGTGTTTACCTAAAAATAGGCAAAGTGGGCAAGGCGTTGTGCAACAGTAGTAGTAATTTTGTTGATAGATTTAATTACTATAATTGAACAGTAATGGAGTATGCAGCGCTAACACCTTCCTCTGTTTGTGTGTCGTAAACAGCACGGCGTACGTCATCGGAGGAGTGATCTCGTTCACTCTGGTGGTTGCTGTGGGAGTTAGGATCGCCTTCAGTAAAGTCGCCCGAAGACCCAGAAACAGGGACATCAACATGCCCAGGTCAGACTGACACATTTAACATCGATTGGGTTCACTTGCTGATATTTCCTTATAGTCAAAATGCACAGTTCTTCTATCTTGATTTCTTATTTCATCAAAAACACCAACACATTTCAGTCTTAATCTTTCTTCATCCTGGTATCGATATTAAGGAGAAAAATGGCTGCCAGGCCTCTTTTATACTGACAGGTCACATGTTCTGCTCAAATGACAAAACAAAGATACAGAGTAGACTTCAAGATGAATTACAGACAGTACAAACTTCATCATATTTAGAGGAGCAGTAAAATACAGGTGGGGTATTAAAGATTGTAAAAAAAATCACGGAAATATCACACATACGTACAAGAATGTCCCATATACAGTTAACAGTAAGTAGCTGTTGCATCTACAAACCATGCCTTGGTATGCCTTGGTATAGCTTGGTATATTTTGGTAGGCCTTGGTATGCCTTGGTATGTCTTAGTATGTCTTGGTATGCCTTGGTATGTCTTGGTATGCCTTGGTATGTCTTGGTATGTCTTGGTATGCCTTGGTTTCTCTTGGTATGTCTTGGCATGTCTTGGTATGTCTTGGTTTCTCTTGGTATGTCTTGGTATGCCTTGGTATGTCTTGGTATGCCTTGGTATGTCTTGGTATGTCTTGGCATGTCTTGGTATGCCTTGGTATGTCTTGGTATGCCTTGGTTTCTCTTGGTATGTCTTGGTATGCCTTGGTATGTCTTGGTATGCCTTGGTATGTCTTGGTATGTCTTAGTATGTCTTAGTATGTCTTGGTATGCCTTGGTGTGTCTTGGTATATCTTGGTATGCCTTGGTTTCTCTTGGTATGTCTTGGCATGTCTTGGTATGTCTTGGTTTCTCTTGGTATGTCTTGGTATGCCTTGGTATGTCTTGGTATGTCTTGGCATGTCTTGGTATGTCTTGGTATGCCTTGGTATGTCTTAGTATGTCTTGGTATGCCTTGGTGTGTCTTGGTATATCTTGGTATGCCTTGGTTTCTCTTGGTATGTCTTGGTATGTCTTGGTATATCTTGGTATGTCTTGGTATGCCTTGGTATGCCTTGGTATGTCTTAGTATGTCTTGGTATGCCTTGGCATGTCTTGGTATATCTTGGTATGTCTTGGTATGCCTTGGCATGTCTTGGTATGCCTTGGTATGCCTTGGTATGTCTTAGTATGTCTTGGTATGCCTTGGTGTGTCTTGGTATATCTTGGTATGCCTTGGTTTCTCTTGGTATGTCTTGGCATGTCTTGGTATATCTTGGTATGTCTTGGTATATCTTGGTATGTCTCGGTATGTCCGGTATGTCTCGGTATGTCTTGGTATGTCTTGGTATGTCTTGGTATGCCTTGGTATGTCTCGGTATGTCTCGGTATGCCTCGGTATATCTCGGTATGTCTTGGTATATCTTGGTATGCCTTGGTTTTCTCTTGGTATGTCTTGGTATGTCTTGGTATATCTTGGTATGTCTTGGTATGCCTTGGTATGCCTTGGTATGTCTTAGTATGTCTTGGTATGCCTTGGCATGTCTTGGTATATCTTGGTATGTCTTGGTATGCCTGGCATGTCTTGGTATGCCTTGGTATGCCTTGGTATGTCTTAGTATGTCTTGGTATGCCTTGGTGTGTCTTGGTATATCTTGGTATGCCTTGGTTTCTCTTGGTATGTCTTGGCATGTCTTGGTATATCTTGGTATGTCTTGGTATATCTTGGTATGTCTCGGTATGTCTCGGTATGTCTCGGTATGTCTTGGTATGTCTTGGTATGTCTTGGTATGCCTTGGTATGTCTCGGTATGTCTCGGTATGCCTCGGTATATCTCGGTATGTCTTGGTATATCTTGGTATGTCTTGATATGTCTTGGTTTGTCTTGGTATGTCTTGGTATGCCTTGGTATGTCTTGGTTTGTCTTGGTATGTCTTGGTATGCCTTGGTATATCTTGGTATATCTTGATATGTCTTAGTATGTCTTGGTATGCCTTGGTATGCCTTGGTATGCCTCAGTATATCTTGGTATATCTTGGTATGTCTTGGTATGTCTTATCACTTCTTACTGTATATGACTGGTCTCTCTGTTTGTCTGTCTTGGAAGGAAGGAAGACAAGACTATTGCAAAAAATGTATAAAATCCAGGTCATGGTTTGATATTCTGGAGCTCTTCTTTCACTTATTCTATGGCAAATTCTGGGTCTAACCTCATGAAACAAACGCTGGCACAAGATTTACATGTATATTTCTTTCAAAAACAATAAAGTTCTATAGAGCTCTGGATCCAACGCCAAACATTTTATATTTATGGCTTGACATGCAAAACATCCATAGAAATACATTAGTGTTACACATTAAGTCCCCTCTGATGCAAGCTCTACTGGCCCCTGTCCTCGTCTTCTCAATCAATGATTTGACTGTGCTTGTCTTGTAGGTCCCTGGTGGACATCTTGCGCCACCAGTCGAGCCCGGTGCAGCAGGGAGAGAGGAACAACACCACCATCTTGGGGAGCACCGCTTCAGACGGTCGCACCTCCAAAAACATGTACACCCCCGTGCTACAGAGCAAGGACAACCGCAGTAAGTCACACTCACACCGTTTAATCGCAACAGAGATTTACTTTAAACTTTCTTCTTCTAAACTTATTTTTTATTCTATGAGATGGAAACACTTCAACTTTTAAGTAGCAACTGAAGCAGGCTACATCAGCTTTTCCTCCTGGGGTTAGTTTATGTCACATTTTTTACTTTTGCAATTCTTCGCTTGGCCATTTAAAGGCGCTGTTCCTGATTTTTACTGTTTTAAAGATGAGAAAAACACAGCTAGTTTGTTCGCAGTCGTCCTGAGTTATTCCTCACTTACCTTAGGCATTCAGAGCATCCTAATTATTCACCATGATGAGTTTATAAGAGCTTTCACGACTTTCAGAGACCAGTTTGGAGTTTTGGCGTGACAGTAAAGCTAAAAACAACTACCATGCTAGTGCGCACTTCCTGATTATCGCCCGATACAATGCTTCCTGTACCTGGAGAGACAAATTGAGCTCAAATACATGGGGAAAAAATTGGTACTGGCCCTTTAAATATTTCCAAATGATCAGGTATTTATACAGTGAAGTTTTTTACCTGTTTAAAGACATTACAGTTTTTTAGAAATGGTGAATATCATTACTTTTTACATGTGTTATATAGATTAAATTCAGGTGTCTGGTAGCAAACACAATCATACCAATCACACGTAAACACGAGTCTGCATCTAGATTTAAATATTCTGTCCGTATACATTTATTTAATATTTTTTATTATATATTTTTAGTTTTTACTTGATGCTTTAAGCGCGTCCTGAATCTGAACGGGACCTCGGAGTATCCCTGTGTCTGGGTTAGTCACAACATGTCAGTCAAACGTCGAACTTGACACAGCAGCGAATGGGAAGCTTTTACACACGGAGAGTTTTGTGGGAGTTTTACAAAAAATTAAATAAATAAATACTGAAATACAGCAGCAGGTTTGATCAGGAAGTCAATCAAATCAAGTCATCTCTATTAGTAAATGTGCGTTTATGTAACTTTTCTGGTGGAGGGGCTGCTACCTGCTTGTCTCCATGGAAAACATTATAGGTTTACCTAGAATACTCCACAGTATGGCATTAATGGTTGATCTCTCATTCTATTAATACATTTTTAGTTTTAGTTTTTAGTTTTATTGTCTAAAATATCTGGAAAAACATGCATTCTTACTGTGAGCGGGGTCGCCTTTTCACAGATGTGACCTGTAACAGTTTGTGTCAATGGAGATAGATTTATTTAATGTATACGTAGTGATTTATATTTAAAATGTTGCCTTTTTATATAATTCTTACGATGTTATTTTGTATGTGTTTAATGGCTTCTTTGGCACAAGAATTTCCCGTATTAATAAAGTTTTTTTTTTATCTTATCTCATCTTAATGCCATACTGTGGAACATTCCAGGCAAAGCATCTCCATGGAGACACACGATGGCGGACAGTCTACTAGAAAAGTGACAGAGTACATTTAAGTAGTTTTATTTAGATCAACACTGCAGTAATTACAAAATAACAATCAAAGTTAAGTCAGACTATTACAATAAATGTACTTTTCGGAGCTTTAAACTTAGTTATAGTTGTTTCTTCTCGTTAAATGTCTGAAGTTGTACTTGGAGTGATTCGTGCGTGTTTGACCAACATTTTAAAGACGCCATATTACAGATCAACCCCCGTTTTCACCGTCAACTCCCACTGGACACCACAGTTTTCCAGCGCAGAAGTCAGTTTCTTGTTGCTTCTTTTATTAAGTCGTTTTTGATGAATATTGTTATTTAAAGTGTCGAAATTCTGACATAATGATCCGCAGGTGTCATAGATTATAGCTGTATAGCGGACACGAGCGCAGTAGGTCTGATTTAACCACTAAACACCAGAGGAAATCATAATATACGTGGCTGAAGTGACCGCTGCCGTCTGGCTCCCTGTGCGTCCCAGAGGAGCCTGGGTAATTGTCGCCTTGTACAGTTTAGCTCTCAGACTCTCACTCACAACAAACACATCCCACCTCGGGCGCCAGGTCTGCTGCTAGGGTAGCGTTGCCAGATAAGACAGGAGAATCTCAGCGGGTCTGTTTTCAAATTAAGCAGCACTTACACTGGATCTAATTATCATCCATGTCTCTGGGTACCGGCTCTTTTTTTAGACCCCACAGAATGTTTTAAATGGAAGGACTGTCGTTCTTTTTGGGGCTGGTGACTTCTTCTTTTACAGTTAAACCTTCTATATCTAACAGTTTATCGTGTTTTTCTACTTATTTTATTACTAATTAAAGGTGCGTTATGTAACTTTTCTGGTGGAGGGTGTGCTGCGAGATGTTTTTGCTTTGCCTGGAATGTTCGTATTTATCTAAATTTTACTTAATTACAGGTTTTTATGTCTTTAAAATAGTTATTTCTTACTGTGATTTTGCTCACCTCTACACAGATCTGACCTATAACTTGACCCTCTGGTGCCACCTACTTGTCTCAATGAGAAATGGATAATGTAACCCAACTGTAGAACATTCTAGCCTAAGCACCCTAAAGTTCCGCAGTGCGCCTTTAAAAATACACTGCTACTGCAATATAAAATCATTTTTCTCATTCTCTACACAAATCTTTTAACATTTTAACATTGCACTAATGACATAATGACAATCTAATATATGGGATTTGCAGATTTCTTCCACTTTTGCTCCATCTGTCTCCTCTTCTCTTGTGGTGGTCTCTCCAGGATATAAATGCAATCATTTCCTAAACTCATACTAGTTTTTTTCTACTTTATGATCACAAAAGAATCAGTGTTTACATGCACCAAAAATCTGATCATAATCTGATTTCTGGAGTTATCTGATTATGTAAATGTAAACCGTTACAGTCTGATTTTGTTCATAATCTGGTTTCGTTCAAGAAAATGATGCTAAAAAGTCAAAAAGTAAAAGATTGAAAGAGTCAAAATGAACTTTTATGTCTTCCAAATACAACAGTTTAGAGAGTCACCAGATGTTTTGATGATGAGATTCTTTCGGACATGTAAACGCCTGAAAATCAGATTTAAAAATGTGTTTATCTCATTATTCACATTTCTAGCCTGGCTCCAGACTGTACCAATGACACAGTTAAACAGCTGAATTATACCAGTCGATGTCGTTCCTGGAGGGCTCGCCGTCTCTCTGTCCTCTCTCTCTCCTGTCGCTTCCTGTATTTCTCAAACACAAAGCTTCTCTGGACTCTTGCTCTGTCTCTGGAGTGCTGTGCTTCAGTTTGTCGGCTCTGTTCTCTTCGCAGCTGGGACTTTGCCTCACCCTTTTAACCAGCAGGGGGCGTCGTCCAGCCCCAAACACACAGCCACCATCGGTAAGCCTCACACCGGAGGCACGGTTCAGACGGGGCCGGACCAATGTCCACTCACGGACGTCTGAATTCACCTGTGTCACTGACCGCTCAGGAAAATACAGTTATATGTGTTATTCTAAGACCAGAGATGAACCAGTCGCCTTATGATAATGTTCACTTTATCGTAGGGATTGACTAAAGACGTGCACACGCATCGATTCACTGACAGACAGGGACATAGCACTGTGAAAAGCTCTCCAAATTGGAATACATTTGGTTGACTTAAGCCCACCACACACTACAGGATAAATGTTCAGATTTAGGACCTCATTTGCTTCTACTTGACTTCAGGGAGACATCATTCGATTTAGGATCCTCATATGTGATTTTTATGCTCACAACTTTTAGCTTGCGGTGTGCAGTCTCTTCACTGACATATCCCGCTGCAGTCTTTGCCCTCAGAGACTTAAAATCTCATCTGTTTCTCTTCATGTCTGTGGTCTACACTTTTTGTTGCATGTTTAAAATTAGTTAAAGATTGATAAACCCTGTAGTGTGTGGCGGGCTTAAGACACCATCGACAGACTAATTAACAAAAGACCTACAACCCTACTTTATTCTCCTCTACCTCCTCCACTTGAATGCCACTTGGTCGACAAAAGTGAGTGTGGGAATATAGCTTCTTGGTCAGGGATTTCCTAGTTTGAAGATTAGCTATTATTGTGCATGTTGGTATGATATGTCTGTCCTAAAGAAATATGGAATTGGGCTTCTGTTCACCTTGAGGTATCCTGTCTAAACACCAGGACACAGGCCTGTCGACAGAAATTTAGGGGCCTGGAGCAAGAAGCCTCACATGGGCCCCCCTCTAACATAAATGAATAGGAAGAGGATCCAGTTTTGGGCCCTAAGACCCTGGGTTCTGGGACAACAGACCCATTTGTTGCCCCCCGTCGACTCCCCATACCAACTCCACAGAGCAAGGCCCCAGAGGAGGACTAAATATGTTGCAGATACCACATGAAGTTGACCTGTTCATTAGAGTTAGTTGTAATCTTGTGTTTTATCACATATGTAACATTATATAAGGAGACTGGTTCTTCGTGGCCCTCGTACATCTGTGTGTGTCAGTCTCACAGGAGAATCAGAGAGTCTCCATGCCTGTGTGTTCTCTAGCCTGTCCCTCACTCTGCTCTGTGCACAGTCTAAGCACATGTTTATTTAAATGTTTGTCTCTAGGGGGCGCTGTGGTGTGTCCCGCTGCACGGCTTCAGAGCGTCCTCTGTCCTGTGTGTGCTCACTGCTGCTCCCATGTGGTACTGCAGCTCCGGCTTAAGCTAAAGCCCACTGTCCTTATAGCCACACTCTGCTCCACACACAAAAGCAATGCTAGCTTTGGGATCGTGACAACGCCGCGAAGGAGCTTGAGGGGACGGGTTCTGTGGTCCGCTCTCACACCTGCACAAGGGAATCGAGCCACGGCTCTGTGACGTCATCATGCAGCTCTAAGTGCTAACACTGAAGCACAAAGATTAAGCTCAGTGGCATGAAATACCACCAGCCTAATGTTAAAAGGCTGATATGGGCCCTGTCTGTGATGTGTGCTCCTCCTGCTTCAAAGCTTCTGTCGTCTTCTCCTCCTGTGAGGAGTGATGCACATGTCAGGGCTCGTAAACATAAGTTGTGTATATACTCATACAAAAGTAAGAGTGCTGTACTTTGCACTTCTTCCAGCCGTGCCAGAGTGTGAATCGTGCCAGAGTGTGAATCGTGCCATGTCTGAGTACAGATCCTTTGTGCTCACACTGGACAAATGCACACTTAAAGCCCTTTAAGGGCTTTCTCTTCTTGGGCACAGTTTGATTGGCCTATTGTGAGTGCGCCCTAAGACTCAGGGAGGTAAATGTTTAATGTTTGTAATGTAAGTCTTAACTTGAGTCTGGCAGCTCCTGTAGCTCGTCCCTGTGTTCTGCAGGACCCAGAGAAGCACTTTAAATGTGACTCATGTTGTGACCAGCCGAGCGTCAGAGAGAGCGTGACCAAAAACACGACAGACCCATAACCCCCTGACTGCCTTGTCCGTGTACGACCTGGAGCCAGCCCTGCTTCTGTGTGAGGAGCACAGTGCTCCCTGGGTGACGCTTAACAAAGGCATTACTGGACATTATGGCCCATTACTATCAATGGTCAATGTCGGTACATGTGTGTTCTTTAACCCAAACACTCTGAATGTCCTGAATGATGTCCTGAATGAGCACAGGGTTCAACTGCAGACACTGGTTAAATGGCCCGTTCAGGGGGAGGCAACATAAGTACTTATTAATGGAGGCTCAGTCATTTCAGTTAAAGACCCTATATCACACAAAATGGACTCTTGTGAGCTTTAATGTGTTACTATGATGTTACCTCCTCAAAAACAAACCTGGAGTTGAGTTTTGTTTCATTCACACATGTTTGAGTAACCCCCAAGTCTACATCTCCAAAGCTCAAAATGCTCCATTCCACCTTATGATGTCATGAAGTGGTAGTTTTCAGGGTAACAGCTCCTTTTACCTTTAGTTCAGTGGAGATTGGCAATTCCACAGCTTAAATTATCCAAATGATTCTAGCAGTGATGTGTGGTGAGGTTCATGTCTGGTGAGGCACTGATGTCGTCACAATCAGATTTACAAACATATAAACCAGGTGTCAGTACATTTGGCCCCGGGTCAGTTTCTCTCCCAGTGACTTGGGGCCAGAATAAAAAGAATTTCAAAATAAAAGTTCCAAAGTCCGTATGAAATAGCTCTAATAGTATGAAATATAAAGCTGGTTTTGTATTGTTTTTTTATCCTTATTCTGGTTCCCCAGAATAAGGATAGTGGATTGAAGTAATTAAATTTCTTACCATTTTGTATACGTCTCTGTTTGAAAAGAGCGAGTCTTTCGTCCCGTCGTCTGGAGCAAACCATTTAGCTCCTTTAGCATTGGTCTCAGTCCTTTAATTATAACCTCCTGCTTCGACCAAAAGTCCAGTTTAGTCCACTTCTTGAGCTTTAATCTGTATCTTCCTCCATTTAAAAAGTAGAACAGACAAGAAGAAAAAATTGAATTGCTAAAGTTGGCTTGCTAACTCTAAATTGTAGTTTGCGGCCCCTATTCTGTGGGAGTTACAAGAATCCCTGGGCTCACGAGCGCCCCCTAACATGAGGCAGGGTAACTGCGCCCCTCACCCGGCGCCTTTTCACAGCCTTAAAGCAGCAGCGTCACTGCTGAGCTACAGCACAGTCAGTATTTCGACAAATTAACAAATATTAAACATAAAAATTCAGTGATTTTGTGTTTAAAAAAAAGAATAAAATTGCAAAGGTAAATAGAAAATAACTTTATAGTACAAATCATTGGATAAATATGACCATTTCATTTATTTTTTCTCTGTGGTGACAGGTGAGACACTGCCTCAGCTCACCGCACGTCACTGGATTCTAGTGAATATGTGTGGAGTTTAAAAACACTCTGGAGCACTTCCTGTACCACATGGTGACATCACAAGTGGAACAAGTGTTTTCAGCTTGATAGAAGAACTCTAAATCTGCAGGGTTTGTGTGTTCAACGTGTGTAAATGAAACAAAACTCAACTCCAGGAAACAACATTATAACACAGATCAGGAAAGTAAAAGTATTAATATTATATACAGTAGGATGAGTATCAAGTATTTAGATATTTACCCCAAAGTTCTGCTTTAAAAGAAACACTGTACTACTATTATAAATGCAAACACAAGGGCTCGTTACTACATGTACTGCCATTACCACTCGTACTACATATTACACATATTCCTAGTTGATTACTACATAGACAAATCATGTTTTTTAATATTATTGTAAAGATAATGTATATATAATCTCAGACTGGTTGTGCGTGTTGTACTTGAGACCCCTGTTACCGCGGCAGCATGGTTCTGACTCTGCTTGAGGCCTCCACATGTCTCCCTCGGGTGCACCTCCACGTCTCCCTCGGGTGCACCTCCATGTGAGGCCGAACGTGCCGTGTGTCCGCTCTTTCAGGAGTATCACTGTGCTGTTTCAATGTAAATGTATGACGTAACTAATGGTGCGTTTACATGTCGCAAAGCACTGCCCCTCCCCCACTCCGCTGCTGTGTCTTACATAAAGACGGCGTCCTGTGTGAACGGGTCCGTGTGCTTTGGCTCCGTGTGACGGGGGCATCTCCAGAGACAGGAACACGGGGCGAGAGGCGAGGACCTTTCAGGAGTTCAGTTAAGAAAATGACAATCTCTAAACTTTTAAACTCACACGACCAACAGCTTTGGGTTTTATTTAGGCATTTGGGACGATAATGAAATTGAGCGTCAGGATTATCATGGCCAAAATAATTGTGATTAATGATTATATCACGATAAAGATTAAAGCTGCTGACAGTTTAAAAATGTTATGGATATTAATAATAATCACTTTAATCTTATGAATAAGTTTCATGTTTAAACAACTTGTATGTGATTGTAGTTTGTTAATGATGAAAACAACTGTGATCTAGTGGATAATAATAATAATAATAATAATAATAATAATAATAATAAAAATAATAATGATAATAATAATAATAATATAATAATAATAATAATAATAATATAATAAATAATAATAATAATAATAATAATAATAATAATAATAATAATAATAATATAATAATAATGATAATAATAATAATAATAATAATAATAATAATAATAATAATAATAATTACTTTATTTCCATAGCACAAAAACTAGTTACAAAGTGCTCGTACGTTTGTTCTGCACATTCTGGTGATGTCATGGAGATTATCTCTGTTGGCGATTCCTGTGATTATATAAAATGTCCCATCCCATTCCTGTCTGCCATTTTACCACGATAAACAATATTAATTACTATCTACTGTCCCATCCATAGTTTCACATGATGTTAAATCAGGACTGTCGCCATAGAAATAATAGAAACATTTCTAAATATTACATTTTTAAAGTTCTTAAAAAAGTCCTTAAAATGGCGGCTATAAGGATCAGTGTAACACATGAATGGAAAAATATGAGTTTTTCCAACTCATGTCAAAAAGTAAAGCCTAAACCAGGACTGAACTTGGCCTTTATCAGAACAAACGACTAAACCAGATTTCAAGCCCCGAAACCCTGTGCGAAACGCTTCAGGGTAAGACCCAGGACTAAATTATTATTCTTTTTTTTTTGCTAGACTCTTCTAGAATTCCCCTGTGAATGAATTAATACCTGGGATATTGAGAAACCTTGCTCAGGTTTTTAAATCCGATCATCGTCACAGTTAAATACATCTTTGTGCATTTGATTATAACTGAACGTCTGAAACACTCGTCTCTTCCACCACACTCCTGCTTCTTGCGATCCTCCTGTATGTCAGCCTGATGCTGTCTCTGTATCTTTCTGTTTTTGAATGTGGCTGATCCTTTACACATTTATCAAAACTCCCTGATAAATCCAAAGCATTGATTTGTATTTATAGACAGTCTCCATGGCGCTGAGAGTCACTTCCTGTCCACTTCCTGGTTTCTAACTTGTTCACTTCCTGGTTTTAGAGCGTGGCCCGCGGATGAACAACACCACGCAGCTCCCCTCCGTCCCGGGCATGTTATCGGGCAGCACAAAGGGTCCTGGCCCCGGCGGCATTATGGGAACAGGAAGTATGCGACACAACACCGGCCACCCCTCCTTCTCTCACTCGTTCCACAACCTGGCCCAACTTCCGCCGTCGTATGAGGCCGCGATGAAGCCTGAGCTCAGCCGCTACAGCTCCCTCAAGAGGCTGGGTGAGTCCATGCACCAGCTTTTCAGCCTTTTCCTAATATGACGATGGTTTAGTGGAGTAACATCAGTGATTAATATTTATTTAACAGTTTGTAGGATAAAAAGTGAAAGAGAAAAGCACAAAAATACAGGAAGTAGCAGTGAGTTTTAAAACAGAATCCCTCAACCTACACCACCAGTCAAAAGTTCGGACACACACTCTCATTCAATGTTAGTTTTTTATTAAATTTAACTTTGGATGCCTTGATCCGATACTGATACAGCTCCGATACTGAAATTTTAGCAAATTCTGGCTCAGTCGATACCCAGACGTAAAAATTTAATGTAATAATAATAAACTCATTCTGTTTGAACTTTAATTTATTTGAGGAATAAGTCACAGTTACATTTGGAGGAGTTTTGTCTTGCTCTGGTATCGGTATCGGGCATTAGTAGATCATTAAAGCGCTACAACAGGAATCGATATCAAAACTATAAACTATACTATACTATAAACACACAGAACACATCAAATATATAAAGTACGATATATGGACTTATATAGCAATGGAAAAAAAGTAAAATAACTAATAAAAAGTACATTTTTTGGTAATATTTTATGTTCAAATCCTCAAAGTGTCCCCCCTCTGCTTTGTCGAAAGACGTTTTTTCTTTACTACATAATGTAGTATCTTTCTTGATATATTTGATGTCTTCCATGTATCTAAAATGTGAATTGTAGTAAAAAATAATGGAAAAAAAAAACATTAAATGAGAGGGTGTGTCCAAACTTTTGACTGGTGGTGTCTGTTTGAACAACACAAAAAAATTCCATCCAAAATTCTGAGTCAACACATTTTTCTGGTAGTTTAAACATGTAACAAAATAAAGATGGTTTATTTTTATCGATCTGAGTATATCTGTTGTGCGGTGTAGGCTTCTTTTGGTCCTTGTTAATATTATGGTTGCTAGGTAACAGTTATAGCATTACCTCTGTGCGTGTGATATCTGCTGCCGTCCATCCAGGAAGTACAATTATAAACTTGACAAAAATGACTGTGTTACTCTGCGTTTGGTGGAGTAGTATAACCAGTCTGCACTTGAAATGAGGTTGGTTCGTGTTGAAAGGAGCAGGTCAGGTTTGATCAGTGAAATGTCCCAGGAGGCCGCAGTCTCGTGGCGTTTCTGTATTAACTGTTAATTAACTCTGGGGGTAAGTGATGATTACTCCAAATATTCCAGCCTCATTCACTATAATTGGCAGATCTGAACCTGCTCCGTGGCCTTGTATCGTGCCGTTTTCAATTTAAAACTGCACAAAAGCAATTAGTGCAGTCTGCTCTCTCTCTAGAGGTGATCAGTCTGGGCCTAATAATGAAACAGCTAAAACAAGTTTATTTGGGAAAAAAACACAGGCACATCTACTGATATTATGATTCATCAGGTTCAGATAAAGTTCATGTTTCTGCCGTTTGTGTCGGTGGAAGTGTGCACGTTTGGACTGTGATGATGTCACACGCTACAATCACAAAGGCCGATTAATTATGGGACCTAATCAAAGAACTTGCACATAACCTATTAGATTAAAGCCGGGGCGCTCTGTGGCGTCTGACGCACATGGAGGGCCTTTAAATGAGTTTTGTCACTGATAAAATGAGTCACTGTACAAGTCTGTGTGAGGAGAGGTAACGTGGTGCTTTGACGGGTCATTAATGGGTTCACTGGGGGCAGTTACACACAATAAATACTAGAATAAACAGATAACACAATGATTAGACCAGAGCTTTGGTTTGTTTAAATGCACATGAGAAAACGAGAGATATGTATGTAACCGTGGTTCTATGAATCCTGGATGACTGCCAGAGGGCGGTGCTTCAAGTGCACACAAGAAGGGAGTCGTTCACTGCTTTAACCCTTTAAGGACTGAGCTCACTATAGACCAGTACAGCTCGCCTAGACTTTTATTCTTTTTTTAGCCATAAAAATCATGTTAAAGGAAGTATCAGAATGTACTGCATTTTTTCACACAACTACCTCTATTTTACATATCCAGCCATATTTTTTCTTTGACGCATTTGTGAAAATCCCCGCGGCTCCTGCGCTCTGATTCGTCGTCTTCGAGGGACAACGGAGGCACATTACAGTAATGACAGTAACATATTTAAATAGCCTCATGCCTCTGCTTTGAGACTCTGTTTGAATTTACATGAAGCATAATTGTTTGCGGAGTTATGGTGATGGAAAGTCCAAACCGAGCTCTATCGGCGACAATCTGCCACAATAGGGTTAAGGACTGCCCTCTGGTGGTCATCCTCATAGAACCATGGTTACATACTTAACTCTTGTTTTCATCAAACACGCCTGATGACGTCTGTGAGCTCGTCAGTGAATTTTCAGATTGGGAAAACAGATTGGGTGACTGAAGGATGGAAAATGCGTATGTGACAGAGAGATTTGTACTTTGTCTTTTTAAAAATGTATAAAGCCCTTTACGAATGAGAATGATTCCAAGGTGTAATTTGAACACTTTGCCGGAATACCTTTTTTGCTTTGCTTTTCGCTCTTTCTAAATAGAGATAGACCCATATAAGTGCACTTTTTAGTGTATCTGTATTTAAGACTATCAGCCTTAAATCTTTTGGCCTTTGACCTGCTGCCTAAGGACTACATATAAAGCTTTATTCAAACACTCGAGTGTGAAGAGATAACTCCAGACAGCATGACTACAAGTTTATGGTTAAAAAACATGGCTTGGGGGGAGTTTGTAGAAAATTTAAATAACATCATTTGGGGAAGATAATCAAAATCGGCCCAAAAACATATCTAAGCGTATCAGTCATCAGTTTCTCTGGAGTCTGAACGATTTACATCAGCATCAGCCATGAACAAACCCACATCGATCTCTGTTTCTCTTCCTAAATGACACCATTTCATGTATAGCTCCAAACATTGTTCCTATAGTGAGGCTGTGGCTGGTCTTGTTGAAGCTCTACCTGTTTTTCCAAAGCCTTCCAAATACGCAGCGTGTTAACTCCTCTCGGCAGCGGCTCTTGCGCAGCCCATTAATAAAACAGGGAGCAGGGGGACGTGACACGACTGACAACCACAATGCAACTGTCCACACACAGGAAGAGCCAGGGTAACCGAGGATACGGGGACAAAATATAGATATATGAACTGATAAGATGCAGAGGGAGAGCAGAGAGGAGGAGAAGGCATTGAAGTGGAGGAGGCTCTGATGGGGGGAGGGGCGCTGGTCCCGGTTTGTCTGCAGGGATTGAGCGCTCTCGGTCGGGGAACAAGCGGCCACAGCCCCCCTCCCTTTGTCTGGACCTCCATGTACTCTGCGTAGACCAAATATAAGCTCGCAGATGGGGAAAGGATAATGAGGAGAAGGCCAAGCAAGCGCTGATGTACCGTGATATAATTATTATTCCAATTTTGTCAAAAAAACAGACAGGATCCAGTGCAGAGGAGGAGGAGGAGTGCAGCGGTTACGTCATAGGTCAGTGTGGTTTGACTCTGTGCTATGGTTTTCTTGCTGTTGGGAATTGAAAAACAAAAATGCATTTTAATACCGGAGTATAGTTTGTTATGAGAGAGTGGGGCAGAGGAGGAAGGAGAGAAGCTCTGATGGAATGAGCTGTTTGGTGTATGGACAATGCAAATAACAGATTCATGACAAGTTGGGAAACAGTTTTATACGGTGCAGAGGAGGGAGAGTGAATAGATGGTGCAGAAGAGTGAGAGAGTGAGAGTATGGAGCAGAGGATGGTGCAGAGGAGGGACAGTGAGTATATGGTGCAGAGGAGGGACAGTGAGAGTGTGTTACAAAGGAGGAACAGTGAGATGATGGTGCAGATGATGGTGCAGATGATGGTGCAGATGATGGTGCAGAGGAGGGACAGTGAGTATATGGTGCAGAGGAGGGACAGGGAGTATATGGTGCAGAGGAGGACAGTGAGTATATGGTGCAGAGCTAATAACATTCGGTTGTCTATTCTCTTGTTGTTATGAAGATTATTGGCAAAAGAATTGAATCTGCACCGTAGCATATTAGAAATTGACATGAAAAAGCTCCCACTTGCTTCCTGGTTGCCGGCGTTGTTTCCATGGCAACAGGCTCACTACACTGGAGCTGAAAGTGGAAATAAAGTCATGTTGAATTAATTAGGCCCGTGTCTAAAGAGGGACTGTGCCGAGCATGTGGTGGAACACGGCCTGTTCATCTGTCACTACGTCCTCGTGGTATAAGGCTGGATCACTCTGGAAAGATATGGAATTAGGCAACTTTTTTCAGACCAATATCGTAAATTAAAAATAAAACCATAAACTTCTAAATTAATTCAATAATCCTATGCATTTCAGAACATGTTTGTAGAGCTCTAAACTACAGGGTTAGGAGGTTTTATACAAACTTAAACTCCATGCAAACTTGATAAACCCACATTACTTGCATTTTCATCATTGTGGTTATGAGTCAAGTCTGCTTAAAGGTGTACTACGTAACTTTTCTGTGGAGTGTCCAATACATCGACTGTACAGAAGTAAGAAGTGGAGTGAGTGTGACGTCGCCCACAGCGTTCAGCTCCAGTCAAATGAAGCTCATTGAGGCTAGAGCAGGTGTAGCGGTGAATTTGGAGCCGAGTTCCATATTTGGAATTCCATCCGTGAGTATCATAGGAACCAAAGAGCCAATCAGGAGCGAGGCTGTTGAAGGTAACACCTCTTCCCGCACTGTTGGTTGACCACGGGGAAAGACGACGCCTGATTTGTCTGTTATTAATGTTCATATCTTGAGTTACAGAGACAACAGTGAAATAAAAACACCAGGATCATGTAGAGGGTTAATATGAACATTTAAGACCAAAATGAGTCTGACAGCAGCAGGTACAGAGAGAGAGAGACACAGTTTTTCAATAGAAAGTGAGCAGGGGAAGGTTCATTTATAAGGAACAGTCCAGGGGAACAGGTGAGACACGACAGAGACGCTCCAAAAAAACCGAAACGCTCAAGACTCCAAGAGGAGGAGACAGAGTGACAGTAGGAGAGAGCTCTGAGGAAGAAAAGAGAGGGGGAAGAAGGGAGAGGAGAAGGAGAAGAGAGAGAGAGGAGAGAGGAGGAGAAAAATGAGGAGGGAGAAGAGGAGAGAGGAAGACAGGAAGAGGAGGAGAGAGGAGGAGGAGAGAGAATAGGAGGAAGAGAGCGAGGAGGGGAGGAGAGGAGAGAGAGAAGAGAAGAGGAGAAGGAGAGAGGGGAGGAGAGGAGGAGAGAGAAGAGGAGGGGAGAAGAGAGAAGGAGGAAGAGAGAGAAGAGGAGGGAGGAAGAAGAGAGAGAGTTGGAAAGAGAGGAGGAGGGAGAGAGGAAGAGGAGGAGAAGAGAGAGAGAGGAGGAGAGAGAAGAGAGAGGAAGAGAAGAAGAGGAGAGTAGAGGTTAGAGAAGGAAAGAGGGGAGGAGAAGGGTTAGAAAGAGGAGGAGAAAGGGAGGAGAAGAGGAGGAGGAGAGAAAAAGAAGGTTAGAGAAGAGGGGGAAGTGGAGAGGAGGGAGGAGAGGGAGGGAGGAGAGGAGAGGAGGGGAGAGACAGAGAAGAGAGAGAGGGGAGAAGAGGAGGAAGGAGGAGGAGGAAGAGGAGGAAAGATGAGGGAAGAGAGAAAGGAGGAGAGGGAAGAGGGGAGAGAGAGAAGGAAGGAGAAGAGGAGGAAGAGAGAGGAGGAGAGAGAGGAAGAGGAGGAAGAGGTGATTTATGTCTTGATTTACGGACACTATAGCAAAAAAAAAAAAAAACCCAGGATCAAGTAGAGGGTTAATACGAACATTTAAGACCAAAATGAATCTGACAGCAGCAGGGACAGAGAGAGGAGACACAGCTTTTCAATAGAAAGTGAACTGGAGCCAGAGTGGATGGAGCTAGAAGCATGACCACGCTCACTTCCTGTTTGAAACACTCCGGCTAGCCTGTTAGCTAGGTCTATATATATACAGTCTATGGTCCAATACCTGCGTGTCTCCATGGAGATTTTGTTGTTTTATATGTAATGTTCCACAGTACGATGGCATTAACCTCATCCATTCCAGTAGAGGAAGAGGCACTAAAGGTCATGTTTAGATCGGCGCCATGGAAACGCTTTGAAGATTAAAGGGCCTCTATAGAGAAACAGGAGCAGCAGAAACATTCCACTTTAATGAACCTTATTGTGATGCTCAGTACACAGCCCAGAGTCAGGCCTCCTCCACCGACTCACGGACTTTATGTGGAAAACAGGCTTTGAAAATGGACAGAAGTCATATCCACGTGTTTAGTATTCTCCTGATATGTTTTAATCGTGTGAAATAGAATAATTACTCCAACCTGCACGTGTTTAATGAGGAAGCATTTACACAACAGGAGGATGGAGGGATGATGGAAAATGTGAACTTGAAATGATTTATTCTTTCATGTGCAACAAACATTATATCCACAAATAAAATTTTGACTCGTCATTTTGGTCTTGAATGTTCGTATTAAGCCTCTACATGATCCAGGTGTTTGTATTTAGCTATTTTGTCCCTAAATCAAGATATAAACATTAATAACAAATCAGGCGCCTTCTTTCCCTGAGGTCGCTCCTGCTGGTGTTAGCAACAGGTTTGAGTGACAGAGTTGCTAAGTGCCCACTCCCTGCTAAACCAGTGCTGAGGTGTTACCTTCAACAGCCTCGCTCCAGATTGGCTCTTTGGTTGCTATGATACTCGTGGTCGGAACTCCTAATATGGAACTTAGCTCCAAATCAGCCGCTAAACCTGCTCCAGCCTCGATGAGCTTTATTTGACTGGAGCCGAACGCTGCGGGGGACGTCACACTCACTCAGTCCACTTCTTTATTCAGTCTGTGGTTCAAATCCAGACTCCAGGTCATAGATGTGATTCTTTTCTATTGCAAAATGGATACGTGAAAAAACACTGCTGTGAAATGTAACTATGAAGATAGAGTCACATCTGCAGTTTTGAACAGCTGGTCAGTATTGAGGTTTACGATGAACAGAAAGTACAATAATGATCTATCTGTTTGTGGTGTATAGTTTAATACTAAATACCTGAAAAAACATGATATGTTTTGTTTAAAGTCGACACGATTGATCGTCAAACTAAAAGACAGACATTCAGTATTCAGTATGTTTCATGTATGTAGAATCTCATATTGTACTGCTGTATGTGTATCTGCCACAGAGAAAGAGTTCGATGAGTACTCCGGGTACTACACCAAACGGCGCCAGAACAATGCCCCTCCCTCCTTCCACTCGTCGCAGCACCACCTGCCCTGGGGCGGAGAATACACCCTGGGCTCCCGGGGCACTCTGCCTCTGCACGGCTCCAGACCACGCCTCCACATCCCGACCTCCACCCCAAACCCCTACCCCCTCCCCGCCCAGCCCCAGTACACCAGCTCCACCTTCGACCGGCCGCCTCGCCGCGTGCGCTCCCAGGATCAGCTGCTCGCTCTGGGGGAGGGCAACACGCTGTCCCGCCTGTCCAAGAACCAACAGCACCAGTACTACAAAGCCATGATGAGTTCCAGCCGCAGCTCCAACTCGCAGACGCTCCGCAGGTCAGAGGTCATACTGTGGAGACTATGTGCACTGTGATTATGTGTACAATGTGTACTATGAGTATGAGTATAATGTGTACTATGAGTATGTATATAATGTGTACTATGAGTATATATATAATGTGTACAAGGACACGAGTGTACGAGGCAGACGTCGTAAGAAATCATGGGTTTTGATCCATGTCACTTCACAGATTCACAGCAGCTGAGTGAGCATCAGAACACACACGTTTAACACTCTGAATCTCATATATAACATGTATGACACATATATGTACCATATGTATATAACAAATGTATGTACCACATGTATGTGACACATATAAGAGGCATGTTTAACACATGCATGTGTGCTGCAGGTCCCATGAGAGGCTGCTGGTGTCCCCGGACTGCCTGGAGGACCGCCTCATGTCCATGGGGGTGATGGGGGCAGAGCGCTCGGGGATGGTGCCCACTATGGGCCGTTTGTCCCACCATCAGAAGGCCCAGTCTCAGCAGAACATCTGTGTCACTCCCTCCTTGGACCGGCACCACATGATCAAGATGAACTCCCACCCCACCTCGGGCCACGAGCACGAGCGCGGCTCCAGCGCGCCTTCGCACTGGGACCCCTACAGCGGCACAGGAGGGCACCCCAACGCCCGCCGCATGGCCTTCGCCAGCAAGAGGCAGAACACCATCGAGCAGCTGCACTTCATCCCGGGGGGAGGAGGGGGCCAAGGGCTGCGGACTGGCAGTAAGAACGAGGTCACTGTGTGAGCCCGCGGCATCATGGGAAATGTAGGCAGTGAACAAAAGGGTCTCACAGTGCGGCGCTGCCCCTCAGAGCTGCTCACAGACCCCTCCCCTAAACAAAAGTGGTGATCCTCCTTTAGTCCTTATAAAGCTTTGTCACTCTGTACATGGGAAACAGAATATGAGCCATTCTTTGTAAAGGGAAGACAGAAATGTCCATTTAAAAAAGCAAAAAACAGCAGCTGTGTCTGCTGGTCTCTGCTCTCACTTTAGTGAGCAGCTGTGTCTGCTGGTCTCCGCTCTCACTTTAGTGAGCAGCTGTGTCTGCTGGTCTCCGCTGTGAGCAGCTGTGTCTGCTGGTCTCCGCTCTCACTTTAGTGAGCAGCTGTGTCTGCTGGTCTCCGCTCTCACTTTAGTGAGCAGCTGTGTCTGCTGGTCTCCGCTCTCACTTTAGTGTTGGAACCTGCTTTGTGAGATTTGTTTTGGGTTTGTTCCTGTCCTCTGTCGTCAGAGCTCGGAGGAGCACTGAGGCAGACGACACTTTTCTTTCACTAAAAGTATTTCAAATGAAGCTTTTCTATGAAATGAATCTATGAATAATGTCCCTCACTGAGCCCTGTACAACTGTGTATACTCATTTGTATTTAGCAGCTAGTTTGATCGGTCCATTTGGACTATCACAAAGACGACCCACTCTCTGCAAAAACATGTTGAAATGCCTTCCGGGCGTGATTTAGATCAGAACAAACTGCTGCCGTGGCGATGTGGAAGCCTTTGTACAGTGGTGTATATCTTTATAACATTGTGCTGTGTGACCCTTTGCATAAGTTCTCTCTGATGTAGAAGAATCACCTCACGACTCACGGCTCCACGCCCAGGACTTTTCACTGGTCCAGAGGTTTCTATGGCGACCACATGAGCTGCTCACCTGGATGAGGGAGGGGCGGGGGGGTGTGGGGGGGGGACAGAGGGGAGGGCGGCGGGTGTGAGGCGGGACCGTGGACTCTTCACTCCAAGGGCTAAATAACTGTCTCTGTGCTCTGTATGGCTTCATACATTTGTACTTTCCGTGTGCGTCACTGTCGGAGGCATGCTTGTGTAAACTTGATTTTCTTCTCTTTGTTATAAAAGTGAACTCTCAACAGCAACAGTGTTTTTGTATCCTCAAAGATTTAAGGGACTTTTGTGGCTTCGGAGCCGATGAACATGATTATTTATTTATTTATATATTTATTTATTTGCTGTGTCATACTTCCATGTGTAAGGCTGTCAGTTGGACCTTTCGGCTGTTCAGGCTGGACTTTACTGATGGTGAAAAGTAATCAGGGCTTTGTTTGAGATGAATATGTCACCGCATTTCCACCAGGGGGCAGATCGGAGCTAGCGTTTGTTGTGTGTATACAGAATTTTTAGACTTTGCTAATCCAAGGTAGCAACAATATGTATTTAGCAACTTTATAGTAGTAATTGTAGTATTAATGAAACTATTGGTAAGATAAATTGTATAGAGTAAAGTTCCCTATTCATGACTTTCAACTTCCTATTATAGCGGACATTTTGAGGACTTTTTACCATTCGAAAGATGTAATATTTTGTTTTAAATTGTTAATTGCTATGGTAACGCTCCTCTTTTTTATCTGTAGAAACCCCATGCATAAAGTTAATCCTAAATACTCCATTTTCCCTCCATTTTCAAGAGTAGCCCAAACTGTTTTTTGATTAAAGGTTCATTATGTAACTTTTCTGGTAGAGAGTCTATCACCACTCCTGAAAATTTGCAGAGAATATTCCACAGTATGGCATTAATGCGTCTATCTTCCATTTATTCAATTCTAGGTGTTACTACTGCCACAAAAAGACATTGGGTTTGTTAAGGTCAGCTGCTTGTCTCCATGGCGATTGCTGATTTAATGCCATTCTGTGGAACATTCCAGCCAAAGCAACAACATCTCCATGCAGAAAAGCAGGTTCCGGACCCTCCACCTCAAATGTTCCGTAGTGTCCCTTTACATTTCTGCATGAAGAGTGACTTTTGTTCCTCCTGGTGGAAATGGGGCTTCAGTTGTTGCCATGGTTTTTGATGATTGACAGAAGCTTTTGTCACTGTCTTAACACTGTTCATTTCTTCAAACTTTTGCATCGTGTAAAAACCCCAAAACAACCACCGTTTTATTTTACTCAAACATTATTTTTTTAATCTGTGAATTTTAATGTGTATTCCTGAGATTTTGAGTATATTAAATCTTTCTAGTGGAATAATTAAAACAATATGAATAATATAAAATACATTTCTCTGTATTGTCCAGAACTAAAAGAGCTGATGCAATCATTATCGACAAAATATGAACCGCATGTTGATGATGTCACAGGCCAGTGTTGATGATGTCACAGTGCTGACTGATGATGTCATGGCGTGTATGTGCGTGTAAATGTTTTCAGTTCAGTGGATTTCGTCTTTTTACAAACACAGACCTGCTTTATTTTCCTGGAACGTGGGTTTGTTACATGTTCATATCAACTCGTGATGAATTTTAACTCCTGTAAAATAACGGAAAAAACGAATTTGACATTTTCTTTTTGGGAAACATTCACCAAAGCAAGAATTTTTACATTCAAAATGTAAATGATTATATTGTGTCGATTTGGTAAATCAAGGTTTTGTGACGTCCCTGTTTTTCATCAGTATTTGAAGAGTTAAAAGCTCTAAACCTAAACAATCTTTTATTGTGAATTAGCAGGTTTATATAACTGCTCTGACGGAGGCTCGGACACCTGCTCTGCACATACTTCTGCTTTGTCCGAGGATGTTCCGCAGTACAGCATTAAACTAATCTATTGTGCATTGGGAGAGAGCTTGCCGTTCCATAGATCTGACCCTGTAACTTGGGCTGTGATCTCTCCTGTTTGTCTCCATGGAGACCATTAAAGCTGCAGTCTCAAAAACATTAAACTGAACAGAACTAGTTCATTTTAAACAGTTTGGTCCAAAGTTATTCCTCATTTACCACAGAAAAAGACGAAGTTTAAATCTGTCACTGGACAAATCGTTGTAGTGAAGACGTTTCACTGCTTCTTCACTTCTACAACGATTTGTCCAGTGACAGATTTAAACTTTTTCTCTGGGTCAGACCTGGACGACTGAGGTTTACACACACACCTCATTCAGAACATCCTGACTATTCCCCACGATGAGTTTATAAGCACTTTTCACAACTCTCAGTAGCATGCTAACACACACTTCCTGATTATTGGACAATAAAACACTTGATATTTGGATGCAGACAGCACACAGCAGACTGAGCTGCTTCTACAGTAATATCATAAATGTGATGAACTGGGGCCGTGTTTGTCAGGACGTCAGGAGGTTTAAGTCTAAAACTGTGGAACATTTCGGGCAAAGCAGCATCACATCTCCATGGAGACAGGCAGGTGGTGAACCCTGCACCCGAAGAGTTACATAATGCACCTTTAAGTTTTGATGAAAATATAATAAATCCATCGTAGCTGTTCTAAAGTGAAACTGTCATGACGAAGTGAGGACGGCATGTGGCCTGTACGCACCATAAGCCATAATGTAAATATAAAGAGCCTCTTCTGTTATTAAGCCATGGACACAGACCCACTTTAGATGTGCGGCGCCACCAAGTCCAAGTCCAACCGACATCGTGGTTTCCCCAATTTCAACACGAGAATCTTATTTCCCAAGATGTATGTTAAATGATGACTTATTGTTACGTCATAGCTAAAGCCATCAGAAAATATTGAAACTATTCACCTGCTAAACCACATCTGCCCGGCTCCACGCTCCAAATCACATCACGAACAGATTTTTGGAGTTATAACATTAAAATGGAAATGCTAAAAACAAAAAATGATAATTTCTTTCTGATCGTGGTCCCTCTGATGACTCCCTTCAGACTTTGAGCTTTGAAAGTCATTTAAATAGTGCAGAAATCAGACGATAATCAGATCTGGAGGTGCATGTGACGTAAAGACCAGTTTTTGTAATAAATATAAACGAGAACATGTTTTTAAGATCATGTATTTTGAGAATATATTTGACATGTGGGAAATACCAAATACGTCCCAGGAGACTTTTAATAATAAACTGAAACATGATAAATCTGGATTGGTTCTCCCTGTCCGCCCTGACGCTCGGGGGAAGACTCGTGTTACTGAATATGTCCCATTAAACCCTGTGTATCGGTGTTGTGTGGATGCGTCGTGTGTCGTGTGGATGCTGTTCACCGCTGGGGCCGTGGGCAGGTTTGTCATCGAAAAAGCTACTCCGCATACCTCAACTTGTATGATACATTTATTTAGGCAGCCCTCTCTATGTCTATCTCCAAGAAAATCCAAACTGAAGGTCTCACTGATGTGCAACCCTTTTGTTATTGGTGATCAAATCTTGCGTTTGTAGAACTCATACTGTTGATAATTATAATAAAAATCCCACTAAACCAAATGCAGATGAGGTTGTCTCTTATTTTGGATTCAAAGATAGAAATGTGTCTGCCTCAAGTGGTCGGTCTGTCGTGGTGAAAAGGAGCTGAGTCCAAAGGCAAAGCTCTTGATTTACCTCAATCTACGTTCCTGCCCTCACCTTTGGTCATGAGGTCTGGGTCATGACCAAAAGGACAAGATCATGGAGACAAGCGGCGGAAATGGGACCAGAACAGGCTGGGAAACGAAGCTGGACTGAAAAAACAAGAAAAAAAGAAAAAGAAAAGACAAGAAAACGGCAGAACTGTGACTTTTGTTTAGTTGTATATTGAAAAATGAATGAAAATGAAAAAAAAAGATGGTGATTTTAAAGGGACCAAGGCTCACCTACTACTACTGTTACTACTACTACTGCTACTACTACTACTACTACTACTACTACTACTACTACTACTACTACTACTACTGCTACTACTACTACTGCTACTACTGCTACTACTACTACTACTACTACTACTACTACTACTACTACTACTACTACTACTACTACTGCTACTACTGCTACTACTACTACTACTACTACTACTACTACTACTACTACTACTGCTACTACTACTACTACTACTACTACTACTACTACTACTACTACTACTACTACTACTACTACTACTGCTACTGTTACTACTACTACTACTACTACTACTGTTACTACTACTACTACTACTGCCACTGCTACTACTACTACTACTGTTACTACTGCTACTACTACTGTTACTACTGCTACTACTGTTACTACTGCTACTACTACTACTACTGCTACTACTACTACTACTGTTACTACTGCTACTACTACTACTGTTACTACTGCTACTACTACTGTTACTACTGCTACTACTGTTACTACTGCTACTACTACTGTTACTACTGCTACTACTACTGCCACTGCTACTACTACTACTACTACTGTTACTACTACTACTACTACTACTACTACTACTGCTACTACTACTACTACTGCTACTACTACTGCCACTGCTACTACTACTACTGTTACTACTGCTACTACTACTGCCACTGCTACTACTACTACTGTTACTACTGCTGCTACTACTACTGTTACTACTGCTGCTACTACTACTGTTACTACTGCTGCTACTACTACTGTTACTACTGCTACTACTACTACTGTTACTACTGCTACTACTACTGTTACTACGGCTACTACTACTGCCACTGCTGCTACTACTACTGCCACTGCTACTACTACTACTACTGTTACTACTGCTACTACTACTGCCACTACTGCTACTACTACTGTTACTACTGCTACTACTACTGCTACTGCTACTACTGTTACTACTGCAGCTGCTATTACAATCACTACTATTACTACTACTAGCGCTACTGCTACTTCTACCACTACCACTACTACAACTACTACACCTACTACTATGACTGTTTCTATTACTACTACTGCTCGCTCTGGTATTTCTAGTACTTTGTCACAAACTGAGTAAATGTTTTTGCCATATTGTGAAACACGTGACAGACAAGCCACCACAGATGTTCCATAGTGCAGCTTTAAAGCATTAACGAACATGTTTCATTTAGAGTAAAAATGGCATAAGAAGCGATTCCTGATGAAAAGTCAAATCTACGTCACATAAAGACGATTATTGTTCTGTTAGAGCAGGTCTGTGTCGCTCTGTTATAATCTACGACACCTGTGGATCATTATGTCATGATCTGTCCGACGGGAGCTGACGTCGCCCTGAACGTCACCACGACAGAGCGCCGTGTAGCTGTCGGCGCCCCCTGCACGTCACACTGGCAAGTAAATAAAACTGGAGAATAAAGTAAGTACATGCATCATACACACATAGTACATAAGTCACAGCGGGTGAGTACCAGGGACGGTGAAAACGAGGATCCATCTGCAAAATGGCGTCTTGAAAATAAGCGATTAAGGATTACTCAAACATGAATCACTCCAAATACAATAAATGAGAAGTGGAAATAACTATCACATGGTTAAAAGCTTTGAAAAATCAATTTTGCTTAGTTTTTAAAAAATTCAATAAATGGCCAAAGTGCTTTTTGAGTTGAGTATAAAACATTCACAATAACATCCAGAACACACTTATTAAAACATCATTATGGGGACTTCTCAAGCTGTGAATTTAAATAAAACGAGACACTCAAACTCACTTTTAATGAGCCGTAAAAGTGCTGGTGGTAGCTCATAATTTACCTTCTGCTTTAAACTGTCGGTGTCTTATGTCCCGAGAGACCAATTGAAAGTGTTCACATGACCGCGCCCTCCTGCCGCTGACCCGTCCCCCTCCTCACGCCCTTAAACGGGAAAGATTCAATTCATTAAAGCCATTAGGAGAGGAGTAAGAGCCCGGTGTGGTCAGGGAGGCGCTGTGCCAAAGCTGCGCTCGACTATGACTCAAGAGGGACGCAGTACAAGAGAGAATCACGAGACTGTGGGACATGAGGGACAGAAAGGACAGAAAGACTAAAGATTACAGCAGTGGAAAGGGTTTGATTTGCTTATATGTGGCTTAGAATCATTGGGAGGTCATGTAAAAATTTTAAAAAAAAAATAAAAAATACAATATTTTCCAGACAATAAGTTGCACTTTTTTCAGTTTGTCCAGGGCTGCGACTTATATGTGAAATGATAAAAATATATAATTTCACATGTTATAGTCACACTGAGAACTGCAGGCGCTCTGGACTTGTATAACAGCATCTACTCCTCCTGTACCACTGAAAATAAAAAAAGTTCAACATCACAGTCATTTAAAAGACAGAAGTCTGAGAAAGACTGAACCTCTGGAGCAGGTGGAGATGTTCAGAAGTGACACCGAGGATGAAGAATTCAGTGGATTTAGTGATTCAGAGTAAACGTGTTGTTTTTTCTGCTTTAGTTCTGTGATAATATCTGACGTTAATAAACCAGACACATGTTCAGTTCTGTCTGAGCTTCATGGAGCTGGATAAATATAAATGTGTGACGTGAGCCGCTGTTCTGATATTCAGCCTGTTCTTCCACATTTTATTCTATTATTATAACTCGTCTTTAAAGATAAAATGTCTGTTCTTGGTCTCAGATTTTGTAAAATAAATTTCCCCCAAAAAATGCGACTTATATATGTTTTTTTCTTAATTATTCTGCATTTTTTTCTCCAGAGTGAAGCATAGTCCAGAAAATACAGTAAATGAAAAAAAAATGAAGTTGACTTTTATGAGCTCAATTTTGGTACTTAAGTAAAAGTACAGAGGTAAAATTTACGCAAGTAAAAGTATCACATGAAAAAATTAACTAAAGTAAAAGTATTTAACTACCTGTTTAAAATGCACTTTAAGAGTAAAAAACAAAAGTATTTCACACATGTTTTAATTTATTAAAGTGTAATTGTAGCGATATTGATTAAAAATGTGACATATTTTGGCCACAGTAATGATACGAATCAATTTCTTAATTTTTCTTATGACATTTGTGTTTTTTTGTTTTGCTCAAAGCCGAAGTTTAAACTCTCGAGTCTTTAGTCAGGAAGTTTCCCCAAACATGATCAAAAAATAAACCCTCAAATCTTATGAAAAGTGCTTTTTACTTTTCAGTCTGGTTCAAAAATGTCGCAGAGTAGAAAGTACAGATACTGCTCTCAAATGTCGTGAAGTAAAAGTATAAAGTATCCACTGTAAAAGTAAAGTACAGATACCTAAACATTCCACTTACTTCACTACTTCTACTTCGTTCCCTTCTACCACTGTCTGCAAGACTCGAGTGCTCAGAAAATCCCCGTTTTCACCCACCCCCTATCTCCGCCCACATCCCTGAACTTACCTGCAATGATTCAAAACGTTCAGACTCCTGCCACATGCCATTTTCAACAATATTACACACGTTACAGTGAAATACCACTATGAAAAAGCAGGAGTTTGAACAGGAAGTGAAGGGACCTGTTTCTATTCAGCCGTTTTAGATGAATATCGCCTTTGAAAGCAACAAATAAAATACTGATCCGCATGATAGTTTAATACTAATATCAGAAAAAAACATAATATAGTCTTTAATAAATGGATCGCACTTTCGCCTCACAGTAAAAGGGCCGAGGTCCGACTCCCGGGCTGAGTGGAACCTTTCAGTGGGGAGTTTTCTCTCTTTGTCTGACTGGGTCCTCTGGGTTACTCTGGTTGGTCTATCCTCCAGCTAAGGTACTCTAGTCCCGACCAAACCAAGGCTAAGACCTGGAGGTGGGCACCCGTGACCCGCACTGAACACAGACTGACCCAGTGGCACGAACGAATGGGTCAAATGCGGAGAACAAAACATACAGAGACAGTAAAGTGTACCACTCACTTTGCTTTACAATTTCATACATCATTCATTCACTTATGAAAAATACATTGCAAACAGCCTGAGTCAACTTTTATTTTGGTCTTTATTATATTTATTATTAAAGAGTCTACACTAAGTTTTTTTTAGCAGTAAAAGAAGAATGTTGTTTTCTAATCTGCCAAAACAAACACTGCAGCCTTGAATTCCAGTCCGCTTGCAGTCTGTCATTCCACCACTAGATGGAGCTGTAGAGGCCATTCATTGTTGTGATTCATTTGTACACAGTCCCTCTGTAGCTGTATCTATCTTCCTTTTGCAGGATTCAGTGAGGTTAAATGTAGAAGTGGCCCCTTTTGGATGTATATACTCTTAAACTGAACAGTTTGAGTGGTAGCTTCATATTTGAGAATGCAAAGATTTACCGTTCAACTGGAGATGTAACAGCAGGTGTGATGGACATACTGCAGATTGATGGAACATGGTGAGGACGGTCAGGGAACAGGGAGGATGTTTAGTCAGTTAATCATTGGGGCTTTTCCTGCTGGATTGTCTGTTTGGATGGGAGCATGTTCTTGTCATGGGTTCCTGCCCTCACCTATGGTCATGAGCTCTGGGTAATGACCGAAAGGACAAGATCTCAGATACAAGGAAATGAGTTTCCTTAGAGACAGGGTGAGGAGCTCGGGCACAAAGGAGGAGCTCAGAGTAGAGCCGCTGCTTCTTCACATCGAGAGGAGCCAACTGAAGTGGCTTGGGCATCTGTTCAAGATGCCTCCTGGACGCATCCCTGGGGAGGTGTTCTGGGCATGTCCAACCAGGAGGAGGCCCCAGGGAAGACCCAGGACACACTGGAGGGACTATGTCTCTCGGCTGGCCTGGGAACGCCTTGGGGTCCCACCGGAGGAGCTGGAGGACGTGTCTGGGGTGAGGGAAGTCTGGGAGTCCCTGCTCAGACTGCTGCCCCCGCGACCCAGCCTCGGATAGGAGGAAGAAAATGGATGGATATTTGAGAATGTGATGAAGTACTGAAAAAAAAAAATAAATAAATAAATAATAAAATAATAATAAACACAACCAACAACCAACTACAACCAGATGATGTAAAATATTCCTCTTTTGACCTGGAACACACGTGGGTGACTCTTACCATAGCATCAGTCAAATGCATTTCCTGACATATATATTACACAAAGGCTCATCCTGCAAAAGGGCATCAAATCATGTCTGTAATAAATATCCAAAGTGACTGTAACCCATTATTTCTCCATCAAAAACATATTACTGTACTCAGCCTGTACGTTTATGACGCCTTTCATTTAATTCCCCACAGACTTCCTCTCGCATTACCCTAAATGAACACGCACAAAGAGCTAATGCGACGCACAGAGGCTCTAATGACATCTATAATGACCTAATTATCACTTCACACGCTGCAGTTTAAGAGCATACAGTGCCAAAAAGCGCACGGCGAGACGCAAACCCTGGCACATGCGCGGGCACAACGCACGCAAGACGCACCGTGCCGCGTCCAAGGATCCAGATTTTACTCATGGAGACGAGCAGAGCGCAAAACTGAGCCCTGCAAAGTGTTACCCGGAACCAACACGCTCCCAGCTCGGACCCAGCCAGGAAACGACCATTTTATCACAACTACAGCCTCACTAGAGCGCACAAGCCTCCACAAACAGCCGAGAGGGGGACAGCAACGGGGCGGAGAGCGGGGAGCAGCCAGCCGAGGAGGAGGAGGACGAGGACACCGAGGGACAAGCACCGCGCGCGACGCAGGCCGAACAAAGACGCGCGTTTGGATGATTTTACGCACAGTTTGGATGGTTTTACGCACAGTTTGGACCCGGACCGACGCGCGCAGCTGCAGACAATGGACGTGCGCGACCAGACCAGCGGGAATGCAGTGTGTGGAGAGCAGTGAGAAGCCCAAAAAGAGGAGTGGAGCCAGGCCTGCGTCTGTGTTTTTCCATGGATGAAGAGGGAAAGGGCCGCGCTGTCAGACTGCACGACCCCCGCAGACATGGCACACCGCCCCCGACACGCGTCCAAGCGCTTACCGCGGAGTGCCTGAGCTGTTTGCACCTCAAATACCACAATAATAAGAGGTAAAACAACTAAAAAAGCTCTCCCCGTGCGAGCTGTAGCCGTGTTGCTAACGTGAGGCTAAGATGCTAATGATGCTAACGATGCTAATGCTAAACAAACGCTAACAGGAGCAACGTGCGGCGTAAAACATCGACAAAACCTGGCAAAATGTGGATTTATCTTTGTGTTTTGAAGAATACTGCGTGCACAAGTTTGTTATTTAACTATTATCGTGAATAATAGCCGTGTTGCTGTTAGCTTTGTGCTCGCTTTGCAGTGTAAAGGTAAAAATAGTGACTTGTTATTGTTTTTTTTTTACATTTGTAGATTCTGTGGATGGAAGAATTGACTGAGATTTCACTTCAGTCCAACTTTACCAAGATAAAGACCCGAGAATCTGCAGGTGAGACCAGCACATGACACACCTCCAAACTGTAGATCTGTAATAACACACAGCAAGTTACAGGTCAGATCTGTGGAGAGAGCAGACTCAAGAATGGATCTATTTCAGTGCGGGGTGTTTTTTTTAAACTATTATTCACATCTGCAATTGATTAAATGCAAATAACATAGGTAATGCCATACTGTGGAACATTTAAGGCAAAGCAAAAACATCTAAGAAGCTGTTTTTATATATATAGCACGCATACATTAACAATGAGGGCTGCCATATGTAAAATAATGAATGCTGTATTAACCTTAAATGATTGTGATTTTTATTTGTAAATGAGGTTGTCAAAAGTATCAAAAATCTGATACTTATCGATACCGAAACTAGTATCAAAACTAGATGATCTTGTGCTGTACCAGAACGAGCGTACGACACTTCATAAGGCTGAGGATCGTTAAGATTTTGCTGATACGATACATAACTCGATACATAGGCCACGATGTGATACATACCTCGATAAAGTACTTTTTCACAGTATTTCAAATTGATCCAAACGTATAAGCTTTCGTAACCCACAATGATCAGCTTCATTCTCACAAAAAATAAACCTTGATGGTGCATTTATGTTCCGTTTACTGAAGATGAAGGAACCTAACCGAGTGTTAGATGTGTTCTTCTATTTAGTCACATGCACTAAACTGTTTCATCGGTCAATATTACTCATCCACAGCTTATACGAGCTCAGCATTTACATGTAACAGGGACATGTGCAGTTTAACGGCTCTAAAAGATCACAACGTATTTACTAAATTGCAACTGTGATACTAAAAGTTTTTGTTAAACCACTTCCTGTGCAAAGCTAATAGGAAATGCATCTATTTTAATAATCGAAACAGTGAATCATGTATTGCATCAACAAGTTTCTTTCTTCTGAACAAGTCACACAGTTGTAGTGCTGTGAAAGATACTAAAAAAGATATCAATACAGCAGCTCATGGTATTGCTACTGTATCATTAAATTAAACAATACAATATATCGATATTTTGATATTTTTGCACACCTCTACCACATTGACTCGTTTATGCCCATGGACCATGATAAAATCTACTGGACACTGAGGGATTACACAGATATAAGACACATGGGAAGAGAAAAGAAAGTACTACCATTTAATAAAGTGTGTTTTCTATTGTCCTCATGGTATCCGTCGATCTAGTAGTAGTTTTACATTGAGGTAACATAACATTTCTGAGAGGAAAGGACTGGGTACCACTGCTCTAATATGCATCTAAATGAGACACAATTGCAAAGTTATTTAATACAATTTGAATTATACCTTTATTAGTTATTAATGCTACAATCTAGATAAAAATAGTAATTACAAATAAAACAATAAGCGAATTTGTTAAGCATGTTTAACATCGGGAGGAAGGCTAAAATTTTTTTCTGTCCTGCATCCCCACTATGGAGCGCTCTCCGGATAGACTGTAGTAATAAACATATATATATAATATCGATATAATAGTATCCAAAGCCTAGTAAGCCCCCAAAGCCTAGAGCAGCAGATGTATAAGTCATAACTGTGTGATTGTTTTACTCTGTGGTTATGGTCGATCCGCGCTAATAAACAACAATGATGTCAGTGGCCTTTAGTGGAGCGGCGGAGGCAGCGGGGAGCCATCACTACAGGAAGTGTGTGGCATTTTCAGGCTCTGTTTGTGCTTTTGCCCAAGAGCGGCTTTAAAATGAGCATCACTGCAGTAATCACTGAAGAGATGTGTTCAGAGTAACCACAAAAGTGCAGTTTTCTCACTCGCCTTGGTTTAGTTACATGTTTGCATATTTGTGATCAGCAGTTTCACAGCCTTTTAGTGTTGTCACGAAGCTGATAATTAAAAAAAAAAAAAATTCTTTAGACAATAGAATGTGATTTTCAACATTAAACGGTAGTATTTTCTTTTCTGTGTGATCCCCCAGTGTCCAGTAGGTTCATAGTGGTCATATATGTGCGTATACTAGTCTAAGGGTCATATACTTGTTCTGAAACAGCTCAAGATCATTCTAAAGCTATTCAGAAATTGGACTGTGAATGGGACTTTTTTAGTATCGATACCTGCTCAAATGAGTATCAAGCTTTAGTATCGATCAGTATCTGATTTTTGATACTTTTGACAACACTACAGCCTTTTAATTTGAATCATACAAGTGCTTAGATTTCATACACTCTCCTTTTTTAGTCATGAGGTTTCAGAATATTCATTACTGTGCAGAACTGGGAGAATGGGATTATTACATCATTTATAAATGCTTACACTCTTCTGCCTAACAATACAAAAATAATAACTTTGTCAATAAGTTCTGTGCACAGTTTTGCAGCCTTTTAATGTGTTTGAAGTGTAGGCTCACAATCATTTGATTTACTACTACATATTTCTATCATTATATAAGATTACCTGTGTTTTTTCTGTTGTGTTTGAGACCTACACTCCTTGGAAGGATTTGTTAGACTAAAATACTAAAATATGCTTACAGTTCAGCCTTGATCTTGATGCTGATACTAAGAAATAGGCTTGATACTAAATATTAATTTCAGTACCACACTGATGAGAAAAATACATTTTTTTTTAGTAATAGACTTTTCAACCCAAAAGAATGGCACTTTATTGACCAAAAGTGTCATAGCATCCTTAAATTGACACTTGTTTGGGCCCAATTTTCTTTGCTAATGTGCGTTTGGTTTGTTCCTGTTCTAGTTCCAGTTTAGTGCTAGTTTAGTCTTGGTTGAATTCAGAGGTTCGTGTTAGTTTAGTCCCAATTTTGATGCAATGTATAATGTGAACACGCACTTAGTCCTGGTCTAGTCCAGGGTTAGTTCTGGGGTCAGTCCCAATTTGAATGTGATGCTTGTGCAAGTTAGGTAACATGTGGTCTTATACTGGTCCTCATGCAACTCAAGATCATTTTAAGACTATTCAGAAAAGGTGTTTATGTGTCTGTCAATATCTTAGTATTCAAATGAGTATCTAATTTTGTTTCAGTATTGATTAGTAGACTGATTGATTAGTAGACTTTTGCCAACCCTACTGGAAGCATGTCGTTTAAGGCTCGACTCACAGGTCAGGTTCACTGTTGAAAAATCAGGAGAAAAACCAGGTGTAACAGAGCACTTTTCCTCTATTTAAATATAACATCTGCTCAGGCTGTTGCTGCACATTTGGAAAACCAGACGTAGTTTTCACACATAACTAGAGATATGTCAGCAGACTTAAATTTTTGATATAATCTTTAAATGAAGTAAATCGTGTTGTCATGTGGTAGTAATAACCTCTAAATATATGTAGCCCTTTTTGCCCGGAGGGTAGAACGGTTTCAAAGCAAGTAATGATTCTAATGTGGTTATTTTAAATCAAAGTAGACAGAGTTGTCATATTGCATACTTCTCCAAAAGTCTATTTTTACAACCCTGTAATATCCCCATTCAGCTCACAAACCTCATGCAATTACAAAGGCTGTATACATCTCATTAAACATTTCAGATAACAAAGTATGTATTTATAACAGTTATGATTGTATTACTGTATTGAGCTGAAATCTAAAATGTCTTTTATTGCTTTCTCCTGCAGGCTCCTGTGACCGGACTCCATGAATGAACAGAGGACAAAGGAATGAACAGATCCATTGAACTTTTTGGGAACGCTAAATCTGATTTCACCAAAAGCTGCACATGGAACTCTTAAACGCAACACTACAGACTCACAATAGACTATTTATGAACAGTTTAAAAACCCAACAGCTGCTCTCCAGGCCTTTCTTATCAACCCAATAGAAATACTGCAAATATTTCTATGTAAACTACGAGCTTGGCCGGTTAGTTAAATAAGGGCTTACAGTGAGAGTGTTGGGTCGCTGAGCCTGGGGACACTGCAGCGTCAGAGGGAGATGTTCCAGTTCAGTAAGTACCCCATGGACATTTTAGAGATGCTGAGTGGACACCAAGCCCATCAGTTCAAAGGCCTGGGGCTGGACCGGCAGCTCGGCCACCAGCAGCAGGTCCAGCTGCCGCACCAGGGGCAGCTCCAGGGGCAGCACCCGCCCTCCACGGAGCCGTCCGGGAGTCTGCTGTCCGGGCTGGGCCTTAGCTCGCTGCAATCCCCCCGCACCAACGCCTTCGCGGACTCTTCATCTCTCTTTGCCAAGATGGGCGCCCCTCCTCCCCCCATCTCCCACCAGAGTCAGACCTCCTCTTCCTCCACCCACAGCTCAAGGAAGTCCAACAAAATGAGCAGTACCAGCGGGACGGGCACCACCTCTGCGGGTTACCCTCAGTTTCTTCGCCCCTTCCACCCCGCAGAGGCGCTGGCCCAGGAGCAGCTCCACTCGGGCATGGGGCGCTTTGACTTTGGGGGTGGGACCGGTGTTACACCTGCCCCCCCTCCTCCACCTCTTCACCCAGGGCTGCCTGTCCCTCAGCCCTCCCCTGGACCTCCCACCTCCTCCCCTTCTCCCTCCACCTCTGTCTCAGTGTCCAACAACCCCTCAGGCAGCACTGCTGTGCCCCTAGTGGGCCAGTCGGACCCCCGTAGCCTTCATCAGCAGTTCAGCTGCATGCTCGCTGCTAACCAGTACTTCCTGTCAGGTGTCCCGACCAACAGCAGCCTGGAGCAGTTCTTGGTGCAGCAAGGCACCCATAATCCTCTGGGGCTGGGTCTGAGTCAGAGCTCAGAGTCAAACTCCGGCCTGGCTCCGCCTCCTGCTCTGCACACGTCTCACGCACACGGCGCTGCTCAGCCTCAGCAGCAGCAGCTTGCCCCTCACGCCTTAACGCACAGTCACGCACACCACCCTCACCCTCTGCACCCCGCCCCGCAACCTGCTCCTTTGGGGGGCTTCGACTTCCAAGGCATTCCTGTCCTGTCCTCAAACCAGATAGCCTCACTCATGCAGCAGGAAGCCGGGATCCCACTCTCTCTCCCGCTACACCTTTCCCTCTCCAAAGAAGAGGCAGCAAAGTCCGGGGACGGCCAGTCAACAGCATCCTCTAGTGGAGGGAGTCGGAGGAAAAAGGCTATGGCAGGATATCTGCCTCAGAGGAAGGCAGAGAGCCACAGTCACAACAGTAACAGTATGAACTGTCATGAGAGCAGCTCCAGTGGTCACAGCCAGAGCTCCTCTGGGCTGGTGGGAGGGGCAGGTCCCGGGATTATTGACCCCCAGCACACCTCTCTCCTATCTCCCTCTTCATCAACTACTGTTTCCTCCTCTTCCTCCATCCCTTCTTCCTCTGCCTCCTCATCTTCACACGTAGCCAATGGTAGCCACCAGATGTCCAAATCCAGAGAAAGCCAAAACAGCTCTTCGGGGCAGCCAGAGCCTGAACCGCTTTACCACTGCGGTGAATGTGGTAAAACCTTTACTCACCTCTCCAGCCTGAGGCGGCATCTCCGCAGCCACGGCCTCACACCTGAAAGCCAAAGCAGGAAGTCGGACTGCACCTCCCCCAGCCCCGAGAGGATCTTCTGCTGTGGAGAGTGTGGGAAGAGGTTCAAAAAGAGGGGCCACCTGATCCAGCACAGTGTCACTCACTCAGAGAACAGGCCTTTTGTCTGCAGTATCTGTCAGAAGTCCTTTAACCGCAGAGAGTCTCTGACCCGCCACGAGAAGATCCACGATGAGAAGCCCTTCAGGTGCCCTGCGTGTGGCCGCTGCTTCAGAGAGAGCACGTCTCTGCTGAACCACGCTGCCTCTGGGGCCTGTGGGAAACCTCCACGCAGTTCCAAAGCCAAGAGCTCCGAACTCAACCGCTCCAGCCAGCCCAACCAGAGCAGCATTAAGATGGAGGGAGGTGACAGAATAGGGATCTCTAATGAACCCATGAGCATGGCCAATGGCAAATATGCCACAGATTACTCCAGGGGGCGCTATCAGAACCAGTCCTACAGCAGCAGTGTTGAGGAATACAACAGGTCTCAGTCCTCACTGTACTCTGAAAGTTCATTAGGGACAGACATGTCCAACCAGACTCTCCGAAAAGCCCCTTTAGCTCCCACACTCCACCCCCACCCCCAGAGCCAGCAACCTCAGCAGCACCACCACCACCCGCCCCCCCAGCCTCCCCCTCCACCACAGCCCCACCTGCCCCTGTCCTCTCTGCTGGACGACTCTGAGGACGAGGTCACCAGCAGTGCCATGTCGGCCATAGCGGCTGCTGCGGCCGCCTCCTGTGACATGAACGGAGAGGGCCGCGAGGGCGAGAGGAGGGACATCATCGGGGGTCTGCTCGGGGGACTGGGCTTTGGGAACATAGGAGGACCATCCTCCACAGTGACACTAAACGGAGCCACCATGCCTTTAACCCACCCCAACCAGCCCCCGGTCAAACCAAGGAGGCCCCGGAAACCCAGAGAGAAAAGGGAACCTGGATCTCTGGTGCGGAGGAGACGCAGTCCTCTGCCTCCGAGTGACAACAGCGACCGGCCATACGGTTGCCAAATCTGTGGGAAATGCTTCAGGAGAGCAGAGACTCTGCGCCGGCACCACCGCATCCACACCGGAGAGAAGCCCCACACCTGTGAGGTCTGTGGGAAGAACTTCAGAGAGCCCTTCCACCTCACCAAGCACCTGACTGTGCACTCCGGTGTTAAGAACTACAAGTGCAACCTGTGCGGAAAGCTGTTTGCCTACGCACAAAGCCTGGTCCGCCACGGCAAGCTGCACCGCAGAGGAGAGATCGACTCTCAGGGCCGACGCATTAAAGGCGCAGCCTCTTTAAATAAAGTGAACTCTGAGAACTCGGACTACTACTCCTCCTGCTCACAAGAAGAAAAGTCCCCCACCACCGGCACACCCACTCAGCGCATCTACACCTGCACTGTGTGCTGGAAGTCCTTCAGACACTACTTCCACCTGACGGCTCACACTCAGACTGTGCACGGTGGAGGGGTGGGCCTGGAGAAGAACTATCGCTGTGAGGTGTGTGGAAAAGCCTTCGCTTACTCCAACAGCCTGGTGCGCCACAAACTGTCCCAACACGGCATGGACCGCAGCGGCCAGAAGGTCTCCCAGCCTCAGCCTCAGCACACAGGGTACTCCCCCCTGTACTACGACTCAGGCTCAGGGCACCCTTATGCCGGGACGTCCCACATGCAACCAGACCCCTCCCCTCAGCAGCATCAGCAGCAGCAGCAGCAGCATCATCAGCAGCCCCAAACCCAGCCCCTGCAGCACCCCTTCCACTACCACCCAAAAGACTTTCAGAGCCAACAGGCGCCGAGCTCAAAGCGGCGAAAGAAGAGGCGTGTTGTGATCCACAGCATCATGAGGGACGGGAAGCTGGTGGGTGTGCCCCTGAGTAAAGAGACTCGGAGGAAGCTGCTGCTGCTGAGGAGGAGGAGGGGGAGGCTGCAGGCGCAGATCAACAGGAGGAAGCTGTTAGCCCAGCTCAGAGTCAGAGGCAGCCTGGTCAAAGTGAAGTCCTGGAGAGGAGGAGCTGTCAAAGTATCTGGACTCAGCTCTTTGACTGTGTCCCTCAAACGCTTCCCCTGCCCCATGTGCTCCTGCAGCACCTTCACTAAACAGGGACTGCTGCGGCTGCACTACGTTATGCGACACCCTCCCCGAAGCGGTTCGTCGCGCCTACGCTGTTCGGTCTGTGGGCGGCGCTCTCGCTCTCTGCTCAGAGCGCTGAAACACCGCGGCGCACACCTGAGACAGGGCTCTTTCCAGTGCCTCAAATGTCAGCACTGTTTCTGGAGCCCCAAGCTCCTGGCTCGACACAAGTACTCCTGCCGCGGAGCCACTGCAGTGACAGCACCTGTCCACTGGGGGCTCACGAACCTAAAAACCTCCCCCCCTCACCACCAGGACACAGAGCACTTGTCTGTACCCCAGCTCATCCCTCCTGACAGGGCAGCCCTGCTCTCAGACTACACTCAATGATGTTTTAGACTTTTTTAGAGTTTTGGTCTTTTATCATTACAGAGGCCAGAGATAGTGGCGCTCTGCTGGTGGACACGGGCTGGTTTAGTAAACCTCGTTAACCTTAAGCGTGTTGGTGGCTGTAGTTAGCTTGGACTTTAAAAGGCCTATAATCAAACCCACCTTCACACCTGTGACCTCTGAAGAGGTGCAGGACTTTCAGTAGCAGCTATCACAAAATCTTTTTTTCTCTTTTACACGTAGTATTAATACTACGTTGAGTTATACGTAGTATTTACGCAGTATTTATTCATGAAAAGCCCACTGTAGATGTGAGATTCATTTTATTTGTTACATCATTTACAGAATTATTTTTAAATTTTTTTTTTCCAAATTTCCAGTTTTCTTTACTTGTTTCATAAATGGAAGCTCTTCCTAGTTCAGAATGACACTTTCGCCCCATCCTGATCTGACAGTCAACAATGACTTTAATTTGTGAAGTGACTCAAAAATCCTGACCTCGAGACTGAAAACCCGGGAGAAAGTTTTTGTATTGCACAATAAAACTCGACTAAAACTGTTAAAGTCTTCAGGATGTAAATGGACTCCACAGATGACAGTGTACTGTATAATTCATAATATATTTTACTGTGTCCTGATCGATGTTTTTTACACATGAGTTCTTGTACTGTTCTGGTCCAGGGTTTGTATTTGGGAGGGCTGTGTATCTGTGATATTTTCTGTACTTTTGTAATGATGTGTTCACATAGTTTATACTTAGGTCCTGTCCACGTGTTGTTCTTTTTCCTGTTAAACTAAAACATGTAATATTATCACTAAAGTACTATTCATTTTCTCTACATAAAGTGAGTTGTTGAACGCTAAAATCAAATAAAAAGCTCAAGAGTTTACACAATTACTGTTATATTGGAAGCGTAACAAGATGAAACTCGACAGGTCAGACAAGTCATTTTCAAAGGTTTGAATCATCATAGAAACAAAGTAAATTGACAGTGACATTCTGAGGTGTGTTTGTCAGATCTCACGTTTAAGTCTGTGTCATCCCTCTGTCGTCCAGGTCCAGCTCAAGTGTAACTAAAAGAGGAATTAAACATATTCAAACAAAGCTAACGCTAAGCATAAGTAACATCACAGGGGCGACAGTAAATCAGTTGATGGAGCTGCCAGATCTACTGACCCACAGGTTGGAGGTATGACTCCAGCTTCCACAGTGTATTTGGGCAACACACTTAACCCTCCTCGCCCCTGTGTCTGTTACACTGGTGTGTGAATATGTGTGTGAATGTGTGAGAGGTTCCTTGTTATAAAGTGCTTTGACGGTGGAAAAGCACTTTACACAAATGTGACCATTTACCGAATTACTTTTACTTTCTGGTGTTACACAAGGTCATTACTAATACAGTCCAGCTGTTACCATCACTGCACTGGCGAATACTGGCTCAAACAGGACTGCTTTACATGTCAGTGTCATTACAAATGTTTTTGTTTTGTTTTTTTGCTCCTAATTTATGAATAAGTTACTACTAAACTAGTAATTCTACACATATATGTGAGTAAAAATAAGCAGGTTGCAGGCTGCTACTAGGCTGTAGAACATTTGCAAAGGGATTTGTTGTAAATTGTTATACACTAAATATTGACATCTACCCTCTAAGTCTTCTTACTTTCCCATAAGGTTTTTTTTTTATACCAGTAATGCTACGTGTTTGTCCATTGATCTGAAGGTTGGTGGTGCGATTCCAGTTCCTACAAATGAAAAATGTCATTGTGTCCTTGGGCAAAACACTTAACCCACCTCACCCGGTGTCTGTTACACTGGTGTGTGAATGTGTGTGTGTGGATGGGTGAGTGGTTGCTTGATGTAAAGAGCTTTGAGAGTCTTGAAGGTGGAAAAGCTCTATTTAAAAAAATGTGACAATTTATCATGATCTTAACAGTTATCTGCAACATTTGATGCCATACCTATAAATGTCCACTAGGGAGCGCCAAATCAACGCATGTGCAGGGATTCAGATGTGATAAATCTGTACCGTCCCTCCTCTCTCACTCTCTCTCTCTCTCTCTCTCTCTTTTCTTTCTCTCCCTCCTTCCTTCACCTCTGAGAGAGTTGTGGCACATAGCAGTTTATAGACGTGTGTGAGGAAAAACAGGGAAAATGTGCTGAGTAATTTTACTGCGCCACAACTGACAAGGCTCCAGCGAGTTTACAACCTCAAGTGCGGCTGTTTCTGCAAATGCGCACTGTACAGAGACTATAACCTCCAACTGTACAGAGACTATAACCTCCAACTGTACAGAGACTATCACCTCCATGATACAGAGACAAACCCATTTAGTCAAACTGATGCAATTTGTTGAACTGTGACTGTTTAATTATTTGGCACTTTACCTGTTTTACCCAACAAATTAAATATTTACATTTTAACCTTTCACTTTCTTTATTAAGTATTTGTACAGATAGGCTCATATGTCATTAATACCCGTCTTTGGGTTTGAATTTGCTCTTAAATTGCTTGTAGTAGGGGTTGCCATGTCCCAGAGTAATCATCCCTCATGCTGCTTTTCTGTCAGACTTTGCCATCCCCGGAGTGAGTTGTTTACTGATGACACGAGGTGAAACACTAATCCACGCGCTCTCCTGCCCGTGTCCTGCCAGTCACGCGGATGTGGCATGGGGGGGGAAACCTGTGGGCGGGAACTCTGACCTAATTTCAGCCAATGGGAGCGAAGCAGAGGCAGCGGCTGACCTAGATTCAGCCAATCGCGGCGCAGCGCAGTCGCCGGTAGGCAACAAGGGCCCCGTGCAAGAGCCATGTGCTTCTGGAGGAGGGATGACAGCAGAGTACAGACACGGTGCAGCTCGGAAACGCGCTGATCTGCAACAGAAAACACCTAAATCATGAATGCAACGTGTTCTGTTCCCGTTCATAAGTAGAATTGAGCATTTTGGATAAGTCCAGACATTTACGCACGACTTTTACGCGCGCGTAAAATGTGCCAAATGGTCCAGTTTCTCTTATTCTCGCGCTGGCTGGTTCATGTGCATTGTGAATACGCGTTTGGACGTGTTTTGCAGTGAGTTTTTGAGCTTGTGCTTGGTTGCTGTTGCACTGACAGCGTGAGAGAAGGAGAAAGAGGCGGACCAGTCAGAAAGAAGCCGCCAGATGGAGAGGGCGGAGATCCAGGGCTGCTGTGCGTCCACTGGCTGAGGAGATAATGAGGTGATGCATATTAATGAGCTACTTCAGGTGCCTGGGAATGAGCAGGATAAAACAGGCAGCAAAAATGAAGCCGAGAGAGGACTTGTTCATCTCATGTTTTGTTATATTTGGCCTGTATTTACCAGATGAGACTACAGATGTTACTCTATTGTCTAAAAGATCCTGAGTCTTTTCATTTCAAACCATCAGACAGTAGAATCAGCTCCAGACAGTCTGAAACAGTCTGGAGCTTTGAACAATTTTACTAGACATTTGAAAAAGCACATTTTAGATCATCAAATGTCTGGTTCATTTGTTCTGTTTCCCTGTAAAAAACTGTGCATAAAGATTTTTTACAATGGTTTGAACTGTATGAAACATCTTGTATTGGACGTGGAGTGTTTTTAATTATATTTTACTGCTAATATTAATGATGAACAGATAGTCTGATGATGCAATTGTAATGAAATGTGTGTTTTAATGTGTGTTCACCTGCACATGGAGAGCAGCAGGAGCTAAATCTGGTACAAATCATCTTTTCTTTTGTAAGATGAATGCATTTGTACATGGTCCCTAACAAATAAAGAAACCATGTAGCCTAATCAAATCATTTTAGCTCTATAATCCACATTTTTGGCCTTTATTCAAGCAGATCATCTTAGTCTAAAACGCTGGCTTTAAGATGGCATTCCCAAATGTTTTCCCCAGTCTAAATATCCCTTCTTCCTGCTCAGTGAAAGTGTCTCTCTTTTCCACAGAGCTGTGCAGGAGAGAAGGGGGCGTGCCCGGTGTATGCAAATGAGCCCCGCCCCCACAGCGCCGTTCCCCGTGAGCGCTGACGTCACGCCCGTGGCCCGTGTTGGTTCCAGCTGACTGACGGCAAAACGCGAGGAGCGAGGCAGAAAACAGAGAGAAGCGAGTGTTTGGAAGAAAGGAGAGAGATAGAGAGAAAACAGAGAGCGGGAGAGAGAGGGAGGGAGGAAAATACCAGGCTGCAGCCCCATCTCCACCGGATTTATCTTTATTTTTGTGGGATCGCCTCTTGGTTTCTCCTGCACATCTCATCTCTTGTGTTGGGTCATTTCGTGCCTGTGCGCGTGTGGAGTAGCCGCTGGTGCTGTGCTTTGTGCTCGGTGCGTGCGCGGGCAGGCAGCAGCGCTCTTGGGGCTGTGCGTCGCCCCTCATCCCCCTCAGAGGAGTTCACCCTGTGCGTCCACAAACTGCCCCGCGCCAGCCACATTCAAGGATGATTTAAGAGCCTCTGTGCCAACATGGTGCCATTTTGGAGCTACAGCGTTCCGTGTGTGTTTTCCGTGGTAGTTTTCGTCATGTCAGGTGGAGCTGTCAGCCGTGGATCTTGTGCGTAAACACGTCAGAACTCGCAGCTTTTGACGTCGCGCTGTCAGTGATTCTGCTAATTGGATTATTGTGATCTTGAACTTAGAGGCTGCAGGTTGCGCGCTCCTGAAGCCCGCCTCCCCGCCGCCCCCTCCTCCTCCCCGTGGAAGAAGTTATGTCAAGGCCTCTCACGCAGCTCCTGCCTCCGGATCTCCCTGCAGGGGCCACCAGTCCCCAGTTTGGGGCCAGTAACCCCGCCATAAGTGGCCCCCAAGGAAGTCACCTGACCTCTATGACCAACCTCAAGTCTCTGCTGCAGCTGCCAATCAAAGCCGACTCCAGAGCACCCAAGGACTGCTGCGAAATGAAAGGTGAGCCTGCATCAGTGTCATCCAGTGTGATCCATGTTCATAACACCAATCTGAGCCACACTGTCTGATAGATAAAACAGTCCGGTTAAACTACTGATTTTTGCCCGTGTTTTTATATAAGATAAGCCTTTATTGTGTCCAAATATAGAGACATCTGTCTCGGACTATACCATGTACTTATACTATAGTTTTCATAGTTTGCTCCTCCCACTTTAGCCCTCTCTGACCAATTGGCTTTCACTATCCTACAGTTATGGAACATTGGCAGTGATTGGAGCTTTAAAGTGACAAATAATGTGTTGGATGTGAGATTCCTGTTGCTGCAGTACCTCCATTCACCACTAGTTTCCTCATCAGTGGGACTGGACTGTTGGGACAGAGTCTGTTAGACAAAATGTGTCATGTAGATCTATAAATCCAGTCTGGAAAAGCGGCTCAACTACTGTTTCTATATATTTTAATTCATTTTTTTGTTTAAACTACTGCTTTTTGGTATTGTTTTTGTATAACATAAGCCTTTATTGTCTCCAAATATAGAGAGATGAGTCTTGCATCAGAGCATGTACATATACTATAGTTTTCATAGTTTGCCCCTCCCACTTTACCACTCTGACCAATGAGATTTCACTAAACTGCAGCTATGGAACATTTAAAGTGACAAATGCTGTGCTGGATGTGAGAAACCTGTCGCTGCAGTACCACCATTCACCACTAGTCTGCTCATCGGTGGGTTTGGACTATTGAAACTACAAAATTCATGTCGAAATGGACAAAATGTGAAGAGAAATGAGTTTAGGTCTGACAGAAGCTCTCATTTGTTAATACCGACTTACAGCCAATAGATTTATCCAAACTTGGGACTGGCACAATGACGACACATGTAAATATACTGTATCTAAAAGGGAATTCCCAGTTAGATAAACACAAATACGCTTGTTAGATGGTTATGTATTATACTTGTACTGTAGTCGTTCAAGGCCCATGCAGTAATTAATTAGTTGTGCATAAGTAATGTGGTTATCCAGGCTACAGCGTCAGTGTCGGGAGCGTTCACCTAATGATCATCAAACATAAGCTCAGACCGATAACGGCAAAGACAAAACCCACATTCGTTTCACTTCACCGTTCACCCATCGAAAAGGATCATGTATAAACAAGGGCCCGAGCGCGAGGCAAAGTCACAGGCTCTGCAGCTCGTAACGAATCAAATATCGAATGTGGTTTTTGATATTAAATGGTCGTACTTTGTGTTACATGTGTGTGATCCTCAGTGTCCACGGTGTAAACTAGTCACTATATTCAGGAAAGGTTCATTTCTGGCCTGTGAATGTGACTTTTTTTAGTTCAAATGAGTATCTAGTTTCGATTACTATCTGGTTTTTGATACTTTTGACGACCTTAAATCAAATAGAGAGCCAATAGTTTCAAATGGACAGTGATAAGGCTGCACAGTGTATCAAAAATATTGAAAAATCCTTGTTTTTGAAAAAGAAGTTAAATAAATTCTATGTTATTCGTGATTTTACTTATTAAAACTTACACAAAATTGACTCTTGTGATGCTTAAGTCATGTTATAATGTGTCAATGTGTTTTGTTTCGTTTTATTAATCTGTAACATCTCCAAAGCTCAAAATGCTCTGTTCCACCTTGTGATGTCACAAAGTGGGAGTTTTCACGTTAACATCTCCTTTTACCTTTGAAGATTGTCAATCCCAGAGGCTGAAATGATCCAAATGACTCCAGTGAAGGTGTGTGGAGTTTAAAAACACAGTGGAGCACTTCCTGTATCACCACATGATGACATCACAAGGTGGAGCAGGGTGTTTTCAGTTTGAGGGAATGTGTGAATGAAACAAAACACAAATCCAGGTCTTTATAATATAGATAATATAGAAAATAATGTGCTATAGGTCCTTCCAAAGCCATTATTTTATTTTATTATAACTGTAATGAGTCAAAAAGTTTATAAAAAATATAGATTTCGCAGATTTAACAGCCATTTTGGATATCGCCAAATGTTCCAGTATTTTCCGTTTTTAAAGGAGAGGCCCATAGCCGATCCTCAGATTTATAATCGCACATTTAAGAGCAGAGTTCAGACTTTGGAGAGAAAAAATACAATAGAAATAATCTGAGTTTTTGTGATTTTGTCCTTTTTTGTGCTTTTTGTCCCAAGCTGGATCAGACTGTACGTGGAAGGGCATCCGGCTTAAATCTGACCAGAACAGTTTGTAAATCACTGCAGACGACACTAGTGAACAGTTAGTGAACAGACAGTTGGTGAACAGTTAGTGAACAGTTGGTGAACAGTTAGTGAACAGTTAGTGAACAGTTAGTGAACAGTTAGTGAACAGTTGTGAAGTTCATAGTGTCTTCTGTCGTTCTGGGATTATGTTTTAGACGTTTTTTATGACCCGACATGTGAAATAAAGTGAAATATTTGATTATTTCTCCTTCTTCTGGATTGTAGCTCGTGAGGGTCACACGGGAGGGCATCTGATGTAAAATATGTGTCTTATTCATGCAAGCCACATGACACTTTAAAGGTTTTATGTCTTTATGTCTTTTTAATTTAAAGTCTGATGTTTCAGGTGAGGAAACTGTTGAACCTGATGATAAAAAAAACACTTTATATTAATCTCTCACCATGAAACTTAATCCTCAGATTTTTGTAGTGAAATTTTAACCAAAATATAAAAATAGTTTTGTCCTCTTCAGGTGTGAATGATTGACAGGTCAGTTTCATATTTTAATGCTCAGATCTGAGGAAATATCGTTCCCCCTCTTCCTGTCGTCCTTTCTCCTCTCTCTTTGTATCTGTCCCTCACTCGCTTTCCCTCTTTTCTTACAATCTCTGTCTCTCTCCTCCTTCTCCTCTTTCTCACCTCATCTCTGTGTCTTTCCCGTCTCACGTGACTGGTTCTTTCCCTCTCTTTCCTCTCTCTCTTTCCTCTCTTTGTCAGTCTCTCTCTCTTTCTCCCTCCCTCTCTCCCCGTGAGCAGTTCTTCCCTGCTGTGCTCTGTGTGCATGTTACTGTCTCTCTGTCCCTCTCTCTCTCTCTCCCTCCTCCCTCTCCTCCCTCTCTCTCTCTCTCTCACTGTGCATGTGTCTCTCTCTCCCTCTCTCTCCCCCTTCCCCTCTCCTGTCCCTCCCCTCTCTCTCTGTGCATGTCTCTCTGTCCTCCCTCTCTCTCTCCTCTCTCTCTCTCTCTCTCTCTCTTGTGCGCATGTGTTCTCCTCTCTCTCTCTCTCCTCTCCCCCTGTGCATCTCTCTCCTCTCTGTCTCTCCCTCTCCTCTCTTCCTCTCCGCTCTCTGTCTGTGTTTCTCCCTATCTCTCCCTCTCTCTCTATCCTCTCCTCTTCCTCTCTCTCTCCTCTCTCTCTGTGCATCTCTTCCTCTCCCCCTCCTCTCTCCCCTCTCTCTCTCTCTCTCTCTCTCTCTCTCTCTCTCTCTCCTGTCTCTCTCTCTCTCGTCTCTCTCTCTCTCCTGTGTGTCTCTCCTCTCTCTCTCTCTCTCCTCTCTGTGCATGTGTCTCTCTCCTCTATCCTCTCTCCTCTCCTCTCTCTCTCTCTCTCTCTCTCTCTGTGCATGTGTCTCTCTCTCTCCTCTCCTCTCTCTCTCCCTCTCTCCTCTTCTCCTCTCCTCTCTCTCTGTGCATGTGTCTCCCTCTCCTCTCCTCTCTCTCTCCTCCCTCCGCTCTCTCTCTGTTGCATGTGTGTCTCTCTCCCTCCTCTCTCTCTTCCTCCTCTCTCCTCTCTCCTCTATGTTTTCATGTGTCTCTCTCCCTTCTCTCCTCTCTCTCTCTCTCTCTCCCTCTCTGCATTCTGTCCTCTCCCCCTCTCTCTTTCTTCCTCTCTCTCTCTCCCCTCTTTTGTTCTCGTCTCTCCTCTGTACATCTCTCTCCTACTCTCCTCCTCTCCTGTGTCTCTCTTTTGTCTCTCCTCTCCTCTCTCCTCTCCCTCTTCCTCTCTCTCCTCTCTCTCTCTCTCTGTGCATGTGTCTCTCCCTCTCTCCCCCTCCCCTCTCCTCTCCTCTCTCTCTCTCTCTGTGCATGTGTCCTCTTCTCCCCTCTCCTCTCCTCCTCTGTCTATGTGTCCTCTCTCTCCTCTCCCTCCCTCTCTCTCTCCTCTCTCCTCTCTCTCTCTGTGCATGTGTCTCTCCTCCTCCTCTCCTCTCCTCTCCTCCTCTCCTCTCTTCTCTCTCTCTGTGCATGTGTCTCTTCTCCCTCTCTCCTCTCCTCTCCTCCTCTCCTCTCTCTCTCTCTGTGCATGTGTCTCTCCTCCTCTCCTCCCTCTCTCCTCTCCTCCTCTCTCTCTCTCTCTGTTCATGTGACTGAGTGGGTAGGTGCTAGAGCTTATCCAATATGCAGCTCCAGCTCCAGCTCCAGCTCCAGCTCCACACTCACACTCTGCTGTTTCCTCTGCACGTTTATCCATCCTCCCTCTATCCCTGGCTCAAATTCCCTCTTTCTTTCTTCCATTCTTTCAGTCTTCCCCCTCTTTTTTGATATGTGCATAAAGAGCGTTGCACAATCTGTGAGCGCGGGATCTGAGCAGGTGGAGGGGATCGTCCATGTCCTGTTTAAATAAAGATGGGATTGAATTGTGGCCCTCTCAACAGCTGCCATAGCAAATATTAACCAGACCTCCCTCCCTCTCTCCCTCTCCTCTCTCTCCCTCTCTTCCTCCCTCCCTCTCTCTCTCTCTCTCCCCTCTTTCCTCTCTCCTTCTCCCTCTTCTCTCCATTCCTTTTTATCTCTCTCCTTTTCATTCCCCTGCTCTCTCCCTTCTCTCTCCCTTCCCTCTCCCTCCAGTGTCTTTCTATCTATCTTTGCTCTCTCTCACTCTCTTTTTCTCTCACTCTTCTGTGTCTCTCTCGGCTCCCTCTCTCTTTCTTTCTTTTCTTTCTTCCTCCCACGCCACTGTCTCTGTCTGTCTCTCTCCTTCACTTTCTTTTTACACTTTTTTATTATTTTTCTATCTCTCCTTTTCATTCTCTCTCCTCTTTCTCTATCTCTCTTCTCTTTCTCCTCTTTCCACTCCCTCTCTCTCGCTTTTCCTCTGTCTCTCACTCCGTCTCTTTCCCTCCTCTCTCACTGACCCCCTCTGTCTCTCCCACTCTCTTCTCCTTTCTTTCAATCTCTCTTTCTCACCTCTCTCTCTGTCCCCCCCCCCCCCCCCTCTCTCACAACCCGTTTCACTTTTTCCCTCTGTCTCTCTCTTTCCCTCCCCCCCTTCCCCACTCTCTTTCTCTCCCCCTCTCTGTCTCTCTCTCCCTCTCTCTCCCCCTCTCTCTCTCCCCTCCATCCCTCCGTCCTTCCTCTCCTCCGCTCTCACACTTGCTCATAGTTTCTTGTCCCTCTCTCCCTCTCTTTCCCTCTCTCCTTCCGTTCTTCCTCTCCTCCATTGTCACACTTGCTCATGGTTTTCTTGACTCTCTGTTTCTCTCTCTCTCTCTCTTTCCCTCTCCCCCTCCATCCCTCTCTTCCTCTCCTCCTCTGTCTTACTTGCTCATGTTTTCTTGTCTCTCTCTTTGCTCTGGCCCAAAAGTCACTGACTGTTGAAAAAAACTCATAAGTCTTTTGTTTCTAAATATTTTTCTTTCATTTTCTCAGAGCATTTAGAACGACTCTTCCCACATTAATCTGAGCAAATCCAGCACCGAGGAACGAACCCTCATTGTACAGTGGTACTTTGAGTCACATGGGTCAAATTCACAAACCCAGCAGTGTTACCGTCGACATTTTAATACCAGAGATGCCCCGAGAGTAAATGCCATTAAAGGAATAATAAGTGTTTTTCACAGACAGGGGGCAGTATCTCCACAGACCTGACTTCTCTTATCTCCTCTTTTCTCCTTTCTCTCCTCCTTCCTCTCTCCTCCTTCCTCTCTCCTCCTCCCTCTTTCTTTCTCCTCATTCTTTTACCTCCTTCCTCTCAGACTATCCATCCCCTTCCCCTCTCTCCACCTCTCTCCTCCTCTCTCCCTCTTTCTCTCATCTCCTCTCTCTTCCTCTCTCCTCCTCCTCTCTCTCTCTTCCTCTTTCTCTCTATCTCCTCTCTCTCTCTCTCTCTCTCTTTCTCTCTCTCTCCTCTCTCCTCTCTCCTCTCTTCTCCCTCTCTCTCTTCCTCTCCTCCTCTCTTCCTCCTTTCTCTCTCTTCTCTCTCCTCCCTCCTCTCTTCTCCTCTCTCTCCTCCTCCTCTCTCTCCTCCTTCTCTCTCTCCTCCTCTTCTCCTCCTCTCTCTCCTCCTCTTTCTCTCTTTCTCCTCTCTCTTCCTCTTTCTCCCCTCTTTCTCTCTTTCTCCTCTCTCTTCCTCTCTCCTCCTCTATCTCTCTTTCTCCTCTCTTTCTCTCTTTCTCCTCTCTCTTCCTCTCTCCTCCTCTTTCTCTCTTTCTCCTCTCTCTTCCTCTTTCTCCCCTCTTTCTCTCTTTCTCCTCTCTCCTCCTCCTCTCTCCTCGTTCTCTCTCTCTCCTCTTTCTCCTCTCTTCCTCTCAGATGTACAGATGTCCTCGGTGATGTCATCGTTCTCACGGCGTTATATTGATTTCAAAAGCTAATTATTTGACAGAAGTTTCGATTTGGAAAAGTAAAAAAACCCGTGGCGTGTTTGAGCTGCTGCGGCGGCGTGATCGGCGTGTTTGAGCGAGCTGCGGCGGTGTGATCGGCGTGTTTGCGGCGGTGTGTGAGTGAGTGATGAGTTTAATCTGCGCTCGTGTTATTCCTCCGTCTGTATCGTTCCCGTGAGCCTCGGTCTTGTGCAGTTCGGGTCAGATGCTCAGATCTCACAGATAAAACTGTTCGTCTGAGGATTTGTTCAGCTCTGAAATCAGACCCGACCTTTAACCCGGAAGAACAGACGCAACGAGCCACACCCCCGACGACTTTTGTCATCAGTAAACCCAATAATCATAATCGTTTTTTGAAATAATTCTTCTTCTTTAGCCTCGTTTGCGTCTGTTTCAGTCTGTCATGACGTCTGATTGAACAATGATCCAAACGTCAGCTGTGAACAATTAAAAACCCCAAAAAATCCTAAAAGTCCTCAAAATGGCGTCCGTTATCTATGAATATGTTGTGTCGTTTTTAGTTTTCCGGTTTTACGTTTGTTTTTTTTGATCATTTGTATTAATTATGCAGCGATTCGTGTAAATATTTTGCTCGTCGGTGTCCCCTGGTGGCGTTCCCGCGTTACTGCAGCCTCTTGCGTCTGATTGAACAATGATCCAAACGTCAGCTGTGAACAATTCAAACCCCCCCCCCCCCCCCCCCCCAAATCCTAAAAGTCCTCAAAATGGCGCCGCTATGTATGAATATGTTGTGTCGTTTTTAGTTTTCCTGTCCGTTCGTTTGTATCCGTGTAATTATTTTTCTCTGCGGTGTCCCCTGGTGGCCTGCCCGTGTTACTGCAGCCTCCTGCGTGTGCACGTTTGAGCGTCCTCAGCGCAGCGCCCCCCTGTGGCGGTCCTGTCCGGCTCACGCTGCAGTGTTAATGTTGAGATGATGTGGTGCGTTCAGGGCCCGGGTTCGTGCTGCGTTCAGGGACGCTCCGAACGCCGCGCTTCACCAGAGCTGCTTTTGTTTGACGCCTTCACAGCCTCCCACGCCATCGCACATCTCCTCTCTCTATCTGTCGCTCTCTCCATCTCTCCTCTCTCATCCCCCCGTCTAGCTCTCTGTCTCCCTCCGTCACTCTCTTTCTTTGTCTTTTTCCTCTCTTTCCGTCTCATCTTTCTCTCCTTCCCTCTCTCTCCTCTCCCTTTCTCACCTCTTTCATTCTCCTTCCTCTCTCTTCATTTCTTCCTCCTTCTCTCTGTAGCCCAACCTCTCTCTCTCTCTCTGTCTATATCCCTATTTTCTCTTTTGTCTTCTCTTTCTCTCGCTCCCATTTCTCATCTGTTTCTCTTTCACCCCCTCTCTCTCTTTCTCTGTTTAACTCTCTCTCTCTCTCTGACACTGTACTCTCTTTTTCTTTCTTGTTCTGTCCTTGTCTCTCCCTCCCTTCCTCCTCTCACCTCCTCTCTCCCTTTCCCTCTTCTTCCCTTCTTTCCTCCCTTCCTTTCTCTGTCTCTCCCATTCCCCCTCTCCCACCATCACTCTCTCGTTGCCTCTCTCTTTCTCCCTGTCACTTTCCCCCTTTCCTCTCCCCGTCTCCTCTCCCTCTCTCTCTCCCTTTTCTCTTCTCCTCCCTCTTGCTCTCTCCTCTCTCTCTCCCCCCCTTTTTCCTCTCTCTCTCTCTCTCTCTCTCCTCCTCCCTCCCATCCCTCTTTTTCTCTCTCTCTCTTCTCACTGTCCTCTTGCTCTCTCCTCCTCCCTGTCATCCCTCTCTCTTTTCTCTTTTCCTCTTGCTCTCACACCTCCTCTGTCATCCCTCTCTCTTTCTCTTTTTCACACTCCTCTCTCCTCCCTGTCATCCCTCTCTCTCTCCCTCTCTCTTCCTCTCTCTCTTCTCACCCTGTCCTCTCTTCCCTCTCTCTTTCCTTTCACACCTCCTCCTGCTCTCATCCCCCTCATCTCTTTCTCTCTTTCACACTGTCCTCTTGCTCTCTCCTCCTCCCTCTCATCCCTCTCTCTTTCTCTCTTTCACACTGTACTCTGCTCTCTCCTCCTCCCTCTCATCCCTCTCTCTTTCTCTCTTTCACACTGTCCTCTTGCTCTCTCTCTCTCTCGAATCCTCTCATCTCCCTCTCATCCCCTCTCTCTCTCTCTCCTCTCTCTCATCCACCGTACTCCTGCTCTCTTTCACACTGTCCTCGTCCTCCCTCTCATCCCTCTCTCTTTCTCTCTGTCACACTGTCCTCTTGCTCTCTCCTCCTCCCTCTCATCCCTCTCTCTTTCTCTCTTTCACACTGTACTCTTGCTCTGTTTCTGCCTCTAATGAAATACACTGTCCGTTTTATCACTTCGTCATGATCATGTTTTCACTCTTTCTCTCTCTCTCTTTTTCACTACAGAAGAATCACTCTCTTTTCTCTCTTTATTCTTCTCGTTTCCTGGAGATTATTTCGTTTTAAATCGTTTTAAAACTAAAGACGTAGTAATGACACAGACATTTCTCTTTTTACATTTGTTGCTTTTCTTTTAGAGAAAGAGGGAGAGAGGAGGAGAGACTTTTCCTTTCTTTCTTATTCTGTCCCTCTTTCTCTCTCTCCCCCCTCTCGCCCTCTCCCTATCTCTCTTCCTCCCTCTTTTGCTCATCTCCTCTTTCTCTCTGCTCTCCCATCCATTTCTCTCTCCCTCCCTCACTCTCTCTCCCCCTCTTTCGCTCTCTTCCTCTCTCCTCCTCCCTCTCATCCCTCTCTCACATCCGTTCCAGCACTTCACACTGTACTCTTGTTCTCTCTTCTTCTCTCTACCTCCCTCTCATCCCTCTCTTTCTCTCTCTCTTTCACTTTCGCTCCAGGACTTCACGCTGTCCTCTTGTTCTCTTGAAAGAGGAGGAAGGAGAGAAAGGTGGAAAGACGAGTGGAAAGAGAGAGGAGGAGAGACAGAAAGGGGAGGGATAGTGCAAGAGGAAAAAAGGTAAAATGGGGAGAAAGAGAGGAGAGGGAGGAAGAGGAGGAAAAATGAGAGAAAGAGGGAGAGAGGAAGTGAGAGAAAGGGGAGGGGAGGTGAAAGAATGGGGAGAAAGAGAAAGAAGGGAGGAGAGAGGAGATAGAGGAAGGAGGAGAGCGGGAGAGAGAGGAGGAAAGACGAGAGGAAAGAGGAGATGAGAGAAACTGGGAGAGAGAGAAAGGGGAGGGGAGGCAAAGGAATGGGGACATTGAGAGAGGAGGGAGGAAGAGGAGAGGAAAGAGGATGAAAAGAGGGAGGAGGAGAAGAAGGGCAGGAAAGAAATACAGTAAAGGAATGGAGAGAGGGCGAGAGAGGAGGAAAGACAAGAGGAAACAGGAGATGAGAGAAAATAAGGGGACGGATAGTGGGAGAGTAAGGAGTTAAAAGAATGGGGAAAAGAGAGAGGAGGGAAGAAGAGGAAGGAGGAGAGAGGAGGAGACGAGAGGAAAGAGAAGATGACAGAAAGAGGGGAGCAGAAAGGGGAGGGATAGTGCATCAGGAAGAAGGTAAAGAATGGGGAGAAAGAGAGAGAGGAAGAGGAGAGGAAAGAGGAGGAACAGAGGGAAGATGAGGAGGGGAGAGGAAAGAAAGAGGGTAAAGGAAGGAATGTAGGGAGAGAAAAGAAAGAGAGAGTAAGAGAAGAGAGGTTCAGGAAAGGTTCATTTCCGTCCTGTGAATGTGACTCTTTAGTATCGATATTCGCTCAAACGAGGATCTAGTTTCGATACGACATGATTTTCTAAACTTTTCATAACTACAGTCAGCAGCACAGTTTTGTGACTTTAAAAACCTGATCCTGCAGGTCGTTAGCTCTTTGTTTGTCGAGTATCCGTCCTCGTGTGTCGTTTTGTGTGCACTTCATTGATATTTAAAGTCTATAATCCGTGTTTCCATCGGACTGCGGTCGCCGGGGGTTCGGGTCAGTCCAGTTTGCGCCGATCGTTAAAGCCGTTCGTCAACACAGCTAAGTGCCTCCTGCTAGCGCTCAAATCGGTGCAGATATGCTAACGCCCCGACCGACAGAGCGACTGCAAAACCAACACTCGACAATCAGCCGTCTGTGTGTTTTCCACGCAGACGGTAACCATGGAAACGCCCACTACAGACGACAGAAAACAAAATCCATGAATGAACTTTACCCAAAGCCAATATTGACAGTGTAGTGGTCATTCAAAAAGTTCAGCCACAATGAAAGAACTCACATTTTTATGATCGTTAAATAATGTTTGAAGGAGACGGACAAAGGCATTATTGTTCTGTTGTATTGTTTAAATCTGTACAAACATGTTCTGAAAAGTCCCAGTGTGTCAAATGCCCTCCCTGCGTCTCCCTGGGGTTTATTCTGCATAAAAGCTGCTAACCCTGTAGTTTAGATCTGTACAAACATGTTCTGAAAAGTCCCGTGTATCAGATGCCCTCAATGTGTCTCCATGGGGTTTATTCTGCATAAAAAAAAAAAAAATCTGAACTGTTAACCAGATGTCCTCATGTAGGGGTTTAGATCTGTACAAACATGTATCAGGTGTCCTCAATGAGTCTCTGTGGGGTTTATTCTGCATAAAAGCTGCTAACCCTGTAGTTTAGATCTGTACAAACATGTATCAGGTGTCCTCAATGTGTCTCTATGGGGTTTATTCTGCATAAAAGCTGCTAACCCTCTAGTTTAGATCTGTACAAACATGTTCTGAAGTATCGCTCTGTGTTAGATTCCCTTTCTGTGTCTCCCTGGGGTTTATTCTGCATAAAAGCTGCTAACCCTGTAGTTTAGACCTGTACAAACATGTTCTGAAGTGTCCCCTGTGTGTCAGATGTCCTCAATATGTCTCTATGGGGTTTATTCTGCATAAAAGCTGCTAACCCTGGGGCATCAAGTTTACATTATCCAAATAAAAACAGCTAGAAAAAAATAAAATTCAGCACAAATCTGCAACAAAATCACTACATTTGAAACCTTTAAGACCTGAAAATGTGCACGAAGAAGCCACTTTGACTTTTTACTCTTGAAGTACATGTTAAAACAGGTACTTTAATACTTTTACTTGATTTTTTCATGGGATACTTTTAGTTTTACTTGAGTATTTTATTGAGTATTTCTTCCACCACTGCATAAAATCAAGCCTAAGTCTGTGCTGAACATCTCGACCGACCTGCGTTTTTGTGGCGTGTTTTCAAGCGTCAGAGCGGCGTGAATTTGGCGTTGACGCTTTTTCACAAGTTGAAGAAGCTGAACTTTTGGCGTTTGACCAATCAGAGACTACGCTGCAGTGATTTAGTGACGTCATTATCTGGAAAAAAGTAGTATTTGTACATTTTTGTTTGCTCAAATTATGAACAGGTTAAGAATAAACCCTCAGCCTTTTCAGACAATAAGAGAAAATACACTGTTCGATAAAGTAGTGCAGGAGAAAGTACAAATAAAAGTAAAGTACAGATTACTAAACTTCACTGCTTTTACTTACCGTGTTCACTGCCCATATGAGCCTGAACCTCTCGTCTGTTTGACTTGAATACTTCCTCTGAAAAAAGTCGTCCTACTCACTGACAGCGCTAATTAAAAATCAATGCATTAAGAGCTTTTCAATTAGCAGTTGTGAAGTCTCCGTCAGAGCAGAGTGGAGCCACGGGGACAGAGCAGTGAGCAGAAACACGATTCAAAAGCACTTTTCACTCTGTGTACTTCTCATAAATGAACATGAGGAGTTATTACACTTATTTAAAAGTAATGCAGTTTCTTTAGCCTCTTCAGCGAATGTTCATGTGGGAGTAATGGAAAAACTTCACCTAGTTTTGAACAGAGATGCTCAAATAATGACGAAATATTCTGTCTTTTTCTGCATATAAACTGCTGTATGTCAGATGCCCTCCCTGTGTCTCCATGGGGTTTATTCTGCGTAAAAGCTGCTAATCTTGCAGTTTAAATGTGTACAAACATGTTCTGAAGTGTCCCTGTGTGTTCATGGGGTTTCTTCTGCGTAAAAGCTGCTGATCCTTTAGTTTAGATGTGTACAAACATGTTCTGAAGTGTCCCTGTGTGTCATGTGCCCTCTTTGTGTCTCCATGGGGTTTATTCTGCGTAAAAGTTGCCTACTCTGTGGTTTAGATCTGTATAAGCATGTCCGGAAATATCCCTGTGTGTTCATGGGGTTTATTCTGCATGAAATCTGCTAACGCTGTAGTTTAGATGTGTACAAACATGTTCTGAAATGTCCATGAGTGTCAGATGCCCTCCCAGTGTGTCAGATGTCCTTCCTGTGTGTTCATGGGGTTTATTCTGCGTAAAAGCTGCTAACCCTGTAGTTTAGATCTGTACAAATGTAGTGATGTCAGTTCACTACATTTAAAGACACGCTCTGTAACTTTTCTGCTGAAGGGGGGGATCCGCCGCCGGCTTGTCTCCATGGAGACGCCTTCGCTTTGCCTGGAATGTCCCACAGTGTGACATTAAACTAACACGTCTTGCATTTGCATTTGTTCATTTATATGTTTTATTATTGCCTTGATCAAACGTGTAACTTAAGGAGATACAGAAGTAGATAAGTTTAATGTCATACTGAGGAACATTCCAGACAAAGCAATAACTTTAATCTCCATGGAGACGAGCGATCGTAACCTCCGCCAGTAAAGTGACACAGTGTAACTTTAATTTGAAACTGGAGCTATTTATTTTTCTTGAGTTATTCTTTCTTTTATAAATATGTAGATTATTTTAAATTAACAATTAATGAGGAAATAATGAGGAGTAGTAGTAGTAGTAGTTGTAGTTGTAGTAGTAGTAGTAGTAGTAGTAGTAGTAGTAGTAGTAGTAGTAGTAGTTCTGGATGGAGATGCTTTGAAATCGTTTTTTAGTCATTTTTGTGTCTTTAAATCCCGTCGTTCCTGTGAGTTCTGTGTTTTGCAGCTGCTGGAGCTTCATTAAAATCAGCACAACTTGATATTTTGTTTAAGCACAGTTTTCGTCTGTTTGAAGTAGAGCTGCAGGATTAATCACAATCAAATCAAAATTACAATTTGAATGGACGCAATTAGCAATCAGAAAGACTGCAGTTCATGAAGTACCGTCATTTCCTGCTTGAAGAACAAAATCTGCCATAAAAACGTCCAGCCCTGGAGTTTAGATCTGTACAAACCTGCTCTGGAATGAGATTTTTCTTGTCTTTTTGTTAATTCTAAATGTGAGCTTTGAACAGAATCCTCGTATTAAAGGAGAATTCACAAATATAATCCCAATCATAATTCCCAAATCATTTATTAATTTGTCAGTTTATATTTAAAGAGCTCATATTACACTGTTTTCTGATGTTTTAATGTTTCTCTCAGACAGAAAACACTCTGTTCCACCTTGTGATGTCATCATGTGGTATTACAGGAAGTGCTCCTCTGTGTTTTTAAACTCCACACACCTTCACTAGAATCATTTGGGTCATTTCAGCCAATCTCCACTGAACTAAAAAGCGAAAAGTAGCTGTTAACGTAAAACTACAAGGTGGAGCGGAGCATTTTGAGCTTTGGAAAATGTGAACTTTCACCCAAATCTTATTATTAAAACATAAATTGCAAATCTAACCACAATATTGCGCCTCAATTAGACATTTTGCTCATGTTTGAAGACACAACGCTGCAGATTTCAAGTGGATTTCCAGGATGTGCCGCTGTACAGGACGGGGACCGGTACATTAAATGTGTAAATCTGTTTGTCAGTCTAAGGTGTGAGGGTTTATTCATCTTCACAGCCCATGTCCCGAGCACAGAGCCGTCTCTCCCTAAAGACGCCATCTGTGACGGGAGACGCTCTGGGAATATGTTTAAAATGAAATGATTTTAAGGAGACGGCTCTTCCACAGACGCGGCTCGATTAAGTCGTGTAATCCTGACGAGTTAATGAGACTGTTCCTCAGAGTATCACGTGTCTATTACCTGTAGGAGTAGGGCTGTAAGTGGTTTAGAATAGTGAAGCAGTGGGTTAAGAGTTTACCCACCAACCAGAGGGTCACTGGTTCAAAAGTGCAAAGGCAATAGTATCTCTTAAGTAAGGAACTCATTTACATTTCTGATTGGATCTGAACCATAGACTGTACATATAAATGGACATTGATCATGGTCACAGTTCTGGCTCCACCGCCTCTGGCCCCACTTCACTTTCCATTGACTAGCTGTGTCCTCTCTCTCTGTACCTGCTGCTGTCAGAGTTGTCATTTTGGTCTTAAATGTTCGTATTAACCCTCTACATGATCCTGGGGTTCAGTTTTTTTTCAGTTATTTTGAGTTTGTATTTATTGTATTTATTTATTTTTATAAGTTTATTTATTTTGAGTTGTTTTATTTATTTATTTTTTTTTAGTTATTTTGAGGTGGGGGTTTTTGAGTTTTTTTTGTTTTTCTTTTTAGTTATTTTGAGGGTTTGGGGAGTTTTTTTTGTCTTTTTTTGTTATTTTTTTAAGTTTATTTTTTATTTTTTGAGTTATTTTGAATTTTGTTTTTTTTCTTAGTTATTTTGAGTTTTTTTGTTTTTTTTATTTTAAGTTTATTTTTTTAGTTATTTTGAATTTTTTTTTTTTTCTTAGTTATTTTGAGTTTTTTTTGGATGATTGACAGTGTTGACTAAGCGGCTGGACAGGAAGGGGCGTTGCCTTCAACAGCCTCGCTCTGGATTGGCTCTTTGGTTGCTAGGATACTCATGGTCAGATTTCCAAATATGAAACTCGGCGCCAAGCTTCATTTGACTGAAACTGAACTCTGGGCGACGTCACACTCACTCAGTCCTCTTCTTTATACAGTCTATGGAATCAAAACACACTTAAACCATGAATAAATAATGAATAATAAGTAGTTGTTATCACAGATTGCATATATTTCATTCACGTGATGTTGCAACATCCTCGAATCCCTGTAGCTTAAACAGGTCAGAGTTTTACGGTTGAATTGTCTCTGAGCACAACAGCGCCCGACATCCTCACTGTTATCTGTGCCGAGTCACGCTAAAATGAATAAATATTTAAAGATCAGGCTCAGACATGTTAAACACTACACAAATAAAACGATACTTCACCAGAGACCCTCGTATAATCGTAATAAATATTAAAACAGCACCACAAACTGAAGTATTGTACATTTTAAATAACCAGTCTTTATTTTAATGAGTGAGCGTTCTTGCTGTGTAACTGTCAGTTTGCAGATTTGTTGACCTGGTTTCTGGTTAATATCGTCGTGATTACTGGGTCTGTCCACATGAGTTCATTGTCTTCTCTGTCAGCACAAACGAGTGACTTTATTTTTACACAATAGAACAGAAAGTGAGAGCATTGTTTAACCCCAAAGGCCTGGATGTTTTCAGCTGCACAGACTCAGGCCTTAAGATTAATGTGATGACTTTATGGAGCCAACGCCAAACAGATAATGAGAAGATTCAACATTTGTGGCTCATATGTCTGAATATTTCTGATAGCGTAGAGTTACATACATGTCCTCCATATGAACCTTTTCTTTTTCGTGTTTTAATACATTCATAACTAATTAAAACCATGTCTCTCTCCGTCTTTTCCGCAGACAAAGACAAGCCCCTGGACTCCGATGAGGACTCCCTCGGTGTGGGCGGAGCGGGAGGTCCCGGGGGAGTGGGTGGAGGTCTGGGCTCCGGCTCTCTGCGCTCCTCCTCTCAGAGTGCCTTCCTGGGCCCCCTGCTGTGGGAGCGGACCCTGCCCTGCGACGGGGGCCTGTTCCAGCTGCAGTACATGGACCTGGAGGAGTTTCTGACGGAGAACGGGATGGGCATGCACAACAACGGCCCGAGCTCCACCAGCGCCCAGATCCCCTCCCAGGTCTGTCCCGGGACACTGACCATGAGGCTATTTATAACACAGCGTCGCTCGTGGGTGTATTAAAATTAAAACGATTATCATGGCCAAAATAATTGCGATTAACGATTATATCACAATAATTAATGTTGCTAAAAGTTTAAAAATGTTCTGGATAATAATGAATAATTACAATAATAGGTCCCATATTTAAAAAAATGTTAAAAAATGAAGTAACAGCAGTGAGCCTGAGGAAATCATCAGGGAAAAGTGTTTTTTTCTGCACTTTCTCGTGATATAAAGGCGATTATTTTGTTGGCGATTATCACAGTTATATAAAAAACGGCATGAATTATTATTGTCGACCTTTTTTATCACGATAAATGATATTATTGTTCATCACTCGCTGACCCAGTGGTTTCATCCAGCTTCACAGAGACGAGCGAGCGTAAAAAAAAGTGATGAAAAAGTGACGAAACTGGGGCGATTTCTTTTTCTCGTATAATTCTTCCTTTTATAAATATGTCGATTTTTTAAACTATTACTATAAATGACCTTGTTGATGAAGTGGGAAGCGTTCTTGTTTCGCTGTTTGCATATTGTTGGAGGTGTGAATGGAGAGCAGCAAGTGGCCCAGAAGTTACAACTATAGTAGTAGTAGTAGTAGTAGTAATGGTAGTAGTAGTTCTGGATGGAGATGCTTCGAAATCGTTTTTTAGTTAATTTTGTGTCTTAAAATCCCGTCGTTCCTGTGAGTTCTGTGTTTGCAGCTGCTGGAGCTTCATTAAAATCAGCACAACTTGATATTTTTTTGTTTAAGCACAGTTTTCGTCTCTTTGAAGTAGAGCTGCAGGATTAATCACAATGAAATTAAAATTACAATTTGAATGGACGAAAGCTCCGCCGACAGATATGAGGGTTCATACACACAGAGGTTCTGCAGACGACTTCACAACCTTTGGACCTGTAATAGTGAGATACATGCGTCAGTGAGGGATTTTCTGAGTGATTTTCTCCTTTAAAAGCTCAAAACACTAAATCTAAAATGTAAAAGAGCTGATTCTAATCTAATAACACATATAAAACTCTAAACCTTTGCTAAATACAGTGGTCCCTCGCTATATCGTGGTTCACCTTTCGCGTTTTCACTGTTTTGCAGATTTTACATGCTTTTTTACAGAGGTACTGAGGTTTTATTCATGTCCCAGTGTGAAAAATACATTATTAACTTAAAAGTCCAATAAATGCAAAATAACTCTTCATGGGTGGCACAGTCACTGAGCTTTTGCCCTCAAACCAGTGGATATCTGGGTAGAATCTCACCCAAAGAACGTCTCTAGAGTCACTGCAATAACAGAGGTGTAAGTAGGTCAAATATATGTAACATATGTGTTTTCTGGTGGAGGTGTTATTTCCTCACTTCATATAAAACGTTTCTCTCAGTTTCTTTTTTTTTTTCTGGGGGATTGACATTATTTTGTCGGGGACAGACTCAGTTTGGTCGTGTAAAATGTCCAATAGCAAATCTTCTGTCGCATCTGTACTGCTCATGTTGTATTAAAACTTCTCCTCTTCTTCTTCTTCTTCTACTTCTCCTGCTCCTCCTTCTTCTTCTCCATCTCCCTCCTCTTCTTCCTTCTCCTCCTTCTTCTCCCTCTTCTTCTTCTCCTTCTTCTTTCTCTTCTTCTCCTTATCCTTCCTCTTCTTCTTCTTCTTCTCCTCCTCCTTCTCCATCTACATATCTATCTTCTTCTCCTTCTCTCCTTCTTCTCCTCCTCCTCCTCCTCCTTCTTCTTCTCCTCCTTCACAATTTTCTTCTCCTCCTTCTTTTCCTCCTTCCTCTTCTTCTCCTTCTCCCCTTTGTCCCCTTCTTTCTTCTTCTTCTCCTTCTTCTCCTTCTTCTCCTTCTCCTTCTCTCCTCTCTCCCTCCTCCTCTCTCCTTCTTCTTCTTCTCCTCTCTTCTTTCTTCTTTTCTCTTCCTCTTCTTCTTCTTCTTCTTCCCCCTCTTTCTTCTTCTTCTTCTTTTCCTCCTCCTCCTCCTCCTCCCTCCTCCTCCTTCTCCTTCTTCCTCCTCCTCCTCTCTCCTCTCTCCTCCTCCTCCTTCTTCTTTCTCTTCTTCTCTCCTCTCCTCCTCCTCTCTGCTCTCCTCTTCTCCTCCTCCTCCTCCTCCTCCTCCTCTTCTTCTTTTCCTCCTCCTCCTCTTCCTTCCTTCTCCTCCTCCTCCTCCTCCTCCTCCTCCTCCTCTCCTCCTCTTCTCCTCCTTCTCCTTCTCCTCCTCCTCCTCCTCCTCCTCTTCCTTCCTCCTCTTCTCCTCCTCCTCTTTCTCCTTCTCCTCCTCTTCCTCCTCCTCATTCTCCTTCTTCTCCTCCTCCTCCTCCTCCTCCTCCTCCTCCTTCTCCTCCTCTTGCAGAGCTCCCAGTCGGCGGTTCCCAGTCAGAGCTCACAGTGCCCCCCCTCCTCTCCTCCGCCCTGCTCCTCCTCTTCCTCCATGTCCTCCTCCTCTTCATCCTCCTCTCTTCTGGGGCTGGAAACCGTTCAACCACAGCAGCAAAGCATGATGGGAGGCCCGGAGTGTCTACACGGTGAGTCTACACCTTTTGTAATACTTAATGACCCTGTATATTTGTGTAATTGTATCATAATGGTCATATTTCTAGAGGTGGGTAAAGTAGCTAAAACTGTACCCAAATACTAGTACAGTTACTTCAGGGTAATAGTGTCCCAAAAGTATTTAGATAAACTACTATCTAAAGACTAACAGTAAGAGACATAACATCGGATTTATAATTTGAAGTTAATATAAAAACATGAAATAATGCACAAAATCCAGTATTAGTCTTACTCACAGAGGGAAGAGCAACCACAACTTTTACTCGAGTAAGAGTACTGTTACCCTGTAGAAAGTACTCTTGTATTATCTTGTAAATGTACTTGAGTAGGTGTAACTGAGTACTACCCACCTCTGCTAAGTCTGTGACAAATAATTAGTATTCATTCATTCATTTATTTATTCATTTATGGTGCTGAAGCAAAGGATCATGGTTTATGTAGTTTCTCTGCTTTGTTACATCCAGCTGTGACACGACCGTTCACTTGGAGGTTGCCGTTTGTCCATAAAGTGTACACTAATCGACGCTTTAGCTAACAGAAGTGTAGAATATACGGCAGGTTGACGATTTTCAAATGCCTCAGATATTTAAAATAAGCTCAGATTCAGTAGTATTTGATTAGCTTTTGTGTGATTTCAGTCTAAACATGTTCTGTCACTATCACATAACATGCCCAAGCGCTTTACGATATTGTGAGACTTTGTGTTCTTTTGCCTGTAGTAAAGAGCTAACCTGATCCCACCCACAGTGCAGTAGTATGATGGCAGTGTTTCATAGCATTACTGCGTGGTGCTCTTATGTAATACAGGGAGCCTATAGTGAGTACAGTGGCCTCTTCGCTGCTGTGTAACCTCACACTGCGACATGTGACCGTCGCATGATCGCCATAGTCACAAGTAATGAAGTACTGCTGACACGGGCGGTGTGCTGGATGTGTCGTCTCATCCCTCCTTTTAAAGTTTGTGCGGAGCAGGTGGGCAGGTCGGTTCTGAAGTAAAACTCCCTTTTTGTACTTTATCAGCTCTGGGATAACTCTGTTAGGACAGGGAAAGGCAATCCATCTTTGAACAGGAATGTGGAGCTTAGACATCATTTATCTCCTATTTATAACTCTATCCTCAGACCTAAATCAAAACCAGGAAAACAACAGTGCAGCCAGTACGTTCATCGGTGTGAGAGCAGCCACCGAGGGCCTGAGTGATTATTAATGTGGTTCAATAGACCAACATACTGCAAACAAACAGGTGTTTTTAGTGTCAGTGTCGTTAGCGCCTCCTTCAGACAGATTTAAAGCAGTGTCCAGCAGTGATCTGACCAGAACTGAAGAAGAAGAAGCGTCTTTGATGAGCAGCCAAACGTCTGACTAAAACTTTTGTCCAGAATTGATTAAAAAAGTCCTTTGGTCTGTGGTAACTCGTAACTACGGCTGCACAAAATATCATCACAACTGCAATAATGACTAGCGGAATTTTTAAAAAGTTTTAAAAAAAAGTCAGATTTTATTCTTTCTTTTCATTATTAAGTCCTACTTTTGCTTGTTTTTGTGTTATTTTGTCAAAAAGTACATATACAAGTACATACAATAATCACAGTACAGAATATTACATTATATTCTCTCTATTTATACTTGTAACTATAAAATAATAATTGCTTATATCTAAAGACATTTGATATTGTCTCTGCAGAGACGTATTGTATAAGCAGCTCTTAAGGTCAAAATAGCTCCTGTGTGTGCTGTCTGCCTCCTGTTACAAAGACTGTTATTGTCCGGTAATCAGGAAGTGCACTTTAGCATGCTAGTTAGCTTTACTGTTATGGTAAAACTCCGCTCTGGCCTCTGAGAGTAGTGAAAAGTGCTTATAAACTCATCATGGTCAATAATTATATATAACACATGTAAAAAGTCACGATATTCACCATTTTTAAAAACTGTAATGTCTAAAAATAGGTAGAAAACTAAATTATGTAAATAACTGATAATTTGGAAAGATTTAAAGGGACAGTAACCATTATTTCCTTTGTATTTGAGCTCAGTTTGTCTCCCTCGAGCGATAATTAGGAAGTGCGCAGTAGCATGGTGGTTGTTTGTAGCTTTACTGTCTCTCCACTCTGGTCTCTGAGAGTTGTGAAAGCTCTTATAAACTCATCATGGTGAATAATTAGGATGCTCTGAATGCGTAAGGTCAGTGAGGACTAACTCTGGACCACTGCGAACCGTTTAAAACGAACTAGTTCTGTTTTCCACGTTTTTAAGACAGTAAAAATCAGGTACAGCTCATTTAATGTGTATTTCAGACATGTTTTATTAACCACACAGTTTTAAATATCATTTTTCTCACTAGTCACCACATAGCTGGTTATATTCTGTTAAGCCTTGGAAAAAGTTTTGGAAAAATCGATTGGAAAAACGAATAGGAATTTTCCTTCCAGAGTCAGATTAGCCCGCCCACTGCTTCTCTTCTTTGTTGGCTCTTAAATCGTCCATAAATGAAAGTCAAAATGGATCTTAAAGTCGCTCTACCACATTTTTTCCCTCATGTATTCGAGCTAAATTTATGTGGCTGAAGTGCAGATGTGTCATAGAAGCAGCCCTCGAGTCAGAAACGAGTCGGCTGTGTGCTGCCTGCATCTCATTATAGAGACTTTTATCCTCCGCGAATCAGGAAGTGTGCTGTTTGCATGCTAGTTGTTGTTAGTGTGACAGTAAAACGCCGCTCTGCAATCTGAAAGTTGTGAAAAGAGATTAAAAACTCATCGTGGTGAGTAATTAGGATGCTCTTAGGGACCACTGCAAACTGCTGTGCTACGTTTTTAAGACGGTAAAAATCAAGTACGGCGGCTTTAACTTCTCAAACGTGACACATTTTTTGATCTGGTTGATTTGGATTGAAAGTTTAGAGACACTATTGCAAGTTGAGGTGTAACATCTGTGAGTAATTAGCCATGTTTTACTTAAAAGGCTCATATTACGCTGTTTTCTGATCTGTTCTAATGTCGTTTCCTCGTCACAAACCTGAACCTGAAGACCTGGACTTGTGCTTTGTTGGGTTTTTTTTCTCACATGTTTAACTCACAAACAAACCTGCACATTTACGCTTCTCTCAAACTGAAAACACTCTGTTCCACCTTGTGATGTCATCATGTGGTGATACAGGAAGTGCTCCACTGTGTTTTAACCTTCACTCGACTCGTTGGGAGCAGAGGTGAAGTTCTCAGACGTCTCTCTGCTCGTTTTCATAATGTCGTGTTTACTCTGAGTCTGCTGTGAAACGCTCTGATCTGAGCCACTTCATATTATTCACGACATTTTACTCTGTGACATTTAAATTAGTCAGCAGCTCGTTACAAAGATTTTAATAATGATCATTATTTTATTATTATTGTGATACACTTTTCGTAGTGTCGCTTCTAGTTCATCCTCCTGAGACTCGAGCTCTTTCATGACTTTAGGTTTAATTTCTCTTTCTTATTTGGGCTGATTGGACCTGTTGATGTAAATTGATGTCCACATATGAGGACATTCGTTTTACATTTGAATCATTTTGATCATGTGTCAAACTCAAGGCCCGCGGGACAAATGTGGCCCTCCACATCATTTTATGTGGCCCTCGACACAGTAAGATAAAAGGTCTGATGGTCTTAAAATCTCAATTTATCAGGAGATACACAGTTACACAGCCATATTTTTACATCTAGGCAAATACATATGTAATATTTGTAATCTGAATAAGTAATAAATATAGAAACAGTTAACAAGTAAAAAAAAAGTAGTTTTTTTTTTTACAGGCCCTTTGAGAGCATTTTTTTCTGATGTGGCCCCCGGTGGGAATGTGTTTGACGCCCCTGATTTTGATAGAAAAGTTGAATAATGATTTGCTGAAACTATTTATTGAATGTCTGAACACAGCAATATTTGTCCTGATGTAAAAAACAAAATGAGAAACAACAGTCGTGCCTCTTGGAGCAATGTGGCTCAAGTGAAAAGCTGCTGAGAGGTGCAGACATGAGCTTTTTACAAAAATAAAAAAAAAAAAAAATAAAAATAGAATTAAAATATCTATTGAACATTTTTGCATTGTATATATATTCTTCTATAAATATATATTGTGGCATATATAGGATGTTAATTTTAATAAACAGTATATATGGTATATGTCCACTGATCTGAAGGTTTGTATATATATCCTGGTCTATCTGCTCACCTATACATATATATCCTGTTATGTATATGGGCAAGATATTTTGACCTTGAACCCCCTGATTCTAAACTAATATATTTTAGAATAAAAATATTCTAAATTGAACATTTTTTGGCATTTCAGTTACTATTCTCATTGTTTCCTGCAGTGTGGCAGGTCTCAGGAGGTTCATGATGAACATAACAGTGGCTCAGTTGGTAGAGTGTCCACTGATCTGAAGGTTTGTGGTTCGAATCCTGGTCTTCTGCTCACCTCTCACAGATAAATGCTCCTGTTGTGTCCTTGGGCAAGACACTTAGTTCCCACCTCACCCTCTTTGAATGTCTGTTAGTGTCCACACTCGATGTAAAGACCTTTGAGTCCCCTGAAGGTGGAAAAGTGCTGTATAAAAGTTTGACGTTCACCATAAGTCTTGGCTTTGATGGGTCTGAGTCTTCAGGCCTGTTCAGATTCACTGGAATCATTGTTTCCTTATAGAGTTTAACTGAACAAACACATTCTCCACATTAACATGATGATTGTATCTATGTTCAGGACGGATGCACAGGACTGTGGAGAGCGGGGGCAGACACACACCGAGCAGGACCAGCTGAGGCTACCTTCAATATGAAATCAAATGATGAAATATGAAATTGTAGTTCAGTTAAAATTGCTCTTTGAATAGTCGTGTTAGTGCAGAGCAAAGGAAATAAAATGTGCTCTGGAGAGAACAGGGTCTGGCTGGGTCCTGGGTCCTGAGTCCTGGGTCCTGGGTCCTGGGTCCTGGGTCCTGAGTCCTGGGTCCTGGGTCCTGGGTCCTGGGTCCAAATGGGTCCTGGGTTATGATGGGTCCTGGGAGAAAAATCACTCCTGGGTCCTCGCTCCTGTTGAACAATGTGATTAATCGAGTTTGAAAATTGATGGAGCGACATAAGTGTCAGAGACCTTGGATTATTCACTTTAAACCATGTCGACGTGTGGAGCAGCTCATTTGGAGGAAGAAATCTGACTATTTTTGTGCGATATGGCGATAATTAAAAGTGTTGTTTATGCTGTTCTGAAAATGTATTTTATGTACCATGTAAGTCGCACTGGAGTAAAAGTCGCGTATCATAGCCACCAAAAAAAATGATAATCATGATTGAAAAACGCCCATATATTTCACATATAAGTCACACCCCCGGGGCATAGCAAAACTATGAAAAAAACCTGTTGCTACTTATTGTCCAGCGAAACATAAAGAAAGTGCGGGATTATTTTGTATTTTTTTTTGGTTCACAAATGCAGTCGAAAATAATTATTGCATTAGTATGAAAAAAAATCACCCAGGATCATGTAGAGGGTTAATACGAACATTTAAGACCGAAATGACGAGTCTGACGGCAGCAGGGACAGAGAGAGAGGGACACAGTTTTTCAAAAAAGAAAAAATAATCTCTCAGGGAAAAAAAAAACAAAACAAAAAAAAAAAAAAGCCAAAAAAAAAAAAAAGAAAAAAAACTGAAAAAAAAAGAAAAGAAAATAATCCTCAAAATAAACTCAAATAAGAAAAAAAAAAAAAAAAAAAATTGAAATAAGTCAAAAATAACTACTAACAAGAAAAAAACAAAAAAAAACTATCCCTCAAAATAAAATAACAAAAAATAGATAAATAAAAGAAAAACACTCAAAAATAAATAAAAAAAAAAAAATAAAAAAAATAAAAATAAAAAAATAAAAAAAAACAAAAAAATAAATAAATAAATAACCCTAAAAAAAAAAAAAAAAAAAAAAAAAAAAAAAAAGAACTCCAGGATCATGTAGAGGGTTAATACGAACATTTAAGACCAAAATGACGAGTCTGACAGCAGCAGGTACAGAGAGAGAGAGACACAGTTTTTCAATGGAAAGTGAATTGGAGCCAGAGTTGAAGAGAATTGGAACGTGGTGGCTAGCAGGTTAGCTATGTCCATTTATATAACCAGTCTATGCTACAGACTGGTTCTGTTTGGGCTGTGCAGAGCGTGTGGATAAAACATGTCGCCGTGGACCTGATCCTGGTGGTGACGGTAGTTTAAAGTGACACTGGCACCGCGGCCCCTGGGCACCGGGCCAGGGGTCAGTGCCCTCAGTGAGTTCAGCCAGTGCATGTTGAACAGATTTAGTTTTTTCTTTCGTTTTTAAACCATGTTGTTGCATTGATTTTGTGTTTGATGATGCCATAACTTCACACACGGAGCAGGGGCCTGTGTAACTCTGGCAGATTCACAGTTTTTTTTAAAGAAATCTCTAAACCTTTGATCCACAAATGTTGAACCTTCTAATTATTCGCTCGGGATCGGCTCCACAGACTTGCCGTTTTAATCTCATGGCTTAAAGTCCTTTTTTACACCGATCTCGTGTTTGAATAATAGCTCCATTTTCTGAAGCTGTCGGAACAAAGTATTTGTCTTATGTTCATGTTTTAGAGACAAACCGGCCGATATTTCCATGTTTTTGCGTATGGATTATCGGCCTTACTTCTCCTGCTTCAGCCGATATCGGTTTGGACTCACGCCTTGCTGCATAAAGCTTTATTTGAACACTTTAGTGAGATTACACACCTCCATTATTGTTGATAGTAAAAACAGAGGTGTGTACAGTATGTCTAAAAATCATTTCTATCGAGCTCCTTTTTCCTTATTATAGTTGGATTATGCAGAGTAGTAGAAAGTATAGACAGTATTTATATTAGTCGTCATTTCAAATCATATATTTATAGGGAAAATGATCAAAATTGGTCCAAAAATATCAGAATATCTGGACTTTGAACAAGGGAATCGAGCGTGAAAAACCTCATATCGGCCGATCTGTGTTATTCATACTGACAGAGGAGACGTTTCATGTGGATAATCCCAGTAATTACACAGATATTAACCATAAACCAGGTCATCTGCAGTCTGACAGTCACACAGCAGACTCCGGCTCTGTTCTGACCCGTCTCCAGCTCCGTTTTAAACTACAGGGATGTGTTGTGATCTCTCGTGAACACTTCCTTTGGAGCTGTGTAGGCTGTTCAAAGTTGACATATAAAAACTGTATGAATAATAGATGCGTTTTCCCTTTAAGAGCGAACTTTATGTTGTGTTGTATAGTTCCAAGAGCCACATGCAGAGTCAGAAATAAGTGATTTTCTACTGAATGTTCTTAACAAACTATGTGCCACAAGTTTGTTATGTAAAAACGCGGCGGGTTTATCACATTCATCAAGAACAAAGCAAAGGATCATGGTCAATGTAGTTCAGTCTCCTCCTGATTTTTGTGGATACTGACGACTGCAGACACGAAACGGACTAAAAGAGATGTGCTAAAGAAAGACTGAACCAAGACTAAACCAGGACTAAACCAGGACTGAACCAGGACTAAACCAGGACTAAACCAGGACTGAACCAGGACTAAACCAGGACTAAACCAGGACTAAACCAGGACTAAACTAGGACTAAACCAGGGCTAAACCACCACTGAACCAGGACTAAACCAGTACTGAACCAGGACTAAACCAGGACTAAATCAGGACTAAACCAGAACTAAACCAGGACTGAACCAGGACTGAACCAGGACTAAACCAGGACTAAACCAGGACTGAACCAGGACTAAACCAGGACTAAACCAGGACTAAACCAGGGCTAAACCAGGACTGAACCAGGTCTAAACCAGGACTAAAAGAGGACTAAACCAGGACTAAACCAGGACTAAACCAGGACTGAACCAGCACTAAACCAGGACTAAACCAGGACTAAACCAGGACTGAACCAGGACTGAACCAAGTTTAACTCAGGTCTAAACCAGTTTAACTCAGCTCTAACCCAGATCTTACCCAAGTCTTACCAAAGACTAAACCAGGTCTAACTCAAGACTAAAGCAGGTCTTAGAAACTGCAAGAGCAGCACTAAACCAGGACTAAACCAGGACTAAACCAGGACTAAACCAGGTCTAAACTGGGTCTAAGTCTGGACTTTTAAACCCACTGCCTGTAAAACGACCTCAGATGTAACTGTTGTCTCTTGTTGCTCCGTCTGTTTCCCAATCAGCTGTTTTTTCCCAGACTCCTGCCTCGCTCTTGGACTGCGTCTCGTGCTATGAATATCTTTTCATAAAATTTGCATGTTTTGTGGAGTTGTAATGGGACAAGTTTGAACCTCGCTGCAGTGCTAAAACAGGAACTGAGAAACTGCAGGAGAACGACACTCAAAATGTAACCGAATCCAACCCAAATAAACCTCAGAAAGTAGAGCTGAACCGCGTTTTAAAACACTGCAGTTTCATCATTCGATTTTCAATTATTATTTCAGTTTTTATGTGATGATGCAGATTCTTACTGTGTTGAAATCGTAAAAAAAACAGAACTAGCTCATTTGAAACAGTTTGCAGTGTGTCCAGAGTTATTCCTCACATTGGGAACATCCTAATTACTCACAGTGATGAGTTTGACGAGAACAATTGGTCCACAAGGTAAAAAGTGCTTCACAGAATAAGAAAGACACTGAAATCACACAAATCAAAAGAATACACTTCAATTTAACCTGTTTTACTATCAGGACTTTAACCTGAACACGGCTTTGTGAGGGACTTTAACCCTCACCGGGGACTCTAACCCTGTAACAACCAACAACTAGCATGCTAACACTGCAGCAGTTTTACTTCCTGGTTCATGACTGATCATTAAAACACTTGAGAATCAGATTTAGAGGTATATTTTGACCCTTAGAGCTACTTTTATGACATATCTGCTCTGGGGCAAGACAAATTTGACTTTTTTAGATCAAAAAAATCTATAAAATCAAATGTAGTACAGCCGCGTTCAGTCTCGCCGCTCGGCTGGTTGGATATTTTCAGAGAGTTTGAGCGTTTGTGCTGCTGAATGGAAGGATTGAAAGTGCATGTCTTTCTGTGAGTCTCATCCTCTTTGTGTCGTATTGCACGGGCAGCTTTTTAGCCCTGTGTGTGTGTGTGTGTGTGTGTGTGTGTGTGTGTGTGCGTGTGTGTGTGTGCGCTCCTTTGAATTGCGAAACACGTGACTGCGTTCTGAAGCATTATGCATCCAGCCAGCCAGTCCCTGAGGTGATTGTGCGGAGCTGAAGTGTTACTCAGCAAGAAAAGAGGGATGAGAAGAGAGAGAGAGAGAGAGAGAGAGAGGGAGAGAAGAAAAGAGGAAGGAAAGAAAAGGGCAGAGAGGGAACGAGAGAACGAGAGGGAAAGGGAGAGAGCTGGAAAAAGTAGACTGGAAATAATAGGGCCATCCAAACGCACATGTTTTGCCAGATTTCAGATTTTTATGGGGCAGTGAAATTCGCTCGTCTTTTCTGAGAATTTTTGAAAGTGTTTTGTGAAAAGAGGCTTTGATATACAATGTAAATGGAACTTCAAAACACAGCAAATATAGAACAGACTTTTGATATCGCGGTGAAAATGTTCAAAACAGCAAATGTCGACTATGTTCCAAATTCCAGAGAGGTCACGAACACGAACTCGACTCAGACGCAGCTTTTACTGATGACTGTAGTAACACACCACACATCGTACAGATCGAGCGCTGATGTTTCGCTTCTCAAGACGACGATCCAGTCAGAAATCAGAGCGAGCCTCCCGTGGATCTCTCCTTTGAGTTTCCACAGTGAAGCGCAGTTGGTTTAAAAGCGCTACAGCCGATAAACTCATGAGAAAAACCTGGATCTGCAGGTTTAAACTCCGGAAACACAGGTGCAGATGTGAGTGTAGTACCACTGTTGAACTGTAGGGGCGCAGGTGACATACTCCGCCTTTATTTCGGAGCTAAAGATCAAAACTACGCAACTAAACACGACTTTAAACTCATTTTAATAAGAGTTTGCTTGTTTTACAAAGTACGAGCAGTAAAGTGATGTACTTCAGTAGAATTTTGAGGTATCTTTATTTTACCAAAGTGTATTTTACAGTGGATACTTTTTACTTGTACTTCACTACATCTGAGAGCAGTATCTGTACTTTCTACTGCACTACATTTACGAACAGGACTGAAAAGTAAAAAGTACTTTTCTTGATTTGAGGTGTTATTTTGAGCATGTTCGTGGAAACATCCTGGTTAAAGTTTTTGAGTTCAAGCTTCGACTTTGAGAAAAACGAAAAAAAAATCACAAAATGCAGGAGAAAAAAATCAGAAATTGACCAAAAAATACGTCATTTTGAATCAATATCACGACATTTACACTTAAACAAATCAACATTGTGTGAAATACTTTTACTTTTTACTCTTAAAGTACATTTTAAACAGGTTCTTTAATACTTTTACTTAAATAGATTTTTCATGTGATACTTTTACTTGTACTTAAGCAACTTTTTACCTCTGTATTTGTACTTTTTCTCTTGTTTTTTCCACATCTGTGTAGACGAGGCGAGTACAGGAGGTCAGTCAAAGTGTTTTACAGAATAAAAATCACCTAAAAATCACAAAACGACAAATCAGAACATCAGGAATCACAAATAATCATCATAAAATTAGGTTAAAAGGAGGAGAAAAGTGCAGAATAAAAGCGGCGTACACGGTGTCAGATATGTTACAGCTGCAGTTTTTTGTGTTTTATTGCAGATCTGCTCCTCTTCTTGAGGTTTAAACGTCGTCACTCACCTTCTGCTGTAGAGTCGAGTCCTTTACACGACCTGCACTCGCTCCTTTATCTACACTCAGCTGCACTACGCTTACTCAACCCACCAACTCTACTAGTCCGTTGTAAGTAAAAGTACAGATACAGAGGCAAAAAGTTACACGTTACACAACTACCAGGTTAGAAATGTACTTAAAGAGTAAAAAGTAAAAGTATTTCGCACAAGTGTTGAATAAAATGAGATATATTTTAGTCAACAGGAACCATACGAGTCAGTTTCTTAACTTTTCTCCTGCATTTTGTCTTTTTATTTTCATTTTTGAAGCCCGAACTCGAAAACTTTACCAGGATGTTTCCACGAACATGGTAAAAATAACCCTTAAATCACATGAAAAGTACTTTTTACTTGTCAGTCCTGCTCAAACATGTAGTGGAGTAGAAAGTACAGATACCGCTCTCACATGTAGTGAAGTAAAAGTAAAAAGTATCCACTGTGAAATGCACTTAAGTAAAGTACAGATACCTAAAAGTCTACTTGAGTACAGTACTTTACTACTTTGACCTGTGCTTGTCAGAAAAAGTACAGTGTGGTGCAGCTCTGGTGTTTACTGTACTGCACACGCTCAACACGGGGCCATAAATACACTTATAAATACACTTATAAATACACGTAAAAATACACGTAAAAATGTGAATGTGGCTTTAATCAGGTCCCTCAGGAATAAACATCATTAAAATTAACAGCAGCGAGTGGAAAAAACTGCACCAAAACTCACAAAGTCTGGACAAGCTCATATAAGCCGTCATATGTGAGTCTGATTTGTGTTTTGTCCAGTTTGCAATAACACATTTGTTTAAAAAAAATAAATAAATTTGGTAAATAAATAAAAAAAAAATAAAAAAAAATAATAATAAGTTCAAATAATAAATAATAAATAAATATATAAATAAATAATAAAAAAATAAAAAAAAAATAATACATCAATAGAAAATAGTTAAATAATAAAAAAAATATATAATGAATAAAAATACATAAATAATTATAAATAAATACATAAAAAAATTTTAATAAATAATAATAAGTTCAAATAATAAATAAATAAATAAATGAAATATATAAAAACATAATAAAATAAAAAAAAAAATAAATAAATACATCAATAGAAAATAGATTAAAACAATAAAAATAAATATAAAATATATATGAATAAATAAATAAATAAATATGGCTGACAACCGTGTAACTGCTACCCGTCCCGTTCACAAATGTAAGGCGGGTGAACAGCAGTATTCCGCAGCAATAGCGGGAATCAAACTGCCAACTTTACCATTACTGGGCAAAAATCTTTACCAAATCTGTATAAAAGTCAAACTCAAACATGTAAAGATGTTATTTCTAATATTGGACGTGTGTTTGGTTATTGTGAGCACAGAGGAGCGGGACTTAAACCTCTTAATCTCTCTTTAAATACTCAAGTCTAGACTGAGGCAGCAGCTTAAGCCTATGGGATTTATAATGTGCATTTATTTACACTGATGATGATGTTTTATAGAGTGAAAATATCTGAGGCCGAACGAGGCGCAAACATCTGGGCCTGTGCAGCGTCCGTGCACAAAAACACAGAGAAACGCCACATTTTCCACGTGTTTTTGAGCGACTCTGGTCACCCGATGCAGATATCACAGACACCTGACTATATCTATATCCTCGTGAAGAATCACAGAATATCACCACCAGGGTAAATTTGTGTTTGAATTATTGTTAATCGCTTATTTTCAAGACGCCATTTTGCCGCTCGACCCCCATTTTCACCTCCACTGTGACGTACGCAGCTGTCCATAGGGGGCGCCAACAGCCACTCTGCGCTTTGGACACCACAGTCGCTTCTTTTATTCAGTCGTTTTAGATGAATATTGCGATTTAAAATGTGGAAATCGTGACATAATGATACAAAAATACCAGGTGCGAGTCCAGATCGATGTCGCAGAGCTCGATTGATGGATATGTTCTTTTTTTTTTGTTGGATTGGAGCGAGAACTGTCCGAACATGTGGTTTTTCCCACACGGCAGGTGGACTCGCTCTGTGTCTGTCTCTTTAAGAGCAGAGGACGCAGTGTGTTTGACATTGAGCTAATCCCGGTGAGGAAAGGGTTAAGTCCCGCTGTGACTCTGCACTCTGCACCTCTCTCTCCTCTCTCTCTCTTTCCTTTCTCTCCCTCCCTCTCTCCCTCACTCTCTCTCCGTCAACCCCCTCTCTGTTTATCTATCTTTTTATCTCATTCCTCTTTTTCTTTTCGCTCTTTCTCAACATCTCTGTATCTTTTATCTCTCCTCAGATCTTTTACTTTTTTCAATCTCTCTCCTTCTCTCTGTCCCTTTCTAGCTTCCCTTTTTTCTTCCCACCTCTGTTCCCCTATCTTTTCACTTTCTCCATCGCTCTATTTCTCTCTCACCCTTTGTCCTCTCTCTTTCCACCTCCCTCTCTTTCTTTATCCTCTCTCTCTCTCCCTTATTTGCTTCTTTCTATCCCCTCTCATCATCTCATCTCCTCTCTCTCTTTCTCTTGTCCCCCTCTTTCTCTCTCCCTCTCTCTTCTATATCTCCCTCTTTCTTTTGTTTCTATATCTCTCTACCTCCCTCTCTCTCTGTTCTTTCCCTGTCCCTTTCTCTCTCTCCTCTTTCTCCTCTCTCTCTCTTCTTTCCCTCTTTCTCTCACTTCTGTGTCTCTCTCCCTCCCTCTCTCTTCTCTCTCTCTCTCTTTCCCTCTCCCTTTCTCTTGCTCTCCCTCTCTCTCTTTATCTCTCTTCTCTTCCTCATCCTCTTTCTCTCTTCTTTATCTCCCTCCCTCTCTTCCTTTCTCTCTTTTCTATCTCCCTTCCTCTCTCTCTCTTCTCTTCCTCTATCTCTTTCTCTCTTCTCTATCTCCCTGCCTCTCTCCCTCTCTCTTTCTATCTTCTCTCCCTCCCTGCATCTCTCTCTCTCTTTTTCTCTCTCTTTCTCTCTCCCTCTCTCTTTCTCTCTCCCTGCCTCTCTCTTCTCTCCCTCTCTCCCTCTCTCTTTCTCTCTTTTCTCCCTCGCTCAGAGCTTAGTCCCGGCCCTGGTGTTTTCTTGCCTCACGCGCTCGTCCATGTGCAGCACCGCGTCACGTGCTTCTGCTTCACAAGAGACAAATCAGAGAGAAAGAGAGAAGGAGAGGGGGAGAGGGGGAGAGGGGGAGAGGGAAGGAGAGAAGGGGAGGGAGAGAGAGAGGGGGAGAGGGAAGGAAAGAAGGGGAGAGAGGTGGGAAAGAGAGAGAGAGGGAGAAGGGGAGCAGAGGGAGAGAAAGAGAGAGACAGGAAGGGAGGAGAGAAGGGAAGAAAGAGAGAGAAGAGAGAGAGAGAAGAGAGGGAGAGGGCGAGGGGAGGGAGGGAGGAGAGAGAGGGGGGAGGGGGGGAAAGAGAGAGGGAGAGAGAGGGAGGGGGAAAGAAAAGAGAGAGAAGTAGAGAGAGGGAGGGGGAAGGAGAAATAGAGAGAGAGAGAGGGAAAGAGTGAGGAGGAGAGGAGAAACATAGTTAGAGCAGTGGGAGAGAGAAAGGGGGAGAGGGGGAGGGGAAAAATCAGATGGGGAAAGAAGAAAGAGGGGGGTAGAGGGAAGGTGAGAGGGAACGAGAGAAGAGGGAGGGAGATCATTAAGAGAGAGGTGGAGTGAGAGGGGGAGGAATAGAGAGGGAGCAAACGAGAGAGACAAGAGGTTGACAGAGGAAGAAGTGAAAGTTAAAGAGAGGAGGAAGAGAGAAGGGGAGAGAGAAAGAGGGAACGAGGGACAGATTAAGAGAGGGAGGAGAGATACAGAGAAGGACACAGAGCAAAGAGAGGGAGAGAGGGATGGAGAGATTATGGAGAGTAAACAGACAGAAGACGCTGCAGTCTGTGGATTCAAGTCAATATTTACTGTCAGTTTTTTTTTATCTGTAAAAATGTGGCTCTGCAGATTAGACTCGTTCAGTCTCAGAGATTAAGTCGTCCTCTTAAAACTCAAGAAAGATTTAAGAGTCAGGTATTTAGTTCAGTTTGTATGAATAATTAAACATGTGTCGTATTTAAATAAAAACACGACACGAGATGAGCAGATGAGACGAAAACAAGAGTGAGAACCTGAGAGAGGACGGGCTGAGTGAGACAGAGGACAAGAGTGAGAACCTGAGAGAGGGCTGTTTGAGTTTGATTATAATGCATGAAAAATGAACATGCACCAGAACATACACAAAAATATCCTCTGATTTGGTGAAAATGTGTATATGTCGGAGTCAGTGCCCTCTAACGACAGGCTAACCAGTTTAAAACTTCCAGATTCTGCTGTTTCTGATGTTCTGATGTTGTTTCCTCGTCATAAACAGACCTGGAGCTGTTTTTTTTTGTTCCATTCGCACATATTTAACACAAACAAACCTGCAGATTTACACTGAGCTCTTCTCTCAAACTGAAAACACTCCGTTCCACCTTGTGATGTCATCATGTGGTGTCCGCTGTGGGTTTAAACTCCACACACCTTCATTTCTGGACTCATTTGGATCATTTTAGCTCCACTTATCTCCACTGAACTGGAGGTAAAAGGTAGATGTTAACGTGAAAACTACCACTTCATGACATCACAAGGTGGAACAGAGCGTTTGGAGCTTTGTAGATAATAATAAAGTGTTACTCAAACATGTGAGAATGAAACAAAACACAACTCCAGGTCTGTTTTTGAGGAGATAGTGACATTATAACATGATTTAAAGCTCAGAAGAGTCAGTTTTATCTGATACTGGACCCTTAAATCTCGCCTAAAACATCATATTTTACCTTTTTGCTCCTAAAATATTTAAAAACACATAAATTTTAGCTCTTGGCCGAATAGTTTCTTCAGTACAAAGATGAAGATCAAGCAGTGGTGGAAGAAGTACTCAATTTTGTTATTTAAGTAAAAGTACAGATACCGAAGCTAAAAAAAATACTCAAGTAAAAGTCAAAGTATCACATGAAAAAATCTACTTAAGTAAAAGTATTGAAGTACCTGTTTAAGAATGAGCTTAAAGAGTAAAAAGTAAGTATTTCCGTGCAGATTTTAAGATCTTACACTTCTAATGTAGTGATTTTGTTAAAGATCGTGTAAAGTAAAAAGTACAGATGCTGCTCTCAAATGTAGTGAAGTAAAAGTCAAAAGAATCCACTGTAAAAAGTACTTCAGTAAAGCACAGAAATGTATACTTAAGCACAGTACTTTACTACTACTACTTTGACTCTGTGATTTTGAGACAAGTGTAAAAATCTCTAAGTCTTACTCCAGCCCTCTGAACATGAAGAACTACATTTATCTGTATTGTGATGTTTTGTGTAGTTTTGTGTCTTAATTAAATCCAGATTGATTCATTCACTCACATCAGAGTCTGAGGATGTGACGGCGTGTGACCTTTGACCTTTGGAGTGGCCTCTGGAGTGCACTTGTGGGAGTGTTTGTGAAACCTGAGCGACGGAACAGCTGGGCCCGGGGCGGGGCTCTGTTCTGGGGGGAGTCTGCGGTCAGCTCCTTCTCTCTGGGCTGGAGCAACGTTTCAATGGTTTTGTTCAAGTTTTACAGGAAAATCAGGCCAAAATGTGTTAATTATTTATGGGAAATTGTTGTTATACGAGGCTGTAAAGCTCAGTGATGTTGTACTGATAGAGTTTATAAAGAAGAGACTGAGTGAGAGACGTTCACTGTGATCACTCGTGTTGTTCTGGATTTAAACTCATGTTGTGATGTTGCACTAATGATGGAACAATCTTTTTTGGGATCAGTTTTTCCCCAAATCTGTTTAGTTTGTGTTTTTTTCTTCATTAGTCGACGAGTTTGTGTGATTTTCTGTATCACAATAAGATTTGATCAGCAGAAGTTTGAAGAAATCACTTTTAAAACTCATTATAGATACAAATGATCTACTAGAGTTTCATTTTGATGATTATTTGTTGCAGCTCATATTTTTTTCTCCGAGCTCCGGTCACTATGGCGACGGCAGCCCATGGTCCGAGCTCCGGTCACTATGGCGACGGCGGCCCATGGTCCGAGCTCCGGTCACTATGGCGACGGTGGCTCACGGTCCGAGCTCCGGTCACTATGGCGACGGTGGCTCACGGTCCGAGCTCCGGTCACTATAGCGACGGTGGCTCACGGTCCGAGCTCCGGTCACTATAGCGACGGTGGCTCACGGTCCGAGCTCCGGTCACTATGGCAACGGTGGCTCCGGTCACTAACACGAGGATCATTAACTGTTCAGTCAGTGTCCATCAGGTCATGTGATCAAGGGGCGTGTCATATTTACTTTCGTGACCATGGCTCCCCTGGACATGTAGCCTATCTGTCTGTCTTTCTTCTCTTTTTTTCTTCCTCTTCTCCTTTTGTCTCTCTCTCTCCCCCCTCTTTTCTCCCCTTCTCTCTTGTCCTTCTCTCTCTTGCCCTTCTCTCTTTCCCCTCTTCTCTCTATCCTCTCTCTTTCCTCTTCCCCTCTCTCTCTCCTTTTCTCTCTCTATCCCTCTCTCTCCACTTCTCTCTTGCCCTTTTTCTCTCTCACCCCTCTCTCTCTCTCTCTCTCTCTCTCTCTCTCCCCCTTCTCTCGCTATCCCTCCCTCTCCTCTTTTCTCCCTCTCTCCACACCTCTCCTCTCTCTTCCCCCCTTTCTCTCAGTCTCTTTCTCTCCCTCCCCTCTCTCTCCCCCCCTCTCTCCCCCCTCCCCCCTCTCCCTCTCCCCCTTCTCTCTCTCTCTCTTTCTCCCCCTTCCCTTTCCCTCTCTTCCCTCTTCTCTCTATCCCTCTGTCTCCTCTTCTCTCCTCTCTCCCTCCCCTCTCTCGCTCCTTCTCTCTGTCCCTCTCTCTCCCCTTCTGTCTTTCCCTCTTCTCTCTCTCTTTCTCTCTGTCCTCTTCTCTCCTCTCTTTCTCCCCTTTCTTTCTCCCTCCCTTCTCTCTCTCCCTCTTCTCTCTCCCTCTCTCTCTCTCTTTCTCCCCCCTCCCTTTCCCCTCTTCCCCGCTTCTCTCTATCCCTCTGTCTCCTCTTCTCTCCTCTCTCTCCTTCTCTCCTCTCCCTCTCTCTCTCCTTCTCTCTATCCCTCTCTCTCGTCTTCTCTCTCTTCTCTTTCTCCCCCCTTCTTTCTCCCTCGCTTCTCTCTCTCCCTTTTCTCTCTCAGTAAATCCAAACCTGTGCAGACGTCTGGGTGTAAAGTGGCAGTAAATGTGGTTATAAATACTGACGACACAACGCAAGAGGACGACCTTTAACCTTTAACCTTTACACACACACACACACACACACACACACACACACACACACACGCACGCACACACACGCACACACACACACACACACACACACACACACACTCACCCACACTCAAAGTCACTCTCTCTGTGTTTTATATTATTATTTTAGGATTATAAACCAAATCTGTGCTTACACTCACACCACACACACAAACAAACAACACACACACACTCACACGCAATATACTTAATTATTCCTATTTTCTTCTGTTTTATTGTTGGTCCAGTCTCATCTTTTGCTTCATGACATAAAAACTCTGTGAATTTCCCCCTGTCCAACTCTACAATATAAAAACAGGTTTAAATCAGGTTTACTGAGACTAAATTCGTGTCCTGTCCATCACTTGTGCCAAAAACTCTCAGATCTATTACGTATCTGTGTCTGACCCAAACTGCACTCGTGAATCCTGAGTTTAATCTGCCGTTTGACAAATAAAAAACAAAAAAAACACGTCTTTAGCTCCCTCCCTCGCTCACTAACTGCTGTTGTCTCGTATGAGGATTAAACCACGACGAGCATCCGCTTATGGTCCCACAACCTGAAAATAGCTCACTTTTAAATCTGACGACCTTTTGGCTGTCCGTGGATTTTCGGAGCATTGGTTATTTTTTAGCGGTTTTAGCGTTTCGGTCATTTGTGTATGCGTTGCTATGGTGATATGGTGAACGGTGATTAACTACTGCATGAACGACTGAATTACTTAAACGATTAGACCACGGACTGTAAAAAAAGTGACTGAGTGAGCGTGACGTCACCCACAGCGCTCGGCTCCAGTCAAATCAAGCTAATCGAGGCTAGCAGTTACAGCGGCTAATTTGGAGCTGAGTTTCATATTTGCAATACCGACCTCGAGTATCATAGCAACCAAAGAGCCAATCAGGAGCGAGGCTGTTGAAGGTAACACCCCTACCTGTCTGCATCGCCGGTTTAGCAGAGGATTAGCGCTTAGCAACGCTGTCACTGTCAATCAAACTGGTTGCTAGCGTTAGCGGGAGCGACTTTGGGGAAAGAAGGCGCCTGATTTGTCTGTTATTAATGTTCATATCTTGATTTAGGGATGAAAATAGCGAAATAAAAACACCAGGATCATGTGAAGCGGGTTAAGACGAACATTTTAGAGAGAGTTACAGAGAGAGACGACGCAGTTTTTCAATAGAAAGTGAATTGGAGCCAGAATTGATGAAGCCGGAAGTGCGCCCATGCTCACTTCCTGTTTGGAACATGGTAGCTAGCAGGTTAGCTAAGTCCATTTATGTATATTTGCTCTAGGTTATACAAAAATAAGTTAGCATTAGCTTTCTCACTGACCCTGTATAAACTTTAATAATGGAAAAATGAACATTTATACACTGAATAAACCCCTTTCTCCGGTCCTCATGCAGGTTCTGGACCAGTACACTTTGATTTTCTAACTTTCTGTTTGTTAAATCATCATTTTTGTGAAGCTCTGAGGGCGACAGCAGTTGAGATCTGGAGCTGTACAAAAAAAATGTAATTAAATTGAAAGTTAAGGCGAATTTACAGAGAAAATAGAGAATACCACAACTTCAAACTTACATAATTACCAACCATTTTATTAAACCACGACTTTTTTAGATCTTTTAACCATTTCATAAGCTGTTTCCTTCTCCTTGAGCCTCTGAAGTTGTATTTGGAGTGATTCGCGTTTATTTTCAAGACGCCATTTTGCCGATCAACCCCCGTTTTCACCTCCACCTGGACACGCCCACTTACAGCGTTCTGCAATTGTATTTTCTCAATCGTGATACTTCGAATTCGGCAGCGTTTGTAGTTATTTTGAACAAAAAAACTCCGCTTCTCCGTCTTTGCTAGTGTGACGTGCAGCTGTCCATAGGGGGCGCCAACAGCTACACGGCGCTTTGGTGTCTCCCACTGTAGTTTTCTAGCGCAGACGTCGACGGATTTGTCTTTTATTAAGTCGTTTAAGGTGAATATTGTGATTTAAAATGTGTAAATTCCAGCGTGATGATACATTACGTCTTAATATGATCGTTCTGGAGCCACACGTGTACTTGTGTGAGGTAGAACAGCTCCGTGTGCTTGACCAGCGGGTTTCCTCCGGCTCGTACTCTGCACATACCTCTGTCATGTTAAACAATGGTACAGCAGAGTCTGAGTTTACTCTGAGGGAGGCGCTCCTTATGTAACTCTGTTCCTATATCACATTCCTGCTCGGGATAAGGTTCTGTGGGGTGTTTGTGCGTACACAGCTGCCAGGCCCTCCGCTCAGACGCACAGCCGGAAATGAAGAGCTAAAGGCAGTACTGCAGATGACCACCAGGGTACTCACCATACTACTACTACTGGTACTACTACTGGTGCTACTGCTACTGCCTACTTCATTTCTGGCTGTAATTATAGTACTGTTATGTATGAAGAGGTAAAGGCAGTACTGCAGATGACCACCAGGGTACTCACCATACCACTACTACTGGTACTACCACTGGTGCTACTGCTACTGCATACTTCATACATAACTGTTCTACAATCACACAACTGTAAATGAAGAGCTAAAGACAATACTGCAGATGACCATCAGGGTCCTCGCAATACTACTACTACTACTACTACTACTGCCTACTGCAGATGCAACTGTGCTACAATCACACAGCTGGAAATTAAGAGCTAAGGACAGTACTGCAAATGACCACCAGGGTATTCGCAATACTACTACTACTACTACTACTACTACTACTACTACTACTACTACTACTACTACCACTGCTTGCAACTGTGCTTCAACAGTACATAATCACAGCTGAAATTAAGAGAGCTAAAGAAACTGCAAACGACTATCAGGGTACTTGCAATACTAGCACTACTGGTACTGCTACTACTACTACTACTACTATTACTACTACTACTACTACATACTTCATACATAACTGTACTACAATCACACAGCTGAAAATGAAGAGCTAAAGAGTACTGCAAATGACTATCAGGGCACTTGCAATACTACTACTACTGGTACTGCTACTACTACTACTACTACTACTACTACTGCCTATTTCATACATAACTGTACTACAATCACAGAGCTGGAAACAAAGAGCTAAAAACAGTACTACAGACTGCCACCAGGGACTACAATACTACTACACTGGTACTGGTACTACCACCACTGCTACTACTACCACTACTACTACTACTACCTGCTTCATACATGACTGTACTATAATCACAGCCAGAAATGAAAAGCTAAAGAGAGTACTGCAAATGACCACCAGGGTATTCGTGATGCTACTACTACTACTACAGGTAGTGCTACTGCTACTACTACTGCTCATGCTTAACTGTGGAACATTCTAGGCAAACACTAACATCTCCATGGTGACAAGCAGGTGGAAAGTTCCATAGTGCGGCTTTACCCCCCCCCAGACCGGGCGGTGGTGTCGATGTGACTGTGGGGCTTCGTCAGAGCGATGAGTTTGTGTTTATGAATCTAAAGGGAGCCATTCGTTTTAATTACAGCTCCGGAGTGTAATCAGTGTGTACCAGAGACGAGCCCCTGCGGCACGCACACAGGAAGTGCATTTGTCTGCGATATTTAGACGGATCTGAGTCGCACCAAACACAGAATCTGACCACCGCGACGTGAGTTTAAATAAAGTTACATGAAGAGATCGACTAAAAATATCAATCAGAAAGTGTGAATCTCTCGCTGTTTCGTGACACAGGCAGAACTCCTCAGTCTCAGTCATAAAGCTGCAATGTGTAACTTTTACGCTTGTCTCCGAGGATGTGCCGTTGTTTTGCCTGAAATGTCCCACAGTATGGCATTAAAACGAGCTCTCCACAGATCTGACTTGTAACGTGGTCTTGTGGCGTGACCTGCCTGTGGTTTGTCAAGATTGATGTTTGACTGTGGAACATTCTAGGCAAAGCAATAACATCACCATGGAGACAAGGAAGTGGCTGATACCAGAAAAGTTACACAGTGCATGTTTAAAGGGTGTGGAAATGTGTCTTCTGCATTTTTGACCCCTCTGCCTGTGTTCTGCATTTGACTCATCCTCTGCATTTTGACTCATCCTTTGCCTACTGCATTTGACATTTGACCCATCCTGTGTGTTTGACATCTCTCATCTGCATTTGTCTCATCCTCATTTGTATTCCTCTGACCCATCCTGTAATAATCCTAATAATAATCCTTTGCATTTTACCCATCCTCTGCAGACTCTTTCATAACACCCTGCAGGACACTGAATCCTCTGCATAAAATCTGCATTTGTCTATACATATTTGAAACAATTAAAACATGACATTTGAGCGGATTGATAGAAGTCCTGTGATTGATTATGCATTTGAAAGGTTGGACTCATCTGATTTGACAGGTATGAGTCTTGAGTCTGGATTTGAAGAGTGGAAGAGAGTCCAAGTTGCGGAGATCAGGAGGGAGAGAGTTCCAAAGCTGGGGGGCAGAGCGGCTGAAAGCCATCCTCTGCATTTGTATCCTCTGCATGGACACAAGTCGGGCAGAGGGGACATCCTGAGCTGGAGAGAGGAGGAGGAGCGGATACTCATCCTCTGCAGTGCGGGCAGGAGCAGCAGTGTGGAGGAGGTCATGTTTGACCCGTATGTGCATTGAAGGGGCGAGGTTGTGTCATCCTCTGCATGGCTTTGACCCATGGTGTATGTAATTAGTATTTTGAAGTTAATTCTCTGTTTTCCTCTGCATTTGGACTCCAGTGGATTTGTTGTCCTCTGGACGGGGGTGATGTGGTGGATAGTGGGGTCCGTGTTATGACCCGGGCTGCAGAGTTCTGAAGGTGTGTGTTTCTGACCTGTCCTTTGCATTTGACTCATCCTCTGCATTTGACTCATCCTCTGCATTTGACTCATCCTCTGCATTTGACTCATCCTCTGCATTTGACCTGTCCTTCAGTGTCTCGTGTAACCAGGGGCCTGGTTGATGATCAGAGCTTCTTCCTTCTTCGTTGTGGTGAAAAAGGGGGGTTCATTACACTCATGCACTGTCCAAATATTGCGTCTCTTATTCAGACCTGTGTGTTCTGTGTTTACCTGCACCAGAAAGACTCAGATTATTGAAATATTGAAAATATTCTTAAACTCCAGAAATCTAAATATAATCAGATTACAGTGTTATAATCAGATTTCACGCCTCTTGTTCACACCTGGGCCCAGATTACACTGTTTTCTGATCTGTTCTGATGTTTCCTCGTCACAAACAGACCTGGGGTTTGCAGATTTAGGCTGAGTTCTTCTCTCAAACAGAAAACACTCTGTTCCACCTTGTGATGTCATCATGTGGTAATACAGGAAGTGCTCCACTGTGTTTTTAAACTCCACACACCTTCATTTCTAGAATCATTTGGATCATTTCAGCTCCAGGAATAGTCACTGATATCCACTGAAACTAAAGGTAAAAGGAGCTTTTAACGTGAAAACTACCACTTCATGACATCACAAGGTGGAACAGAGCGTTTTGAGGTTTGGAGATGTTACAGACTAATAATAAAGTGTTACTCAAACATGTGAGAATGAAACAAAACACAAGTCCAGGTCTGTTTTTGAGGAGATAACGGCATTATACCATGATTTAAAGCCCATAAGAGTCAATTTTATGTGATATTGGACCTTTAAATCTGTTCCACCTTGTGATGTCATCATGTGGTAACGCAGGAAGTGCTCCACTGTGTTTTTTAAACTCCACACACCTTCATTTCTGGAACCATTTGCACTGAAATTCCCAATCTCTACTAAACTGGAAAAAAAAAGTCGATGTTAACCTTGAAAAACTACCACTTCATGACATCACAAGGTGGAACAGAGCAGTAGAACTTGATTTAAAGCTACAAGAGTCAGTTTTTGTGTAATATTGGACCTTTAACATTACAGTATTCAAAGTATTCATAATGTAGTACTCTGATTGGACCAACACATTTAATTGAAGTGTGCAGTATTGTTAGTTTTCTTCACATCGGACGTCGTCGGGTTGTTTTAGGTTGAACAGCGACTTTGTACCGAAACTTTGTCGTAACAATAGAACCACAGTCGCGAACACAAACAGCCCATTATAGAAGCTCCGTCTCGAGCGAACTCCACGTCCTCCATCGTGTTTACAGTGGCTGACGTAAAGGAATTCGATGTAATGTTCCCTCGTTGTGGACACTACACAGTATCGAGTGTGTGGACTCAATAATCCCCCCTGCAAATGTGCGTCTGTCCAGAGCAGCGCTAAACCGACAGATTACGGCTCTCGAGGGAGAAAAGGAAGTTTATGAAGAGAGCAGAGTCTAAATGAGACCAGATACTTAATGAAAACGCTTTTAGAGAACTGCAGGAGAGAAATTCCATCTGGCTTTTAACTTTGTGAGCTTTGTGTTGGCGAGACGCTGAAGTTTCAAACTCGATTTCGATGCCGAGGGAGAGACTCGATACTTCACTGATTCCGATACTTTCTATTCCATGTGTGTTATATGTGTGTCTGGCCCAAAAGTCACTGACACTTTTAAATCTTCAGTAGCTCCTATAATTCTTAAGTTATACTCACCAAATTTTAGCTGTAGATAAACTGAGCCTTCCCAGATTTTTGTCAATATAATCGGTTATAATTGTTCACTTACACTTGAACTTATCACTACTTAAACTAGGGGAAGTAAAAATGACTCAAAAAAAATAATGTGTTTTAAGTGTCCACCATGTTGTGTTTGTAAGATAGCCCCACAGCAAGAAATCAGGACGAGTCAGGTCTGTGGAGATCACATACTGCCCCCTGTCTGTGAAAAACACTTATTATTCCTTTAACGGCATTTACTCTTGGGGCATCTCTGGTATTAAAATGTTGACGGTAACACCGCTGGGTTTGTGAATTTGACCCATGTGACTCAAAGTACCACTGTACAATGAGGGTTCGTTCCTCGGTGCTGGATTTGCTCAGATTAATGTCAGAAGGGTCGTTCTAAACGCTCTGAGAAAATAAAAGAAATACATTTAGAAACAAAAGAGTTATGAGTTTTTTTCAACTGTCAGTGACTTTTGGGCCTGTACTTGTGAAAGATACAGCTCAATTCTAAAACTATTCAGGAAAGACTCTTTTCAGTCCTGCGAAAGTGACTTTTTAGTATCGATACCTGCTCAAATGAATATCCAGTTTCAATACTGGCTTTGGTGTTGATTTATATCTGATTTTCGATACTTTTGGTCACACTATTTTGAAATCATCTGCCTCGTAGTTGCAGGTCTGTGCACTTTCATTTGGTGTAAGCTCTTTATACTAGATGCTCTTGCTTAATCCTTCCTCAGTGGCAGAAGTACTTCATTTCAGTCCATTTATCTTCTGTTTCCAAATGTATTTCTAGTTTTTGGCGCCAATACTAAAAAATGTGCCCAGATATTCGCTTCCAAATATTGCTTGAGTCGATATCCTGGTTGGACATATGTATAAATCAGCGTAATAAGACTATTTATGTCCCTGCACTTCACAACTTTCAGCGCTAACAGCAACTAGCATGCTAATGTACTTCCTGATCCACGGAGAATTAAAAAAACACATAAAAATCTTTGTTATTTGATGCAAACAGTGGTTTTTATCGTATCTGCTTTTGCTTTTGTCTGAACTGAGGCGTATTTGACTTGATTAAATGTAAAGTACTGATGAGGTCACGTTCTCACCTGAGCCCAGAGCGTCTGCAGGACACTTTGATATTTTCATGTGTTTTTTCCGTGGGAGTTTTCTGGTGTTAAACTCAGAGCCGTGAGTCACACATCGTTTAAGTGACACTGGTATTCAGACTGTAATGGCTGCCATCAAGCTCCTTTGTGCTGGCTCCATATTTGAAATTCACTGACAAAATGTTGCCCTTATATTATTACTCCAATTACACAATTAGACCAATACACCAGACTGTTTTGAACAATCTTTTACCTTTATCTCTGTTTTGTATTTTTATTTATGTATTATTTAGATCAGGGGTGTCCAAACTTTTCTCATTAAAAACACAGACAAAGCTGAGGGTCGATTGAGGGCCATAGACTGGTCGACAGTACAGTGAATACTTTAAATCCGCGTCATTATTAGAACTTAGCCTGAATCACTCGACCTTTTTTCATGCTACATCCTCAATGGGACACATTAAATATCTGACATGGGCTTGTTAAAGTAGATTTTCCAAAATGTACAGTAAAAAGTTCTGTTTAAGGTAATATGGGCCCATTCACCTGGAAGCTTGAGGGCCAAAAAAAATTGATCTGAGGGCCGCATTTGGCCCCTGGGCCGCAGTTTGGACATGTCTGAATTAGATGTTGATACTGGCACAAAGAATCGCAACGTCCTTGGGCCTAATTTTGACCAGTTTAATCAAAAATCCAGTTTAAAGGAGCATTACAGAACTTTGCTTGTGGATTTTGTGTAACCTGAGTGTCGCCTGGAGATGTTGTTGGCTTTTTTTAATCAAATCCAAGGACACAGCAGATCAAGGCCAAGTTACAGGATTTTTAAAAGGTTTTTCTTTAGCAGCAAAAAAAAAAAAAAAAAAAAAAAAAAAATCCTCTAATACTATGAAAAAATGAAAAATTTATAAGACTCTCACTGATCTGGAACCTCATGACCTAAACTTCAGCACCTGCCGCCAGCGTCCATGAACCGAGAACGAGGAACATTGGTCGGAGGGACTGATGGTGCAGATTAACAGCCTCACTTCCGTCAGTCTGCCCCAGGGCAACTGTGGCTATGGTAGTGACTTCTTCTTCTTCTTCTTTCTTCCTCCTTCTTCTACCTCCTTCTGCCTCCTTCTTCTAACCTTCTTCTTCCTTCTTCTACCTCCTTCTACCTCCTTCTTCTAGCTCCTTCTTCTAGCTCCTTCTTCTACTTCTACCTCCTTCTTCTAGCTCCTTCTTCTACCTCCTTCTACCTCCTTCTTCTACATCCTTTTACCTCCTTCTTCTTCCTCCTTCTTCTACCTCCTTCTTCTACGTCTTCTTCTACTTCTACCTCCTTCTTTTAGCTCCTTTCTACCTCTACCCTTCTTCTACCTCCTTCTACCTCCTTCTTTTAGCTACTTCTCCTCCTTCTTCTAGCCCGTCTTCCTACTTCTGCTTCTGCTGCAGGATTCCTTTTTCTAAGGTTTTTCTATCTCCTTCTTCTTGGAAAAAAAAAGCAGCAAAAATAAAAAAAAAATCCTGTAATACTATGAAAAAAATGAAAAATTGCTAGGACTCTGTCTGATCTGAAGCCTCATGACCTAAACTTCAGCACCTGCCGCCAGCGTCCATGAACCGAGAACGAGGAAAACACGAGTATGATCCTCTAGTTTGATGTGTGTCTTTTTTTGCAAACTGTAAGAGCACTTGGCCACATACTATTCCTTTAAATCAGACGTACTGTGCTCGTGTCGCTCTGTAGTTATAATCTCTGACACCCGCGGATCTTTATGTTATAATTTATACAATTTTAAATCACAATATTCATTTAAAACGACTTAATAAAAGAAACAAGTTCACCGGCTTCTGTGTTGGATGGATAGCTGCGCATCACACGAGCAAGAAGTGGATTTTTTTTGTTTCATTTGCACCAAAATGATGATGCGACACTGCCGAAACGTATGAGTATCGATTAAGAAAATAAAACTGGAGAAGGAGGTGGGTACGTCACAGTGGAGGTGAAAACGGGGGTTGATCTGCAAAATGGCGTCTTGAAAATAAGCGATTAAAGATTATTCAAACATGCACAAATCACTGCAAATCCAGTTAAAAGCTCTGAAAAGTCCATTTGGAGATTAGATTTGTAACTAAATAATATCTTTTGAATGGGAATGCATAGTTCTGGGAGTCCTCAAAACGAAGCATGGAACAGGAAGCTAAAAGCCGTGAATATAACTTGAAAATACAACAAATATAAATACCCATGAGCACATTTTTGTCGTACTCGGTGTGTAGGTTGCTCTTTCCTTTTGCGTTGGACCATTCACACCTCTGCATTGCTCATATCTGTGTTCCTCTTAAAATACCTGTGTGTTTGGGCCCTGAGAGCAGAGCCTGTGGAGGAGGAGCAGGCGCACAGATAGTTTTAGTTCAAACAAACCATTAGTGAAAAGAAGAGGAGGAGGAGAGGGGGTCACGTGATGCCCTGCTGCGGCCCCTGACCACCTCTGCACATCCAGGCGTTAGTCACTCTATGGAGCTGTCTAAACACAACAGCGAGGGATGGAAATAAAGGCGTAGGATCCTGCTTTGACAACATCTGTTCCTTGTACTTTTATTATAACAGTAATAAATCAGAAATAAATGGCAAACGGTCACATTTTCGTCACACTTTTCCGGCACTCAGAATACTTTACGTCAAGGAACCGCTCGCCCTTCACATTCAGACACCACAGACACTGGAAGCTCGTATCCAGCCATAACTCCTCCTCGTTAATGTCGTAATGTTAGCGATTATTAGCGATTATTAGCAAGCATTAGCGATTGTTAGCATCATTAGCGGCACATGCTTTTGTAATCACACTGTGGAGTCATGACAATTCCCACTTAGAGCAGTGGTCCTCAACCCAAACGTCAGATGTTTGATTCCTGCTGAGTTCGTTCTGAGACACTTGACCTCCATCACCTATGAAAGCGTCTGTGTGAGAGTGACGGGTCGGAGGGACTGATGGAGCAGATTAGCAGCCTCACTTCTGTCAGTCTGCCCCACGGCAACTGTGGCTACGATGGTATCTCACCACCATGAGTGTGACGTGAGTGAAGAATGACTCCCATGTAGCGTTTTGAGAGGCTGTGTACATTCTTCTTCTTCTTCTACTTTGTTGTCTTCTTCTTCGTCTTCTACTTCTTCTTCTTTTGCTTCTTCTGCCTCTTCTTCTTCTTCTGCTCCTTGTACTTCTTCTACTTCTTCTTCTATTTCTACTTCTTCCTTTACTTCTTCTTCTTCTGCTCCTTCTACTTCTTCTTCTTCTACTTCTTCCTTTACTTCTTCTTTACTTCTTCTTCTTCTTCTCCTTCTACTACTTCTTCTCTTCTCTCTTCTTCTTCTTCTTCTACTTCTTCCTTTACTTCTTCTTCTTCTGCTCCTTCTACTACTTCTTCTTCTACTTCTTCTTCTTCTTCTACTTCTTCCTTTATTTCTTCTTCTTCTTCTTCTTCTTCTTCTACTTCTTCCTTTACTTCTTCTTCTTCTGCTACTTCTACTTCTTCTACTTCCTTTACTTCTTCTTCTTCTTCTACTTACTTCTTCTTCTTCTTCTTTCTTCTTCTTCTTCTTTTCTTTTCTTCTTCTTTACTTCTTCCTTCTTCTTCTTCTTCTTTCTCTACTTCTTTTCTTTTTCTTCTTCTTCTTCTTCTTCTTTACTTCTTCCTTTACTTCTTCTTCTTCTGCTTCTTCCTTCTTCTTTACTTTATTCTTCTTCTTCTTCTTCTTCCTTTACTTCTTCTTCTTCTTCTTCTTCTACTTCTTCCTTTACTTCTTCTTCTGCTCCTTCTACTTCTTCTACTTCTACTTCTTCTTCCTCTACTTCTTCTTCTTCTTCTACTTCTTCCTTTACTTTTTCTTCTTCTTCTGCTATTATTATTATTATTATTATCATTATTATTCTGAGTTTATGGTCGACAGAAGAAAGTGTGGCCCTTCGTTTCTGTTCTTTCACTCTGTAATAGTTTGTGTCTCGTGTGGATCCTCTGCGTTTCGACACGGCTCAGGGAAAGAAAAGAAAAACAGTTTTAATCTCCACAAATTAAAGCAAACAGAGAAAGTGCAGCGAGATCTGAATCTGAAGTCACCAGAGCAGAGACGGGAAATGAGCCACTGGACCAACACGGGTCTGGATCAGGTCCAAAGTCTGGATCAGGTCCAGACTCAAGACCAGGACTAACCCGGAACCAGATTCAGGCCCAGACCCAGAGCCAGGACCAGGACTAACCCAGAACCACCCAGCCCAGACCCAGACCCAGACCCAGACCCCAGGACCAGACTAACCCAGAACCAGACCCCCTGCCCCAGACCCAAAGCCAGGACCCAGGACTAACCCAGAGCCAGAACCAGAGCCCCAGACCCAGACCCAGAGCCAGGACCAGGACTAACCCAGGACCAGAGCCAAGACCAGACCCAGGACCAGACCCAGGACCAGACCCAGGACCAGACCCAGGACCATGGCCAGACCCAGGACTAAACCAAGAATGAACCAGGAGTAACCCAGGACTAAACCAGGACTAAACAGGGCCTACACCAGGACTAAACAGGGACTAAACCGGGACTAAACCGGGACTAAACCGGGACTAAACCAGGACTAAACAAGGACTAAACCAGGACTAAACCAGGACTAAACAAGGACTAAACCAGGACTAAACCAGGACTATACCGGGACTAGACCCAGGACCAAACTCAAGACCAGATCCAGGACTAAACCAGGACTAACCTTGGACCTCTGCCAGGACTAAACCAGGATCAGGCCTCATGTGTGAGCCCGTCCACAGACACATGGGGACACTTGGTCTTGGTCCAGTTTAGTCCTGATGTAAACTGGGTTTTGTCCAACAAAAATGGGTCACAGTCCCATTTGGCGTCTGGCCCGTCAAAACAGTTATTTGCACAAAAACAAACAACAAAAGACTTACTACAAATGAAAAACAGCGAACATAATGATTCTCTCAAAGCAGCTCTGTTGTATCTCTGACACCCGGGGATCCGTCGGCTATAATTTACACATTTTAACTCTATCTAACACGACGGCGCCCCCTATGGTTCGCTGCATTTGTACCAAAACGACGCCCATATCACCCATTAAGAAAATAAAACATTAAGAAGTGCGATCGTCACAGTGGAGGTGAAAACGAGAGCTGACTGACAAAATGGCGTCTTGAAAATAGTCGATTAAAGACTAAACTCCAGCATGAATCACTGAAAATACAACTCCAGAGGCTCAGTGAGAAGAAACGACTAGAACACGGTTAAAATCTCTGAAAAGTCCTTTTGCAGAACAGGTCTGCTTTAATGTTTACTTGATGGATTTGGCACATTGAGCATAAACCGCTTTTCCCAGAATTCCACTGGAGTTAAATGCCAAATTTCAGTGGAACATTTATTTGTTGCTTATTATAGAACGAGTGGGTGTTTCACAAAAAATATCTCTTACTCTGCAATAAAAGTTTCATCATTTATATATATTTAGTGCAATTTCCAAGTAAAAAAACAGATCCTGTGCTGTGGTCTTCTGTTTCTTCTGTTTCTTCTGTTTCTTCTGTTTTTTTACTGTCCCCAGTGTTGAATTCTGACATTTCTATAATTATGATTTGCAGCTTGGGGGTTGTTTTTTTAACCAATCACATCATAAACTTTTGAAATTACTCTGTGTGAACATGTTAGTATTTAGTATTTAGTATTTTATTCAGTCTTTACTTTCAAAATCAAACATTATTCGAACTTGTATAAGGTTGTACAGAACATCTATCATGACCGAAAGGGTTTTGGCTGAAGTAAAACTGACTTATAATGCCTAACTCTATTTAATAATAGCGCACAAGAAATCCAAGAAAGAACATTTTAGGTTAAGGCACCATTTCAGATATTTTTGTCACACTAGCACAAACTTGGGAACTAAACTGCAACATAACCAGAACCAAACTAAGTCTATATCAGCATCAGACCAGGACTCTACGGGTGCCTCCTTGGACAAAATGAATGTGCATCAGCCAAGGCCCATTTTGCATCACATTCAAATCTTGTCTGCAAAGAGATGTACTACTTTTCTTTTTTTCTTGGTTGTGTTTTCAGGGGAATAAACTAGTTTGGTCTCTTTGCTAACGAAGTGGAAGTTCCATATTTGGAATCGCGAGTATCATAGCAACCAAAGAGCCAATCCAGAGCGAGGCTGATGTAGGTAACGCCCCTTCTCGCCCGTATCGCTGGTTTGGCAGGGGGCGGGTGCATAGCAACGCTGTCAATCAAACCTGTTGCTAACGCTAGCTGTAGCGACCTCGGGAAAGAAGACGCCTGATATGTCCGTTTTTAATGTTCATATGTCGATTTTCAGACACAATAGTGAAATAAAAACCCAGGATCATGTGGAGCAGGGGTGTCCAAACTTTTTGATGTAACATATTTGAAGCAGAGGGTCGATACAGGGAATCAAACGGAGCATTTAACACAGGTCTGACAGAGCCATTGTACCTTTAATACAACTTGGAAGATTATTTTTAGGTCTATAACCTGATGTTATTCAGGTTATAGAGCTAGAATCTCTTCAGTTTGTAGTAAAAATACTTCCTGATCAATTGGGCCAGTTTAGGAGGAGGCATGAGGGCCAAAAAAAATTGATCTGAGGGCCGCATTTGGCCCCCGGGCCGTAGTTTGGACATGCCTGATGTGGAGGGTTAATACGAACATTTAAGACCAAAATGACGAGTCTGACAGCAGCAGGTACAGAGAGAGGAGCCACAGTTTTTACATAGAAAGTGAATTGGAGCCAGAGTCGCGGACACATGCTCACTTCCTGTTTGGCTAGCACGTTAGCTAAGTCCGTGTGTATCTACAGTCCACGGCTCTCTGCCCCTGAGCGCTGACGTTTGGCTTTAGTCCTGAGTCGGGATTTGCCTGAGGTTTGGTTTTTGTGGTGAATTTGTGAGTGAAATGAGTGACATCCACAGCTCTGATCAGACACGTTCATCCTCTGACAGCTCCAGGCTCAGAAAACACTCAACACTTAAAGCTACACTGTGTAACTTTTGCATGGAAGTAGAGCATTATATCCATACTTCAAAACATTCTCCATGGACATAGACGTTTTATGTTATACTGCGTAACATTAAAGGAACAATAAGAGTCAGGTTTGTGGAGATGCAAGCCCGCTCACAATAAGACACGTTTTTCTATGCAATAAACACAACCAAATGAAAGAATATGCCTTTATTTTAGTCTGTTATTGGCTAAAAAGTTACATACAAACGCAGAGAGGAGGGGTCAGAAGTGGTTTGGTTGTTTTTTTTTATTTCAGATTGCGTTCAAGTCTAGATTAAATTGCAATGAATTATGTGTCTTTATGTGAAACTACTGAAGCAAATCGACCTTTACGCTCTAAAGCCGTCAGCACAAGCAAAGAAAGAACAAAGAAAGACAAAGAAACAAGCAAGTGATATATTTCAAATGCATTGTGGGTCGATTAAAGAAATTGTGGGTCGATTAAAGAAATACTTGAGCTGACGATTGATTGTTTGAGTAAAAAGGCGGCGTGGCAAAAAACTCTCAAAAGTCTTCCATATCTGTGTGTCTGACCCAAACTGCACTCACAGGACTCCACCTGCAGGGGGAGCTCATGCAAAAACGAATATTTATGCAGAAAAAAGCACAAGGAGACAAGATATTTACATGAAGACAGATTAAATTTATGAATCATGAGTTTAATCTGACTTTTTACATTTGCACAGCAGCCAAATGTTTGGACACACGTGTTTTATTCTTTATTTTATTTTCTACATTTTATAAACACACAGAAGGTATTAAATATATGATGCAAGATATATTAAATAAAGCATTGAATAATTCTACTAAATATTTTTCAACAAAGCTTTTTTGGCTTTTTTCTTAGCTACATAATTCCATATATCTTACTTCATATATTTGAAGTCTTCTGTGTGTATATAAACTGTAGAAAGTATTAAAAAAAAAATATATATATATATATAAAAAAAACAAAAAAAAAAAAACCCATTGAAACAGAGAGTGTGTCCAAAAGTTTGTCTGGTACTATACATAAAAAAAAAAAAAAAAAAAAAATAAAAAAATCCTCAGCCTCACTTCTCCTTTCTGCTGCTGTCTCACACAAATCCTTATAATATAAATAAAATGATTAGTTATGATTATATATTTTTATCCACCAAGACTCCATTAACCGATTAATCGACTTAACGACTTTCTCTGTGGTACATTTTCATCACACATGTTCCACTGACTCTTTGTAACTGACTCTAATCCAGTTGGACTTGTCATAATTATCACTATATCCACTTATCGCTCTATATGTGAAACTGTACAACTGTGGAATGATATTTTTGGGTCAGTATTTCTCATTTTGTGGTATTTTTTTGGCTTTATGACGAGACTTAAGCTGTAAATAACTTGTCTGACTCATTACAGACACAAACTAACGACTGAAGTGATTAATTCTGCTGTTTATTTATGATTTTTTAACAATATTGTAGATTTAGGATCATTTTGTGGTTTAAATCTGCTGTTGGGTTTGGTGTCAGTGGCGTAAAAGCGTTTCAATATCATCTTTCATCGTCTGTATTTACGACATATCGGGCTTCAAACTGTGTTCTCGTGACGGGCCTAAATTGAATTAGTGTCCATCTGTGTGTGAAATCTCCCTGTGCCCCTTCTCTAGTCTGCAGTACCACTCCAGTTTACCAGTTAGCAGCTCTGTGGTTATTTTTAATCCATGGCACTTCGCCTGGAGCCCTCTCTCACTCTCTCTTTCTCTTTCTTTCTCTCTCTCTCGTCTCTCTCCAACCCACCACTACGCTTCAAAATGGACGCTTTTCTGTTCAAAATCCTGCAATGCTGCAAAACTGTCAGCAGCGGGGGATTTTTGGTGTGTTTTTGTCTCTCGGTGCAGATGGGCTCTCTCTGGAGATTCGCTGCTGCACGAGTTCCCCTCTGCAACCCTGAATAACCCCCGTAACATCCTCATTAAATCTCTCACATCACGGCGCTGCCTCCTGTCCGCCGTGTTCTCGTGCGCCGCGTCATGCCATTCCACGGATAACCTCGAAAACACTGGCTTTTGTTGTGTTTTCGGAGGGTCTGATGACACAAAGGGTTAATCGGTTTGATGCCTTGCTCTGGAGATTCAGCCTAACATGAACTCGATGGCCTTTATGGGGTTTTCTGGCTCCGCGCTGGCACCTGGTGGTCACACTGAGGGATTGCAGGGATGAGTTTTAGGGATGCAGCTGTTGTGGTTTGTGAAACGATGGATTCTGTTGATTATTAACCAGGTAAAGGTAAAAAAAACAGTGTAGCATTGACGATAATCGCAAAATATCCGTTGCTTTTTGGCCGTTTTGACTTAAAAATGCAGCTGTTGTTGTTATTAAACCTCTTTTGGCATGTGTTTTAGACTCTGTATCGTCCATTTATTCAAATATTCATTGATTGGATGGTTTTTGGGATGTGAGCACAGTTTCGTAGCTCGGTTTGTGCTGTTGGAAGAGGCTAAACTCACATGACATCGTTAGAGTGCTGTCAAAACCCATTTTTTCAATTTGTTTTTTTGTTTTTTCAGTTTGGTCTCTTAGCCTACAAGCCCTCATGTGGAAACAACAACAACTCTGCACCGGAAGATATTTTAATGTTTAATTTAATGAACCTGCCTCTATAGATTTACATGGAGCATTATCACTTCGGTGTTTTCCTCAAATGTATTTTCACCACAGGGACAAAAGGATCAGCCTTTAAACCAGCTCCTACACACGTTTACTTTACAAAACTGAACTTATCAAGACTCTGATGAAACACACAGAAGGATTTTTTTATGTATATTTCTAAGTTTGATTTATTCAAGTTTTAGCTCCAAAAAATGAGGCGAAATTTTAATTTTTTGGCAAAATCTTCATTTACTCAGATACTAAATATAAAATCTCTCTGAATATTTTTTTTAAATTTAATACGTCAACAAAAAGAAGCAAGACATTTTTGTGTTTGTGTCGTTTTTACACAGAAAATTCCTTATTTTTAAACGAAAACTTCAACATTTTTTCTTACATTTATTTAAGTAAAGAAATTTCAAATTGAGATCTCTAAATTTAAGATATTTTCCTGCGTCTCGCCTTAATAAACGCTTTTAATCACGTCAAAGAATCATTTTATAGTCTCGTTCAGGACACATTTAAAGGTGCACTATGTAACTTTCCTGGTGGAGAATAAACCTTGTGCTCGTTTCCATGGAGATGTTATTTCTTAGCATTTTTCACGGTCCTGAGAGATGTGCATTCAGACTGTGAACGGGCTCGCCTCTCCACAGAGCTGAGTCTCCGTGTAGATAGAAGTTTAATGCTGTACTACGGAAAACTGCAGGTATTTCCATGGCGACAACTGGTGCCATACGCTCCAATAGAAAAGTTACACAGTGTATCTTTATGTCTTTACTGTAGATGTTTGTCATTTTTTGTCATTTTTTTTTTTTGAATCTTTGTGTCTTCGTGTTTTATTTTAACGTTCTGGAGATTGTGAAATGCCGTCGTCGTTTGGCACGTGAGAAATGCAAAGACAGTCGTATAAATTCAAACTATATTTAGAGAAGAGTGAGTAAAGCGACGAGCTCAGGAGGTTCTGTGACTCTCCGTCTGTATCAGCTTCAGGGACAGACCTCATTAAGTTGAGGCGGCTCCTCCAGTGTCACAGAGAATTCATCAACTTTAAAAAAAAAACTCTCAGCCTGAACCTCCTGGGACCTGACGTCCTCATGTGTGGACAATATTTTGGGTTTTCTAGGCCACAATACAAATTTTTAGACGAAGAAGAACAGCAAAAAGAGTTTAAAATGTTCAGAATATTTTTTTATTGTATTTATTTCTTGTATTTTTTCTTGCATACGTCTCCTGCACCTGTCAGCAGCTCTTCAAACTGTTTTTACATCAGGACAAAAAGCAAAAGATGAAGTTAAAATCTGTCAGCTGGACAAATCGTCTTCACTCTCACAACCATTTGTCCAGTTGGCGGATTTAAACTTCGTCTTTGCTCTGGATCAGACCTGAGGGATCACGCTCACATCGGGACAAATGCTGCTGTTTCAGGCTCTTAATAAATTGTTTTTGCAAATGTTCTGTCAAAATGATTAGAACGAATGTGCTTATATGTGGAGACAGAGACTATATGAGGATGAATCAAATCAGCCCAAATGAACGAGTAAAGCCCTGAAAGAGTCTCAGGAGGTTCAGTCAGACTTATCTCTCTCTTGGGTTTATAATTTGATGTAATAAGACAATTTAAGTGTCATAATGTTTAAAGTTGTTCTGTGGTCGCCTGAGACATAAATCACAGCCACGTAACACGTCTGGAGCAGTTCTGTCTCATTTTACTTTTGTCTTAAGGAAATAAATGCTGTTTGTCGGTTGATATCGGGGATTGTCAGCTACTTAAGAGTCCTGGCATTGGAATCAATATCGAAATTTTAAAAAAAAATCAAACTTGTGCATCCCTAGAGTCAACAGTAGTTCATGACTCTGACTTAAAACAGCTTTAGCAGCACTTCAGTCTCCAGTGGATGAAACGATTGAACTGAGACGTCCTCCTCACTCCTCACCCCGAGCTCTGTATTAACACCAAACACGGCCAATATTCTTCTAACTCTGTGAATTTTGTCAAGAGAGACAACATCTGATCCACAGCAGAAGTGTAAAGAAATGTTTAAATTTGCCTTAATTACAGTAAAAAATCATGAACTAATGATTTCAGACTCTAAACAGTCAAATCGACGTGACGCTGTCGGTTTTTGCTGCAGTGGAAATGTAAAAGTGAATCAGTGGAGCCTGGTCTGATCTGCTCAAATGAATCGATTCTCCAGTGGTGAATGTGGAAATGTTGGACACTGGTGACTCCTAGTGGTCATCAGAAAGAAGACAACTGCTGTGGGAATAATGAACTCAAGTGAAGACATGAGCAGGATCAGGAGAACTGGTTCTGAGCTCAAAATCCTGTTTTCTTCCTGAGATTTTAATTAAATGAATGAATTAAAGGTAGATTTTGTCCTGAACCTGTGTGGCCAGAGCCTTAAGCTGCAGATAGAGAACACATGCAAGTTTTTCTCACTTCTCAGGATTGTGGCAGCACTAAGACATAGACAGATTATGTTTATGAAATTTAAAATCAGAATCCTGGGTAAACCTTTCATACAGTTCCTTTAAACGTCCTATATTATGCAAAACTGTCTCTTGTGAGCTTTAAGTCATGTTATAATCCTTTTTCCTCCTCAAAAACAGACCTGGAGTTGTGTCACACATGTTTGAATCATACTTTATTATTAGTCTGTAACATCTCCAAAGCTCAAAATGCTCTGTTCCACCTTGTGATGTCATAAAGTGGTAGTTTTCATTATAACAGCTGCTTTTATCTTTAGTTTCAGTGCAGTTTGGCAATTCCAGAGCTGAAATGATCCAAATGATTCTAGAAATGAAGGTGTGTGGAGTTTAAAAACACACCGGAGCACTTCCTGTATCACCACTTGATGACATCACGAGGTGGAACACAGTGTTTCTGTTGGAGCTCAGCCTAAACGTGCGGGGTTTGTGTGTTGCTGACGTCCCGCGTGTCCCTCTCTCTTCCAGGAGGCCAGTCGGTGCCGCAGGACTCCTCTCCCTCCAGCACCTGCCCCCCCGGCCCCCCCACCCCGGCAGGGACCAACGGCAGCTCCGACATCATGGTGAACTTTGACCCCGACCCCGCGGACCTGGCCCTGTCCAGCGTCCCGGGACAGGACGCCTTCGACCCGCGTCGGCACCGCTTCTCCGACGAGGAGCTCAAACCGCAGCCCATGATCAAGAAGGCGCGCAAGATGCTAGTGCCCGACGAGCAGAAGGTACTACAGCTCCCATAATGCACTGCTCCGGCTCTGCTTTAGTGCACGAGTGTTTTATATCAGTTTAAAAGGGTTGGTGCCTGCGAGATCAAGAGTGACATCTCAAAATAATCGATACCCAAGATACGAATCGATACTAAAGCAAGTAACTAGACACTCGTTTGAGCAAGTATCGATACTGACATAGAACAAAGCTGATTTTATGTAGAGAAATGTTGTCTAAACGTATTTATATTTCCTTAGTATCAAAATTTACAACATTTTGGAAGTTTAAATCCCAGTCTGCTGTTGTGCCATTGGTCAAGACACTTTATTTGCCGAGTCTGAAGGTTGTGAGCTGCTTTCAGTCTGTCCCAGGGCAGCTACGGCAGCAAAAGTAGTTTAAAAATACAACTGCGAATGCAAGTAGTGGTTATAACGCTTTAAAAGTTCTGTAATGTGTAAATCTGCAGACAAAACATTCACATTTTAGATTATGCAGTAATAAGAAAGAAATACATTCTGTTAAATTTGTTTTTAGACAATTGCAAATCTGTATAAAGAAAGGGAGACATAGAAATAAACACGCAAATGATCCAAATATCACACTTTGTAACCGCTTTTAAACTAATACGTTATTTTAAACCTAAACCGACCGAACCCTGAGCTGTTCCTCCCTCGTTCCTGAAGTGCAGCGCTCTCTTCAGATAAATGTTTATGTGCGAAAGCGTCTGCAGATCCCGGCGTCGCTGCAAAATGAAGCCAGCCTCTGTATAAATCATGAACTCCACTTTACACCAACGACCCAGCCACAGCCGCGGCGTAATATCTAATAAGCAGCGTAGTGTATACGACCCGGGGACCAAACGATGCGCACAAGAAAAGATAAGCACAAGACGAGAGCGCCATTTGCCTAATGCTCCATTTAAGGCCATAATCATTTCATATGCTGTTGTAAAATGTGAATTATTTAGCCCCGGAGACTGCTAATCGTATGCTAATCTCCAGGAAAACGAAGGCTTTCATTTTGGCTTTCGTTTTGTGTTTTATATTTGAGGAGTAAATGTCTTAAGCAGTTTACAATTCTCAATGTGGGAAATATATCTGCTACAACGATTAAAAGTAGAAGGTTTTGAGATGAGCAGTATTGCAATATCAAGTATATCCTGTAGTGTTTTTACGATTTCGATACTAAGGAATAGACTCAATACCGATTCTGACACCACTATGATAATAAAAGCACTATCAGTATCTCATTTTTGATACTTTTTCCAACCTTAATGCTATTTATCCTTAAAACTAGTTCATTTTAAACGCCTTACATGGTCCAAAATGACTCTCACTGACCTCATGCATGTTTCTTTAGTTAAATAACGGATTTATTTAGATGAACTGTGCTCAAATACATGGAAAAAATCAGGTAGGAGCCCTTTAAGTCTGGGTTTTAAGTTCTAAACAATCGGAAAAGTGATGTTTGGAAACTACCCGTCGACTATTATCAGTTAATATAAATATCCTGCGGTTTCCTCAGTCAAACACCAAATCTTTTAAACTGATGTTCTACTGAGAGCCGTCGTTTGTTGTAAGATCTGTGGTCGTTTGTTGTAAGCTCTGACAACAGCGACAGTCACGTTCACTTTTGAGCTTCAGTAACCGTCCTGTAGAATGGACCGAGTGACGTCCTGTGGTTGGTTCAGGATTCTTCCATCAAACAAGGACTAAACCGGGTCTAACTCAGGACTGAAATCAGGCCTAAACCTTGTCTCACCTAAGACTAACCCAGGACTAAACCAGGATTTAAGCAGCACTAAACTAAACCAGAACGAAATACTGACCAGAAACACCCACAGAACCAGAGCTGTAACTAACGAGGATCAAACCAAGACTAAAGCAGGTCTAAAACTGGTTTAGTCCGAGACTACAGCAGGATCAAACCGGACTAAACCAGGGCTAACCCAAGATTTAAGCAGGACTAAACTAGGAATAAACCGGGACTAAACTAGGTCTAATCCAGGATTTAAGTTGAACTAACCCAGGACTAAACCGGGCCAAACGTTAAACTAAACCAGGACTAAACCAGGTCTAAACCATTAATAAACCAGGACTAAACCAGGACTAAACCAGGACTAAAATAAACCAGGACTAAACCAGGACTAAACCAGGACTAAACCAGGTCTAAACCAGGACTAAACCAGGACTAAACCAGGACAAAACCAGGACTGAATCAGGTCTAAACCATTAATAAACCAGGTCTAAACCAGGACTAAACCAGGTCTAAACCAGGTGTAAACCAGGTCTAAACCAGGTCTAAATCGGGTCTAAACCAGGACTAAACTAGGTCTAATCCAGGATTTAAGTAGGACTAACCCAGGACTAAAGCAGGTCAACACAGGTCTAAACCAGGACTAAAGTAGATCTAACCCAGGACTAACACAGGACTAAACCAGGTCTGAAACCAGGACTAAACCAGATAAACACTTAGATACCAACCACTGAAAGTCACTTAAAGATAATCGTCACTTAAAACTGATCCGATTCAAACTGTGTGATGTATAGATGTTGTCAGAACCTGCAGACTCGGCTCAGGTTTAATGTCAAAGTGCTTTTCCACGTAGTTGTTTCTGAGCTTCCTCTTTGTCTTCACCTCTCTCTCATCACATGACTGACCCTCCTGTTTCTCCTCTCTCTGTTTTTGTTTTTGTTCATTTTATCTTCTGTCTCTCTCCCCTCCCTCCTTCCTCCCCACACACCCCCGACAACATGCCGCTGTAACAGGACGAGAAATACTGGAGTCGCCGGGTCAAAAACAACGAAGCCGCCAAGAGATCCCGGGACGCGCGGCGGCTCAAGGAAAACCAGATCTCCGTCCGGGCGGCGTTTTTGGAGAGAGAGAACGCCGCGCTACGCCAGGAAGTCGCCGATATGCGGAAGGAGCTCGGGCGCTGTCGGAATATCATCAACAAATATGAGAGTCGCCATGGAGACTTGTGAGGAGGGAGGCGGAAAACAAGATGGCGGAAATGTTTTCGGCGTTTTTTCGGATAGAGAGGATATAGGGTACAAAGGCAACCCGACTACAACTGCACTTTAGTTGGAAGGTGGAGCGGAGGGAGGAGGTGTAGACTTGTAGTAAGCTCCGTGCCACACCGGATTTAAACGCTGATTATTTCTGGGGTGAATTTTTTAGCAAGCTAATCACCAGCAACACATTTTAAGCTAATCTCTACATACATGGAATTACACGATGTACACAGTTTGACATTTTTTACCGTGTCATATATATATAAATGCTATTTTAGTTGTGGTTTTCATTGGTGGTACTTGTAGTTCACTAAATTGTAAAATGCTAACGGTTTGTCGACGGCTAAAGGCTGTAGATCATTTAGCATCTGGCCTGTTTTTATTGAGAACAGTTGAAAGTTCATTAAAAAATTGACAGAAATACTCGAGTAAACGCTATGGCAATATGTGGGGTTCGATTTAATGTTCATAGGCGCCATTTTGAATATAAAAAAACATGGTAATGACCCTAAATCTTCATCAAAACTCTTAAATTCACAGATTTTATTAATTTGACACAATTATTTCTACTATTTGGAGGTTTTGACAGTGATATTTTGCCATTAATGTTTGTAAAAATGCAAAAAATCCCCATATTTTAAACTATATAACCACATTTGTTCTCATGAATCTGGACCTTGAGATAAATCGGTAACATACGTAGGGTTGAACTACGCCACCTAAAAAAATCTTGTACATTAAAAGAGCTTTTCTGAACGACTTTTTCACACCCTCTGTAAATACTACTTACTGAACACTTATTCCATGTATGAGTGGTTTGTACATTGCTGGAGGTGTATTGGTTTGTCATTTTTAGACTTGCTGGTCAATTCACATGTACTGTATCACTGTATCGTCCTAACCTAGCGCCCCCTTGTGGATTCGCCCCACGAGCGCTTAGGTCCGGTGTGGCTCTGGGTTTGTACGAGTAGTGCGTCTCTCACCTCTCAACTTTGACCTCTTCTATACACAGTGTTGAACTCACCATACAAACCCAACGGAAGCAAAACAATTTCACTTTTTAGAGCTTTTCAAAGGCATGGACACACGTGGTTCAAATGTGTAATTATTTTCTATAAATAGGACACAATACTGATATAACGTGTATATTTTTCGACCTGGGCAGATGAGAAGGTGGGGCTCGTCCAGTAAAGCAGGAAGAAATGGTTGCAGGGATTTCGTCCATAGAGATTTTGACATAGGATTATTAATGTATATTTTTCTAATAGCAGAGATAGCCGCAAGAGGAGGAATTTGGAGATAATCTTTTGTATATTTTCTATATGGGGAGGGTCGGGGCTGTGAGCTGTGTAGTCACGGGGCCATGCGTAAATCTTTTCCTCCCAGCTTTTAACCGCTTAAAGTGCATATGACAGGTCGGGTCGCTCGTGTCGCTAAAACACAGCTAACGTCGCTAAAACACGGCTAACGTCGCTGTGGTTTATCGTTTTGCTTCCTGGTTGGACATGGACGGCAGATATGACACACGCAGAGCAACCGTGCTGCAAAAAAAGGCCAAAACCTGTTAAATTAATGTTTAATCTGTTACAAAAGCGGTTTCCTTTTGTGTAAATAGTCTAATAGTCCCCTAATCTCACCGTTAGCATCACTACTTCCTGTCCAGTTTGATCTCTTTGAGGTTTTTACCCAGTTACGATAAAATGAATAAATATTTAAAGATCAGACCGTGGACAGGGAGCCGTGGGTGGGTCAGAGGTCAGAGGTCAGAGGGTTCGGGTCAGACAGTGGACAGGAAGCTGCACAAAGAGACATGTTTGTGTCTCAATGCTAACGCTAATGCTAGTTTTGAAGCATGACATAACAGCCCTACAAACTGAAGTGTCCTACATGTCAAATTAATTGTTTTTTTTATTTTATTTTTTTTTAATTTTATTCATTTTTTAAAATTTAATTCATTTTTTTAATTACTATGTTATTTTTTAAAGTTTTCTCATTTTAATAAAAACTGCTCAGCGTCTCAGCATTTGGGATTTTGTTTGTACCGACGACGTAGTTCGAGCTAATCGCTAATTCCTGTCTTTTTGTACTTTTCTTTTCCACTTTTTTCTCACTTTCCTGATGTAAAACTGTTAAATATTTAGCACAATCCACCGAGTCACAATTAGATGAACGTAAAAAGAACCTGTCATATGCACTTTAACAACAAATGATCTATTTTAAAATGCAAAGCTGGACAGACGGAAGCTCTTTGAGAATGTATCTAGGCTGATTCAGGTATTTTCAGACAGAGAATCTTAGTAATGATTGTTTCTGATGGGCCTCGCTCGGGCAGTGGTGGAATATAACGTTGTATAGTTTTACAATCTTTCTGTTCGTTTCATTGTGGACATTTGGGTTAAACTTCTCTCTTCTGTGTTGATTTTGTGAGCGGACATTTTTTGGAGGAGTGACCGAGGAGGAAACCGAGAGACGACTTCAGAAAATGATTATGCAACACATCTGTAACTCTGACCAAACAACCGGCGTGTTTAAAGAGAAAGTCATTCCCGAAAACACGATTCTGGTTCATTTCAAGCGCAATTTGACACTTAACTTTGTCAATTAATATGTTTGTTGCCATAGTTACAGTGACACACCAATATTTTCTGCGGATAAACAAAATAACTCATAAATAAGGCTTAATTAGGCTAGAAACGGGACTATTCATACTGATTATTAACTAGCAAACATGAAAAGTGATGATTTTTATTGTAGTCAAAAAAATTTAAAAACAATATTAAAGTAAAACCAAAAAGTCCAAACGCAGCACAAATTAAATGCAAATTTTTTATCATTTTTTTTCAGTACAAATTGCTCCCATCATTGGTTATAATCACCATATGTTTCAAAATAGAGATATAAATGGGATTCTGTCACATGATATTATCTTTTCCTTTCATGGACGCCATTTTGAGGACTTTTTGGACCATTATAAGCATAAAAATGTTAATTTATATGGCAACAGTCCCAATTTCATCATTCTAAAGCTGGACAGGACAACAACTAGATCCCTGTTTCTCGCTCTCACTTTTACGTTTCTGCTGCAGTTTAGCGACAGTTTAGCAGCACATTTCTCAGACTAGCGCTCCTCTTTTCCTCTTTTGCGCTCTTTCTCTCTCCGTTTCCTCCTCCGCCCATCCTGAAGGTGCAAATATGACGCTGTTGCGGGTTGATTTGCGGCGGTGGTTAGCATGCACTCTCACCTTTACTGTGGTTGTCCCTTATAGACGAATGGTGCTCATTTTTTCCAACCCCAAAACACAAAACAGACTAAACTGCCTAAACCCTTTTATTTGTCTATTCAATCTTTAATTTTGTTGACATTTTTGTTGAAAATGATATGGATAAATCGTATATATAGATAGATTTCTACACTTGTCAATACCTCTCCTTAATTACCCAATGAAATGCCAGAAAGAAACGCACCCTGTCTCTTATACTGTACCATACAACTGCATTATAATATAAACTATAGATATATATGTGTAAATGATATATGCTTGAATGATGATGTGATTCTAGTTGTACTATACATAATTGATTATAATGGGAAAACTCATTGGAATCATTTGTTAGTTTTTCTCAGGTGTTTTGTCTGAAAACACATTTTGAATAATGCAAAAAATGGTAATATATGATTTGATTATGAAAAATGTGCTTTAAAATGTTCTTTTTTTTTGTTGGAAAGGGGATTCTATGAAGTTATTTCCCCGTTTTAAATATTTCTTTGGTATTTTTTGTTTCGTTTTCTTGGCCAGGGTTCACGCCGGACCAACTAACCATCCTCTAAACCCCGCCTCCAGCGTTACTATATATGTTATATTATGATTATATTATTAACCTGTGAGTTTAAAGTGGAACTCAACACGAAATCAGCTCGTTTTGCTGCTAAACTCTGTAGAAATGTGTTTTAATAGTAACTTCAAGTACTACGTGACATCACACAGCACTGCCCTGATAACAGCCTGGTGTTTCTGATCACAAACACCTGCGGGGGCGGAGTTTGAAGTGTGGATAGACCAATCACACTGTTCCTCATGTGTCTAGGCTCCGCCCCTCTTCCTCTGTCACTCTTTTTACTCCTCCAGACCCCGCCCCCTCCTCATCTCTCACTCTTTTTACTCCTCCAGACCCCGCCCCCTCCTCCTCTCTCACTCTTTTTACTCTTCCAAACCCCGCCCCCTTCTCATCTCTCACTCTTTTAACTCCTCCAGACCCCGCCCCCTCCTCATCTCTCACTCTTTTTTACTCTTCCAAACCCGCCCCCTTCTCATCTCTCACTCTTTTAACTCCTCCAGACCCCGCCCCCTCCTCATCTCTCACTCTTTTTTACTCCTCAGACCCCCCCCCCCCTCCTCTCTCTCTCACTCTTTTTACTCCTCCAGACCCCGCCCCCTCCTCCTCTCTCACTCTTTTTACTCTTCCAAACCCCGCCCCCTTCCTCTCATCTCTCACTCTTTTAACTCCTCCAGACCCCGCCCCCTCCTCCTCTCTCACTCTTTTTACTCCTCCAGACCCCGCCCCCTCCTCCTCTCTCACTCTTTTTACTCCTCCAGACCCCGCCCCCTCCTCCTCTCTCACTCTTTTAACTCCTCCAGACCCCGCCCCCTTTAGCAGCTCTATTTCAAACCTAGCTGTGGGCGGAGTTTATCTGTTTAGTTCCACTTTAATTCAGTTTTAAACACAGAAATGTCAAAGTTTGTGGAGAAATTGCTGGTCAGAACATAAAATATAACTAACCAATTTGTAGTATCGCAAATCGACACTGCGCTAACTAAAATATACTCACTTTTATCCAAAGTTTTTGAATAGCCTCTTCTATATATTACCCATGGAAGATTAGAAGCCATAACTAACCAATTAAAATGATGATATTTTATTACTATGTACAAAAATATAGATATGAAACGATCACTAAATAAACATAGCAGCTATAGTGAACTAAGAAGCTAGAAGGCCAAATACTTTTACTACTAACAAAAGTACATTATATTTTCATTAGTGACATAGAGATTTTTATTCATAAAACTATACAACCTTTTAGTCTCAAAATCGTTACATAGACTACCTGATTCTATTTAATTACACTTAAAGGCTCTGTACCGGATTTTTAGTGTTAAAAATGCGAAAAAAAACTAAACTTTTAGACATTTTAAACCATTTGCAGTGGTCCAAAGTTATTCCTCATTTACCGTATGCATTCAGAGCATCCTAATTACCCACAGAGATGAGTTCATACGCACTTTTCACAATAACTAGCATGCTAACTGCGCATTGTCACATCTAAAAAAAAAAAACGCAGACAGTACACATCTGACTTATTTTGACCTCAAGAGCTGCTTATACTTTATATCTGTACTGTGGCAGTCTCAGAGACCATAGCAGAGTTTGCCGTTACCGCACAACTAGCATGCTAACTGGGCACTTCCTGATTATTGTATCCAAAATATTGCTAATTAGATGCAGACAGTACAGCTTTTTGACCTCAAGAGCTGCTTATACTTTATATCTGTTCTGGAGCAATCTCAAAGACCAGAGCAGAGTTTGCCGTTACTGTACAGGTAACGACGACTAGCATGCTAACTGCGCACTTCCTCATTATTGCACCCCCCAAAAAACAAACAAAACATGCTAATTAGATGCAAACAGCGCACAGCAGACTTATTTTGCTGCTTATACTTTATATCTGTACTGGGGCAATCTCAGAGACGAGCGTGGAGTTTGCCATTACTGCACAACTAGCATGCTAACTGTGCATTTGCTGATTATCACAGCCAAAATATTACTAATTAGATGCAGACAGTACAGCATTTTATCCTCAAGAGCTGCTTATACAATATATTTGTACTGCGGCAATCTCAGAGAGCAGAGGGGAGTTTGCCGCTACTGCACAGCTAATGACAGCTAGCATGCTAATTACACACATCCTGATTGTCACACCCAAAATATTACTAATTAGATGCAGACAGTACAACTTTTTGTCTTCAAGAGCTGCTGATAGAATATATCTGTACATCTGGGATAATCTCAGACCAGAGCGGAGTTTGCTGTAACTGCAAAGGTAACAACAACTAGCATGCTAATTGTGCACTTCCTGATTGTCGCACCCAAAATATTGTTAATCACATGCAGACAGTACAGCATTTTGACCTCAGGAGCTGCTTATACAATATATCTGTACTGCGGCAATCTCAGAGAGCAGAGGGGAGTTTGCCGCTACTGCACAGCTAATGACAGCTAGCATGCTAATTACACACATCCTGATTGTCGCGCCCAAAATATTGCTAATTAGATGCAGACAGTACAGCTTTTTGTCTTCAGGAGCTGCTTATAAAATATATCTTTATATCTGGGATAATCTCAGACCAGAGCGGAGTTTGCTGTAACTGCAAATGTAACAACAACTAGCATGCTAATTGTGCACTTCCTGATTGTCGCACCCAAAATATTGTTAATCACATGCAGACAGTACAGCATTTTGACCTCAGGAGCTGCTTATACAATATATCTGTACTGCGGCAATCTCAGAGAGCAGAGGGGAGTTTGCCGCTACTGCACAGCTAACGACAGCTAGCATGCTAATTGCACACATCCTGATTGTCACACCCAAAATATTGCTAATTAGATGCAGACAGTACAGCTTTTTGACCTCAAGAGCTGCTTATACAATATATCCGTACATCTGGGATAATCTCAGACCAGAGCGGAGTTTGCTGTAACTGCAAAGGTAACAACAACTAGCATGCTAAATGTGCACTTCCTGATTGTTGCACCCAAAATATTGCTAATTAGATGCAGACAGTACAGCTTTTTGACCTCAGGAGCTGCTTATACAATATATCTGTACATCTGGGGTCATTTTACTAAATAAATCCGGTACAGAGCCTTTAAAGCAGTAGGTTAGTAGCTGTTTCTGGTCATGTGATTTAAATGACCGTTTTACCTGTTTTCTAGTTGTGAAGGACACTGTGTACCCAAAGATGGCGATCCACGAAGTGAAATTAACTTTTGTTTGTTGTGATTGGACAATCATGTTTTGGGGGAGGGGTTTAGTTCAATGGTTGATTTTTAAACTTGTCGTCTTTATGTAGAAATGGCAACTAAACTGTCTTTATTTCTTTGCTAATGTTTCTTGCTAAACAGTGCTAACCGACTCTCGTTGTTGTTTATGATCCCGTTGTAACTTTTGTTTTTTCTGAACGACTTGTTCAATGTTTTTTCTCCTGTTTTGATTCCTGACAATGACTTTTACTTGATTTCCTACATGAGCCTGTTCATGGAGACTTTACCGAGCCACAGGTGCATCATGGGAGTTGTAGTACTACCATCCAATATATTTTTCCCTCGTTGTTTTATGTCCACACAAACTGGAAGTCTCTTAATGAAGTGACTTGACTTTTTCCTTTATTTTGACACCAGATTTTGCGGATGTTTACGAACTCTTTGGCCGTGATATTTTTCTATGTTCCTGTGTTTTTGGACGTGTTTTTTGGATGGGCGATTGGTGCTCCGGTCTCACGTTGGTGGCAGTGACGGCTTGCTGCTGTACATTATAACGGGTAACACAAACACCACAACAACTACAGGACCTTTTCTCAATAATGTCCTCAGCCTCGTATTTCTCCTCTTGGTGGATGCTAAGCTAACTTCTCGTTGTGACTGTTATAAAGAACTACAAATCCCATGAAGCGGCACGAGCCCTGATTCCTCACCAGTATTGTGTGCTGTCCACAGGGATGATGGATTTCCTCAAACACCAATAAAACTTATCCTTACTCACTGAAATCGTCCTCTCTGTGTCTTTATCTGTCGCTGAACTCGCTAAACGTGATGTCTTTGTAAACTTAAAGGTGCAGTGTGTAACTTTTCTAGTGGTTGGTAGTCTCCATGGAGATGTTTCTGCTCCACTGATGATCCACAGGACACTTGGATCCATGGAGCTAAATACAGTTAGTTAAATGCAATTCTGTGCCATATTCTAGACAAAGCAGTAATCTCCATGGAAACGAGCAGGTGACAGACCCTGACCTGAAAAGTTACGTAGTGCACCTTTAGAAGTAATAGTTTTAAAGCAGCAGAAACATCACAGCTGAACCTGGGTCGCATTAGCCGCTACGCTAATAACACATCACGTTTGGGTTTATTGCGAACTGCTTTTATTCACCGTAACCATGGTGACGGGCTCATTCTGCATTCTGATTGGCTAATTCACTTGAGAAGTTAAATTCAAATGATTGTTTTTGTGAATAACTGTGAATTCAGCGCTGGATTTAACCTTTGTTACATTGACTTTCCTGATTTAATGAACAAACACGAACCACACTGACACATTTAGAAACATCACTTTATGGTTTATTTGTGCAAACACATTAATCTCATAAAAGAAGAGATGCTTTACACCAGATTTAGACAGTTTCCATCTGCAAGTTTCAAACGATTCAAACTCACATTAACAATGATATAATGGTTTTGGCTTTGGGACAAACAGAAATATTATAACTCATCACATATTAAAGATTTGACAGCAGCATCTTCAAAAATGTCTTTCCACTTAATTGTCACTATAAGAAGGTTCTTGTTTCTGTCAGTGACGTCTGTCTGTCTGGGGCTAACCACTCGTCACATCTTCATTTCTCACATTAAACATATTTTAGTGCAGCATTAATCCAAATATGTCGGAGTAAATTGGATGTTTTATCTCCTGTTTGTTCTGAGCTGCTGTTTTCTACTTTTGCCTCATAAATCTAAAGTGAATAATGGTGTTTTTAGATGGACAGATGTGACACATGTTCATGTCTGAGCTGCACCTGCTTCTGGAACATTTCAGCTGCTGGAGATACTGGAGCAGACCATCAGGAGGCAGTCGGACACTTCTCTCTCTACTCTCTCTCTCTTCTCTCTCCTCTGCTCTCCTCCTCTCTCTCCGTCTCTGCTCTCTCTCTCTCTCTCTCCCACTTTTTCTCCTCTTTTTTTGTCTGTCTGCCTCCTTTCTCTGCCCCTCTCTCCTCTTCTCTCTTTGCCCCCCTCTCCCCCCATCTTTCCATCTCTCCCTTTCTCTGTCTTTCTCTCCTCTTCTCTGTCTCTCTGCACACCCTCTCTCCTCTCCTCCCACCGATCTCCCTCTCTCTCTCTCCTTCTCCCACTCTCTCTCTCCTGTCTCTCTTTCTTCTCTTTTTTGCCTGTCCTTTCTCCTCCTCTCTCCTCTTCTCCTTCTGCCTCCCCTCTCCTCCCCCCTCTCTCTCCATCTCTCCTCTCTCTCTTTCCTCTTCTTTCCCTTTCTCTCCCTCTCTCCTCTCCCCCTCCCCACCTCTCTCTCCTCTCTCTGTGTGTATTTCTCTCCTCTCTCTCTGTCTCTCTTTTCTCTTCTCGCCCTCTCTCCATCTGTCTTTCTCTTCTCTCTCTCCTCTTCTCTCTCTCTCTGCATCCCCCTCTCTCCCCTCACCTCTCTCCTCTTCTCTCTCTCTCTGCACCCACTCTCTCCTGTCTTTCCCCTCACCTCTCTCCCTCTCTATCTGTCTTTCTCTCCTCTTCTCTCTCTCCCTGCACCCCCTCTCTCCTCTCTCCCTCTCTCTCTCTCTCTCTCTCTGCACCCCTCTCTCCTCTCCCTCACCCCTCTCTCTCTCTCTCTCTCTCTGTCTTTCTCCTCTTCTTCTCTCTCTCTCTCTCTCTCTCCCTGTCTCTCCTCCGTGTGCCGTCTGTTTTTGTCTTCTGCACATTTCGTTTCATGTGAGGTTTTTCCAGAGCACGTGCGGCAGCCTGCAGCTCATCCTGATGTCGACGGGTTTCCATGGCAACAACCCACAACGCTAAAAAACTGAAAAAGACGATAGATAAGTGACTTGTGTCAGTCTGATTTAGCTCAGATACATTTACTGTTAATGAATAGTTTAAAGGTGCACTATGTAACTTTTCTGGTGGGGTGGTGCTACTACTACTAGGCCTACTACTATTACAGAGGGGTTTCCATGGTAACGGCCGCCTTCTCCATGTGGCCATTCAACTTGAAACTTGCCTTAAAATCATAAAACAAGTGAACGACTGAAACCTCCTGAACTGGTCAGAACAAGAGTAATATTGTGAAATGTGGTGTTGTGACATAGCCCCGTGTGGGGGGGGGAGGCAGCGCCACCTGTGTGTCGTGGGTTGTATCAGCTGTTGAACTCAGCCTGCGTCAGCCTCTCAAACCATCTGTGGGACTCTACGTGAGCCAAACCGAACCGTGCCAGAGTGTGCAGCGCCCGGCCGCCATCTTGGACAGGTGGTGCACAGAGGAGGGAAAGGAGGGAGGAGAGAGGGAGGAGGGAGAGGAGGGAAAGAGAGGGAGAGGAGGGAGGAGAGAGGGAGGAGAGGGAGAGGAGGGAAGAGAGAGGGAGAGGTGAGGGAGAAGAGGAGAGAAAGAGGAGGGAGGAGAGAGGGAGGAGACAGAGAGGAGGGAAAGAGAGAGAGAGAGGGAGAGAAGGGAAAGAGAGGAAGAGGAGGGAGGAGAGAGGTGAGGGTGAAGAGGAGAGAGGGAGGAGAGAGAGGAGGGAGGAGAGGGAGAGGAGGCAAAGGAGGGAGGAGAGAGGGAGGAGGGAGAGGAGGGAGGAGAGAGGGAGGAGAGGGAGAGGAGGGAAGAGAGAGGGAGAGGTAAGGGAGAAGAGGAGAGAAAGAGGAGGGAGGATAGAGGGGGGAAACGGAGAGGAGGGAAAGAGAGAGAGAGGGAGAGGAGGGAAAGCGAGGGAGAGGAGGGAGGAGAGAGGGAGGAGAGGAAGAGGAGGGAAAGAGAGGGAGAGGAGGGAGGAGAGCGGGAGAGGTGAGGGAGAAGAGGAGAGAGAGGAGGGAGGAGAGAGGGAGGAGAGGGAGAGGAGGGAAAGAGAGAGAGAGGGAGAAGAGGGAGTATAGAGGGAGAGGTGAGGGAGAGGAGGGAAAGAGAGGGAGAGGAGGGAGGAGAGAGGGAGAGGAGGGAGGAGAGAGAGGGAGAGGTGACAGAGAAGAGAGAGAGAGAGAGAGAGGGAGAGAGGAGGGGGGAGAGAGCGCGAGGAGAGGGAGAGGAGGGAAAGAGAGGGAGAGGAGGGAGGAGAGAGGGAGAGGTGAGGGAGAAGAGGAGAGGAGAGAGGGAGGGGAGGGGGGAGAGGAGAGAGCGAGGAGGAGAGAGGGAGAGGAGGGAAAGAGAGGGAGAGGAGGGAGAGGAGGGAGGGAGAGAGAGGGGGGAGAGGGAGAGGAGGGAAAGAGAGAGGGGGGGAAAGGAGGGAGGAGAGAGAGAGAGAGATGAGAGAGAGAGAGGAGAGAGGGAGTTAGGGGAAAATAAAGGAGGAGAGGGAGGAAAGAGAGAGGAGGGAGATGAGGGAGGAGAGAGAGAAGAGGGTGAGGAGGGAGAGAAGAAAAGAGAGAGAGGGAGAGAGGGGGGGAGATGAGGGAGGAGAGAGAGAGGGGAGAGGAGAGAGGGAGAGAGTGAGAGAGAGAAGAGGACAGAGAGGGAGAAGAGGGAAAGGAGGGAAGGAGAGAGAGAGGGAGAGGAGGGAAAGAAGAGGAGAGAGAGAGAGAGAGAAATGAGAGAGAAGAGGATAGAGAGGGAGATGAGGCAAGAGGGAGAGAGGAGGGAGGAGCGAGAGGAGGGAGAGAAGGAGAGGTGAAGACAGAGGACAGATGGTGACAAGGGAAATTTATGTTTTTTTTTTAATGTTTTGATTTATGAAATGTTACATTATAAAAAACAAACCACAAAACCATGATTTCAGCCCTGGAATTTCCAAAAGGTAAAAGGAGCTGTTCACATGAAAACTACCACTTCATGACATCACAAGGTGACAGACAAGGTGGCTTACTCAAACTCAAAAAACAAAACACAGTAATTTTCTGGTCTGATATAGGGGCTTTAAAGTACATTGTCTTTTTGATTTATACTCGAACATGGTCTAATAGAACTAATAAGGAAAACGCTAACGCTAACTATTTTAGCAATGTAGCCAGCATGCTAATGTGAGCACGCAGTTGTGATGAACACATTTGGACGACAGAAAAGCTCAGAACGTGTCCAGCAATGATTTGTGGACTTAAAACAGAGCAGAAAACCTGTGTGTGTTTCTACCTATGACGTAACAATCCATGGAAATTTGAAGCTAAGTTTTTCTGAGGCTTAGAAAATAGGATTAAGGAAACAAAATGTACAAGATTATTAAAAGATCACCAAACCATAACAGCTCAAATTGTGCCTTTTACTGCTACCTACTGTCATTTTTTTTTTTTTTGTATCTTCACCATTTTGAGCAGCAGAGACCTCACACCGCTCTGTAAAATCCACTTTTATCTGCTCCCAGTCGCTCTGAGCCCGATCTCCCCTCACGCCCCGCCGCCTCGCCTACCGCACCTCCACATACGACCCAGTTCTCAAACGTCCCGGGGCCCTGAACGCAGCACAGACCGAACATGGAGTAAAGCGTGAGGCGTTCAAAGACCCGCGGTACATAAGGTTAGTCCCACTTAACCCCCTGAACTCACGCCTGACCCTTTGTACAGGCGACGGTGCAGACGCAGAGGAGAATGTGGATGAGGGGATCAGATGGAGGGGTAATTGCGCATGGGGATTCACTCCTCGTCCTCTCTCTGGAGCGCTGGACGGGCTGGACGCTCTGATTTTCTGCCCAGTGGGTTTGACGCAGACGGGGACGCAGACGGAATCACAATGAGGACATGAACCCCGGCGCCGATATGTGGACAAGACGCTGGATTTGGACGAGGGTTTGTGTAATGTGTGAGTTTAAATCGATGGGCGGAGTTATGAGGTCATAGGTCAGGTTTGGTGCTTCTCAAACTGGGGTGAGGCGTCGCTTTTGGTCACTTTCAAATTTAGTTTTAGGATTTTATATGTTGTAGTGCTGCCCTGGGTGGTGAAAAACTTGATCTTTTTGAGAAGTTTAGTCCAATTTTAATCTTGGTTAGTCGGGGTTTACTTCTGATTTTATCCTGGTTTAGTTCATCCTCGTTTAAGCCTGACAAGCCTCACAATTATTATTTTAGTTTAGGCCTTGGTTTTGTTTGGATTTTGAAACTAGCATGTCCAAAAGTCACTGACACTTTTAAATCTTCAGAAGCTCCTTTAATTCTTAAGTTATACTCACCAAATTTTAGCTGTAGATAAACTGAACCTTCAGAGATTTTTGGCAATATATACGGTTATAATTGTTCACTTACACTTGAACTTATCACGACTTAAACTTGGGGAAGTAAAAAGTGTCCACCATTTTGTGTTTGTCTCTGAACAGCCTGATCCAACACACTTTATAGAACATTTAAAGTATTTCCGGCTTATGTCTCTAATTTGATCCTCGATATTACGTTTTATTGTCTGAGGTTTATTCACAAACACCTTTTCTTTAAGATAGACCCACAGGAAGAAATCAGGACGAGTCAGGTCTGTGGAGATCACATACTGCCCCCTGTCTGTGAAAAACACTTATTATTCCTTTAATGGCATTTGCTCTTGGGCATCTCTGGTATTAAAATGTCGACGGTAACACCGCTGGGTTTGTGAATTTGACCCATGTGACTCAAAGTACCACTGTACAATGAGGGTTCGTTCCTCGGTGCTGGATTTACTCAGATTAATGTGGGAAGAGTCGTTCTAAATGCTCTGAAAAAATGAAAGAGAAATATTTAGAAACAAAAGAGTTATGGATTTTTTTTAACTGTCAGTGACTTTTGGGTCGCCCTGTAGTAAAGGCGTTTATTAAGTACAAATCATTATTTTGCGGGCGCACCACCTAATCGTCTCCATGGAAATGTCAACGCTTTACAAGTTACAAGTAAGATCTGTGGAGAGGCGACCCTGCTCACAGTGAGAATGCAGGTTTTCAAGGTATTTTCTCCACAATAAATAAATATAGCTTCTTAGAGAGCCCATGTTTTTCACAGTGTGGCTTATATACTGGCACATATATGTACATAGAACATCTATGTGCACTGTACATGTATGTAGTATGTATAAAGTGTGAGTGTATGTATATTTATAAAGTATGTAGTATGTATAAAGCATGAGTGTATGTATATGTATAAAGCATGAGTGTATGTATATGTATAAAGTATGTAGTATGTATATGTATAAAGTATGTAGTATGTATATGTATAAAGTATGTAGTATGTATAAAGCATGAGTATGTATATGTATAAAGTATGTAGCATGAGTGTATAAATGTGCATGTTTGTGTCTTATATAATGTTGATCACTGAGAAAAAGACACTGAACTGAATTAAATAAATGTTAGATTATGCCAAACTGTGGAATAATCAAGTTAACATCTCCACGGAGACAAGCCCTGGGAAATTTACAGAGTGCAGCTTTAAAACAATGCGAGTGCGCTCTTTCCATTTTAAATTGTGCAGGTTCCTTATCTCCGTGGTCCAGCGCTCCAGGTCTCACGTGGAGGTGTGAGCGGGGCTGACGGGAATGTTAATGTTTTTATTCATAAAAGTGTCGATAAAGCCTCAAGGACAAAGGGACAAACAGAGGACTTTACCTAATGAAGGAGAGAGCACGGCATTCTGGGAGTCCTGTCTTTATATAGAATTTAAATATAGAACGTGCTCTGTTGCTTCTTGTTAAGTGTATTAGTCTGTGCTTTCACGTCTGGATTTGGGGTGAGCACGACATCTACCAGAATTACCATGGAAAAAAATAACAAAAGCTAACTATTTTAGCAACCTAGCTAGCATGCTAATGTAAGCTTACAGTTGCAAATGGAGGAAATGCTCAGAATGTGTCTAGAAATGATTTGTGGACTCAACACAGGGTAGAAAACATCTCTGGATGTCCACCTATGATGTAACAATCCTGGGAAAATTTAAACATTTCTGACTAATCCTGTTGTCTGAATGAAGGAGTAACGATTAATTAAACCAGAGAGAATGAAGCTAAATCCAACTCCAGCTTTTCATTGTATGTTTTTGATGAGGTTAATTGTGAAATATGGTTAAAATATATAAAGAAAAAAACAAAAAAGCAAAACGTTTAGTGTAATATTTGTCTGTAAAAGCATATAATAAAAAAAAACACTTCAACTGCAAGGTCTGTGAGCACAAACACAGAGTGGACAAAAGTGTTTGAGTGGTGTGAGGTTGTACTTTTCTAATGTTGAACCTGTCAAATGTTCCAATCCAACACCATAAATGTTGGACCAATTCCTTGTTTTTCAGGTTTGTAGTAAATTCCAAGCCCGAGTTTAGTCCCAAATCAGGTTCTTTTTAAAAAACACCCACAGTTATGACTAGAGAAGTGAAAGAGACCAGTAAGAATGAACTCTAACAATCAGCTGTAGTATTTAGACTCAGATCTGAAGCCCAAGCAGAGTCCGAGATGGTGCATCCAAGTCGAGGCTCTAGTCCTGGTCCATTCGATCAACTCTCAAGTGACCAAAATGTGACAAGTTTTTTTTTTTTTGAGTTTCAGACGACATCACGATTTAACACAGACGTGGACAGTGAAGATGGGTCATGTTAAAGTGACAGTATGTGACTTTATAGACCATAAAACCAAATTTTTGAAGATGATGCTCCATGGTGGAAATAGATACAGTACTGTGGAATATTCAAGCCAAATGACCAATATTTCCACGGAAACGAGCAGGGCGAGTTCGGTTTGTGGAGATGCGAGCCTGCTCACTGTGAAGACGCATGTTTTTCCACAATTTTCAGTGCCATAAAAACATCCATAATGAAAAATATGCCTTTATTTGAGTATTTAAGGGCAAAAAAGTTACCTACTGTGGCTTTAAAATGCAGAATTGTGCTGTAATAGCAAGTTCCAGGGCCTGGTCTCGAATAGAAATGATTGGGTTCAACTTTTGTAAATTCACCTTTTGGATATTTCATGCCAAAGTACAATGTAATCAACAGAGAAAAACTCCTCTCCTGCCCCCTTCTGGGAGTATGACGTCATTACAGTCTGAAAAACACAAATCACGCTTCAAAAATCCTTCAAATTTGACGTTATAAGTGTGATTTTTTTCAGATATACATGGGCTTAATGCTTGGAGCTGCTGCGAACCCTGTCGTCTGTGTCTAACCTGGTGCCATGTGCAGTTTTGGGCAGTTCTGTTTTAATCTTTTTTTGTCTCATGAAGTTTTCCCCTTCGCCACAGCGTCTGAGCAGCAGTGAGGAGCTCTGGACTGAACCGGGCCGGCGCTGTGCGAGAAACCACTGCTCACGAACTTCAAAAGGTAGAAACTCTTCACAAACATCAAAAGTACTGGATTTGAAATGGACTTTTTGGGCTTTTAACATTTTCATTTTTGTTTCTCAGTCACAAACAAACCTGCCGTGTGTGTTTTCTTTTGCTCACATGTTTCATCATCTGTTTGGGATCCAGAACGAAACACTTCAACGATACGAAGATGAATCTGCACAAGTTCAGATGGCCGTGATTGACAGGTGGATTAACCAATCACAGACCTGCTTGATCTGGCTGTATCAAAACAAATATGGCCACTTATGAGGAAAAAAAATGACAAAAAATACCGAGGAGCATTAAAATCTGAGGTGAGAGAAACGTCCTTTTATTCAAAATGATGGGCGACCAATGAGCGGCTTCGTTTCACATGTGTCACTGAAATAAACTCACCTGATTGGACGATCGTGTTTGGTTCTGGCTCGAGGTGGGACAGAGGACGTGGAGACCGGACTGACATCCTTCAGTCTGGATTTGACATGTTACCATTTCTGCGCTGAAACTGTCTTCACTGAGAGAGAAGACGACTTTGAAACGCACAGATAATGTTTTTAGACTGATTTAAACTGCTCCCTCCTCAGTGCAACAGCAGAGAGAAAGCCCTTGACTCCTGGTGGAAACTAGACCTGGTTCAGTCCTGGCTCAGTCCTGGTTCAATCCTTGTTTAGACCTGATTTAGTCCTGGTTTAGCCCTGGTTTAGTCCTAGTTTAGTCCTGGTTCAGTCCTAGTTTAGTCCTGATTCAGTCCTGGTTTAGTCCTGATTCAGTTCTGGTTTAGTCCTGGTTTAGCCCTAGTTTAATCCTGGTTTAGTCCTGGTTTAGTCCAGGTTTAGTCCTGGTTTAGCCCTAGTTTAGTCCTAGTTTAGTCCTAGTTTAGTCCTGATTCAGTTCTGGTTTAGTCCTGGTTTAGTCCTAGTTTAATCCTGGTTTAGTCCTGGTTTAGTCCTGGTTTAGTCCTAGTTTAATCCTGGTTTAGTCCTAGTTTAGTCCTGGTTCAGTCCTGTTTTAATCCTGGTTTAGTCCTAGTGTAATCCTAATCCACAGGGGGTGTCATAGCAACCAAAGAGCCAATCCTAGCGAGGCTGTAGAAGGTCAAACCTGTTACTCAGGGGAAAGAAGGCACCTGATTAGCGCCTCTTATGGACACAATAGTGAAATAAAAACCCCAGGATCACGCAGAGAGGGTCAGTTTTTCAATAGAAAGTGAATTGGAGCCAGAGTCGATGGAGCTGGAAGCGCGCTCATGATCACTTTCTTTTTGTAGCGTGGCAGCTAGCAGGTTAGCTATGTCCATTTAGCAGTACATGGACGATTCCTGAAACGCCGTGTACATCACTGTGAATATATATTTTATGAAGTAACATTATAGTTCAGATTTGGACTCTTCTTCCACTGATACATCCAGAAGACTACGAGTGATTTCAGCAACCAACTCCTTTTATTTTTCTATTTTTTTTCAACAGTTTTTTCCCCACTTAAGTGTTGCAGAAAGCACCGGCTCCATTGTTTCTGAGTGAGACTGGATCGTTGCAAACGGCTGAAAAGTGAATGAAAATCAATGGTTGGAGTGTGAAAGGGAACGATTTGGGAGTTGTTTTGTGGAGTTAAACGCAGACAGGGGCAGTTCAGACGAGGACTGAGAGCCAGAATGAACCGAGACTCACCACCGAGGCTGGGACCCGCCGTGAACTACTGTCTGAATAAAGTCAATCTGAGGACAGAAGTTTAGAGCAGCAGGTGGGAGGGTATTAAAGAGGAGGTATTTACTTCTATGGGGTATTAAAGAGGAGGTATTTACTTGTATGGGGTATTAAAGAGGAGGTATTTACTTGTATGGGGTATTAAAGAGGAGGTATTTTACTTCTATAGAGTATTAAAGAGGAGGTATTTACGTCTATGGGGTATTAAAGAGGAGGTATTTACGTCTATGGGGTATTAAAGAGGAGGTATTTACATCAATGGGGTATTAAAGAGGAGGTATTTACTTCTATGGGGTATTAAGAGGAGGGTATTTACTTCTATGGGGTATTTATGAGGTATTTACTTCTATGGGGTATTTAAGAGGAGGTATTTACTTCTATGGGTATTAAAGATGAGGTATTTACTTCTATGGGGTATTAAAGATGAGGTATTTACTTCTATGGGGTATTAAAGAGGAGGTATTTACTTTTTTATACTTTTTTGAACATTTTTATGAACGCAATTAGCAAATCACAAAGCCTATAGTTATTGAAGTCTTAACATTTCCTCCACAAACAAGTAAATCTCTTTTTCTGCATTTAAACCCCTGACCTAGTTTAGATCTGTACAAACTAATTCTGACTTTTAGTATCTCAGTTGTATCAGTTCATATTTCAGTAAATTCTTCTGAGAGTTTAAAATGTGAACTTTCAACAGAATTATAATATTAAATCATAAAACACAAATCGAATCAGAAAAATCAAAATTGCCTCTCGATATGGGTCACTGGAGCTGCGCCGATGCCGAACGGATCACATACTGAGGTCGAATCCCGTCCGATCTCGCCGCTGATACTTCGCAGTGACATCGCTCTGGGGGAGACGGCAGTTACCATGGCGACGCATTGCAAACGTTAAGCTAAGTCATTTTCAGGAGCCTGTCATCAATACGAGCGAGCACGGTCCTGTTTCGGAGTTTGATTTTCAGCAAAACAGGTGAGAGACTAACTGAAAAACTGTCGGCTAACGCTAGCTAGCTTGTGACTGTAATGTTGTAGTTCCAAGTTCCAGCTAAGTCAGTTCTTTATGGTCAGATTGTGTGTAAAAGAAAGAATAAAGATTAAAAACTTCAGCTTCAGACAGAGCAGTGCCTCTCCTTAGCTTCACCTCCTCCAGGAAGTGTTGCCATAACGACTTGTACTACTCCATTTCCGGCTGTTGCTTCCAAAAGTCCACACATACTTCTCCTCATTGGTGCGTTTGCCATAATTCTCCCATAAATCTGTCCAAATGTGATGCTGTTTTCGTCCTGAATTGTGTTTCCTCGTTTGTCTAATTATGTTTTAATTTAGACATTCGGCTCCATAAACATGACTTCAGCTGTGATCACAACCACTGTGTCGGCGAAGAAGAGAAGGAGAAGAAGAAGAAGAAGAAGAAGAAGAAGAAGAAGAAGAAGAAGAAGAAGAAGAAGAAAAGAAGAGAAGGAGAAGGAGAGGAAAGAAGAGAAGGAGAAGAAGGAGAAGAAGAAGGAGAAGGAGAAGGAGAAGGAGAAGAAGAAGAAGAAGAAGAAGAAGAAGAAGAAGAAGAAGAGAAGGAGAAGGAGAAGACGTCTACGCCCCGCGACCCAGACAGCAGGTAGAAAGTGATATAGAAGAAGAAGAGAAGAAGGAGAAGGAGAAGGAGAAGAAGCAAGAAGAAGAAGAAGGAGAAGAGAAGGAGAAGGAGAAGAAGGGAGAGGAGAAGGAATCCAAGCTTTGAAAAGAGTCTGAATGAAAACTGTGGTTTCCTCATCTGAACAAACTGTGAGGATGTGTCTGCAGTTCTTTGTGTATGATTTTGTTGATTTTTTAGAGGGTGGGTTTGTTAGGTTTTTTGTTCGTTTTTTCTTAATTTTTCTGTCAATTTTTTTTTTTTTTAATTTTTGTTGTTTTTTTTTGGGGTGGGGGTTTGTTTTTTTTTTTTATAAATTTTTTTCTTAATTTTTCTGTTCTTTGTTTGTTTGTTTTTTGCTGTTGTTTTTTTTATTGGGTTGTGTTTTTGTTTTTTTTTTCATTTGTTATTTTGTTACTTTTTTGTTTTTTGTTTTTGTTGTTGTTGTTTTTTTTGGGGGGGGGGGGGTGGGTTTGTTACATTTTGGTTAGTTTTTTTGTTCATTTTTTTAATATTTTTTTTTAAATAAATGCTTTTGTTGTTTTTTGGGGGGTGGGTTTGTTGTTTTTGTTCTTGGGTTTTTTATTCACTTTTCTGTTTTTTGTTTGTTTGTTTGTTTGTTTACTTATTTTGTTTATGCCTTTGTTGTTTTTTGGAGGGTGGGTTTGTTCAATTTTTGTTTAGTTTTCCTGTTTGGTTTTGTTCATGTTTTGATGTTTTTTGTTCATTTTTCTGTTCATCTTTTCTTTTCTTTTTTTTTTTTTTGGGGGGGGGGGGGGGGGGGGGGGGGGGGGTTTTTTTTTGGTTTTTTTTTGTTCATTTTTGTCTTGTTTAGTTTTTTTGTTTTTTATTTTTTGTTGTATTTTTTTGTTGTTAGCGTCCAGTATTTGAAAGAGCGTCTATGAAAGAGTCTTATTCGCTCTCATTGTCTCATTGTCTCATTGTCTCATTGTCTCATTGTCTCATTGTCTCATTGTCTCATTGTCTCATTGTCTCATTGTCTCATTGTCTCATTGTCTCATTGTCTCATTGTCTCTTTGGGCTCTCCTTGTATAAATACAGATATATAAAATAAATCGTGTTTGTTGGAGGACTGACGTTTTATTTTGAAACGGCGGAGGAGCTGTATTTACGGCGGAGGAGCAACAACGATGCTAATATTTTAGCATCTTAAAGAGATTATGCAAATTGACTCTTTGGAGCTTTCCACCGTGTTAGAATGTTTGTCCCTCATCAAAAAGACGCCTGAAGAAGGTTCAGTTTTCATCCATGTTTGAGATTCCAGGGCTGAGATGATCCAAATGATTCTAGTGAAGGTTTGTGGAGTTTATGGAGTTTATGGAGTTTATGGAGTTTATGGAGCCTTTGTGTGTTAAACATGTGAATGAAACAAAACTCCAGGTCTGTTTGTGACGAGGAAACATTAAAACTCTTGGTTGATTCTTGGTTGATTCTTGGTTGATTCTTGGTTGATTCTTGGTTGATTCTTGGTTCATTATTATTCTGAGGTCGTCAGTTTGAGTCTCTCCTACAGGATGATCTCAGCAGATGTGACAAAACTGATCAAACCGTCACTGAAGAAACATGGGCCGATCTTTCTAAATGAACCTGTTAGTCTCCTCCGCTCTCCTCTGCTCTCCTCTGGTCAACTCTGGTCTCCTCCACTCTCCTCTCCTCTGGTCTCCTCCGGTCTCCTCCGCTCTCCTCCGGTCTCCTCCGCTCTCCTCCGCTCTCCTCTGGTCTCCTCTGGTCTCCTCCACTCTCCTCTCCTCTGGTCTCCTCTGGTCTCCTCCGCTCTCCTCCGGTCTCCTCCGCTCTCCTCCGCTCTCCTCCGCTCTCCTCCGGTCTCCTCCGCTCTCCTCCGCTCTCCTCCGCTCTCCTCTGGTCTCCTCTGGTCTCCTCCACTCTCCTTCTCCTCTGGTCTCTTGGTCTCCTCTCGCTCTCCTCCGGTCTCCTCCGCTCTCCTCCGCTCTCCTCCGCTCTCTCCGGTCTCCTCCGCTCTCCTCCGCTCTCCTCCGCTCTCCTCCTCCGGTCTCCTCCGCTCTCCTCCGCTCTCCTCTCCTCTCCTCCGCTCTCCTCGCTCTCCTCCGGTCTCCGCTCTCCTCCGGTCTCCTCCGCTCTCCTCCGGTCTCCTCCGGTCTCCTCCGCTCTCCTCTCCTCTCCTCCGCTCTCCTCCGCTCTCCTCTCCTCTGGTCTCCTCTGGTCTCCTCTGGTCTCCTCCGGTCTCCTCTGGTCTCCTCTCCTCTCCTCTGGTCTCCTCTGGGTCTCCTCCGCTCTCCTCTCCTCTCCTCCGCTCTCCTCCGCTCTCCTCTCCTCTGGTCTCCTCTGGTCTCCTTGGGTCTCCTCCGGTCTCCTCTGGTCCTCTCCTCTCCTCCGCTCTCCTCCGCTCTCCTCCTCTCCTCGGTCTCCTCCGCTCTCCTCCGCTCTCCTCCGCTCTCCTCTGGTCTCCTCTCCTCCGCTCTTCTCTCCTCTCCTCTCCTCTCCTCTGTCCTCTGTCGTTTCTGGTCCTGTGTTTGTGTCTTCATGACCAAGTGGAGACTGTGTCTGTGTTAAAGAAACATTTAGAAAACACTCACCACAAACGAACCTGAACCGCTCCCAGAGAGTTTCTGACTCCTGTCCATAAGAGAACAGCTCTCAACTCTGCACTTTTAACTCTGCATATTTAACTCTGCACATGTTCACTCTGCACATGTTTAACTCTGCACATTTAACTCTGCACATGTTTAACTCTGCACATTTTTAACTCTGCACATGTTTAACTCTGCACATTTAACTCTGCACATGTTTAACTCTGCACATTTAACTCTGCACATGTTTCACTCTGCACATGTTTAACTCTGCACATTTAACTCTGCACATGTTTAACTCTGCACATGTTTAACTCTGCACATGTTTAACTCTGCACATTTAACTCTGCACATTTAACTCTGCACATGTTTAACTCTGCATGTTTAACTCTGCACATGTTTAACTCTGCACTTTGTTCTGCACGTTTAACTCTGCACATGTTTACTCTGCACTTTAAACTCTGCACATGTTTAACTCTGCACATGTTTAACTCTGCACATTTAACTCTGCACATGTTTAACTCTGCACATTTAACTCTGCACATGTTTCACTCTGCACATGTTTAACTCTGCACATGTTTAACTCTGCACATGTTTTAACTCTGCACATGTTTAACTCTGCACATGTTTAACTCTGCACTTTTAACTCTGCACATGTTTAACTCTGCACATGTTTAACTCTGCACTTTTAACTCTGCACATGTTTAACTCTGCACATTTAACTCTGCACATGTTTAACTCTGCCACTTTTAACTCTGCACATGTTTAACTCTGCACATGTTAACTCTGCACATTTAACTCTGCACATGTTTAACTCTGCACATTTTTAACCTTCTGCACATGTTTAACTCTGCACATTTTAACTCTGCACATGTTTAACTCTGCACATTTAACTCTGCACATGTTTCACTCTGCACATGTTTAACTCTGCACATTTAACTCTGCACATTAACTCTGCACATGTTTAACTCTGCACATTTTAACTCTGCACATGTTAACTCTGCACATTTAACTCTGCACTTTTAACTCTGCACATTTAACTCTGCACATGTTTAACTCTGCACATGTTTAACTCTGCACATTTAACTCTGCACATTTAACTCTGCACATTTAACTCTGCACATGTTTAACTCTGCACATGTTTAACTCTGCACATGTTTAACTCTGCACATGTTTAACTCTGCACATGTTTAACTCTGCACATGTTTAACTCTGCACATGTTTAACTCTGCACATGTTTAACTCTGCACATGTTTAACTCTGCACTGTTTAACTCTGCACATGTTTAACTCTGCACATGTTTAACTCTGCACATGTTTATTTCTGCTCGGTGATTTTGAGGTGAGGAATGAAGCAACAAGAAACTTTCAAGAAAGAGAAAAGAAGAGAAAAAAGTGTGAGAGGGGTAGGTAGGAGCGATAGAGAGAGCGGGAAAAAGAGGGAGAGAACAGGGGGTAAAAAGAGAGACAGAGGCTGAGAGTGGAGAAAAACAGGAGGGGGGATAGGGAGCGAGAGAGTGGAAGAAAGGGAGAGGATGAGTGACGGAGGGGAATGAGAGAGAGAGAAAAAAAAGAAAGAGGGAGAAGGGTGGGAGGGAGAGAGAGAGAGTGGCAAAACAGAGTGGAGGGAGAAAGAGAGAAAGGGGGTGAGAAAAAGTGAGAGCAGAAAGAGAGGGGAAGAGAGAGAGAGAAAGAGAAAGTAATAAGCAGCAGAGAGAGAGGCAAAAAGAGAGTGAGATACATTAAAGTGAAAGATACATTAAAGCCATGACATGGAACTTTATCTCCAAAAAAAATGACTAAAAACATGTTTTTTTTTGTCACTTTGTTGGCTTAATTGCCCTGAAAACACTGTTCTTATTGTGAGCTTGCACCTCCACAAACCTGACTCTTTTTAGGCCTGGAGGAGGAGAAGAGAGAGAAAAAGAGAATGATAGTTTCTTTATCTTTCTCTGCTCTCGTGTTTTTCCTCTTAAGCCCCGCCTCCTTTTCGCTTTCTAGGAAGAGGACCCTGTGTTACATCACTGTCCCGTGCAGAGAGGGGCCCCTTATATCACAGACCCTCCTAGCTCCTAACTCCTCCTCTCCTACCCCCTTAAAGAGAGGGCTGTTATCGTGACCTTTGACCCCCGCATACCTCCGGACCTAACCCCCAGTCACTCGTCCGCTCCGGTTACTCCCAGATTTAGACACTACGGTGGTGTACTTCAGCTTTCCAGGAAACAGAGCACATAAAATGAAGAAAAGAAAACAAAAAAGGTACAAAAGGAAGAAAATATAACACAATAATAAAATAAAATAAATAAAATGAAATGAAATAAATAAAATATAATCAAATATAATAACTTTTTTTGTTTTTGTTTCTTTTTCTACTTTTTTCTACTACTTATTTGACTGGGACAAATGTACAAATTCCTTAATCTTACATCTGCCGTCCCTGGGCAGGTGAACACACATTACAAAAAATAGAGTAAAGTAAAGTAAAGTAAAGTAAAAAAAATATATAAATAAAATAAAATTAAAAAAATAAAATAAAATAAAATAAAATAATAAAAATAAAATAAAATAAAATAAAAGTAATTAAATAAATAAAATAAAATGAAATAGAGCGTCAGAAGAGTGTCAAAACTGAAGAAGTACTTGGATGATTCTCACTGTGTAATGTAACTTCTTTTACTATAGTAATAATAAAGTTTTACTACAGCTGAGACAAGTTTTGTAAAATGTTATAAATATTTTGTTGGTACCATTATTCACAGTATTTTAAATTTTACATACATTTACATTTCCGAGAACCAAGTTACTACTAAACTGTTTCCTGTTTTGTAACGGCTCCAGTGTGAACATGTGACCTGCCGTCGTCATGGAGACGGGGTCAGAGTTGAACTCCAGGGGCCCCGGTGCAGGGCGTGTTTAAGGAGTTTAAGGAGTTTGGTTTTATTTTACACTCAGATAATTTTATAAAACATGTGAACGGTCTGAAAAGTATTTTAAAAGTGTCTGCTCTCCAAAAGTCTCCTTCTTTTTACCTCATCCCCCCATCTCTCCCTCCTTTCTGTCGTCTCCTCCCTGTTAATGCCTTCTCTCCTCTTTTTCCTCCTCATCCTCTCTTTCTACCTCCTCCTCTATCTGTCCTAACCTTCTCTTTCTGTCATTCTCCCCTCCCACTCTCCTCTCTCCTTGTCCTTCTCTCCTCCATCCCTCTATTTTCCTGTCCTCCTCCTCTCCTGTGTCTGATCCGTCTCTATCATTCTGTGAACTGTGCTGTGGTAAATCCAGGCTCTGCCTTAAGCCGCTCAGACGCAAGAGATGTGTCCTGAGAGAGAGGGAACGAGGGAGAGGAGACGAGAGAGAGGGAGAGGGATGTCCTGAGGGAGAGAGGGAGGGAGAGGAGAGACAAGAGAGAGTGTCCTGAGAGAGGGAACGAGGGAGGAGACGGAGGAGAGGGAGGAGACGGAGAGAGGAGAGAGGGAGGGAGGGAGGGAGAGAGGAGACACAAGAGATGTGTCCTGAGAGAGAGGGAACGAGGGAGGAGACGGAGGAGAGGGAGAGAGGGAGAGAGAGGGAGGGAGAGGAGACACAAGAGATGTGTCCTGAAGAGAGGGAACGAGGGAGGACGGAGGAGAGGGAGAGGAGGAGAGAGGAGGAGAGGAGAGAGAAGAGATGTGTCCTGAGAGAGAGGGAACGAGGGAGGAGACGGAGGAGAGGGAGAGAGGGAGAGAGAGAGAGGGAGAGAGGAAGACACAGAGATGTGTCCTGAGAGAGAGGGAACGAGGGAGGAGAGGGAGGAGAGGGAGAGAGAGAGGGAGAGAGGGAGGGAGAGGAGACACAAGAGATGTGTCCTGAGAGAGAGGGAACGAGGGAGGAGACGGAGGAGAGGAGAGGGAAGAGAGGAGAGAGAGGGAGGGAGAGGAGACACAAGAGATGTGTCCTGAGAGAGAGGGAACGAGGGAGGAGACGGAGGAGAGGGAGAGAGGGAGAGAGGGAGGGAGAGGAGACACAAGAGAGAGATGTGTCCTGAGAGAGAGGGAACGAGAGAGACGAGGGAGAGGGAGAGAGGGGAGAGAGAGAGAGAGAGAGAGGAGAGACAGAGAGAGCGTCAGAGAGAGAGAGAGGAGAGATGAGAAACACGAGGATGGGTCCTGGATGCAATGAAGAGAGAGAAACGAATGAAGGAGGGGAGAAAGAAATGAAGGAGGGAGAAGAGAAATGAGGAGGGAAGAAGCAAAGAGGAGAACGAGAGAAGGAGAGGAGAGACAAGAGAGGGAGAGATGCGAGAAGGAGGGACAGAAGAGATGAGATAGAGAAAACGAGGGAGAGAGACGGATGAGAGGGAGAGAGAGAGAGGGAGAGAGAGGGAGAGAGAGAGGGAGAGGAGACACAAGAGATGTGTCCTGAGAGAGAGGGAATGAGGGAGGGAGACGAGGAGAGGGAAAGGAGAGAGAGAAGCAAATGAAGGAGGGAGAGGGAGCGGATGGAGAGAAAGACACAAAGATGTGTCCTGAGAGAAGGAGGAGAGAAAGCGAAAGAGGGAGGAGATGGAGGAGAGGGAGATAGGGAGAGAGGCAGAGAGATGAGGAGATTAGCAAAGAGGAGGAGGAGAGCAGAGAGGGGGATAGACAGACAGAGAGCAAAAAGAGGAAAAAGAGACAGGGGTAAGAGGAGAGAGGAGATGAGGAGGAGAGAAGAAATGAGAGGGAGAGAGAGAGAGAGAAGGAGAGAGAGGGAGAGAGGAGGGGGATAGAGAGGTGCCAGTGTGAGACTAACTCCTCCAGACAGATGCAAATGAAGGAGGGAGAGAAACGAATGAAGGAGGGAGAGAAGCAAATGAAGGAGGGAGAGAAGCAAATGAAGGAGGGAGAGAAGCAAATGAAGGAGGGAGAGGAGCAAATGAAGGAGGGAGAGAAGCAAATGAAGGAGGGAGAGGAGCAAATGAAGGAGGGAGAGAAGCGAATGAAGGAGGGAGAGAAGCGAATGAAGGAGGGAGAGAAGTGAACGAAAGAGGGAGAGAAGCGAACGAAGGAGGGAGAGAAGCAAATGAAGGAGGGAGAGAAGCGAACGAAGGAGGGAGAGGAGCAAATGAAGTAGGGAGAGAAGTGAACGAAGGAGGGAGAGAAGCGAATGAAGGAGGAAGAGAAGAGGGATTTGGAGCTGCAGATTTGAACGACAAAAATCTGTCTCCAGCACAAACGACACGTTCAGTGTGATTCACGTTTTAATCAAACACGACGAGGAACCTGCAGCACGACGTCTTCCTCCAGATTCACACGTCTCCACTGTAAATTTAACAAATATTTAAAGCTCCACTGTGGAACTTTTCCTCTGGTGGGTCTGGGATCTCCCTCAGTCCATGGAGATGACGTCACTTATCGCCTGAAATATGGCAGTGTTACTTTATGTTTCCCGACTGATACGAGCGACATTCCCACACTCCACGAGGCCATGTTACAGGTCAGATCTGCGGAGAGGCGAGCCCCGCAGTCAGTACTCATATTTTTCAATGTATTCCCAAAAATACATAAGGTCAATGCCATACTGTGGGACATTTCAGTTCCAGTACAAGTATCCTTAATTTCGACTGATAGCTGGTAACATCGCACCAAAAAAGTGACATAATGCGTCTTTAACCTGCTCTGTGACGTCGTCCTTCACCTGCGCCGCCGTATGTTCAGTCTGCGGGGCATCTGGAGTAATCGCCCGGGTTCCCTCATGTTCGGTTCGGACGCAGCTCGTCATAATCATCGTGGTTATTACATTTAGCAGCGAGCGGCAGCACCAGGGGAGCGGCTACATGCTATAATTGCCCGCTACGCTACATGAGGTTAGCCGCATTTGTGCTAGCTTGTTATGGAGCAAATCCGCTGCTAGCTTTTTTATTTTTTTCTATTTTTTTGACAAATTTCTGTGGTGTAGGAAAGTGAGAAAAGCCGTAGATTTTAACGGGGGTTTGAGGTGAGACAGATCCCGCGTCTTGTTAGCGTAAAAGGCTTGTAGCGAAGTGGAAAGTTAGCACTGGGAAGGTAGCAGAGGTGTTTTGGACGGTGAGATGGAGTAAATAAGGGAAAAGTTGACAAATGATTGTGTTTTGGAGGTAAAAGGGGAGCAGTGAGATCAGGGTTTGACAACAGGCTGGATTCAGGTGGAAGTAGGTCGGAAAAAAGGAAAAAAAAAACTGTAAAAGCTCTAAAGTGAGAGTGAAAGAGGTGAGGCATTTGGGTCCAGGATGTTACAGGAATTTTATTTTTTATTATTATTATTATTTTTTTATTTATTTATTTGGGACAGTGCATTTTGATGAACAGACATGACATGACAGACATGACCGTAAACACGCCGGATTATAGCCAGAGGCTAATTTCCACCCGTTGTCCCAAGGGCTGGGATAGGTGGGTTAAGTGTCTTGCCCAAGGACACAACAACAGCATTCATCTGTGAGGGCTGGAATTGCACCGCCAACCTTCGAGTCAGTGGATCTAACACTCAACCAGTGATGTTTATGTAGAGAGGATTTGAACCGCCAACCTTCGGATCAGTGGACAAACACTCAACCACTGAGCTACTGTCGCCCCATTTTCAAGATGTCTTCTGCATTTGAGTGAAAAAATATAACACAAAAAATAAATAAATAAATAAATAAAATAAAATAATAAAATAAATTAAAATAAAATAATTAGGGTGTCAGAAGAGTGTCAGAACTTCTGCATTTGAGTGAAAAAATATAACACAAAAAAACCCCAAACCAAAATATAAAATAAAATAAAATAAAATAAAATAAAATAAAATAAAATAAAATAAAATAAATAAAATAAAATAAAATAAAATAAAATAAAATAAAAATAAAATAAAACAAAACAAAACAAAACAAAACAAAAACAAAAATTAAACAAAACAAAACAAAACAAAACAAAACTTTGGGAGACTTCTCCATGTGTTTGTCTCCAGACTGTCTCCAAACGAGCGTAAAGATCTGAGTTGTGGTCGGACACATTACTGCTGCGTATTAACTTTTTATTCATCTTTTTGACGATTCAGGTGCATCTTTTGGTTTTACATCACTTCCTAAAAATAAAATCATGACATAAACATGAATCACATTTTCAAATTTCACTTGCACAATTATAATTTTCCATAATTGCTCTTGCATCAGTCTGTGTGAGCGCACGCCAGCCTCCCGCGGTGACCTTCCAAACGCGGCGGCCATCTTGAGTACTTCCCCTTCCTCCTCTCTCCATCGCTGCGCCTCTTTCATCCGGCCCGCACTTTTCTATGTCTATGTCCTGTCATTATCTCTGCTTTATTCTGAGCGCCCCACTCCAGGATCTCCACCGGTTCGTCCCGTTCCTCTCTCCGTAGGGCCGGGTTTGAATGGCGGTTTGAATCGAGAGGAGCGAGGGCCAGATGGGAGGAGGCGGCAGATGTCGGAGCCTCGTTGTCGGGATCATTACGGAGCGAACACGGCCCGTTTATTTCGTTATGGTTTAGTATTTTGTTAAAAACGCTAAAAACGAACCCGACATATGGAGGTACAGCTGCGTCACAAGCCTCGAGCTGGAGGTAGGACGAGGGGTTACCATGGAAACGATCTGCGTCTCTGTGAGAAACCTGATCGACGTGATTGATCAGAGGAATGTTCCGCAGTACGGCATTAACGACCCGTATGACGCTGTTTTCTGATCTCTGTTTTTTTCTTTTGTTTCATTCACACGTTTAACACACAACAAACTCTGCATATTTAGGTTGTGAAAACGCTCTGTTCCACCTTGTGATGTCATCAAGTGGTAATACAGGAAGTGCTCCGCTGTGTTTTTAAACTCCACACACCTTCACTAGAATCATCTGGATCATTTCAGACCTGGAGTTGCCAATCTCTTCTGAACTAAAGGTAAAAGGAGCTGTTAACTTGAACCACCTCATGACATCACCAGGTGGAACGCAGCATTTTGAGACTAATAATAAAGTGTGACTCAAACATGTGAATGAAACAAAACACAAGTCCAGGTCTGTTTTTGAGGAGGAAACATCAGAACATGACTCAAAGAATCTGTTTTGTGTGACCTTTAAATGTACCATCTCCATGGAGACACCATCACACAAAGTTACAGATCAGATCTGTGGAGAGGCAACACCGGAGGATTTTCAGGTATTTTTACTAGACTCATAAAAAACCACACTGAGGGGACAGAGAGAGAGAGAGAGAGAGAGAGAGAGAGAGAGAGAGAGAGAGAGATTTTTTTTTTTTTTTTTTTTTTTTTTTTTTTTTTTTGAGAGGAGAGAGAGAGAGAGGAGAGAGAGAGAGAGAGAGACAGAGAGAGAGAGAGAGAGACAGAGAGAGATAGATAGATGACAGAGACACACAGAGAGAGATAGAGAAGAGAGAGAGAGAGAGGAGAGAGAGAGAGAGAGAGATAGACAGAGAGAGGAGAGAGATGGAGATAGATAGAGAGAGAGAGATAGACGACAGACACATACACACAGAAAAAGAGAGATAGAGAGAGAGAGAGAGAGAGAGAGAGAGGGAGATAGAGAGAGACATACAGAGAGATACATAGAGAGAGATAGATAGATAGATAGATAGATAGATAGATAGATAGATAGATAGATAGATAGATAGAGAGAGATACAGAGAGAGACATAGAGAGAGATAGATAGAGAGGCAGATAGATAGAGATAGATAGAGATAGATAGATAGAGAGACAGATGGATGGATAGATAGAGAGAGAGAGACATACAGAGAGATACTGAGATAGATAGATAGAGATAGAGAGAGAGAGAGAGAGAGAGAGAGAGAGAGAGAGACATACAGAGAGATACATGGAGAGAGATAGATAGAGATAGATAGAGAGGCAGATAGATAGAGATAGATAGATAGACGACAGACTCACACACACAGAGAAAGAGAGAGGGAGAGATAGAGAGATAGAGAATCCTAAAATCCCGACACCAGAAAGGTTACACAGAGCAGCTTTAACAGAGGATCATTTAAATGAAACTAAACTGAAAGTTTGAACCCTGAGAAAAATGTGTAAGCCGGACCAAACCTCAGCGTCAGTACCATATACTGACTTCGTTGGCGCTCGTGTTCACTCCGGCGTCGCCTTTGAGGTTTTGGGGATGAGCTTTTGCACCTTTTGTCTCTGTAACTTTACATCAAAACTCTGCACAGTGTTGAACCTGGAGTGTTGCCATGGCGACGCCTCGGCCTCGAGAGAGCGGGTTGGAGGGCCGACCTCAGACTCCGGTTGGGCCGTGGAGGTGAGAGCGCTCTTCACCTCACTTGTCCTGGTTTATCAAAGCTCGGGCTGCGACTCCACTTCAGAACAAACAAACTAAAACCTGCAATTGGTTCAGAAGTGAAAAGTTTCTATCGGCGTCCTCAGGGGAACGACGGAGGACGAGGCAGGAGGCTTTCAAATATAAAAAGTATATGATAGAGTTTCATGTTTTCTTCCACTTCTGCCTCGGCTCGCTGGGTAGAACCTGTGCTAAATATTTATCACAGTTTTACAACAGTTACATGGCAGTTTGTGGAGGAAAAGTTGAGAGGAAAAGTGCAAAAATACAAGAAGTAGCACTGATTTGTGAAACTGTTGAAAATACTGAAAATTCCATCCAAAACAGGACAGTTTGCGCACATGTAAGGCATTTACTTCTCGTTTAATAAAATAAAGGTGTTGTCATTTGTCAAATCATAAATATTGCGTTAATTAGACGAGCGTTGGTGGTGTTTACAGTGTGGTTGCTAGGTAACAGAGCTGCCTCTATGTCGTATCTGCTGCTCGTGTCCAACCAGGAAGTAAAATTATACATTTTTTTCCATTTATTAATTATTTAATTTAATTTAATTTAATTTAATTTAATTTAATTTAATTTAATTTAATTTAATTTAATTTAATTTAATTTAATTTAATTTAATTTAATTTAATTTAATTTAATTTAATTTAATTTAATTTAATTTAATTTAATTTAATTTAATTTAATTTAATTTATTTTTATTTTATTTATTTATTTATTTTTTTGCAGAATCTTAAATATAATTGTGTTAACTACAATTTATTTAAATGTGTCGTTTAACCTGCCAATAGCACTTTACATTTTAAAATCAATCTTTTAATTAATTTTTTTCTAAACTGTTAAAACAAGTAAAAATAAAATCCGATTTCTCCTCGTGAAAAGTTCCATGATGAGCTTTATCATGACCCGTTCATCACGAGGCTTTTGGTCTTTGGTCTCGTTTCCATGGAGATGTCGATGCTTTTACTGGAGTTGATGTCATGTATTTTGTCCTGCCTCAGAGTGGAGCCTCGCACATGTTTGAGTGACAGACGCAGGGAGAACATGCAAACTCCACACAGAAAATCACCCGACATGGGGGAAAGAAAGGGAGAGAGAGACAGGAGAGGAGAAGAAAGGGGAGATATGGAGAAAGGAGATCGATGGAGAGAGAATGAGAGAGGGAGAGTGTGTGAGAGAGAGAGGAACGTAGACGGTGAGAGAGAAAAGAGAGAGAAAGGAAAAGAAGAGAGAGAGAAAGAGAGGAGACAGAGTGGGAAGAAGAGGTAGAAAGAGAGAAATCAAAGAGAGAAAGGACGGAGGACAGAGGGAGGGAGATCAGGAAGAAGAGAACGGGGAGAGATAAGAAAGACAGAGAGTGAGGAAAAGAGAGATGGAGAGGAGATGAGGTAGACAAAAGAAAGCGAGAAGAATAAAAGAAGGCTACAGAGAAATAAAGTGAGAGAGAAAGAGGGGAAAGAGAGAGAGGGAGGAATGGAGGAAGAGCAGAAAGAGCCGTTTGTGTTTGATGTTTGCTTTAAAGTCCAGAGAGTCCAGACTGAATCCTGATGTAAAACTGAGAAATACAGATCATACCTCACACTGACCACCAGAGGGAGTCAGAGCAGAGGGTCAGTGGGGGTCAGAGGGTCAGCGGGGGTCAAAGGGTCAGCAGGGGTCAGGGGGGGTCAGGGGTCAGCAGGGGGTCAGGAAGGCAAAAAGTAACAGGTTTTAGGATCAGCCATGACGTTTTTTTTCCTGAAGTTGCTGCTCTGCTCTTTGCATTGACACTGTTGTGAGTTTTCGGTCACACTGCGGAACATTCCCAGTAACATGTTCGATCTCCATGGAGACAAGCAGGTGACTGTGAACCTGCAAGAAGATGGATATATTTTACAGTTTCTATACGACTAAACTCACTGTAGTTTCCTTCTGTCTGAGGAGTTTCAGAGGCTGATCCTCAGGTGACACGGTTGTAAAAGTCTTGTTACTACGGCGGGTTTAAAAAGCTGTTGCGTTACCATGGCAACCGTCTGTCCCCATATGGCACATTGTGTAATTTCGTCTCGTGTGACTCCGTCGTGTCGCTCCTCGTGGTGTGAGTCCAAACCTGTCACTGTTTCCATTCAGCTCACGTGTGATCGGATCATTACATCACCACGAGTCTGTGCCACGCTCCTCCTCAGCTCCTGTTCACCCCGGACGTCGTGTGGTCCCCAACATGGCCGCCGCGCCGCTCGTGCTCCCATCATGCATCTGTGCGGCTGAGGGGTCTTTGAGGAACAATGTGAGGATGTGATAGAAACAGTAAAAGAGAAGAGTAGAGTTTTAGATGAAGTTTGACAAATATGAGCTGGATATGAAAGAGGGAGAGAGGAGGAGGAGAGAGAGGAGAGAGAGAGAGAGAGAGGGAGAGAGAGAGAGGGAGAGAGAGGGGGAGAGAGAGAGGAGAGAGAGGACCAGGACTAAACCAAGACTAAGCCAGGACCAGGACTAAACCAGGACTAAACCAGGAATAAACTAGGACTAAACCAGGACCAGGACTAAACCAGGACTAAAGAGAGAGGACTAAACCAGGACTAAACCAGGACTAAACAGGAATAAACCAGGACTAAACCAGGACCAGAGAGAAACCAGGACTAAGACCAGGACTAAACCAGGGACTAAACCAGAGAAACCAGGACCAGAGACTAAACCAGGACTAAAAGGAGAGGACTAAACCAGGACTAAACCAGGACCAGGACTAAACCAGGACTAACCACCTCTGATAGATAGCTAGATAGATAGATAGATGTGTGTGTGTGTGTTTAATGTGTGTGTGTGTGTGTGTGTGTGCATGTGTGTATATTGTGTGTATATTGTTTGTGTGTGTATAATTTTATATATTTTGTTTCATTGTGTCTTTTGACTGTAAATCATGTAAAGTCTCTGTTGATTCATCCTGTCGAGTGTTACTCAGCTCAGTGCTGCCCCCCGCTGCTCACTGTGCAGCACTGCAGCTCCTGTCAGCACTGAACCCCAGAGTCTGTGCATGAAACCAGTGAGACAGGAGTCTACGGAAGAGTTTAGAGAAGAGTCTACAAAAGAGTCTAAGGAAGAGTCTGGAGAAGAGTCTAGAGAAGAGTTTAGAGAAGAGTCTAGAGAAGAGTCTACAGAAGAGTTTACAGAAGAGTCTACAGAAGAGTCTAGAGAAGAATCTACAGAAGAGTCTACAGAAGAGTCTAGAGAAGAGTCTAGAGAAGAGTCTACAGAAGAATCTACAGAAGAGTCTACAGAAGAGTTTACAGAAGAGTCTAGAGAAGAGTCTAGAGAAGAGTCTAGAGAAGAGTCTACAGAAGAATCTACAGAAGAGTCTACAAAAGAGTCTAAGGAAGAGTCTGGAGAAGAGTCTAGAGAAGAGTTTAGAGAAGAGTCTAGAGAAGAGTCTACAGAAGAGTTTTATAGAAGAGTCTACAGAAGAGTTTACAGAAGAGTCTACAGAAGAGTCTAGAGAAGAATCTACAGAAGAGTCTACAGAAGAGTCTAGAGAAGAGTCTAGAGAAGAGTCTACAGAAGAATCTACAGAAGAGTCTAGAGAAGAGTTTAGAGAAGAGTCTAGAGAAGAGTCTACAGAAGAGTTTACAGAAGAGTCTACAGAAGAGTTTACAGAAGAGTCTACAGAAGAGTCTAGAGAAGAATCTACAGAAGAGTCTACAGAAGAGTCTAGAGAAGAGTCTAGAGAAGAGTCTACAGAAGAGTCTACAGAAGAGTCTACAGAAGAGTCTAGAGAAGAGTCTAGAGAAGAGTCTACAGAAGAGTCTACAGAAGAGTCTAGAGAAGAGTCTAGAGAAGAATCTACAGAAGAGTCTACAGAAGAGTCTAGAGAAGAGTCTAGAGAAGAGTCTACAGAAGAGTCTACAGAAGAGTCTACAGAAGAGTTTACAGAAGAGTCTAGAGAAGAGTCTAGAGAAGAGTCTAGAGAAGAGTTTAGAGAAGAGTCTAGAGAAGAGTCTACAGAAGAGTCTACAGAAGAGTTTACAGAAGAGTCTAGAGAAGAGTCTAGAGAAGAGTCTAGAGAAGAGTCTAGAGAAGAGTCTAGGGAAGAGTCTACAGAAGAGTTAAGAGAAGAGTCTAGAGAAGAGTTTATAGAAGAGTTTATAGAAGAGTCTAGAGAAGAGTCTGTAGAAGGCCTCAGTGTGATTCAGGTGATGCAGGTATTTTAGAAATAACACTTGAGTCATGTATCACCTGTGGGACATTTAAAGCTCGTATATGGGGCTTTGGAGGTTCAAATCCAGGCTGTTGTAGCTGTTCAGTGATAAAGTCGTGGATTTGTTGTAACTGTAGCTCAAAGTTTGAAATAATCGATGATGTTGAGGACGAGCTGAGCTGAACACGACGACAAACCTGCACGAACTCTGCTCCTCTGTCACTTTTATTTTTAGACTCGTTTTTTCAGCTCTTCTCGTGAATCTCTGTCCGAACCCTCAGGTCAAAACAACAAACTGTGTAAAGGTGAGATGGTACAGTTTTGTCTCTAGAATATTCCACAGTATTGCATTTAATTTGATCTTTCTCTAAGAACAAGCTGGCGATGTGAATACTCTGTGTTTCAGGTCAGATCTGTGGAGAGGCGAGCACATTTCACCTTAGAATGAAGGTTTTTCACTGTATTTTTCTGGAAGCAAAAACCAGTAATGGAATAAACTCTTGACAGATCATGTGTTTAATGTGATATTAAATAACATCTCCATGGAGACGAGCAGGTGGCGGACCCTCCACCTTCAGTCTGCACAGGGACAGTTTAAAACGTCACTGGAGGACGGCGATTTACTCTTTGTGTGGACATGTTTTTAGAGCCAAAATTGTGTTTTAGTGCAATCAAAAAGTCATTTTCATTGATACTATCTTTAGAAAATGACAATAAATATAACAAACAAACAGAAGCAACCTTTTGACTCGTGTTCTAAGCTTGAACTGGAGCTTTTTGGTGCGTTTCAGATGTCAGAATGTGATGATGATGATGATGATTCTCCCAGATGTATGTCCCAGGTTTGTTTTTGAAGAGGAAACAACATTCTAACATGACAAATATCACACAAGATTTGACCCATCCTCTGGAAACAAGGCTTTTGTGTAATGTAGGTCCTTGAATGCTCCACAGTATGGCATTAAACGTTTCTGTCTTGCATGTACTTAAGTTTAAACAAAGCTTTTAATTTATGTTCTAATGGAAGATGGGGTGGGACGTAATAAGTTTTCTTCTTCTCACTCCTTTTTGAGCTTGTACAGGAACAAATCTGTGAGATGTGCTTTGGGTGAGCCTGAGATGAGTAAATAAATGAAAAGAAAATGAAATTAAAGCCGCAAGCAGCATCGAACAGCCCTTGCGGCCCGCACTTCTCACCCTGCCGACCCGGCCCTCCCTGTAGGTGGCGCTGACACCCGCTTGTCCCTGTTTTATTGAGACTTTGGGCTGCACTTGCCACCAAACAAAGTTAAAAGACATTGGAAGCACTGATGCACAAAATGCACAAACATGGGATTTTCCAGGCATCGCCCTGGCAACACTGTGCATAATACAAAGTTGGCTCCTGGACTTTTTTGACAGGGACAACCCGAAGAATTACTGTGCCAAATTTCACGATCTTCATTCAAGGTAATAAGTTGTTATAAGACTTTGAAATGTCGGAAAATTTATAAATTTTGGGGACGTGTCAGGGAGATGTTGGGGACGTGTCAGGGACGTGTCAGGGACCTATTGGGGACGTGTCAGGGACGTGTCAGGGACGTGTCAGGGACCTATTGGGGACGTGCCAGGGACGTGTCAGGGACGTGTCAGGGACCTATTGGGGACGTGTCGGGGACGTGTCAGGGACGTGTCAGGGACCTATTGGAGAGACGTGTCGGGGGACGTGTCAGGGACGTGTTGGGGACCTGTCAGGGACGTGTCAGGGACCTGTCAGGGACGTGTCAGGGACCTATTGGGGACATGTCGGGGAGATGTTGGGGACATGTCAGGGATGTGTCAGGGACGTGTCAGGGACGTGTCAGGGACCTCTTGGGGACGTGTCGGGGACCTGTCGAGGACCTGTCTCTCTGCACACTCAAAAGATTTGAAATTTGAAAGATATTTGAAATGTCGGAAAATGTATAAATTTTGGGGACGTGTCAGGGAGATGTTGGGGACGTGTCAGGGACGTGTCAGGGACGTGTCAGGGACGTGTCAGGGACCTATTGGGGACGTGTCAGGGACGTGTCAGGGACGTGTCAGGGACCTATTGGGGACGTGTCGGGGACGTGTCAGGGACGTGTCAGGGACCTATTGGAGACGTGTCGGGGACGTGTCAGGGACGTGTTGGGGACCCTGTCAGGGACGTGTCAGGGACCTGTCAGGGACGTGTCAGGGACCTATTGGGGACATGTCGGGGAGATGTTGGGACATGTCAGGGATGTGTCAGGGACGTGTCAGGGACGTGTCAGGGACCTATTGGGGACGTGTCGGGGACCTGTCGAGGACCTGTCTCTCTGCACACTCAAAAGAAGCTCGTTGAAAAGCTTCAAATCCTCAGTAATTATGTGAATCATGTGAGCTTGTCCAAAGGGCCTGGCTGAAGGAGTTGTACTTGTCTCCGTCTCTGTCTGTGCTGCTCTGGAGAGGCTTCAGTGGGACTCACGTCTCACAGCGGCTGAAGCAGACGTCACTCATGTCGTCTAAACCCTCGGCTCTGGATGAGGAGTTTGAAGTGACAGTTTAAAGTGGAGACACTGGCATCCTCACTTTTATTAGACACAAGTTCTGAGACGTCATGTTTGATTTTGTTTTTTTTAAAAGAACATTATGTAACATTTCTGGTGAGAAGTCTGCTATTTGCCTGTGTACATGATGCTATGCTTTGCCGGGGAATGTTCCACAGTGCGGCATTATTCTTGTCTAAGTCCATGAAGACTAAAGTTCTGATGTTGTTTCCTCAACAAACAGACCTGGAGTTGTGTTTTGTTTCATTCTCACATGTTTAACACACAAACCTGCAGATTTAGGCGAAGTTTTTCTCTCAGACAGAAAACCCTCTGATCCACCTTGTGATGTCATCGAGTGGTAATACAGGAAGTGCTCCAGTATGTTTTTAAACTCCATACCCCTTCACTAGAATCATCTGGGTGATTTCAGTCCTGGAACTGCCCATCTCTACTAAACAAAATATAAACTGGAGCTGTGCACTTGAAAACCACTTCATGACATCACAAGGTGCAACAGAGCATTTTGAGGTTTGGAGATGTAACAGACTAATAATAAAGTGTTACTCAAACATATGTGAATGAAACAAAACACAAGTCCAGGTCTGTTTTTGGAGGTAACAACATTATAACATGGATTAAATCTCACAACAGTCAATTTCCTTCAATAAAGGACATTTTAATTCCCGTTTTTCAAAGGATTTTTGGGCAATAAAAACACTTGTAATTGAATAAATCTGAGATTGATATGTTTAATGTGATACTGTGGGACATTCCAGATCATGCAGTGACAGCTCCATGGATTGAAGCTAAAGCTCATTTCATCCTGAGCCCCCTGCTGGACAAAGGCCGACCACACACCCCACCGTTCATAAAACATACAACAAAACAAACAGAAGCAGCGTTTGGTTATTTGCCGTCACAGAAAGTATCAAACTTTTTTTTTTTTTAGCCAAATTACAAAATGGCTTTGCCCAAACCAGAGCCTGTGACAGTATCTGCAGTTATCAGCATGAATTTAACCAGATCTGGAAATCCAGTAACGGGATTGTTATTACTGAAATGTTCCACAGTATGACATTAAAACTTAACATTAAACAAGATCTTATACCTGGAGGTGCCCTTTGCTTGTCTGCGCAGTATCTTTGCTGTTCCTGTTCTGCACTTTTCTGGACTGAGATGTCTGATGTTTTTCCTGGGATCTGCTGTAGCCACTCCTCCAGTTTGGGGGTCACTGCCCCGAGTGCTCCGATGACCACGGGCACCACTGAGGCCTTCACCTTCCAGGCCTTCTCCAGCTCTTCTTTGAGCCCCTGGTACTTCTCTAGTTTCTCATGTTCCTTTTTCTGATGTTCCCATCACTTGATACTGCGATGTTCACCACAACGGCTTTGCTCTGTTGTTTATCCACCACAATCATTGATTGATGAGTCATTGATCATTCTCCACTTCCTTTGGAGGCGTTTCCCACCTTGACCTTGGGGTCTCCAGTCCGTACTTTGTACAGATGTTTCTGTACACTATGGCTCCACTTGGTTATGCCGCTCCATGTTTGCTTTCCCTGCAGCATCTTACACCCTGCAGTTATGTGCTAGATTGTCTCAGGGGCGTCTTTGTACAGCCTACACCTTGGGTCTTGTCTGGTGTGGTAGATCTGGGCCTCTATTGCTCTTGTGCTCAAGGCCTGCTCCTGTGCAGCCAGGATGAGTGCCTCTGTGCTGTCCTTCAGTCCAGGGGGGTAGGATTTCTTGATATCAGCCACTTCAGTTATGTTCTGGTGGTACATCCCATGCAGGGGCTTGTCCTTCCATGATGGTTCCTCCCGCTCCTCTTCCTCTGCTCCACTGTCTGAGACATTCACTGAGCACGTCATCTGTTGGGGCCTTGTCCTGGATGTACTTGTGGATCTTGGATGTTTTATCCTGGACTGTGGCTCTCACACTCACTAGTCCTCGGCCTCCTTCCTTACGGCTCGCGTACAGTCTCAGGGTGCTGGATTTGGGGAAACCCGCCATGCATGGTCAGGAGCTTTCGTGTCTTAACATCTGTTATCTGTATCTCTCCTCATTTGGCTTATGATTCCTGCTGGGTATCTGATTACTGGCAGGGCGTAGCTGTTTATTGCCTGGGTCTTATTCTTGCCATTGAGCTGACTCCTTAGGACTTGCCTTACTCGTCTGAGGTATTTGGCCGTAGCTGCTTCCCTTGTTTCCTCTTCAAGGTTGCCATTTGCTTGTGGGATACCAAGGTTCTTGTAACTGTCCTCAATGTCTGCTATTGTTCCTTCTGGGAGTGAGACCCCTTCTGTGTGGACTACCTTCCCTCTCTTTGTCACCATCCGGCTACACTTCTCAAGCCCGAATGACATTCCAGTATCGATGCTGTAGATCCTGGTGATGTGGATCAGTGAGTCCATGTCTCGCTCATTCTTAGTGTACAGCTTGATGTCATCATGTAGAGGAGGTGACTGACGGTGGCCCTGTTCCTGAGTCGTATCCATAGCCAGTGTTGTTGATGATTTGGCTGAGGGGGTTCAGACCTGTGCAGAACAGCAGTGGGGACAGTGCTGTCACCATCAAATGTCACCATCAAGTGACATTTGATGGTGATGGTCAATTGTGCAAGTGGCCATTGGCCTCAAGGGTGGTTTTCCACAACCTCATCGTAATTGCAATGAAGGCTCAGAGTCCTGCTGATGTTGTAATAAATAAATAACTGGACGGGAGCAGCACCGTGTGCAGTCTGAGCCTGGGGTGAGTGGTGAGGGGAAACGGCTATAGCCTGGTTAAACACTCTAAAAAGTCGATTTTGCAGAATGGGTCTGATTTAAACTAATGAGAACAACAACATTGTAATTTATAATAGAAATACTACAACTCACCAAATACTGCACAGAGTAGACTAGACCCACTGCGCCAATACAAGATATTTTCACACAGTTAAGGTATAAGTACTCCAATACTTCATAAACAGTAACTTTACTTTCATTCAAAACATCAAAAGGAAAGTAATTTTTTTCTTCAATGACGGAACAGTAGACTTTATAATAGTTTTTATCTGTATCAGTAAAATAACGAGACTAAAATGAGTTTGTAGTGCAGCTTGTCGTGGGCAGAATCTGCTGGTTTCTGTGTTTACCTGTGAGCCCCGCTCTGTGTGCTGCTTTTGTTTGGCGCAGTCAGTCAATAATTCAACTTCTCTCCAACAGACTCAACAAAACAAGAGATTTAAGGCAAAGCTCTGATGAAAAAAACACTCGCTCAGACTAACCTCTTCTGCACGCGCTCAGACCATTGATCTATTGAAATAACTGGATAGGGTCCTGCTGTTTAGAGCTGTCTCGAGTTGGATTGGTGACCACTCACTGCTACTACAACAAAAAAATCTCTTCTGCCCAGAAAGATTTTTTCTCATGGAGCACAATGTAATCTCAAAGTGCTCGTGTTCGGCTGACGGGGACTAAAAGTGAACCTGCCGCTTTCACAAAGATCACATTTTATGTTGCTTTTTACCTATTTCAGATCATAAATTTTTCTCAGGTAAAAAATCCATCTCGTCTTTAAAAAATCTCTTTTTAATTGTTAGCTTCGGCTACGCTCTATGGCCGCTCCAGCTAAACTCAAGCGCTATTAGAGCGGTCACATGATACGACATGAACGAGCCCAACTGTCCTGAACGAGCTGCAGGTTCAGAACATGGTTCAGAAGCTCCTGGAAGCACAAACATTATTATTTATAATGTATGTATTATTCCCCTGCCTCCATCGCGGCTGCTCTCCTCACTTTAGTCGCTCAAAGTCTCGTGGAGGTGGCTCAGCTGCACATGGTCAATGAGCAGGACAAGATCCACCTAAAGCCGCTAAAGGCTAAACCTGAAACATGCACCAGACGAACTCCTGCACACGCTCAGACCAACCTCTGCTTCTATCTGCTTCTTTCTGCTTCTATCTGCTTCTATCTGCTTCTATCTGCTTCTATCTGCTTCTATCTGCTTCTTTCTGCTTCTATTTGCTTCGTTCATTCATATTTTGTCCAGTTAAAACCTGTCGCCGTCTGCTGTTGTTTTTTCCGACTCCTGCAGTGCATCTGATGTGTGACTGGGGCTGATATGTGACCAGAGCTAACGTGTGACCGGGGCTGTTGTGTGACCGGGGCTGATGTGTGACCGGGGCTGATGTGTGACCGGGGCTGATGTGTGACCGGGGCTGATGTGTGACCGGGGCTGATGTGTGACTGGGGCTGTTGTGTGACCAGAGCTAACGTGTGACCGGGGCTGTTGTGTGACCGGGGCTGATGTGTGACCGGGGCTGATGTGTGACCGGGGCTGATGTGTGACCGGGGATGTGTGACTGGGGCTGTTGTGTGACCAGAGCTAACGTGTGACCGGGGCTGTTGTGTGTCTGCTGTGTGTGACCGGGGCTGATGTGTGACCGGGGCTGATGTGTGACCGGGGCTGATGTGTGACTGGGGCTGTTGTGTGACCAGAGCTAACGTGTGACCGGGGCTGTTGTGTGACCAGAGCTAACGTGTGTGACCGGGGCTGATGTGTGACCGGGCTGTTGTGTGACGGGGCTGATGTGTGACCGGGGCCAGTGTGAGACCAGGATGAAGGTACATAAAGGTTTTCTTTCTTTCTTCTCCACTTTTCTGGTGAAACGTCCATTACTCATCTCCATGGAGACAGTATTGCTTTGTGTATTACTTGTGTATTGTTGCTATGGAATGTTCTACAGTTTGACATTGAGCGTGTCTGTCTTTCGTCGCCGTGTGACATATGTGATCATGTGATTTAAAGTTGAAGTTAAATCAGATGTTTGTGCTCGTGTCTGTTCTTCAAATATAATCTGTGCATAATCCTCATTATTAATCGTAATATTCAGCTCAAAGAAACAGGTCAGCTGACTTCAGCGTTAGAAAACTGCAGTGCCTGATGGGAGCTGATGTCCTCGTAAACATCATCAGAGCAAAGCGCCACATGCTGTCGGCGCCCCCTATGGACAGAGCACATCTCACTCATGGACTTTTTTTCATTTGTACTAAAATGACTATGCAACACTGACGAATCCTGAGAGTGTCATCGATCAGGAAAATAAAACTGGAGAATGAAATACTGTAAGTGCGTCACAGTGGGTTCGTGTCAAAATGGCGTCTTGAAAGTTTATTAAAGATTTCTCAAACATGAATCACTCCAAAAACAACTGTAGGTGAGTAAATGGTGAGAGGAAACAAGTCTTAGATGGTTAAAAACTCTGATTCTAGCATCATTCCCTTCCTGAATTGAAGGATTTTAGGACTTTTCCTCCTTCAGAAGTGTCATATTTTGATTTGAATTCCATAATCGTTCAATAAAAGTCGACTGGGGCCTTAAAAAAGGTTAAATAGTCCAGTGTTTCTCAAACTGTGGTACATGTGACACTTGTGCTTTCGTAAATAGACTCTTCTCTTCTCAGCTCACGACTCAGTGCCTGGACTTGTTGCAAACCTGCCTCGTTATAGAATCACAGATACAGTGTACAGACAGGTACGAGAGGACAGGAGAGGACAGACAGGACAGGAGGGACAGGAGAGGACAGGAGAGGACAGGAGAGGACAGGAGAGGACAGGAGAGACAGGTACGAGAGGACAGGAGAGACAGGGACAGACAGCAGAGGACAGGAGAGGACAGGAGAGGACAGGGACAGGCAGGTACAGACAGGTACATGAGGACAGGAGTGACAGGAGAGGACAGGGACAGACAGGGACAGACAGGTACATGAGGACAGGAGTGACAGGAGAGGACAGGGACAGACAGGTACGAGAGGACAGGAGAGGACAGGAGAGGACAGGAGAGACAGGTACGAGAGGACAGGAGAGACAGGGACAGGCAGGGACAGACAGGTACATGAGGACAGGAGAGGACAGGAGAGGACAGGAGAGACAGGAGAGACAGGGACAGACAGGAGAGAACAGGAGAGGACAGGAGAGACAGGAGAGACAGGGACAGGCAGGGACAGACAGGTACATGAGGAAAGGAGTGACAGGAGAGGACAGGGACAGACAGGTACGAGAGGACAGGAGAGGACAGGAGAGACAGGGACAGACAGGTACGAGAGGACAGGAGAGGACAGGAGAGGACAGGAGAGACAGGGACAGACAGGTACGAGAGGACAGGAGAGGACAGGAGAGACAGGGACAGACAGGTACGAGAGGACAGGAGAGGACAGGAGAGACAGGGACAGACAGGTATGAGAGGACAGGAGAGGACAGGAGAGACAGGGACAGACAGCAGAGGACAGGAGAGACAGGGACAGGCAGGGACAGACAGGTACATGTACAGGAGAACAGAGAGGAGACAGGGAGGACAGGGACAGACAGGACACAGAGAGGACAGGAGAGACAGGGGGACAGACAGGGACAGACAGGAGAGGACAGGGACAGACAGGGACAGACAGGAGAGGACAGGGACAGACAGGGACAGACAGGTACATGAGGAAAGGAGAGACAGGGACAGACAGGTACTGACAGAGACTGAAAGGGACATACAGGAACAAACAAGGACTGAAGGAAAGAGAAAAAAGAGGAGAGAGGGGAGACTGAGGGAGGAGAAAGAGAGGAGAGGAGAGAGAGGAGTGAGAGAGAGGAAAGGGGGAGAGAGAAAGAGAAAAATAGTGAGGAGAGGAGAGGGAGAGAAGAGAGGAGAGAGTAGAGGAGAGAAGAAGAGAGGGAAGGAGAGAGAGAGAGAGAGGAGAGGGAGAGAGTAGAGAAGAGAAAGAAAGGAGAGAGGAGAGAGAGGAAGAGAGAGAGAGAGGAGAGAAGAGCGAGAGGAGAGGAGAGAGAGGAGTGAGGAGAGGAGTGGAGGGAGAAGAGAGAGAGGAGAGGAGGGAGAGAGCAGAGGAGTGAGAAAGCAGAGGACAGAGAGGAGAAAGAGAGAGCAGAGGAGAAGAGAGAACAGAGGGAGGAGGGAGAGAGTAGAGGAGAGAGGAGAAAGAATGCAGAGGAGAGGAGG
>JAIEZT010001318.1:2085812-2103312 GCA_019594935.1 Periophthalmus modestus | reverse complement strand
TTATACAATCTTTAAAATGCATTACCTTCTCTCAAAAACTATGAGCCAGCATCTTTCTGATTTAACAAATGTATTAAAACTACACAGAAAACGCAGCGCGCTTCGGACTGCACTAAGAAACCCGGACCTCTGTGAGATTAGATCCATATCGACCTGTGTGAGGAGAATATAATGCACCAGATCGAGTCCAGGGCAGATACAGAAGCTTTTATCTGAATGGGACCTGTCCTCACCTGCACATCCAGAGGACACAGTGATAAAACGTCCCTGAGAAGAACCATGACGCAGCCCGCCTCTCATTATCAGCCCCTGGAGCTAGCATCACAGTGTTAGCTGTGTTAGCATTAGCCACAGTGGGTTCATGGCTGGAAAGTATGTCAGAGCTGAATATGGGCAGTTTTCTGATATTTTTTTTCTAATCGCTCATGTAATCATTCATCAAATCCCAAATTTTTTTTTTTTTAATATACTATGAGTTAAAGGTGCACTATGGGACTTTTCTGCTGTTTTGCCCCATGTTTTGTGCTATCTGCATGGAATTATGAAGTGTTTTATCCTCTGAGAACCAGGAACTGTGCTGTTAGCATGCTAATGTACATTTTTGGGCTACTCACTTTAGAAACAGAGACAGGAGGTTTTGGAAAAATGAAGGAGAGTCACACATCCACACAGTGAGCTACACCTGCACCTGTGAGGGATCTACACCTGTGAGGGATCTACACCTGTCAGGGATCTACACCTGTCAGAGATCTACACCTGTGAGAGATCTACACCTGTGAGGGATCTACACCTGTCAGGGAGATCTACACCTGGGGTCTACACCTGTCAGGGATCTACACCTGTCAGAGATCTACACCTGTGAGAGATCTACACCTGTGAGGGATCTACACCTGTCAGGGGTCTACACCTGTCAGAGACCTAAACCTGACAGAGATCTACACCTGTGAGGGATCTACACCTGTCAGGGATCTACACCTGTCAGAGATCTACACCTGTGAGAGATCTACACCTGTGAGGGATCTACACCTGTCAGAGATCTGCACCTTTCAGGAATCTACACCTGTCATGGATCTACACCTGTCTGACATCTACATCTGTCATGGTCTGCTCCTGTCAGTGATTTGCTCCTGTCAGTTGCTCCTGTGTGCTCCTGTTTGCTCCTATCTGCTCCTGTTTACTCCTGTCAGTGGTCTACTCCTGTCAGTGGTCTGCTCCTGTCAGTGGTCTGCTCCTGTCAGTTGCTCCTGTCAGTGGTCTGCTCCTGTCAGTGGTCTGCTCCTGTCAGTTGCTCCTGTCAGTAGTCTGCTCCTGTCACCGCGCTGTAGTTATTCTTTATGGTGTCAGAGGAGAGCGCAGATTAAACGTCCCTCTGGTGTCGTCGGTGTAACACATTCAAAAGGCCCGTCTCTCACAGTGACAGTGAAGGACAGAGGCACATCTGCTGCTCTTCACCAAGTGACAGGGACAATTACAGGCCACAGATTAGGCTAATGCAGCTTCTATAAGATATGAACAGCGGTAGAATATTTTTACCTCCATCTGAGCAGCCAAAACACCGAAATGTCTCGACTAATGGGCCAATATTTTGATCTCTCTATCTATTTAAAACTGGTTACCTTTGTCTTTTATGTTGTGTATTGTCTGGGATATTGTTGGGTCCTTGGGCAAGACACTTCACCAACTGATAGCTACAGAAGCAGATTATCGTGGCAACCAGAGCTACGTCCTAACCTCTGTCCCTCCAGACCTATCTCACACTAACCATTTGATGAAATATTACAGATTTAGTCCTATAAGAACTTCTCAGTCTTAATGAACTGAACTGGATGCTTGAAAATTACATATTTAAGATAGTCGCCCTTAGAAACAAACTTATAAAACCAATTATTAGGCACAAATGGACTTGAAAGAGAGAAAAAGTTGTTAAGTTGGTTAGTTTTTGAATTGTGTTATATGCAACACCCCAAACCATCAAAACTGATCAACAATTCTCATTCAGAAATGGCCTTCAAGCATCACATCTGCTTTGAATACTGAGCAGGGTCTGAATACTCGTTTCCACTGCCTCTTGAATCCAGATGTTGCTGTTTACCTTCTTCACTCGTCTATCCTCTCCTCCCTCATCTCCACACCATCAGCCCCGGGCAAAAGCAGTCATTTACCCACTACAGGCCAATCCCCGCGTGTTTTCTTGTTTATCATAAATGTACATGCAAACGCCGTGCATGGAAAGTGGCTAAGCTAATTGAAATGCCAGATGTCCTCCTTGTGCTACCGATGTATTTATTAGCGAACTTGTTGAAAGGGGTGAATGTTAGCGGCACCTCCTCTGGGCTGTGGGCCTGGCCAGCTGTACCCTTCATAGACATAAGCACATAGACTTAGGAGTCACTCTCGAGGTGCACAGCCTGCGGAAGGAGCGAGCGCAGGATTAGCACGAGGTTTGGGATGCCCCCTCTTTATCGCACATGTGCAGTGAGGACTATCTTTGCTCGAGGACTGGTCTATTTTGCATATTTTGGGTTGATGGGAGAAACCGGAGTGATAGGAAACCCACCCGGACTCAAGAAGGACAAGAAGAAGCGCTCGTGCTCAAAGAAAGACAAGGTGCACGGGTGAAGTGTCTTGCCAAAGGACATAACAGTAGTATGTGGTTCAGAGCATAGACTGTATATAGCAAATAGCAAATGCATTAGCTGCTGTGAGCATGAGCGTGTTTCTACCTCAATCGAATCTGGCTCCAATTGACTTTCCATTGAAAAATCATCGCTTCGGTCTTAAAATGTTCATATAAACCTGCTCCACATGATCCTGGTACCATATTTTTCATACATAAGGCGCACCGGATGTGGCTGTGGGTGACGTCGCACACGCTTAGTCCACTTCTTTATACAGTCCATCGGCGCATTAAGCGAAACAAAACAGTCAGATTACGCATCAAGCATGCCCCGATCCCTCTCGTCTTTATCCGAGTCCGTCTCGTCGCTGTTACTTATCTGTTCAGTGATGATTCCGACCTCCTGAAAGCTCGGACGACACTTGAGCCACTGACTCATCTTCTCCTCGTCCATCCAGACTCTTTTGCAAAGTCTTCCTCTTGAAAATGACCATGGGTGGTAGTTTCTGGCCTGAGAACTGAGAACTAGAGCGAAAGATGACTTCTCGTTCCCTGTGGTGCGTATAGATAAATGTTTTCTCGACAGTATGGTTCACGGGGATGTCAAAGGTGAAGAGGATCTCATCCATGTTGGTGATGTGTTCAGCCGGATCTCCTTTTCAGTGATCTTCTTGCCTTTTTGGTGTTCTTACACTCATGTTACTCCGCGAGGTTCTTGACCACAGTAGCCGTAATGCTCCGACAATCCATCAGGCGGTGCGGCTTCGTAGTTTATACGTAATACATAAGGCACACTGGATTATAAAGCATTGCCGATTTTTGAGAAAATTAAAGGATTTTAAGTGCGCCTTATAGCCCGAAAAATACGGTATTTTTATTTTACTATTGTGTCTGTAAATTAATATATGAACATTAATAACAGATGAATGAGGCGCCTTCTTTCCCCAAGGTCACTCCCGCTAGTGTTAGGAACAGGTTTGAATGACACCGTTGCTAAGAGTCTACACCCTGCTAAACGGGCGGGAAGGGGTGTTACCTTCAACAGCCTCACTCGTGATTGGCTCTTTGGTTGCTAGGATACTCCTGGTCAGAATTCCAAATATGGAAATCGGTTCAAAATTCGCCTCTACAGCTGCTCCAGCCTCGATGAGCTTCATTTGACTGGAGCCAAACGCTGTGGGCGACGTCACACTCACTTAGTCCACTTCTTTACACAGGCTATGATTCAGAGCAAGGATCCAATCACCAACCTTCCAATTACAATCACACTAGTCATTATCACTGTTCACTTCCAGAGAATTGCAGAAAAACTGAAGAACTGTAGAGTTATTAAGTGTGATGTCACTTCCAGGTCCAAGGCACGTCGACTGAGTGAAGCTGCTTCCTCTTTTTATCAAAAACACATTTTGTATTAGACACGACTCGCAATCATTTAATACTAGCAACGTTAAAGTGTTATAGAAAAGTTGAGGTGAGAAGCTACTCCAGGCAGTTAGTGAGACATACACACATACGCACAACATCTCTGTAATCTCTGGGCCCATCGAAACGAAACAAAAACAAATCACAAAGTTCAACATCTTCTCTGTCAGTATAAATAAATAGAAGTTATTTTTTTAAATTCACAATGGCTTCAGAAAGCGGTGCCATTATTCATGTCCAAAGCTGTTATTGCTATCAGGTGAAAGGTCAATAATTAGATACGCCGACCCTGTCCTGCTGCATTCTCACATATCACCAAACCCACAGGTGAGTCTGAAGAAAGGCCAGGTGACGGGCGGAGGAGGGATGGGGAGGCAAGGTAAGGTAAGTTTATTTGTACAGCACAATTCATACACAAAGTAATTCAAAGTGCTTTACAGAATAAGAAAAAACATTAAAATCACACAAACTATAACATAAGTAATCACAAATAATCATCATAAATTAACATTAAAACAGAAGAGGCAGAATAAAACCCTTTCAGTCACACGCAGATAAACAGAACTGTTTTGAGCCTGGATTTAAACATTGTCAAAGTCGAGGCCTGTCTCACATCATCAGGAAGAATGATCCAGGTTTTAGCTGCAGAAAACTGAAACACTGATTCAACATGTTTAGTCCTGACTCTGGGACCAGCAGGAGGCCGGTCCTGAAGTCCTCAGAGTGTGAGATGGTTCTTGTGGCTCTCACATGTGGGAGATGTTCTTTGGTTCATGTAGAGACTTGTTCACACTGAGCTGCTTTAAAGTCTCTGAGCCACAGGAGCCAGAGACACAGGACACATGTGTGAAGTACTTCACCTGACACAGGACACATGTGTGAAGTACTTCCTGGTTCTAGTCAGACCCGAGCAGCAGTGTTCTATCTGGATGTACTGTTCTGTCTTAAGGCTCGTTTGGAGAGACCAGTGAGCAGGACGTTACAGTCGTCTAAACTACTGGAGACAAAAGCAGGATAAGTCTCTCTCAAAATCTGGCTTTGACAGTATATGTTTGATTTTTGACATGTTTTTAGATGTTAAAAAGTTGCAGATGTTGTTGACTTGATGTGGTGTTAAAGTTCAAGTCTGAGTCCATTATTACCTCTAGATTTCTAGCCTGATTTGAAGGTTTTAGAGACAGAGACTGGAGGTGACTCTGACACTTTCTCCATGTTTCTGTGACCAAAGACTATGACTTGAGTCTGGTCTGAGTTTAGCTGGAGAAAGTTGTTTTGCCTCCACACACTGATCTGTTGGACACAGAGTGAATCCACTGGTCCATATTCACCTGCTGCAGTGAGACATAGATCTGCCAGTGAGCCTGTTTTCACATCTGCCCTGTATTGGTGAAAAAATATCAAATAAAACACAGATGGTAGCTTTAAACCCTGAGATTAATATTACCGATTTGTGAATCCGCCCCAAACAAATCATGATAAAGGTCAGGTACCTCTTCCATGGCGTTACTGCACATACACCGCACCCCACCATCTGAAAGAAGGTTTGCGACACCCTCTTTATCACCCCAAGTCCAAATGTACACGGGAATTAGCAGCAGTGAAGCCAGAGAAGTTATTATAAGTTGCCCTGAGGCGGCGCTGACAAAACGCACGAGACTAAAATGACATTATTACATTAGCGCGGCTCTATCTCGTGTGTGGATTTGCACAGGAATAGACTAATAGCCTTTCAGTTTCTGCAGAAATCGAAGAGTGCGACAGCAATGATTAGAGTGAGAGTTGATGGTTGGATTCCCGCTCTGAATGCAAACTGGTGTTGTGTCCCTAGGCAAGACACTTCAACCATGCACCTTGCCTACGAAAGAATATGAGCACTCGTGATTAAGAAGCCTTTGTCTGTGGATTTTACATATTTACCAGAAGTCCGGAAGCGATTCTGGGCACTCTGGCTCCCCCCATCCACTTAAAATAAGCATAATGGACTAATCTTCCAGCTAAGATAGTCCAGACGAAGAGATCTGGAGATGGATCCTCACCAAAGACTGTAAAAAGAAGTGGACTAAGGGAGTCTGAGGTGGCCCACAGCGTTTAGCTCCAGTCAAACGAAGCTCACAGAGGTTAGCGCAGTTATAGGGGACAATTTGGAGCCAATTTACATATTTAAAATTCAGATCTCAAGTATCATAGCAACCACAGAGCCAATCCAGAGCGAGAGTGATGAAGGTAACGCCCCTTCCCACCCACACCGCTTGTTTGTCAGGGGGCGGGTGTTTAGCAAATTTGGCTACCTCTGGAAAAGAAAGCGCCTGATTTGTCTGATTAAAGTTCATTTCTTGAGTTACTGTTTATTACAATCGAGAGAATGTGAGTGCTCGCTGGAGGAGCTGGTAGTAGGAAGCTGGGTCGGAGGCTGAGGTGTTCGAACCGGTTGTAGGAAGCTGGGTCGGAGGCGGAGGTGCAAGGTGGGTCCAAGAAACGGGATCTGAAACCAAAAAACAGCCTGAGCCAAGCAGAACTGTACCACGGAGGATACACTGGGGAAAAACCGACGATCTGGCAGCGTGTGGAGAAATCCTCAGCCCCTTTGTGCTCCAGAGGTTGTAGTTTAGTTGCTGATCGGCTGCAGGTGAGTAGTGGGTGGTGCCAGAGTCTCCGCCCAAACACAGAAGCGAGGAGAAAGACAGCACAGAAAACACAGAAAAAACCCAGAATCCTGACAGTTATGGACACAATAGGAAAATAAAAATACACAGATTATGTAGAGAGGGTCAATACGAGCACGAGTCTGATAGTGGAGAGAGGAGCCACAGTTTTTCAATGTAAAGTGAATTGGAGCCAGAGTCGATGAAGTCAGAAGCGTGTCCGTGCTCACTTACAACATGGCGGTTAGCAAGTTAGCTACGTCGGTTTATATATACTGTCTATGGTCCTGAGAGACGGTGAAGGATCGGTCAAATGTAGAGGACAAATTTCCTCCATGGATTAGAAAAGTAAAGAGTTTTTTTTATGTTTCTCTGTGCAAAAAAAAAAACAAAAAAAAAAACTCCAAAAAACATACAAAAATGAAAAAAATGAAAAAAGTGTATCTTTTCTCCAACATGTGCAGCGGGGCTTTAAAAGTGCACTATGCAACTTGTCTAAAATGTTCCACAATATGGCATTAAAATGATCTATGCTACTTTTATTGTCATGGTACTGCCACTAGGTAAAGCTACAAGTCAGATCTGTGGAGAGACAAGCCCACTCACAGTATGAATGTGTATTTTATAAATGATTCTTTTAGCAACAGAAACACCTGAAATTGTATAAATGCAAGATGAGTTTACGGTAATGCCACAGTTTGGGACATTTCTGGCAAAGCGATAACATCAATCTACATCTGCGCTGTATGTTTAATTTAACTTATCTATCTCCATGGAGACAAGCAGATCTGTGAAAAGGCAAGCAAAGTAAAAATGGAAGATGTATGTATTTCAAGATGTTTAATGCCATACTTTGGAACATTCCTGACAAAGCAGTAGCATATATTTAAATAAATGAGAATTGTATGTGTCAGCATTAAATTAATCTATCGCTATGGAGACAAGCAGCTGGTGCCATGTGGTCAAGTTACAAGTCAGATCTGTGGAAACACAAGCTCACTCAGAATAAAAATGTATGTCTTTCAAGGAGTTTAATGCCATAGTTTGGAACATTCCTGCAGGGCAATAACACTATATGTACTGTATCAATGGAGACAAGCAGAGTTACAAGTCAGATCTGTGGAAAGACGAGCCCCTTCACAGTAATGAAAACACCTTAAATTATAAACAGGCAAGACAAATGAGTTTAATGCCATACTGAGGAATATTCCCAGCAGAGCAATAACAGATATACATGGGCACTGTATGTTTCAGCATTAAATTTATCTATCTCCATGGAGACAAGCAGGTGGTACAAGTCAGATCTGTGGAAAGACAAGCCCGCTCACAGTGCTGAAAACACCTTGAATTGTCCACATGCAAGATGGATGAGTTTAATGCCATAAAGCGGAACATTCTTGGCTATAATACTTGAGCAGTGTGTATGTTTCAGATTTCATCATAGACCATAAAAAACGTAAACGGCGGACGCAGCATTCGCCGCTCGCCCATTTAAAGCGACGGGACTGAGGCGTGTCCTGTGGAGTTTACGGCCCGTGGAGTTCTGGAGTTATGAGCGCGTTTCTACATATTCTTCATGTTTTAATCAAAGAGCTTTATGTCCATGTCTGATGATGTACTTCGTTCCAGGAAATAGTCTGATCCCGATCGTAAATATCTGACTCAGCCTTTCAGAGCGTGTTAAATAAAGTCTGTATTTCTCAGATCATGGATGAGTTTAAGCACCATCATAAAGTGGAATTGACTGAAGTGTAAACCAGGAATAAACAGGAAATGGACCGAACTTTTCCAGGATTTTCTACAACGGAATAACTAAGTGTATAGACAGAAATAAGACCAGAATTATGTTAAAACAGATATCGAAGAGTCTAATATTTAACCAGGCTTAACTTGAACTAAATATGGACTAAACCAGGTCAATACTAGGACTAAACCAAGACTAAACCAGGTCTATGTCATTTCCAAACCAGGCTTAAAAGGGACAAAGTGGACAATACTAGGACTAAACCAGGACTAAACCAGGACTAAACCAGGACTAAACCAGAACAAAACCAGAACTAAACCAGAACTAAACCAGGACTAAACCAGGACTAAACCAGGACTATAGCAGGACAGTACTAAGACTAAACTAGGCCTAAACCAGGACCAAACGAGGAATAAACCAGGATCAAACCAGGACTAAATTATGTCAATACTCCGACTAAACCAGAACTAAACCAGAACTAATCCAGGACTGAACCAGGACTAAACCATTACTAAACTGACTAAGCCATGACTAAACCATTTCAATACTCGGACTAAACTAGAAATAAACCAGGACTAAAGCAGGACTGAACCAGGACTAAACCAAATCAATACTAAGATTAAACCAAGATATAAACCAGATCTAAACAAAAATTGTCCAAACGAGAACTAGATTATACACCAGACTAAACCAGGACCAGTAGGACACAATAGTTTCATATGGGATCAGTGGATCTGACAGCTCTACCAGTGATGTTTGTGTCAAGAGCAGGATTCAAACCACCAGGCTTGGCTTAAAATTAACAATATAGATTTTTTTTTTTTTCCAATTTGAGGTGTTTTCAATGCTATAAAATACTTGCCGCAGATCGAACCTGTAACTAGTCTCCAAGATGGTGGAAAATTCCAGGCAAAGCAGTAACATCCTCATGGAGACAAGCAGGCACACCTCGCAAAAGGAAAATTACACATTGCACCTTTAAACATGTCCCAAGTCTCCCACCTACCACCATGTCCAGACACCACATATTGAGACCTTACCTTCATCCCGGTGAGAGCGTGTCCTTCCTCATCATAATCCCCGTCACGTGTGCATGTGGCTCCTGTAGATGTCCGTGGTTCACATGGTGGTACCTCAGCACTTCTGCCCCTGTCAGACGATCATGTGTGTGGACGTGTCTGCTCTGAATATCCAATAACCTGCTCCTCATGAAAGTCAAATGAGCCTCTATCCTCAGGAGGAGGCCGCTCGGCTCCATTTAGGAATCAAACAAGGAATTATGCATTGTCCGCAAACTCAAAGGGGTTTTACTCTGTTCAACGAGGTTCTGCAGAGCTGCACATGTTTTACACGTTTGTTACGGCGAGATTTTGAGATGTTTGGAAATATTTTTGTGATCACACGAGTCATGAAAGTGTCGCTCAAAACTTCGAAGCTGAATCGAATTTTCCTGTTCGCCAAAAAGAGCAGATCGACAGTAGGTTACGTGGATTTTTCTATAGTAGACTCCAGTCAGATTTGGTTTGGTTTATGGGTGGAAGCAGCTCAGTTCGTAGAGTGTTTGAAGGTTGGTGGTTCGAATCCCGCTCTCGACATAAACGTCAGTAGGAGAGCGTCAGATCCACTTGCCCGCAGGTTGGTGATGAACACAAATGAACACAAATGAACACTTCTCAAACATGAACACAGCCTTTACTGTTGTGTCATGGAAAAACCACAGATCTTCTCACAGTTGGATGATGATCAAAAAATCATTTATTTTCCTTCCAGCTCTTTCTGCTGTTTCATCAGATCCACAGTAAATGCTCAGGACTAAAGGCAGTATTATATTCAGATCACACAAAATCATCTTTTTGACGTTTTGTCGTGAAGTGGGGTGTGAGGCGGACCAAAGATGCGGGACTCGGGGCAAGTTTAAGGGTGACAACACAGGTGACGGGAGAACATACGAGGAGCTGGGTGCTGGGGTGCAGGTCAGGGTCCAGAGGTGCAGGGTAGACACGAGACGGGAAACACAGCCGGTACCGGGAGACAGGGTCGGAGGACACAGGCAGGACACAGGCAGGACACGGGCAGGACACGGACAGGAAGCACAGCAGAGACACGAGGACAGAGATGTGAACAGCACGCAGACACACGGTGACAATCAGCAGACGACCTGGCAGAGAGAGCTGGGTCCTGGCTCCTTTTAAGCTCCTGCAGCTGTGTTAATTGCCCTGATGGGCTGCAGGTGTGTGCGGGAGGAGCCAGAGCTCCACCCAGCTCTGGAGTCAGGTGAGGGAGGGAGAGGAGACACAGGAGGCAGGAGCAGGCAGGGATCATGACACGTTTTTAACCATTATATCAATGATCAAAAACAAACCTCTCTTCCTTTTTTCTCATTTTTGGAAGAGGGAGTATTTTACTTTCATGGGGTATTTTACTTCTATTTAAGAGGTGGTATTTTACTTCTATGGGGTATTACGTGCTAACACATCAGACTTCAGAACATAATCACTGTGCACTCATGAAACTACTGCACATCACATCAGGTTTGTGAAGTTGTAGTGCACAGTTTGCATTATGTTTTTGTATATTTCTGCAGAATTGTCATGTGGGAGCATGGGTGACATCAGCTTGTGGGCGGAGCTTTGTACAAAATCTTACAGCTAACCATAAGGAGGGTTTGAATAGGGCCCGGGAGAGATCACTAAATGACTCAAACATGCATGGATTACGTCTAAAACCTTGTCAGACATGTGTTTGATGAGGGAAACAATGTAGAAACTTCTTTAGAATCGATGTGTACTTAAACTCTTTTGCGTACTTGTATATTTTTCTCTGCATTTGACCCATTTCTCCACATGTGAACCTGGTCAGGAGTACCTAGCTGGACACGGGGAGAACATGCAAACTCTACATTATTTCTTAGTCCAGGAATCAAACCCAAAACCTTTCTTCTACAATGACAGTGACTCTCAAACTTTTCACCAAAGAAAAAGATTTGGCTTTCAGAGTAGCACCCAGAACAACTACATGACTGATACTTTTGCAGTGGCATCATGCTGGGGGTTTTACATGTATCTCTATGGCAGAATGTTCAGCAGTAAAGAGTAGCAAACACTAGCAAAACAGTTTTTAGATTGTCTGAAAACTCAAGAAAAAAAATGCAATCTGTGATCAATACGTTCATGGTCCTGTTTGATTTTCCACAAAAAGGTGACAGTGACTAACTGAGAAACTGTTGGCTAATGCTAGCTAGCGCGACGGTAATGTTACTTAAGAGGGGCTTATTCAACAGCGCAGATCAGCTCACCTGTTGTAGTTTCAGTTAAGTCTGTTCTTTACGTTCAGATTGTGTTCAAATAAAGCTCATATTAAAGTCTAGCGCGCTTCAGACAGAGCAGTGCCTACAGTTAGCATCACACTCCCAGAGAACGTTGCTGCAAAGGTTGAATCCAGGTTGAATCTATGGCTGAATCAGGTCTAAAAAAGCGGTTTACATCATTCACTGTAGTTCTAAACAAGACATGAGTACCACCCGAAGGAGCTGGAGTACCACAGTTTGAGAAACACCCAACTATACTTCGCTCAAAACTTTTCGAATCGCCGCATAACAAAACCCCCAACCCGAAACGTTCATGTTCAGGCTTATCTCGACTATCGGCCGTGTCTGCCATTTCTGTCCTGCGTCTAATCTGTGAGGATCTCTGTGCTATTATTCTAAATGTCACCACATTCAAATAAAGAGGAGGGCTGAGCCGACCCAAAGACTTACACTGAATTCAAAATGGCTCCAATCCCCACTTAGCCGCAGAGAGTTTTATTCTCATAACAACCTCCCCCTCTGAAGCTGACAACACCAAAAGAGATTCAGAGTACACGGCAAAATGAAACCAAAGAGGAGGCCATGCATTTTGTACTTCTCCTTTCTGCTCAGAATGTTAATCAGAAATTTAAACAAAAAAAAAATGAAATAGCTAAAAATGTACTACGGAACATTTTGGATGGAGGTCTGACACTCGTTTCGATGGAGAAGTTATGGCTCTGCATGTTCCACTGTCTGGCATTAAGCATATCCTTAAGGAGACCAGCAGGTGGCGCTAAAGTTGCACCAGTGTAGAAGCTCACTCACTCACAGTCAGTGTGTTTAATGCTGTACTGTGGGACATTCTGTGCAAAGCAAACAACGTCTCCATGGAGAATTGAGACCACTGCTATTTTCATTAGCAACAGTAAAAATATAACTTTGGCATGTGTTTTCAAAAAGTCCTCAAAAAGTCCTCAAAAAGTCTTCAAAAAGTCTTCAAAAAGACCTCAAAAAGTCCTCAAAAAGACCTCAAAAAGACCTCAAAAGGACCTCAAAAAGACCTCAAAAAGTCCTCAAGAAGTCCTCAAGAAGTCCTCAAAATGTCCTCAAAAGTCCTCAAAAAGTCCCAAAAAGTCCTCAAAAAAAGTCCTCAAATAGTCCTCAAAAAGTTGCATAGAACAGGAAGCCAGAGGTGAAGTTACAGGTCAGATCCATGGAGAAGCTCACTCACTTACAGTCAGTATGTTTAATGCCGTACTGCGGGACATTCCATTCAAAGGTGTAATGTCTCCAAGCATATTTTTTTTTCCAACGCAATAAAAAGCAATAAAGACGAAATTAATGGAAGCGAGACAGATCTGTTTAATACCATACTGTGTAACATTCATGCCAACACAATCACGTCTCCATGAAACCCGCCTCTCCCAGAAAAAGTTGCACATTTCTGAAGTTCATGACGTCGTTCCTGTAAAATGTTGTGATCCATCATCTTCTGAGCAGCCGTCAAACTCTCATCACAGGAAGCGTCTGAAAGGAAAACAAGGCGAGATAAAAATGTCACGGATTCTTAAGTGACATTTAAATAAACAGATGTGGTTGTCATGGTTACGGTTGGCCGGAGCTAATCTCGGCTACTCTGACTTCAGCGTATCTCCAAAACGATATCTAATACGCTCATTAATGACAGTGGTGTAAGGCATCCTGAAGGTTAAATGCTCTTATTAGCTTTTTTGTCGCTGATGTTCATATAATTGATCCTGTGCAGCTGATGTCGTCAACATTCCCGAGGCTGAGATGCTAAATAAAGGCACTACTCTGTCTGCAGCTGTTACTCAAGTTAGACTTTAATCTTTAACACAATCTGACCTGAAATAACTGACTTATCTAAACTCCAACAGCTGATTTGTGCTGTTAAACAAGTTCCTCTTAAATAATATCACATGACATAACAGCTAGCTAGCGTTAGCATTAGCCAACACGTTTTCAGTTTGTCGCTCTCACCTTTTTGTTGAAAATCAATAAAAGGATCGGACTGATCACAGACTCCTGAAAATGTGCTGTTTCGATTCATTTTGTATTTCCATTTTGTCCTTGACAGCGTTTGCTGATGTATGTGCATTGTGTCACCATGGTAACTGCTGAACATTCCACAGTAGAGCTACATGTAGAACACCCCCAGCGTGATACACAGGAATATATACAGAAATATACACAGAAATAGCCAGAAATAGACACAGAAATACATGGAAATCACACATAAATACACAGAGAAATATACAGAAATACACATAAATACATGGAAATACACAGAATTACACAGGAATACATGGAATACACAGGAATACACACAGAATACCACATACATGGAAATACAGAGGAATACACACAGAATACATGGAAATACACAGAAATACACAGAGAAATATACAGAAACACCAGAAATACACAGGAATACAAAGAACGATACACAGAAATACATGGAAATACACAGAAATACATGGAAATACACAGAAAAACCACAGGAATACACAGGAATACATGGAGATACACAGAAATACACAGGAATACACAGAAATCACGACCACACACGAGTAACGCCAGAGATCATCATTTGCGTAATTTGTTACCAACGCAATGAAAATCTTCTTAAATCTAAAGCTGCTGGACAATATATGCACCAAAAGTACTTTAATTTTTGAGTTTTATTTTGTCAAACTCCAGAATCCTGCAGACATTGTTGTGCATTTGTAGCTGGAAGTTAGATATTGGCTCATATTCAAACTAAATAAGATGAAATTATGTCTTATATTGGCTTATGTTACTCGCCAAATGTAACAAACATAAACCATTTTGTCTGCATCAACTTCAATTTTATTTAATTTAATTTTTTCAGTCCTAGTCACATAACTGGGGCAGAATGTTAATGTCAGGACGAGGCTAAAGGGTTTATATAAAGTCCGTCTCTTCTGGTTAGTACTTTGCTTTAGTCCGTGATTGATCTGCCCCTCGTTCGCCCCTGCCTGCTGTCTGCCTGCGGGGGGCGATACATGAGGCGTGCGGGGGCATCGTCGGGGGGCGGGGGTCTAAAACCACAGGTGTTATGAGTTTTATCAGGACTAATAATGAAGGGCCCCCAGCGTCGTGTTAATCACCTTTATAAAGAGTCCACCCGCGGCACTGGCATCTGACGCCGCGAAGTGAGCCAAAAACAGCGGCGACACGAGAGGGACACGGAATACACAGGAATACATGGAAAAATACACGGAAATACACACAGAAATACACGGGAATACACAGGAATACACGAATACACACGGAGTACACGGAAATACACACAGAAATACACGGAAAACACACAGGAATACACAGGAAGTACACAGGAATACACACAACAGGGAATACACAGGAATAACACACGGAAATACAACACGGAAGAAATACACGGAAGTACACAGGAAAGTATACACGGAAATACACAGGAATAACACGGAAGTACACAGGAATACACGGAAATACACAGGAATACACACGGAAATACACAGGAATACACAGGAAATACACGGAAATACACAGGAATACATGGAAGTACACACAGAATACACAGAAATACACAGGAATACACGGAAAATTACACAGGAATACACACAGAATACACAGGAATACACGGAAATACACAGGAATACACACGGAAATACACAGGAATACACATGGAATGTACACAGGAATACACGGAAAACACAGGAATACACACGGAAATACACAGAAATACATGGAAATACACCCAGGGATATATACAGAAATACACAGATTACACAGTAGATAAACATTAATACATGGAAAATAAGCAGAAATACATGGAAATACATTGAATACACTGAAATAAACAGAAATACACAGGTGGATTTTATTGAGCTGATCTATTTATCTGTATTACTCATTTCTTTAATCCTGTGTGTGTGATTAACTCAGAAACCACCGTGAAGTATCTACAGACTGTGAAGTAGATACTTGTTCTAAGGAGGTAACAGCATTAGAACATGACTTAAAGTAATATAAGCACCCATTTAAAACAGGGAAAAATAATCTTTAAATTTGATGATTTTGTTTGACATAAAACATGGAAAGGTCAGAACTAAATAAGTTAAAACTGGAAGACAAAATCAGTTTGAACTAGTTAAAAACAAACTCAAAATAGGAAAACAACTTTGGACTCATCTTGATATTCCATGTTTTAGTGCCATGTTGAAGAGGCCGGTGCAGTTATGGGGGTGGGGCCGTCAATCTGAACAGAACCCAAATGGAGGCTGTGAAGTTTGAGTTTCCTGTGCCAAGATTTACAGGGACTGAAAGCGAACTCCCGAGCAGAAATACGACAGACACAGAGATGAGATCGTGAATCAGCATCGCACATTTTCCCCACATGAACTTAAAGGCCCTGCGCTACAACAACAGCAACATAGCATGCTAACAGCGCACTTCTTACAATTAAAAACTTAATAACTCGATGCAGGCAGCACACAGCAGACTTTTTCATCTCATGAGTGCTGCTTATCTGTGAGCAAGATAAAAAGCAAAGGAGTTATATCTTGCAGATCAGACATTTTTGGGTGTAAATAGGTATTTTCCCCCCCGTCTTTATCGTAATGTAAAAGCAGAAATTTTAAACTGAGACCGTTGCATGTGAGTATAATTAAATCTAAAATGGACTGGCTGTGTGGAAAACGCTCTTTCTAAAGCTGTGCACACACATTCAAATCATTTATGCATGAATTAGCGACGCGCCCCGAGGGTCTGAGAGAAGAGCGATAAGTTAAAGTGGCAGAAAAAGTTTTAATCTGATTCCCTCTTTTCAGTTGGAAAGTCATGGTGACCGGCTCTCGTGTGCGCCGCAGTCTCTGGTTAAAGCGAACGATACGCACCCTTAAGCTTCACGCGGGGTTTGGCGTTTCAGAGGTCGCTCGTGTTAGCTCTTTGCATTTTGATCGGTTCATGAATGATTGAGTAATCCTCGATGGTCTGATGCATTTAAGGCTGGAGTCCTTCGCAAAAATATTACAGGTTTCAAACTACCCCTGATCTCAGCCCACTGTGTCATCTTCTGTTGCAACTGTTTCTGTGCAGACAAGGACTGACTACGACCCTCTGCCTGTCCAGTGTGATCTGTATGAGTCACGTTTAAAATGAATAAATAGTTAAAGATGAGGCCAGTGGACAGAGAGCCTGCAGGTGGGTTAGAAGGTCCGAGGTCGAGGTCAGAGGTCAGGGGGTTAGGGTTAGGAGACTGCAGGTGGATGTGGACTGTCCACCGTTTACCAAACAAATTAACATAAACTACTTCCCAGAGGAACTTCTAGTTTATAAAGAGACATGTTTGTGTGTACCAATGCTAATGCTAATGCTAATTTTGAAGATGTAATAAATATTAAAGCAGCGGCAGGCACACATGAAGTATTCTTCCAACTGAAAAATAATTGGGTAGTCTTGATTTTTTAATAAAATTGAATTTTAATAAGTTGTTTCTTTGGTTTTCAGGATTTAATGAAAGTGACTGTTAGTTCTTTGAGACTAGTGAGCTAAGCTAGCTGCTCTCTGAACAAACCGAGGGGTCTCCTACATGTAACTTTTAAAAGATGCAAGTTATTTCGAAGCTAAAAACTATGTAACTAAAAATTCGCTGTGGTTCAGTGAGATAATAGGTGAGGGGCGCGGGGCCTGGAAGTTAGGTCCAAGACTCCGCCCAAAGTCTACATCATACATGACAATACTCCAAACTGACAAAACTGATG
>JAIEZT010001318.1:2016316-2085712 GCA_019594935.1 Periophthalmus modestus | reverse complement strand
GTCCCTAACTCCTGGAGACAATGCAGGATAAATCTCTCTCAAAGTCTGTGATTTGGACAGTATATATTTGATTTTTGTTGACTTTTTGCACATGTTGTTGATTTAGATGTGTTAAAAAGTCGAGTTCTATTACAGTGAGTTGTGTTATTTGAGGTTGGTGGATTTAAAAGTTTCAAGTCTTATGCCATTATTTCCTCTAGATTTTTCTAGCCTATTTGAAGGTTTTAGAGAGAGAGAGTGGAGTGTGACTCTGAGCCCTTTCTCCACTGGTTTCTGTTGGACAACAGACTATGACTGTGAGCCTTGTCTGTAGTTTAGCTGGAGAAAGTTGTTTTTGACCTTCCACACACTCTGATCTGTTTGGACCACAGTGTCAGAAGTGATGAATTCCACTGGTCCATATTCACGAGCCAACTGCTGCAGTGAGACAGTTGATCTGCCAGTGAGGTGGCCTGTTTTCCACATCTGCCCTGTATACTGTGTGACAAAAAATATATCAAATACAAAACACTGACACGATTGTACTTTTAACATACCCTTCTATATTTAATATTTACCGATTTGTGATTTAATCCGTCCCAAACAAATCATGATAAAGGTCAGGTACCTCTTCCATGGCGTTTACTTGCATACATACACCGCACCATCTGAAAGAAGGTTTGCGACACCGCTCTTTATCACCCCAAGTCCAAATGTACACGGGAATTAGCAGCAGTGAAGCCAGAGAAGTTATTATAAGTTGCCCTGAGGCGGCGCTGACAAAACGCACGAGACTAAAATGACATTATTCGAACATTAGCGCGGCTCTATCTCGTGTGTGGATTTGGCACAGGAATAGACTAATAGCCTTTCAGTTTCTCCTGGCAGAAATCGAAGAGTTGCGACAGCAATGATTAGAGTGAGAGTTGATGGTTGGATTCCCGCTCTGATGCAAACTGGTGTTGTGTCCCTAGGCAAGACACTTCAACCGATGTGCACCCTTGCCTTCGTATAATATGAGAACTTCGTGATTAAGTAGCCTTTGTCTGTGGATTTTACATATTTTACCTCCCCAGAAGTCCGGAAGCGATTCTGGGCACTCTGGCGTCCCCCATCCACGTAAAATAAGCATAGATATGGACTAATCTTCCAGCTAAGAATAGGTCCAGACGAAGACGGGATCTGGAGATGGAGCCTCATCACCAAAGACTGTAAAAAGAAGTGGACTAGCTACGGGAGTCTGAGGTCGCCCCACAGAGGCGTTTTTAGCTCCAGTCAAACGAAAGCTCACAGAGGTTAGCGCAGTTATATGGGACAATTTGGAGCCAATTTACACAATTATTAAAATTCAGATCTCTAAGTATCATAGCAACCACAGAGCCAATCCAGAGCGAGAGTGATGAAGGGTACGGTCGCCCCTTCCCACCCACACCGCTTGTTTGTCAGGGGGCGGGTGTTTTAGCAAATTTGGCTACCTCTGGAAAGAAAGCGCCTGATTTGTCTGATTAAAGTTCATTTCTTGAGTTACTGTTTATTACAATCGAGAGAATGTGAGGGGCTCGTCTGGAGGAGCTGGTAGTAGGAAGCTGGGTCGGAGGCTGAGAGGTGTCGAACCGGGTTGTAGGGAAGCTGGGTCGGAGGCGGAGGTGCAAGGTGGGTCCAAGAAACGGGATCTGAAACCAAAAAACAGCCTGAGCCAAGCAGAACTGTACACGGAGGATACACTGGGGAAAAACCGACGATCTGGCAGCGTGTGGAGAAAATCCTCAGGCCCCTTTGTGCTCCCAGAGGTTGGTAGTTTAGTTGCTGATTGCTGATCGGCTGCAGGTGAGTAGTGGGTGGTGCCAGAGTCTCCGCCCAAACACAGAAGCGAGGAGAAAGACAGCACAGAAAAACACAGAAAAAAAACCAGAATCCTGACAGTTATGGACACAATAGGAAAAATAAAAATACACAGATTATGTAAAGAGGGTCAATACGAGCATGAGTCTGATAGTGGAGAGAGGAGCCACAGTTTTTCAATGTAAAGTGAATTGGAGCCAGAGTCGATGAAGTCAGAAGCGTGTCCATGCTCACTTACAACATGGCAGTTAGCAAGTTAGCTACATCGGTTTATATATACTGTCAATGGTCCTGAGTGACGGTGAAGGATCGGTCAAATGCAGAGGACACATTTCCTCCATGGATTAGAAAAGTAAAGAGTTTTTTTTTATGTTTCTCTGTGCAAAAAAAAACAACCGAAAAAAAAAAAAAGTATCTTTTGTCCAACATGTTAATGCAGCGGGGCTTTAAAAGTGCACTATGCAACTTGTCTAAAATGTTCCACAATATGGCATTAAAATGATCTATGCTACTTTTATTGTCATGGTACTGCCACTAGGTAAAGCTACAAGTCAGATCTGTGGAGAGACAAGCCCACTCACAGTATGAATGTGTATTTTATAAATTATTCTTTTAGCAACAGAAACACCTGAAATTGTGTAAATGCAAGATGAGTTTACAGTAATGCCACAGTTTGGGACATTTCTGGCAAAGCGATAACATCAATCTACATCTGCGCTGTATGTTTAATTTAACTTATCTATCTCCATGGAGACAAGCAGATCTGTGAAAAGGCAAGCAAAGTAAAAATGGAAGATGTATGTATTTCAAGATGTTTAATGCCATACTTTGGAACATTCCTGACAAAGCAGTAGCATATATTTAAATAAATGAAAATTGTATGTGTCAGCATTAAATTAATCTATCGCTATGGAGACAAGCAGCTGGTGCCATGTGGTCAAGTTACAAGTCAGATCTGTGGAAACACAAGCTCACTCAGAATAAAAATGTATGTATTTCAAGGAGTTTAATGCCATAGTTTGGAACATTCCTGCAGGGCAATAACACTATATGTACTGTATCAATGGAGACAAGCAGAGTTACAAGTCAGATCTGTGGAAAGACGAGCCCCTTCACAGTAATGAAAACACCTTAAATTATAAACAGGCAAGACAAATGAGTTTAATGCCATACTGAGGAATATTCCCAGCAAAACTATAACATAGATCTACATGAGCACTGTATGTTTCAGCATTAAATTTATCTATCTCCATGGAGACAAGCAGGTGGTACAAGTCAGATCTGTGGAAAGACAAGCCCGCTCACAGTACTGAAAACACCTTGAATTGTCCACATGCAAGATGGATGAGTTTAATGCCATAAAGCGGAACATTCTTGGCTGTAATACTTGAGCAGTGTGTATGTTTCAGATTTCATCATAGACCATAAAAAACGTAAACGGCGGACGCAGCATTCGCCACTCGCCCATTTAAAGCGACGGGACTGAGGCGTGTCCTGCGGAGTTTACGGCCCGTGGAGTTCTGGAGTTATGAGCGCGTTTCTACATATTCTTCATGTTTTAATCAAAGAGCTTTATGTCCATGTCTGATGATGTACTTCGTTCCAGGAAATAGTCTGATCCCGATCGTAAATATCTGACTCAGCCTTTCAGAGCGTGTTAAATAAAGTCTGTATTTCTCAGATCATGGATGAGTTTAAGCACCATCATAAAGTGGAATTGACTGAAGTGTAAACCAGGAATAAACAGGAAATGGACAGAACTTTTCCAGGATTTTCTACAACAGAATAACTGAGTGTATAGACAGAAATAAGACCAGAATTATGTTAAAACAAATATCGAAGAGTCTAATATTTAACCAGGCTTAACTTGAACTAAATATGGACTAAACCAGGTCAATACTAGGACTAAACCAAGACTAAACCAGGTCTATGCCATTTCCAAACCAGGCTTAAAAGGGACAACTTGGACAATACTAGGACTAAACCAGGACTAAACCAGAACAAAACCAGGACTAAACCAGGACTAAACCAGAACAAAACCAGGACTAAACCAGGATTAAACCAGGACTAAACCAGAACAAAACCAGGACTAAACCAGGACGAAACCAGAACAAAACCAGGACTAAACCAGGACTAAACCAGGTCAATACTAGGACTAAACCCGGACTAAACCAGAACAAAACCAGGACTAAACCAGGACTGAACCAAGACTAAACCAGGTCAATACTAGGACTAAACCAGGACTAAACCAGAACAAAACCAGGACTAAACCAGGACTAAACCAGAACAAAACCAGGACTAAACCAGGACTGAACCAAGACTAAACCAGGTCAATACTAGGACTAAACCAGGACTAAACCAGAACAAAACCAGGACTAAACCAGGACCAAACCAGGACTAAACCAGGACTGAACCAAGGACTAAACCATTTCAATACTCGGACTAAACTAGAAATAAACCAGGACTAAACCAGGACTGAACCAGGGCTAAACCAGGACTAAACTGGGACTAAACCATGTCAATACTCGGACTAAACCAGGACTAAACCAGGACTGAACCAGGACTAAACCAGGACTAAACCGGGACTAAGCCAGGACTAAACCAAGTCAATACTAAGAGTAAACCAAGATATAAACCAGATCTAAACAAAAATTGTCCAAACTAGAACTAGATTATACACCAGACTAAACGAGGACCAGTAGGACACAATAGTTTCATATGGAGGTCAGTGGATCTGACAGATCTACCAGTGATGTTTGTGTCAAGAGCGGGATTCGAACCACCAGGCTTGGCTTAAAATTAACAATATAGATTTTTTTTTTCCAGTTTGAGGTGTTTTCAATGCTATAAAATACTTGCCGCAGATCGAACCTGTAACTAGTCTCCAAGATGGTGGAAAATTCCAGGCAAAGCAATAACATCCTCATGGAGACAAGCAGGAGCACCTCCCAATGGAAAATTACACATCGCACCTTTAACATGTCTAAATCCCCAAGTATCCCACGTACCACCATGTCCAGACACCACATATTGAGAACCTTACCTTCATCCCAGTGAGAGCGTGTCCTTCCTCATCATAATCCCCGTCACGTGTGCATGTGGCTCCTGTAGATGTCCGTGGTTCACATGGTGGTACCTCAGCACTTCTGCCCCTGTCAGACGATCATGTGTGTGGACGTGTCTGCTCTGAATATCCAATAACCTGCTCCTCATGAAAGTCAAATGAGCCTCTATCCTCAGGAGGAGGCCGCTCGGCTCCATTTAGGAATCAAACAAGGAATTATGCATTGTCCGCAAACTCAAAGGGGTTTTACTCTGTTCAACGAGGTTCTGCAGAGCTGCACATGTTTTACACGTTTGTTACTGTGAAATTTTGAGATTTTGAAACATTTTTGTGATCACACGAGTCATGAAAGTGTCATTCAAAACTTCGAAGCTGAATCGAATTTTCCTGTTTGCCAAAAAGAGCAGATCAACAGTAGGTTACGTGGATTTTTCTATAGTAGACTCCAGTCAGATTTGGTTTGGTTTATGGGTGGAAGCAGCTCAGTTCGTAGAGTGTTTGAAGGTTGGTGGTTCGAATCCCGCTCTCGACATAAACGTCATTAGGAGAGCGTCAGATCCACTTGCCCGCAGGTTGGTGATGAACACAAATGAACACAAATGAACACTTCTCAAACAAGAACACAGCCTTTACTGTTGTGTCTTGGAAAAACCACAGATCTTCTTACAGTTGGATGATGGGATCAAAAAATCATTTATTTTCCTTCCAGCTCTTTCTGCTGTTTCATCAGATCCACAGTAAATGCTCAGGACCAGAGGCAGTATTATATTCAGATCACACAAAATCATCTTTTTGACGTTTTGTCGTGAAGTGGGGTGTGAGGCGGACCAAAGATGCGGGACTCGGGGCAAGTTTAAGGGTGTTTATTAACAGAACAAGACAAGTGACGGGAGAACATACGAGGAGCTGGGTGCTGGGGTGTAGGTCAGGGTCCAGAGGTGCAGGGTAGACACGAGACGGGAAACACAGCCGGTACCGGGAGACAGGGTCAGAGAACACAGGCAGGACACGGACAGGACACGGGCAGGACACGGGCAGGACACGGGCAGGACACGGGCAGGACACGGGCAGGTAGCACAGCAGAGACACGAGGACAGAGATGTGAACGGCACGAAGACACACGGTGAAGATCAGCAGACGGACGATCAGACGACCTGGCAGAGAGAGCTGGGTCCTGGCTCCTCTTATCCTCCTGCAGCTGTGTTAATTGCCCTGATGGGCTGCAGGTGCGTGTGGGAGGAGCCAGGGCTCCACCCAGCTCTGGAGTCAGGTGAGGGAGGAGGAGAGGAGACACAGGAGGCTGGAGCAGGCAGAAATCATGACACATTTTTAACCATTATATCAATGATCAAAAACAAACTACCTCTCTTCCTTTTTTCTCATTTTTGGAAGAGGGAGTATTTTACTTCCATGGGGTATTTTACTTCTACGGGGTATTTAAGAGGTGGTATTTTACTTCTATGGGGTATTAAAGAGGGGGTATTTTACTTCTATGGGGTATTATGTGCTAACACATCAGACTTCAGAACATAATCACTGTGCACTCATGAAACTACTGCACATCACATCAGGTTTGTGAAGTTGTAGTGCACAGTTTGCATTATGTTTTTGTATATTTATGTAGAATTGTCATGTGGGAGCATGGGTGACATCAGCTTGTGGGCGGAGCCTTGTACAAAATCTTACAGCTAACCATAAGGAGGGTTTGAATAGGGCCCGGGAGAGATCACTAAATGACTCAAACATGCATGGATGACGTCTAAAACCTTGTCAGACATGTTTTTGATGAGGGAAAAATGTAGAAACTTCTTTAGAATCGATGTGTACTTAAACTCTTTTGCGTATATTCTTTCTCTGCATTTGACCCATTTCTCCACATGTGAACCTGGTCAGGAGTACCTAGCTGGACACAGGGAGAACATGCAAACTCTACATTGTTTCTTGGTCCGGGAATCAAACCCAAAAACTTTCTTCTACTATGACAGTGACTCTCAAACTTTTCACCAAAGAAAAGATTTGGCTTTCGGAGTAGCACCAGAACAACTACATGACTGATACTTTGCAGTGGCATCATGCTGGGGGGTTTTACATGTATCTCTATGGCAGAATGTTCAGCAGTAAAGAGTAGCAAACACTAGAAAACAGTTTTTAGATTGTCTGAAAACTCAAGAAAAATGCGATCTGTGATCAATATGTTCCTGGTCCTGTTTGATTTTCCACAAAAAGGTGACAGTGACTAACTGAGAAACTGTTGGCTAATGCTAGCTAGCGCGACTGTAATGTTACTTAAGAGGGGCTTATTTAACAGCGCAGATCAGCTCACCTGTTGTAGTTTCAGTTAAGTCTGTTCTTTACGTTCAGATTGTGTTCAAATAAAGCTCAAATTAAAGTCTAGCTTGATTCAGAGCGCTTCAGACAGAGCAGTGCCTACAGTTAGCATCACACTCCCAGAGAATGTTGCTGCAGAGTATCAATAGAACTATTCCAGGTTGAATCTATGGCTGAATCAGGTCTAAAAAAGCGGTTTACATCATTCACTGTAGTTCTAAACAAGACATGAGTACCACCCGAAGGAGCTGGCGTACCACAGTTTGAGAAACACCCAACTAGACTTTGCTCAAAACTTTTCGAATCGCCGCATAACAAAACCCCCAACCCGAAACGTTCATGTTCAGGCTTATCTCGACTATCGGCCGTGTCTGCCATTTCTGTCCTGCGTCTAATCTGTGAGGATCTCTGTGCTATTATTCTAAATGTCACCACATTCAAATAAAGAGGAGGGCTGAGCCGACCCAAAGACTTACACTGAATTCAAAATGGCTCCAATCCCCACTTAGCCGCAGAGAGTTTTATTCTCATAACAACCTCCCCCTCTGACGCTGACAACACCAAAGAGATTCAGAGTACACGGGGCAAATGAAACCAAAGACGAGGCCATGCATTTTGTTACTTCTCCTTTCTGCTCAGAATGTTAATCAGAAATTTAAACAAAAAACAAAATGCCTGCAGGAAAGTGGTTTGAAATAGCTAAAGGTGTACTACGGAACATTTTTGGATGGAGGTCTGACACTCGTTTCGATGGAGAAGTTATGGCTTTGCATGTTCCACTGTCTGGCATTAAACATATCCTTAAGGAGACCAGCAGGTGGCGCTAAAGTTGCATCAGTGTAGAGGCGAGCTCACTCACAGTCAGTATGTTTAATGCCGTACTGTGGGACAGTCTGTGCAAAGCAATAATGTCTCCATGGAGAATTGTGACCATTGCTATTTTCATCATCACCAGTCAAAATATAACTTTGGGTTGTGTCCTCAAAAAGACCTCAAAAGTTCTCAAAAAGTCCTCAAAAAGTCTTCAAAAAGTCTTCAAAAAGACCTCAAAAAGTCCTCAAAAAGACCTCAAAAAGTCCTCAAAAAGTCCTCAAAAAAGTCCTCAAAAAGACCTCAAAAAGTCCTCAAAAAGTCCTCAAATGTCCTCAAAAAAGCCTCAAAAAGTCCTCAAAAAGTCCTCAAAAAGTCTTCAAAAAGTCCTCAAAAAGAACTCAAAAAGTCCTCAAAAAAGTCCTCAAAAAGTCCTCAAAAAGACCTCAAAAAGTCCACAAAAAGACTTCAAAAAGTCCTCAAAAAAGTCCTCAAAAAGTTGCATAGAAAAGGAAGCCAGAGGTGACGTTACAGGTCAGATCCATGGAGAAGCGAGCTCACTCACAGTCAGTATGTTTAATGCCGTACTGTGGGACATTCCAAGCAAAGCAATAATGTCTCCATGGAGATTTGTGACCTCTGCCATAATCATTATCAACAAAGTAAATATAATATCTTCAGAATGAGAAAAAGTCTTTAAAGTCTTTCATATAACAGGAAGCTACAGGTCAAGTTACAGGTCAGATCTGTGGAGAAGCGAGCTCACTCACAATCAGTATGTTTAATGCCGTACTGTGGGACATTCCATGCAAAGCTGTAACGTCTCCAAGCATTTTTTTTTTTTTTCAACGCAATAAAAAGCAAATAAAGACGAAATGAAATGGAAGCGAGACAGATCTGTTTAATACCATACTGTGTAACATTCCTGCCAACACAATCACGTCTCCATGGAAACCCGCCTCTCCCAGAAAAAGTTGCACATTTCTGAAGTTCATGACGTCGTTCCTGTAAAACGTTGTGATCCATCATCTTCTGAGCAGCTGTCAAACTCTCATCACAGGAAGCGTCTGAAAGGAAAACAAGGCGAGATAAAAATGTCACGGATTCTTAAGTGACATTTAAATAAACAGACGCGGTTGTCATGGTTACGGTTGGCCGGAGCTAATCTCGGCTACTCTGACTTCAGCGTATCTCCAAAACGATATCTAATACGCTCATTAATGACAGTGGTGTAAGGCATCCTGAAGGTTAAATGCTCTTATTAGCTTTTCTGTCGCTGATGTTCATATAATTGATCCTGTGCAGCTGATGTCGTCAACATTCCCCGAGGCTGAGATGCTAAATAAAGGCACTACTCTGTCTGCAGCTGTTACTCAAGTTAGACTTTAATCTTTAACACAGTCTGACCTGAAAGAACTGACTTATCTAAACTCCAACCGCTGATTTGTGCTGTTAAAACAAGTTCCTCTTAAATAATATCACATGACATAACAGCTAGCTAGCGTTAGCATTAGCCAACACGTTTTCAGTTTGTCGCTCTCACCTTTTTGTTGAAAATCAAAAAAAGCATCGGACTGATCACAGACTCCTGAAAATGTGCTGTTTCGATTCATTTTGTATTTCCATTTTGTCCTCGACAGCGTTTGCTAATGTGCATTGTGTCACCATGCTAACTGCTGAACATTCCACAGTAGAGCTACATGTAGAACACCCCCAGCGTGATACACAGGAATACACACAGAAATATACACAGAAATACACAGAATTACACAGGAATACACACAGAAATACACAGAAATACACAGGAATACATGGAAATACACAGGAATACACAGAGAAATATACAGAAATACACAGAAATACATGGAAATACACAGAAATACACAGAGAAATATACAGAAATACACAGAAATACACAGGAATACACACAGGAATACACAGAAACACACAGAAATACATGGAAATACACAGAAATACATGGAAATACACAGAAAAACACAGGAATACACAGGAATACATGGAGATACACAGAAATGCACAGGAATACACGGAAATCACGACCACACACGAGTAACACCAGAGATCATCATTTGCGTAATCGGTTACCACGCAATGAAAATCTTCTTAAATCTAAAGTTCTGCTGGACAAATATGCACCAAAAGTACAGCGGGCCACAACAGTTACAATTTAATTTTAGTTTTATTTCGTCAAACTCCAGAAATCCTGCAGACATTGTTGTGCATTAGAAGCTGGAAGTTAGATATTGGCTCATATTCAAACTAAATAAGATGAAATTATGGTCTTATATTGGCTTATGTTACTCGCCAAATGTAACAAACATAAACCATTTGTCTGCATCAACTTCAATTTTAATTTAATTTAATTTTTTCAGTCGAAGTCACATAAATGGGGCAGAATGTTAATGTCAGGACGAGGCTAAAGGTTCTGTATAAAGTCCGTCTCTTCTGGTTAGTACTTTGCTTTAGTCCGTGATTGATCTGCCCCTCGTGCCCCTGCCTGCTGTCTGCCTGCGGGGGGCGATACTGAGCGGCGTCGGGGGGGCGGGGGTCTAAAACCACAGGTGTTATGAGGTTTATCAGGACTAATAATGAAGGGCCCCCAGCGTCGTGTTAATCACCTTTATAAAGAGTCCACCCGCGGCACTGGCATCTGACGCCGCGAAGTGAGCCAAAAACAGCGGCGACACGAGAGGGACACGGGAATACACAGGAATACATGGAAGTACACACAGAATACACACGGAAATACACGGAAATACACGGAAATACACAGGAATACACACAGAAATACACACGGAAATACACACAGAAATACACACGGAAATACACACAGAAATACACACAGAATACATACAGAAATACACAGGAATACACACAGAAATACACACGGAAATACACACAGAAATACACACAGAATACATACAGAAATACACAGGAATACACGGAAAAATACACGGAAATACACACAGAAATACACGGGAATACACAGGAATACACGGAAATACACACGGAGTACACGGAAATACACACAGAAATACACGGAAATACACAGGAATACACAGGAAGTACACAGGAATACACACAGAAATACACAGGCATACACGGAAATACACAGGAATACACACGGAAATACACAGGAATACACGGAAGTACACAGGAATACACGGAAATACACAGGAATACACGGAAATACACAGGAATACACGGAAGTACACAGGAATACACGGAAATACACAGGAATACACGGAAATACACAGGAATACACGGAAGTACACAGGAATACACGGAAATACACAGGAATACACGGAAGTACACAGGAATACACGGAAATACACAGGAATACACTGAAATACACAGAAATATACAGGTGGATTTTATTGCTCTGATTTATTTATCTGTATTACTCATTTATTTAATCCTGTGTGTGTAACTCAGAACCACCGTGAAGTATCTACAGACTGTGAAGTAGATACTTGTTCTAAGGAGGTAACAGCATTAGAACATGACTTAAAGTAATATAAGCACCATTAAAACAAGGGAAAAATAATCTTTAAATTTTATGATTTTGTTTGACATAAGAACAAACATGGAAAGGCCAAAAATGGGTTGAACTAAATAAGTTAAAACTGGAAGACAAAATCAGTTTGAACTAGTTAAAACAACTCAAAATAGGAAAACACTTTGGACTCATCTTGATATTCCATGTTTTAGTGCCATGTTGAAGAGGCCGGTGCAGTTATGAGGCCGTCAATCTGAACAGAACCAAAATGGAGGCTGTGAAGTTTGAGTTTCCTGTGCCAAGATTTACAGGGACTGAAGCGAACTCCAGAGCAGAAATACGACAGACACAGAGATGAGAATCGTGAATCAGCATCGCACATTTTCCCCACATGAACTTAAAGGCCCTGCGCTACAACAACAGCAACTAGCATGCTAACAGCGCACTTCTTTACAATAAAACACTTAATAAATCGATGCAGGCAGCACACAGCAGACTTATTTTCATCTCAAGAGCTGCTTATCTGTGCGCAAGATAAAGAGCAAAGGAGTTATATCTTGCAGATCAGACATTTTTGGTGTAAATGGGTATTTTCTCCGTCTTTATCGTACTGTAAAAGCAAAATTTTAAACTCAGACCGTTGCATGTGAGTATAATTAAATCTAAAATGGACTGGCTGTGTGGAAACGCTCTTCTAAAGCTGTGCACACATTCAGATCATTTATGCATGAATTAGCGACGCGCCCGAGGGTCTGAGAGAGCGATAAGTTAAAGTGGCAGAAAACAGTTTAAATCTGATCTCCTCTTTTCAGTTGGAAAGTCAGGTACCGGCTCTCGTGTGCGCCGCCGTCTGTTAAAGCGACACGTTACGCACCATTAAGCTTCACGGGGTTTGGCGTTACAGAGGTCGCTCGTGATTAGCTTTTGCATTTTGATCGGTTCATGCATGTTTGAGTAATCCTCGATTGTCCTGCATTTAAGGCTGGAGTCCTTCGCAAAATTACAGTTTTCAACTACCCCCTGACTCCGCCCACTGCTCCGTCCTTATTTTGCAACTGTCTCTGTGCAGAACAATGACCTACGACCTCTGCCTGTCCAGTTTTATCTGTATGAGTCACGTTAAAATGAATAAATATTAAAGATGAGGCAGTGGACAGAGAGCTGCAGGTGGGTTAGAGGTCAGAGGTCAGAGGTCAGAGGTCAGGGGGTTAGGGTTAGAGAGCTGCAGGTGGATGTGACTGTCACGTTACCACACAAATTAAAATAACTACTTCACCAGAGACACTTCTTAGTTTATAAAGAGACATGTTTGTGTGTCAATGCTAATGCTAATGCTAATTTTGAAGCATAATAAATATTAAAGCAGCGGCACACACTGAAGTATTCTCCAAATAAAAATAATTGGGTAGTCTTTATTTTAATAAATTTGAATTTTAATAAGTTGTTTCTTTTGTTTTTCAGATTTTAATGAAAGTGACTGTTAGCTTTGAGACTCAGTGAGCTAGCTAGCGTGCTCCTCTGAACAAACTCGACTGGGTCATACATGTAACTTTAAAATATGAAGTTATTTTTCGAAGCTAAAAACATGTAACTAAAAATCTGCTGTGTTCTACAGTGAGATAATAGTGTGAGGGGGCGGGGCCTGTGAGTTAGGTCCAAGACTCCGCCCACAAGTCTACATCATCCATGACAATACTCAAACTGACAAACCTGATGTGACGCAGTAGTTTCATTAGCGGGACGCAGCTGATTGTGTTGTGATAGTGCTCTGAAGGGGGGCGACTTAGCACCGAGAGCAAAGGAAACATAGTGATCAAAATATCCTGCACATTTGTAGCCACAGCTGCCCCGATCACTCATGCGAAAAGCACATTTTTATGGCAATAGTGGGTGAAGTGTTTTGCCCAAGGACACAAAAACTGCACAGCACAGAACCACCAATCATCTGGTAACATGGCACCTGCTCAACTACCTGAGAGCTGACCTTTAGTCTGACGACACACTTATATAACAGTGTGAGGGGAAATGGTCAAATGAAGCACAAAGCCCTGGGTCCTGAGGAAGAGGAAGATGAGACGGATTAAGAAGAATCAGACACAAAGATCCAATAATCCACCTCTGATTTTATACATTTCACCACATTCACAAAAATACATGTCGACGCTGTTTAAACATGTCAGATTCTCACGTTTCTGGAGGATGCACTTCACCTGTTTGATTCCACGGAAATATAAAGTTAAAACCAGACTTTGGAACATTCTCCTTGGAGTTTTATGCCATACTGTGGAATATTATAGCCAAAGAACAACATCTCCATGGAAACGAGCAGCTTAAAGACTCAGGTTTGTGGAGCTGTTTTTCACTGCAATAAACTCAACCGAAATGAAAAAAAAAAGATTTTATTCATCTACTTTTGGCTAAATGTTACATACTGTGGCTTTAACATATATTTAAAATAGATAATCTGAAAATTGTATATATTTTTAAGTATTTGATTTGGACGAACATACATTTTTATTCAGTATTTTTCCATCTTCAAAACACTCAAAGCTCTTTACATCGAGAAACCGCTCACACATCCACACATTCACACAAGTGTCTTGCCCAAAGACACAACGACAGTATTCATCTGTGGGAGCTGGAATCGCACCATCAACCTGTGAGTCAGTGGATCTGACGCTCGACCAATGATGTTTATGTGGAGAGTGGGATTCAAACAAAACCTTCAGATCAGCGGAAAAATGAAACTGAGAAAATGCTGTGAAAGATGAAGAGGTTGTATTTTTTAGACTTTTTTTTCTTCTTATTTAGCTGCTTTTACCAAACACTGTGTGATGTAAAGAACATTTATCTGAAAACAATAAGATCATGTACAGAATCTATAATACCTCCTCTTTAATACTCCATAGAAGTCAATACCTCCTCTTTAATACTCCATAGAAGTAAATACCTCCTCTTTAATACCCCATAGAAGTAAATACCTCCTCTTTAATACCCCATAGAAGTAAAATACCTCCTCTTTAATACTCCATAGAAGTAAAATACCTCCTCTTTAATACCCCTCTCTTTAACTGAGTTTGTAAGACTTCAGTAGATTGATCTTACGTCCAAACAATTCCTAAAGGAATCGAATCTCGGGAATCGGAGCCGCTGCAGTCACACGGGGCAGATCTGTGTGGAGTCCAGCCTTCCTCGTGTTGCCGTGACGATCCTGTTAAATGTCCCAGTGTAAAGCTTTGATAATAGGATCAGAGCGGCTCAATAATGTCGTCAGTGTAATGAGTCGTATCTGTGAGGGACTGACCTTGAACGAGGAGCCGATCAAAGCGAAGACACGGCTCCTCGTTCAAAGAGCCGCTACATGCACTGGGTCGATATGAGGTAGATATACTTCAGGTTACTTCACACGGTATTTAAAAATAATACACGAAATAAGCCTAAAAAAGTTGTGATTTCAAGCAAAAAGCAAATATAAGAAACAAACCAACATCCATAAATGTCAACCCTGTTTAAAATGAAAGTTTATATTGTTTTCTCACCTTTTTTATTCACTTACTTATGTTTTATGGGCAACAGTATCTCAGCTGGTGGAGTTTATCCACTCAAGGTTGACGGTTCGAATCCTACTTTTTATGCTAAAGCCACATTATGTAACTTTTAGCCAAAAACAGGCTAAAATGAATCATATTTGTTTGTTTTTTGTTCTTTTTTTATAATTTCAGTTGAGTTTATTGCAGTGAAAAACAGCTCCACAAACCTGAGTCTTTAAGCTGCTCGTTTCCATGGAGATGTTGTTTCTTTGGCTATAATATTCCACAGTATGGCGTAAAACTCCAAGGAGAATGTTCCAAAGTCTGGTTTTAACTTTATATTTGCGTGGAATCAAACAGGTGAAGTGCATCCTCCAGAAACGTGAGAATCTGACATGTTTAAACAGCGTCGACATGTATTTTTGTGAATGTGGTGAAATGTATAAAATCAGAGGTGGATTATTGGATCTTTGTGTCTGATTCTTCTTAATCCGTCTCATCTTCCTCTTCCTCAGGACCCAGGGCTTTGTGCTTCATTTGACCATTTCCCCTCACACTGTTATATAAGTGTGTCGTCAGACTAAAGGTCAGCTCTCAGGTAGTTGAGCAGGTGCCATGTTACCAGATGATTGGTGGTTCTGTGCTGTGCAGTTTTTGTGTCCTTGGGCAAAACACTTCACCCACTATTGCCATAAAAATTTGCTTTTCGCGTGAGTGATTGGTGTTGGACAGAGATCTTGTAGACATCATTGGTTGAGCTGTCAGATCCACTAAGCCACAAGTTGACGGTGCGATTCCAGCTCCCACAAATGAATGCTGTCGTTGTGTCCTTGGGCAAGACACCTAACCCACCTCATCCCAGTACCTGTTACACTGGTGTATGAATATGTGTGTGAATAAGTGAGTAATTCCTTGATCTAAAGTGCTTTGAGTGCCTAGAACAAATGTGTCAAACTCAAGGCCCACAAGCCAAATATGGCCCTCCACATCATTTTATGTGGCCCTCGACAGGTAAATTAAAAGGCAAAATGGTCTTGAAATGTCATTTTATCAGGACATACACAGTTACACAGCCAAATTTATACATCTAGGCAAATGTATGTACAGTATTTGTAACATGAATAAGTAATAAATACAGAAACAGTTAATTAACAAGTTCAAAAAGTAGTTAGATTTATTTTACATCTGGCCCTTTGAAGAGCAGCCATTTTGCAGATGTGGCCCTCAGTGAAAATCTGTTTGACGCCTCTGGCCTAGAAGGTGGAAAAGCGCAATGTAAATATGTGAGCACTAAACTAAACTAAAAGAAGCTATAACGCAGGCGAACTGGACTCAAATGCAACACAAAGAGAACAGTCAAACGTCTTACAAACTGCAACAGAAAGTGTCCTTAAAACAGGCAAGTCAGAAGATGGTAAATCAGGCAAATAAACAACCCGGGGATATTGTCTTTTTTAATATCAACGGAAATCTCTTCCACACTGGGGATTCAATAAGGGAAACAAATAAACTCAATAACAGGTAACTCAGGTAACAGGAAACAGGGATAAATGCAGGTTCAGAAATACAGAAATGCAAACAGATTATTACAGAGACAGAGCTTGAGTGTTGCTGTCATGATCCCTGGTTTGTTCCTGCCTCGTGTCTTGCTCTTTCCTTCCCTCACCTGTCTGAGCCTGGAGCTGGGCGGAGTTCTTGGCTCCTCCCATGCTCACCCGGGGACAACCTGCGGTGGTTAAGAGGAGCCAGGACCTAACTCTCGGGGACAGATCGTCTGCGTGTCTTCGTGTTCACATCCTGCTCCTCGGACCAGCTCTGCACTCTCGCCTCCGACCCTGTGTTCTCCTCGTCTTTGTTTCTGCGCTCACGTCTCACCCCTGGACCCTGCTCCCGATTCACCGGCAGATCGTTTGGACCAGCCCCGGACCCTCGCCTCAGACCCTGCCCCCCTGCACCGGTACTGTTCCCCTCGTCTACGTCTCTGCACCTCTGTGTTTGCCCCGGACCCCGACCTGCACCCAGCTCCTCGTCTGATCTACCGTCATTTGCCTGTATAATTCACACAGGCAGAACTGTGACAGAAGCTACTTCCAAGAGTCACGGGTCTTTTCATCCAGTCTGGCGCATTGTCTCTAAGAATTATGGGTAAAAACTGTCTGACACCATCCCAAAAACTTGATGCTCAGTCACGGTGCATTGACTAAAACTGTTGAAATCATGCAAGCATCTTACACTATGAGAACTATAATGAAACAACTGGAAACATGACACTATCCCAGACAGTAGTTTCTGTGTCATGGTGCGATATCACAGCGGCGCAAAGGACAAAGTGGGCGGGGCTAAAACATTCAAACTAAAACATGTTCGTGACTCATGGTTCACACTCAATCCCATATCGCACAAAACTGACTCTTATGAGCTTTAAACCATGTTACAAAAGTGTTACCTTCTCAAAAACAGACCTGGAGTTGTGTTCTGTTTCATTCGCACATGTTCAAGTAACACTTTATTATTAGTTTGTAGCATCTCCAAACCTCAAAACGCTCTGTTCCACCTTGTGATGTCATGAAGTGGTAGTTTTTCAAGTTAACAGCTCCTTTTTTTTCACCTTTTGTTCAGTAGAGATTGCCAATTCCAGGGCTGAAATCATCCAAATGATTTTAGTGAAGGTGTATGGAGAGCACTTCCTGTATTACCACATGATGACATCACAAGGTGGAACGGAGTGTTTTCCGTTTGAGAGAAGAACTCAGCCTAAATACGCAGCGTTTTTTGTGTTAAAACGTGTGAATGAAACAAAAAAAAACACAACTCCAGGTCTGTTTGTGACGAGGAAACATTATAACAGATCAGAATCAGTGTAATATTTGCGCTTTAATGCGAAATAAGTTATTATCATCGAGTTAAATCTCCTCTAGCTCCACCTCAGCATGTGCGTTTTACATATTCATACAGAGCCTCTTTATTCTGCACACACACCTCTTTCATTTCTATCATTTGGTTTGTCTATTTCTCTCTTAACCCTCAGAGGAAACGGCTGTTGTGATATTGGGACATAAAATATTAAAATTGAATTGAAAAACCTTGTAAAATAGAGAGTACGGCTCCAGTGCAGATTGAATCAGAGAGAGCGCAGCCCCATAAACCCCGGTGAGTGATCCTCATGCGTGTTAATAATGTGATGTAATGACCTCTCTCATGTATGGAGTTACCGGGAGCGTGTTTACCCCCCCGTGTTGGAACAGCGAGCCGATTCCACCCGGACAGACTGCGTTCCCTCAGGTTTTACAATGTTTGTTTCAGCCATATTAACTCATTATCATCAGCAGTAATGGGAACACATGCAGGGATATGAGCCTCGACTACCTGCTACTGTCCCTGGATACTATTATTTATTTATTCCAGCGTATGTGGTGGTAAAATGGCTACGGCAAAATGCACTTCGGTCTCTGTATGTGCTCAGAATAGCAATTATTGTAAAGTTGAATAACAGTGTCTAGTAACAGCAGAACTTTGTGAGGAAAATAAAAAATAATCAGGGTACGTGGTGTCTTTATTTCTTTATTCTTTATTTGACAGGGACCATGTACAACTTCATGAATCTTACAAAGAAAAGATGATTTGTTCCAGATTTAGCTGCTGCTCGTTTCCCTCTGCAGACCCTGGGCAGGTGAACACATTAAAAAACACATTTACAGTACAATACAATTTACAATAGAATAAAAAATGTCCCATGTCCAGTTCAGTCTGTTCAGTCCAGACTAATATAAAATCACTCTGAGGTTTATACAGTGACAGAGCAGCACCAACTCGACTCATGTGACACGTTTGATTATTTAAAATGGACTTTTTCAAATTTCTGGTAAAACTCTTCAAATCCACAGACAGTTTCAGAGTCTGGAGCTGATTCCAGCCTCATGGTTTGAAAAGAAAAAAAACGACTGAGCAAAGGACAAGGATGTTTTTGGAACGACGCAATTTCTGTTCACAGAGGAACGAGTGGATCAGGGAGTTTTTTTTTTATGTAGGTGGAGCTGCATCATGAATAATTTTGAATAATTTCTGAATAATTTTCTTAGATTTGAAATGATTGAAACCGAACATTTTATATTTACTTGTTATGTTACAGTGGTGATAATGAGGGTTTTTTATCGAGGGCCTTTACTGCCTGATTATAGGTGGATCTGAGAGATTTTAAAGCCTCATTGGCCTGAGACCAGCAGGAGACACAGTAGGTCAGGTGTGGGATTAATATGGCATCAAAATATGTGAAAGCGCCCTCTACTGTCAGTCTTCATCTAATCAGAAAATATGTTTTATTGCAGAAATTTTAAATTCGTGTCCTGGGAGCCAATTGCGGCCCGCGAGACGATATTTTGTTGAGTCGCTTTATGAACTTTTACTTTGCATGAGCGGTCCACCCTGTTTCATTGTTTTATCTGAAAAAGCCATTCAAAAGCTGTTCTAGTGGCCAAAGAATGATGCATGTGAATACTAGTGATGTGCCACAGGGTTTGTGACAGCTGGGGTGAGCGAGATACTCCATTTTTCATAGTTTTTAATCATGGAAAGGCCTTACGTTACACTTATGTATCGCCAACTACAGGAAGAAATAAACTAATAAGTAAAGAAAAACTGTAAAAAAAACACCAGGAGAGGGCCCCAGGGAAGACCAAGGACATGCTGGAGGAGCTGGAGGACGTGTCTGGGGAGAGGGAAGTCTAGTAGTAGCTGCTTACACTGCTCCCCCTGCGACCCGACCCTGGATAAACGCAAGAAAATAGATGGATAAACAAAAAACGTAAAATACAATTGTTCGATTTCAGGGGTGTAGCACCACATTTTGGGTCCTGGGTCCTACAGATCATCATGATGGGCTCTCATCACATGTTGGCTGATGAAGGATGCACATTACAGACTTGGTTTGGCCCCCTCTCTGCACTAGGCCCTGGTGAACAGTAGCTTTTACCCCCCAGTCTGACGCCCCTGTATGTTCTCACTATCAGCTGAATGTTCTGAGAGCTGAAGATGGATCCTCTCACTCCACTGATGCGTCCAGACTCCAGCCTCTGCAGATTCCTCAGAGAAAAGCAGGACTCGGTGAAGTAGTTTGGTGCAGAGGGTGAAGAGGAGAGGGCAGAGGACCGTCCCCTGTGGAGCGCCATTGTGTCTAGTGACTGTCAGTGTGATAATCCACCATCTATCATGCTATTTGTTTGGTTATAATGAATTTAAAGCAACATGTCGTGACTTTCAGAGTCAGGTTTGTGGAGTTTGTGGCTTTAAATGAGTAAGACTAAATAAAAAACATTAAGTTAAGAGTTTCAAAGCTTTCTGGGGATAATTAGCTGTGTGGAAACTGACAGAATTCAACTCATAATATATTTTAAAACATTTAAGTTAAACAGATTTTTATTTTTTATGTCTAAACACTCACATCTTCTCTTCTGTGGCTTTCAATTCTTTTATTCCGGTCGTGTTTGGCTGCTCCGCTCAACAGAATCACGACCATATGTTCCACACGAGTGATGGGACTTTCGGCTCTTTTATGGGATCCAAATTTTTCGGGTCTGTTCATATAAAAGAGCCGTTCAAAAGACTGGCTCTTTTTATATGTATTTATATGACAGAAGCCAATGTGAGAACTCGTTTTATCTACAGACTAATCACAGAGAGAAATGACAAGCCTCAGATGTGTTTAAAATGGTTCAAACTGAGAGCGAGAGTGTGTTTACCCTTTGAAATGATGTATAATCTAAATAAAACCTTGCACTACAATTATAATACTAATACAAATACAAATAATAACTGTTATAATGATGCAAAATACACTGCGTCGCCAAAAAAAGTCAAAACCAGAAGAAAAGGTCACACACTCTAATATTTGGTTGTTCCACAGTTTTGATTACGGCGCATTTTTATTTCGCTTCTGCAACATCACAAGATTTATTTCCATCCAGTGCTGCATTAACTTTTCTTGCAGATGTTGCGTTGATGATGGTCGAGTCTGACGCTGCACAAAGCTTCTCCAGCACAAAGATCCTCAGTGGGGTGAAGGTCTGGACTCTGTGGAGGCTCCATGTGTGAAGATGATTCTCCTGAACCTCTGTCACTATTTGAGCCTCATGAATCCTGCTATTGTCATGTTAGAATAAAAGAAAATCCACTGATGGAATAACCTGGTCACTCAGTATATTCAGGTGTCAGCTGACTTCATTCTTTGAGCACAGACTGTTGCTGAACATAGACCTGACTCGTAGCTATAGATTCAGACCTATTTGCTTCGTTAAATCCAGGTGGCGGCTTTTTTTTGGCCTTTCAGTGTATGTTTTCTGTGCAAAAAGTTCTCACTCGTGTCGCCAGTGCTGCCTTTTGTGTTGGTTCAACGTTAATCAGTACATAACACAGACTGTTTAAAGAAGTGGACTGAGTGAGTGTGACGTCACCAACAGCGTTCGGCTCCAAATGAAGCTCATCGAGGCTGGAGCAGTTATAGCCGCTAATTTAGAGCAGAGTTCCATATTTGGAATTCTTATTGTAAGTCAAATCTGTTGCTAACATGAGCAGGAGCGACCTTGGGGAAAGAAGATGCCTGATTTGTCTGTTATTAATGTTCATATCTTGATTTACAGACAAAGTAGCAAAATGAAAAGCACCAGGGTCATGTAGAGGGTTAATACAAACATTTTAAGACCAAAATAATGAGCAGTTACAGAGCGAGGGGCCAAAGATTTTCAATAGAAAGTGAATTGAAGCCAAAGTCGATGGAGACAGAAGAGCGACCATGATCACTTCCTGTCTGGAACGCTGCGGCTAAGAGGTTAGCTATGTCCATTTATACCTACAGTCCACATCACTGCATAAAAACTGGAAATAAAAAGATTCAGCTCTGGTTTGAATCATTCACGACTCACATCCGTATTCCACTCCCTGTTCTATAAAACGTAAAAAAAAACTGCAAAGCTCACTGCAGTTATTTTATGAATGGCATTTATCTCATGAACCAGCTCGTCCTCACCTTATCACAACAGGAGACGCAGCGTCCTCCTCGTGTGTGTGGCCTGTCCCTGAGCCTGACCCTCCTGTCCACACGCCGAGCTGAATGCTAATGAGCCCGATTAGCTTCCCCGTTGCATTCAAGAGCTACGGCGACCTGCGGGGGTCAAAGTTCAGCTCGTGTTTCCACTCATGATGATGTCGTTCGTGAGGTTTAACATTAACCTTTGTCCTCCAGGCTTCCTCTTTTATTTATGGACAGGCTGCAGCTGGTTAAGGGCGTTTGGAGGTCTGCAGAGGTCTGTTCGAGACAATCCAATAAGAAGTCAGAGGTAACCATGACGGGAAGAAAACTGTTAGCATTAGCCTGTTGGAACTAGAGTTATATTGTGTGTAAATTTGTTTTATAATCTAAAAACAGAAAACGATTCCACCGTGATGAAGTTTTGCTATATTTAAAAGAGGGAAACTAGTTTGTTTTAAACAGTTTGCAGTTGTCCAAAGTTATTCCTCACTTCCCTTATGCCTTCAGAACATTCTAGTTTATTATTCACAGAGTCTTATAGTGACAGTAAAGCTAACACAAATTAGCATGCTAACCATAAACTGTAGATATAAATGGACATAGCCAACCTGCTAGCTTCCACGTTCCAAATAGGAAGTGATCACAGGCACGCTTCCGGCTCCATCGACTCTGGCTTCAATTCACTTTCTATTGAAAAACTGTGGCCACTTTTTCTGTAACTGCTGCTGTCAGACTCGTCATTTTCATCTTAAAACATTTCTATTAACCCACCAGTAAAAGCCAAATGTTAAGTCTGTCAATAAAAAGTGGGTAAAAAGTTGTAGGAGTCAAGACGTTTTGCTGCGGTTGACTATCTTCAACAATCTCGCTCCGGATTGGCTCTTTGGTTGCTATGATAGTCGTGGTCAGAAATCTAAATATGCGACTTTGCTCTAAATTGCTCGCTCTACCTGCTCTAGCCTCGATGAGCGTCATTTGACTGGACGCTGTGGACGACTCTCTTAGTTCATTTCTTTATACAGGCTACAATGCTAACACGCACTTCCTGATTATCGGACATTAAAGACAAATTTTGTTCCAATATGTGGGAAAAAATGGGTGCAGGCATTTCAAGGTTAAGTTGTTGCATTTGACCCATCCCCTCGACAGAGCAACAAGTCAGGACCAGAGCGACGCCAGTGAGGAGAAGTATTAAAGAAAGTTCAATTGTTTTGTGTTAAAAATGACTTTGTATCAGCTAAAACATATTTTTATTATCAAGTTTCAAATATTAGTATTGTTTGGAGAGCCTTAGCTGGAGGATTTGTCTATTTTTAGTTAGTAAAACAGGAGTTAGTCCAAATCCACCAAGACTTAAGGGAGGTCGGGTAAACTCCAAACAGAAAGAATCAAACAGGTCCCTCTTGTTGCGAGCAGAAAGTGGTACCCCCCGAGCCGCCCAATCCTCCCATCAAACGTGTCTGGATGGTGCAGTAAATTATTAACAGTCACATGTTTAGGGGGGCGCTGGGGGCGAGGTGGGTTAAGTGTCTTGGCCAAAGATGCAACAGCAGCGTTCATCTGTGGGAGCTGGAATCGCACCGTCGACCTGTGGGCCAGTTTTTGGGCCAGACCGTTTTCCCGTCCTGCTGTCCTGCTCATCTGTCTGCCTCGACCCTGCCTGCTTACCCCATCGGGAGGTTCTGTTCCCGTCCCTGCCTGTCTGCCCCGCCGGGGGGTTCTGCTCCTGACCCTGCTCCTGACCCTGCTCCTGACCCTGACCCTGACCCTGCTCCTGACCCTGACCCTGCTCCTGACCCTGCTCCTGACCCTGCTCCTGACCCTGACCCTGCTCCTGACCCTGACCCTGCTCCTGACCCTGCTCCTGACCCTGCTCGTGACCCTGCTCCTGACCCTGACCCTGCTCCTGACGCTGACCCTGCTCCTGACCCTGACCCTGCTCCTGACCCTGCTCCTGACCCTGACCCTGCTCCTGACGCTGACCCTGCTCCTGATCCTGACCCTGCTCCTGACCCTGACCCTGCTCCTGACCCTGACCCTGCTCCTGACGCTGACCCTGATCCTGACCCTGCTCCTGACCCTGCTCCTGACCCTGACCCTGCTCCTGACCCTGCTCCTGACCCTGACCCTGCTCCTGACGCTGACCCTGCTCCTGACCCTGCTCCTGACCCTGCTCCTGACCCTGCTCCTGACCCTGACCCTGCTCCTGACCCTGACCCTGCTCCTGCTCCTGACCCTGCTCCTGCTCCTGACCCTGCTCCTGACCCTGACCCGGCTCCTGACCCTGCTCCTGACCCTGCTCTTGACCCTGCTCTTGACCCTGTCCCGCCTTTTGGTACCTGCCTCCCTGGTTGGCTCCGCACCTGCTCTGAGTTGCCAGTAGGGGGCAGCCTTTACAGTCCGTTTCTCTGTCATGTTTAGTTGCTGGATCCTCGTCTTCTGTTTGTCTTTTGCTGATCATGCTCATGTTCTGTTTTTCACGAAGGACATACAGACTCGGCTTCTGTTTTTTGTTATTTAAATAAACCTGTTTTGGCACCTTGAGTTGGGCAGTCTTCCTTGTGCCACATTTGAGTCCTACCACCAATCGTGACATTATGGAGCGGGAGTCGAACCGGCAACCTTTGGATCAGAACCTTAAATGAATGAAACACTGACTTAAAATGAACAGTATTATGAATGTAATGTGTTATAATGGGAAAAGAGCATTGGATTTGTTGTTTTAAAGTGGAGCTGAGACTGAAACTGACTCGCTGGGCAGCAACAAGTAAAGATGAAGCCAATTATAATGTTTATGAGTACCCGATTGTGTTAGTCACATCAGCGCTGCGAGTATGGCTTTAGCACTTTCGCATACGCCAATATGAAAGATAAACAGTGTTGCTTATGTAATTGGAATTTTCTGTCTGTATCGACTCGCCTCTGTTTAATCTCATCTTTCTTTCACATCATAATACGCAGTCTGGCTCTAATCAATGTGTTTAAACTAACAAATCCGCCGCATTGTAAAACTATGAGCGTCGTGTTGAGCTCGGATCGGCACGTTTACAGAGGCATAAAATAAGGCGATAAAAACGGCATCGAATCTGACTGAGCAGTGAAACGGCTCTGTGGTGACTTGTATACATGTATGGACTCGTGCTGCAGACGTAAAAGGGGATCGATAGGGAATGGTGAGTTGTCAGTTAGTGAAGAGTAACGATATGGGGCTGGACGCAGTCGTAAAATACATGCGGTGCGGTTGTGGTGTAAAGAAGTGCAGCGAAGGTCTGCTAGTGATTATTTTCTGAACATAAGGGCGACTGTAGGCTGTAACCCACGGCAAAACAGGAGAAAAATAAGAGTAAAACGAGAGAAAAACGAGAGTAAAACAAGAGTAAAACAAGAGTAAAACAAGAGCAAAACGAGAGTAAAACGAGAGCAAAACGAGAGCAGAACGAGAGCAATACGAGAGCAGAACAAGAGCAGAACCAGTGCAGAACATGAGCAGAACGAGAGCAGAACGAGAGGAGAACGAGAGGAGAACGAGAGCGAAACGAGAGCGAAACGAGAGCGAAACGAGAGCAGAACGAGAGGAAAACGAGAGCAGAACAAGAGTAAAACAAGAGCAGAACAAGCCAATCAGGACGCAGAACACGCACCTCCTTTAGCCAATCAGGACGCAGAACACGGCACCTCCTTTAGCCAATCAGGACGCAGAACACCCGCCTGCATACACTATAAAAAAGTATGAAATGTGAACTGCGCTATAGCGAGGGACAAATGTAATGAAAGTTTTTGAGCAAATTTTTCATATTACTACGTGAGATACCTGCGGCTTAAAATCCAGTGCAGCTTGTACAAGTACAAAATTGGTTTTCTTTCTAAAATTAAAACATGCGGCTTTTAATCAGGTGAGCTCTGTAGTCCGGAATTTACAGTATATATTATTTTCAATATAAATGTTTGGGATCTTGGGGGCCCCCTGGTGGCCTTGGGGCCCTATGCAGCTCCTCAGTCTGCTTATGGGCTGGGCCGGCCCTGCACTCAGGATCTGGCCTTGTTGCTTTGTGCGCTCGCTGATGTGATGTACCAGCTAAGTCAGTGGCCTTGTTTCTTTTATTAAGTCGTTTTAGATGAATATTGTGATTTAAAATGTGCAAATTATAACATAACGACCCACGAGTGTCATAGATTATAACTATCGACCAGACACGAGCACTATAGGCCTGCTTTAAATGGACAGTATTATTTTATGCGACCACAGCAGTCCTATTTTCTTACCGTCGGCATTACATTAGCTCTTCTTTCCGCTTGTGTCCTTATTCGCTCCCACGGTGAACCCTGCTTCCCTCCAGATAATGCTCTAACGCTGGACGTGCACATGACAAAAGACCCCTCTCCTCGGTGTCCTCCAAATGTGTCTAAATGATGAAATAACGCACTTTTCCACTGACTTTAAAAGCCTCGTGTTGCCACTGCCTCTGCCACATTACTCGCTTTAGTTTGGGTCCAGGAAAATGGTCTCATTCGTTTGGCTTCCAGCTGGCAGGGCTGCGGAGGAGATGCGATTCTCCAGTAGCACTGATCTGTAATGCGTTATCTGCTCGTGATAAGCTCAAAGCACTTTTCGACCAGCGAGCGTTCAGGGCCACGATTTCCTGGGCTCTGATGAATGGATTTACTCGGCTGGTTTCAAAAGCAAAGTCTGCCCCTGTGGTCTGAGGGATTCAAGATGGCCGCTGTCAAAGTGGAGGGCCAAATGAAGAGGAAATGGGGGGATTGAAGAAGAGATGCAGCAAACAGAGATGTTTAGTGTAATATTACGAAACATTTACTTTAGCTTCATATTATAATGTTGTTTCCTCCTCAAAAACAGACCTGGAGTTGTGTTTTGTTTCATTCACATGTTTGAGTAACACTTCATTATTAGTCTGTCTCTATCTCCAAAGCTCAAATTGCGTCGTTCCACTTTGTGATGTCATGAAGTGGTAGTTTTCAAGTTAACCTTTTTACCTTTAGTTCAGTAGAGATTGGCATTTTTTTCTATATGTTTCTTGGCTGTAAAACCCCTCACCACACACTTTATACATTTTCTCACATTTCTCTTGTTTAAACTCTGTCAAAGTTCAAACCTTCGTATATTTTCTCCCTCTTCTTCGATGATCTCTTTAAATGTGTTCTTCTCCGTGCACAGAAACACTTTTAAGTCCAAAGCGTTTCTGAAATTTGTCGATGCAAAACGTTTCATCGACATTGTGGGTTTTGTCGGGGAGAAAACTTGCAAACATACAGCACTTCAGAGTCACACTGATCCAACATTTATGTAAATTTGTCTGACACATTCTGTACTGTACAGGAGACACGGAGGAGACTGATGGACAATGGTCTACAGTCCCTCAGCCAATCAGGACACAGAACACAATGGTCTACAGTCCCTCAGCCAATCAGGAGGCAGAACACAATGGTCTACAGTCCCTCAGCCAATCAGGACGCAGAACACAATGGTCTACAGTCCCACAGCCAATCAGGACGCAGAACACAATGGTCTACAGTCCCTTAACCAATCAGGACGCAAACAGCGAGACCACGAAAGGTGAACCACGATATAGCGAGGGAAAACTGTACATGGAGTTTAAAAACACAGTGGAGCACTTCCTGTATTACCACATGATGACATCACAGGGTGGAACAGAGTGTTTTCAGCCTAAATCTGCAGGGTTTCTGTGTTAAATATGTGTGAATGAAACAAAACTCAACTCCAGGTCTGTTTTTGAGGAGGAAACAACATTAGAACAGATCAGAAAATACTAATATGAGTCTTTAATCAGCATTTTTCCACAGTTCTGTAATACTTTTTTAATATAAATCACTGTGTTTGTGTGACGTTGTTGCAGTTTGGGTCACATACATGGTCAGATTGTAGAGATACGTAATCATTTTGAGAGCCAGGCCAACTACGAGTCAGGTTTGTGGAGAAGCAAGCCCGCTCACAGTAAAGATGCTGTTTTTTCTGTGGATTAAAAACAACCAAAATGAAAAAAAAAGCATATTTTTTAATCAGAAAGTTACATTCTGTCACTTTAAAGTTGTAAAAATTAGCCTACAGAGAACTAATCTGAAATGTAGTACCCCTGAATATGTGCTTGAGTTCCCCCAGGTCCCGGTTTCTCATTGTTGTGTCCTTGAGCAATACACTTCACCCGTCCTGCCCTTGTGTGTGGTGTGTGAGTCAGAATCACAGAGAGACTGCAATCGTCAGTGATCAAAATTCACAACTTGCTTCGGCAGTGGCCCATAAAACAGAACAAAGTAATAATAAAAAATAAACAGTGATAAAACAGGGGAATGTATAAAAGTAATGTCCCAGTAAAATACATCGGCTGAATATAAATACAAAAGTATACAGTAAGGAGGCGACTGCAGGTGGACAGCGCACATCGTCCTGTAAATACTCCAGGGCATCTGAGGATATTGGACTTGGATAAATAAAACATGAATTGTCTCCACGGTGAGATGTGTCGTCTGCGTTTGACCCATCCTCCAACTGGACGTCCTGTCAGAGCAGCGGGACCCAGCTCCAGAGTCTGAGCCAGATCTGGTCACATGGGAGCACCTAAAGTCGGTCAGACATGTTAAAATCATAAATTACACTTCTGTGGGGTATTAAAGAGGAGGTATTTACTTCTTTGTGTATTAAACAGGAGGTATTTACTTCTATGGGGTATTAAAGAGGAGGTATTTACTTCTATGGGGTTTTAAAGAGGAGGTATTTACTTCTATGGGGTATTAAAGAGGAGGTATTTACTTCTATGGAGTATTAAAGAGGAGGTATTTACTTCTGTGGGGTATTAAAGAGGAGGTATTTACTTCTTTGGGGTATTAAAGAGGAGGTATTTACTTCTATGGGGTTTTAAATAAGAGGTATTTACTTCTATGGGGTATTAACGAGGAGGTATTTACTTCTATGGAGTATTAAAGAGGAGGTATTTACTTCTATGGGGTATTAAAGAGGAGGTATTTACTTCTATGGGGTATTAAAGAGGAGGTATTTACTTCTATGGAGTATTAAAGAGGAGGTATTTACTTCTATGGAGTATTAAAGAGGAGGTATTTACTTCTATGGGGTTTTAAAGAAGAGGTATTTACTTCTATGGGGCATTAAAGAGGAGGTATTTACTTCTATGGGGCATTAAAGAGGAGGTATTTACTTCTATGGAGTATTAAAGAGGGGGTATTTACTTATGGGGCATTAAAGAGGAGGTATTTACTTCTATGGAGTATTAAAGAGGAGGTATTTACTTCTATGGAGTATTAAAGAGGAGGTATTTACGTCTATGGGGTATTAAAGAGGAGGTATTTACTTCTATGGGGTATTAAAGAGGAGGTATTTTACTTCTATGGGGTATTAAAGAGGAGGTATTTACTTCTTTGGGGTATTAAAGAGGAGGTATTTACTTCTTTGGGGTATTAAAGAGGAGGTATTTACTTCTTTGGGGTATTAACTGCTAACACATTATATAGATCACCATGAAAACTAGCCAAAGAACGCTACACAACCCAACGCTAAAGGAGCTAAATGGTTCGCTCCAGACGACGGGACGAAAGACTCGCTCTTTTCAAACAGAGATGTACAAAATGGTAAGAAATTTAATGGCTTCAATCAGCTGAAAATAATGAAATGAAAACTAAACTAATGAAACTACTGCACATCACATCAGGTTTGTGAAGTTGTAGTGCACAGTTTTGTATCATGGTTTTGTATATTTATGGAGAATTGTCTTGTGGGAGGAGCCTCGTACAGAATCTCAAAGCTAATCATAAGGAGGGTTCAAATAGGGCCCAGGAGAGATCGCTAAATGACTCAAACATGCATGGACGACATCAACTTCTCCAGACATGTTTTTTGATGAGGAAACAGTGATTCAACAGGGTAGAGCGCTCCAAAAAAAGCAGATTTTGCGTAACACCTCCTCTTTAAGGACACATTTTGTAACTTTTGTAACATTTTGTCTCACATGAAGGACGCAGACACCAAACGCTTTTCATGTTTTATGAGGAACGAGCTTCTGTCTGTGTGGAGGACAGAGCAAGAGTCACATGATCGAACGGGGTCGTAATGAAAAGAAAAACACGAGGACACGGGACGAGCGGCGTGCCTTTACCTACGTTCACCTCAAAATAACAAAAAACCTGCTCTGATTGGCTGTTGCTAAGCTCAGGAATAGGCTCGATACTCGATACTGATTCCGATACCATGATGATAATAAAAAAAAACACTCGATTGAATTTGATTTTCAACATTAAACCTTCAAAATGTTCAAACTCCAGGGACCCTCTTGTTGTGAGGCGATGGCGCTTGCTGCTCATAAGAAGGAGGAGTTTGAGAGTGACAGACGGACAGACAGTGTGAAGGACGACGGGAGAGCGAGACAGCGTTACCACGGCAACAGGTGTCAATCAGCGCGGCCTCACTGTCCCCCGAGGACACTTGAGGACGGGCACACATGGGACACACTTCACGCTCGTCCACTGTCGCCTTTCAACGTGAATAAATGAAACTTATGCACATGAAAGATTAGAAAACTTTATGAAATTGTGACTTTTCAGACGTGGATGTCAGAAAAGGTGATGAGCTGTACCCGTGGGATTAAGAATTATGGAGAAATATGGGGCTGTTGCCATAGCAATAAACAATTTAAAACCAAAACTGTATAAACCTGCACAGAATGATTTTTATATTAGTCTGGACTGAAGAGACTGAACTGGACATGGGACATTATTTATTGTATTTAACTGTTATTGAATCTGGAACAAATCATCTTTTCTTTGTAAGATTAATGAAGTTGTACATGGTCCCTGTCAAATAAAGAATAAAAAAAGAAAGAAAATGTTTGGGAAAAGTCGTCAGTGTTGAATGAAAAAGTCACATCGTGGTATTAAAGTTGAAAGTGTTTTGCCCTAAATGGGACGATGATGTTTTGTTTTGTTTTTGCGTTGTACCAAAACTAGAATAGATTTTACGAAAGATGAAAGATGATGTTAGACGCTTCGCCTGATTCTGTCACACGTCCTGATGTGTTTCTGTAAATGAACTTTTTACTTGCATATGCCCTGTATTTTCACTCTACATCGTCGTTTAGTTATAACTTATCTTAAAGCTACACCGTGTAACAGAATAAAGCACATATGTCAAACTGAAGGCCCGTGGGCCAAATGTGGCCCTCCACATCATTTTATGTGGCCCCGACAGGGTAAATCAAAAGGTATGATGGTATGACTCTTACTTGGTCTATAAGAGAGATAAGCCTTTTCCTGCTTTTTCCATGGAAATGCTGTTCTTTGGCATAAAACTGTCATGATCCACGCTTCCCTGCTCCTGTTTTGCCTCCTGTGTCTCCTCTCCCCCTCCCTCACCTGCTTGACTCCAGAGCTGGGCGGAGCCCTGGCTCCTCCCACACACACCTGCAGCCCATCAGGGCAATCAACACACCTGCAGGAGGATAAAGGGAGCCAGGACCCAGCTCTCCTGGCCAGGTCGTCTGTTGATCTTCACCATGTGCCTGTGTGCTGCTCACATCACTGTTGGTCCTCGTGTCTCTACTGTGTGTCCTGTCCGTGTCCTGCCTGTGTTCTCCGACCCTGTCTCCCGGTACCGGCTGTGTTTCCCGTCTCGTGTCTTCCCTGCACCTCTGGACCCTGACCTGCACCCCAGCACCCAGCTCCTCGTATGTTCTCCCGTCACCTGTTGTGTCTTGTTCTGTTAATAAACGCCCTTAAACTTGCCCCGAGTCCCGCACTTTTGGTCCGCCTCACACCCCACATTATGACAGAACGACCTGGCAGAGAGAGCTGGGTCCTGGCTCCCTTTATCCTCCTGCAGGTGTGTTGATTGCCCTGATGGGCTGCAGGTGTGTGTGGGAGGAGCCAGGGCTCCACCAGCTCTGGAGTCAAGCAGGTGAGGGAGGAGGAGAGGAGACACAGGAGGCAAAACAGGAGCAGGGAAGCGTGGATCATGACAAAAACATATCTATATGAACTTCTTTTAACCGGCATATTTACAGCAGAGACTCTTTGGAGACTGTGTCGGCAAAATACATACATGTAAAGTTGGACTGGGCTGAAGAATGTTCCGATGTCTGGTTTTCACTTAATAACCTGCAATAGACAAAATCCGTGAAGTATCAGCTTTATTTTTTACAATTATTGTACATGTTTCTTGGCTGTAAAACCCCTCACCACACACTTTATACACTTTTCTCACACAGACATTAACATTTTCTCACATTTCTCTCTCGTTTAAACACAAAGTTCAAACCTTCGTCGGTGCCTTTGTCGGTGCAGAACGTTTCATCGACATTGTGGGTTTTTTGTCGGGGAAAACTTGCAAACATACAGCACTCAGAGTCACACTGATCCAACATTTATGTAAATTGTCTGACACATTCTGTACTGTACAGGAGACACGGAGGAGACTGATGGACAATGGTCTACAGTCCCTCAGCCAATCAGGACGCAGAACACAATGGTCTACAGTCCCTCAGCCAATCAGGACGCAGAACACAATGGTCTACAGTCCCTCAGCCAATCAGGACGCAGAACACAATGGTCTACAGTCCCTCAGCCAATCAGGACGCAGAACACAATGGTCTACAGTCCCTCAGCCAATCAGGGACGCAGAACACAATGGTCTACAGTCCCTCAGCCAATCAGGACGCAGAACACAATGGTCTACAGTCCCACAGCCAATCAGGACGCAGAACACAATGGTCTACAGTCCCTCAGCCAATCAGGACGCAGAACACAATGGTCTACAGTCCCTCAGCCAATCAGGACGCAGAACACAATGGTCTACAGTCCCTCAGCCAATCAGGACGCAGAACACAATGGTCTACAGTCCCTCAGCCAATCAGGACGCAGAACACAATGGTCTACAGTCCCCACAGCCAATCAGGACGCAGAACACAATGGTCTACAGTCCCTCAGCCAATCAGGACGCAGAACACAATGGTCTACAGTCCCTCAGCCAATCAGGACGCAGAACACAATGGTCTACAGTCCCTCAGCCAATCAGGACGCAGAACACAATGGTCTACAGTCCCTCAGCCAATCAGGACGCAGAACACAATGGTCTACAGTCCCTTAGCCAATCAGGACACAGAACACAATGCACATTCATATGATGTAAAAAAAAGCATGAAAAATCGCACAAAAAAAACACGACATTGAGGAACCACAGAAAATGACATATTATTTATTATCAATGAATGAAAAATAAATAATGTCATTTTCTGTGCGTTAAACTGTATTGAGAATCCAAAGGTCATGTTAAAAGTCCGTGAGGTAGAATATAACGCCCCAAAAAGTTCCCAGATCCTTGGCGTTGTCATGGCGACCCGGTGTTTGGCCGCGGTCGGGTTTGTGTCGTGGTTTATGTCGAGTAAATGTGATTGTTATTGAATAGTGCAGCGCCAATGAGCAGTGAGTCACGAGGAGCCGTCTCAGCCTCCGTCAAAGTCAATACAGGGTGTCCACGGCTCAGGGACTGATTCTCAATGGGATGGAACAAGAAGAAGACATTTTATACAGTCGCCAAGGCAACAGGACTCTTTATAAAGCTCTCTCAGGATATTTTTTCTGTCCCGCTGAAAGAAACCTTGCTTCAAAGACGAGGTATTACACAAAACCATTTACATTTTTGTCTCTTTCTACCTTATTAGATCATTGTTCCCTCATCAAAAACATGTCTGAAGAGGTTTTAGACGTCATTCATGCATGTTTGAGTAATTTAGTGATCTCTCCCAGGCCCTATTCAAACCCTCTCCACAAATATACAAAAACATGACACAAAACTGTACTCTACAACTTCACAAACCTGATGTGATGTGCAGTAGTTTCATTAGTGGGGTGGAGCTGTGATAGTGCTCTGAAGGGGGTGTGACTTAGCGTGGAGAGCAAAGGGATGAAATATATATAAAATGTTAGGGTTTTCAAAACAAGAAAAGTAAAAATGGTGATCGAAATATGTTATGTGTTACAGTTAATACCCCATAGAAGTAAATACCTCCTCTTTAATACCCCATAGAAGTAAATACCTCCTCTTTAATACCCCATAGAAGTAAAATGTGAAAATCAGAGACATTAAGTATTTTAGTAATTAAGGCATTTTTTTTAAATCAGGCGACAGTAGGCGGCGACAGTAGGCGGCGACAGTAGGCGGCGACAGTAGGCGGCGACAGTAGGCGGCGACAGTAGGCGACGACAGTAGGCGGCGACAGTAGGCGGCGACAGTAGGCGACGGTAGGCGGTGAAGGTAAATGGCGACAGTAAACGGCGACAGTACACGCTGGCGTTGACGGCGAAAGTAAACGTTGGCAAGGGTAGGCGGCGAAGGTAGGTATTAGGCATAATATGGTCGATTTAAAATTCAAAATGTGATCACAATTCACATTTTACAGCAAGATAATGATGCCAATATCTTCAAAAATTACTTTTTTAAAAATGTTTTTTAAATTATTATCTGGCTTTTAAAATGTCGTCTTTACAGTTTATACAGGGTCACAAACATGACTCCGTCCAGCTGAAGCGTGGTGCTGAAGCGTGGTGCTGAAGCCTGCCGCTGCTGTGTTCATGCTGTGGTCACTTGGTATTCCAGTGTGTCCTGTTTAGACAGAGGAGGTTGCACTTCACACACACACACACAGGGGGCGGCGTTACGGTTGAATATTCATTTAATCAACAGAGTCGTCAGAGTCTGGGCTGTAATCAGACGTGACACTTCAGACTGAAATAGCCCCAAACACCACACACACGTATTTTTACATCTGACCTTTATTTAAGAGGAAAGCCCCACTGTACGTCTTTAACAGCAGAGTCCAGATCCAAGATTACACCGTGATGGAAACTGAGAAGAAGACGTGGAGATGTTACAGCTTTGCCTAGAATATTCCACACTATGGCATTAAACGTATCTACTAAAAATACTATTAAAAATATAAGGACAAAACTGTACTTTTCCTGGACACTTTTCGAAGAGGACCACATGGTAACATAAATCACCGATTATCAACCCTATTCTTGATTGAATGTAATCTCCATGGAGACAAGCAGGTGATGTCATCAAGCCAAGTTACAGGTCAGATCTGTGGAGAGGAGATTCCATTCACCGCAGGTTGTATTCGAGCAATAACAAAACAGGTACCTGTATAAATGTGTCTCCATAGATACATGTGCCGTATTATGGAAAATGCCTTTGCAAGAACATCTCCATGGAAACAAGAAGGCGTCAGAACTGCCACAAAAAGTTACACACTGCAGCATTAAACATAGCACCTCTTTGCTAACCACTGTGACGCTGTCATTTAAAGATACAGAACTGTGTGATTCCATGGAAAGAGAGAGTTAAAACCATACTCCGGAACATTCCCCATGGAAACAAGCAGAAAGAGGCCCTCCTTCTGGCCAAATATGAGTCGGGTTTGTGGAAATGCAAGCCCCCTCACTTTAAGGATGCATGTTTTTTAGTGCAATAAACACACACACACACACACACACACAAGTGAGTATATTTTAGTCTATTTTTGGCAGAAAAGTTACATATTGTGGCTTTAAAGCTACCATCTGTATGTTTATTTGATTTTTTTCACCAGTAGATGGCAGATGTGAAACCTGTGCCTGCTACCCCTCACCAGGCTCCTCCCCTGGCCCCGCCCCCTGACCTCGCTTTCTTCCCCTCGTCACCTAGCCCCTCCCCCTTCACTTGGCCCCCTCCCCTCACCTGACCTTTGTTCAGACTCACCTGTGCTCTTTGGTTTTCTTCTTTCAGACTAAAGCTGACACATGATCAGGCAGCAGTGACATAGACAGCATCTAGTGGTGAAATGTGAGAATGCATCAGGGGTCGGCCGGTCTGAGAACAGATGGAAGCTTTAAATTCATTCACCTGGTCCTAAAAAGCCCTGCTGCTCCTCCTCTTCTCCTCTCCTCCTCTCCCCTTTTCCTGCTCTTCTCCTCCTTTTCTGCTCCTCTACTCTACTCTTCTCTTCCTCTCCCCTTATCCTCCTCTCCTCCTCTACCCCTCTTTTTCTCCTCCTCCTCTCCTCTTCTCTCCCCCTCTCTTCTCCTCCTCTCCCTCTCTCCTCTTCTCTCCCCCTCTCCTTTTCCTTTTATCTTATCTCAACCTCTCTCTCCTCTCCGCTCTCGCCCTCTCCTCCTCTCCTCTTCTCTCCTCCTCTCCCTCCCTCTCCCCTCTTCTTCTCTCTTCTTCCCCCTCATCTCCTCCCCCTCTCCTCCTCTCCACCTCTCCCTCCCCCCTCCTCCTCTCCTCCTCTTTTCTCCTCCTCTCCTCCTCTCCTCCTCTCCTCCTCCTCTGGCTCTAATGGACGGAACATGTGTTTTTGAGAGGCCATAATGAACCTCTTCACTTCTCCTCTCCTCCTCCTCCTCCTCCTCTCCTGTCCTCCTCTCCTCCTCCTCTCCTCCTCTTCTCCTCCCTCCTCTGGCTAATGGACAGGACAGAACATGTGTTTTTTGAGAGGCCATAATGAAGCTCTTCACCTCTCTCCTCCTCCTCTCCTCCTCTCCCTCCTCCTCTCCTCCTCTCCTCCTCTCCTCTCTCCTCCTCTCCCCCCTCCTCTCCTCCTCTCCTCTCCTCCTCTCCTCCTCCTCTCCTCCTCCTCTGGCTCTAATGGACAGAACATGTGTTTTTGAGAGGCCATAATGAACCTCTTCACTTCTCCTCTCCTCCTCTCCTCCTCCTCTCCTCCTCTCCTGTCCTCCTCTCCTCCTCCTCTCCTCTTCTCCTCCTCCTCTGGCTCTAATGGACAGAACATGTGTTTTTGAGAGGCCATAATGAAGCTCTTCACCTCTCTTCTCCTCCTCTCCTCCTCCTCTCCTCCTCTTCTCCTCCTCCTCTGGCTCTAATGGACAGAACATGTGTTTTTGAGAGGCCATAATGAGGCTCTTCACCTCTGCACATTTAAAACTCTTGTGCTGGTCTGTTTGGAACGTGAGCTTTGATGTGCAGATGCGCCGGGACGAGGAGGGGGATTAGTGTAATGTATTCAACGTGTTTACGGCAGCGGGACGGACAGCAGGGGGCGCACGGAGCAGGGAACAGGGAAGACAAAACAGCAATTAGAGGGAGGGCTCCATGTGTTTAAACGATCAGACACTGCACTAATTTACATGAAATCTACTGGAAACAAGAAGGTGATGCCATTAGGCCACATTACAAGTCAGATCTGGGGAGAGGCGACGACGCTCAAAGCATGAGTGAATGCTTTTAAGCAGTAAAAATGCATGTAATTAAAAAAAACAAACTCATAACTCTTTTTTTTCTAAATATTTGTCTTTTATTTTTTCAGAGCATTTAGAACGACCCTTCCCACATTAATCTGAGCAAATCCAGCACCGAGGAACGAACCCTCATTGTACAGTGGTACTTTGAGTCACATGGGTCAAATTCACAAACCCAGCAGTGTTACCGTCGACATTTTAATACCAGAGATGCCCCAAGAGTAAATGCCATTAAAGGAATAATAAGTGTTTTTCACAGACAGGGGGCAGTATGTGATCTCCACAGACCTGACTCGTCCAGAGGAGGACAGTGAGTATATGGTGCAGAGGAGGACAGTGGATATATGTATCAGGATGTGGGCAGACAAACACGAGGCCTAGAAGAAGACCGAACATGTTCTTTGCTTCTTGAGGTAATTGGACTTTTATAAACTCAGGTTCAATCAGGATTCGTCCCTTTAACACTGAGGTAACTTTACATTATAAATCTGTCGCTGCTCTTTTATAATTGAGTCACTGAGGCCGGAGTGGACTTAGAAACTTCACAAACTCTTTTCACTGCCGCCGATGGAGTCTTCTGATTTGAAATGTGAACTTGTACAAAAGAAAGTGTCCTCTACGGCCCCGGTTTGATAGACTTTATCAAAGACTCCCAGATTTTTTCCTTTCCCTAGTACAGATATGTTACATAAGCGTCTCTTGAGGTCAAAATAAGTCAGTTGCGTTCTGTCTGCATCGAATTATAAAGCTTTTTTATTGTTCGGTTAGCATGCTAGTTGTTGTTAGCTTTACCGTCATGACAAATCTCCGCTTCGGTAAGTGAGGAATGAGGTTGGACCACTGCAAAATGTTTAAAATGAACTAGTTCTGTTTTTCACTAGGCCACGTTACAGGTCAGATCTGTGGAGAGGTGATAATTCTCACTGATCTCTTATGCAGTGAATTATTATTATTGCTGCGTATGAACTGGCCTAACAGCAGCATGTAGAGCTTGAACAAAAAGGGTCCGAGGATTGACCCCTGGGGAACCCCAAAGGTCAGGTGTGATCTAAGACACTGTTTCCAATTCAACAAAGTACTTCCTGTCTTCTACATCGGACTTGAACCAGTTTAGTGCTGTACCAGATGCCCTCCCAGTCCTGGAGTCTGTGTGAGAGGATCCCGTGATCGTCAGTGTCAAAAGCAGCACTCAGATCTAACAGGATCAAGACTCAGACTCAGACAGAGCTCAGGATCTAAGACGCTATTTTTAAAGTTTTTGATTATTATTAACTGGAGCATAATGGCAAAATGTATTGAAACGATCTACTTCCTGAGTGTCCAAACTATCAGTTTTAATTTTAAAATTATAACAGAAATAGACTTTAAAGTCATGATAAAATCTCTTCTCTGAAAATCATACATTCACCGTGTTCACGTCCCTGACGGTCACAGACGGTTTCAAAAAGAAAACATGACTGAAAATGGACCAGACGAGATTTTAGCAAACCTGAAAATCACTGAATCACCGACTGAATAATGTGAAGGTAAAATAAGTGATAACAAGACAGCACCAAGGCATGTGAGGACCTCACAGACCTCCTCATGTGTGAGGACCTCACAGACCTCCTCACGTGTGAGGACCTCACAGACCTCCTCACGTGTGAGGACTTCACAGACCTCCTCACGTGTGAGGACCTCACAGACCACCTCACGTGTGAGGACCTCACAGACCTCCTCACGTGTGAGGACTTCACAGACCTCCTCACGTGTGAGGACCTCACAGACCACCTCACGTGTGAGGACCTCACAGACCTCCTCACGTGTGAGGACTTCACAGACCTCCTCACGTGCGAGGACCTCACAGACCTCCTCACGTGTGAGGACCTCACAGACCTCCTCACGTGTGAGGACCTCACAGACCTCCTCACGTGCGAGGACCTCACAAACCTCCTCACGTGCGAGGACCTCACAGACCTCCTCACGTGCGAGGACCTCACAGACCTCCTCACGTGTGAGGACCTCACAGACCTCCTCACATGCGAGGACCTCACAGACCTCCTCACATGTGAGGACCTCACAGACCTCCTCTCAAACCACTAGAGTTCATTTAGAAGCTCTGAAAATACTTGACAAAAAGCACAACAATATCATCACTGTAACAAACTTGTTAAATACAATAAGCTAAACTTTGATCATTTTGTTTCACTTGCTCAGATCCAACTGACCTTGAAGATTCTCCACAGCCTGGCTCCTCCACCACTTAAAGAATTCATCCAGAGGTCGACAGATACGGTACCACAAGAGGACAGTGTAACATTCCTACATTTAAAACCACCTTGGCCCAATCCTCCTTCTCATATCAGGGTTAGTTTTACTTTTACTCATCATATGACAACATCTATTTAAGGACCTGTTTAAACATATATTTAAAAGAGACTCTGTTCTCAGTGCAGAGAGCAGCTTTTAAACATCTGTATTTGAGGCAGTTTAAATCAGGCTCATAATGGTGTCTGTCAGTGTGTGAGCGCGTGAGCGCGTGAGCGTGTGACTGTTTGAGCGCGTGAGCGTGTGAGTGTGTGAGCGTTTGTACAGTACTCAGGTCTTGTTGTTATTTGAAGCATTACACCTGTACAGCCTCATAACCACCTGGACCTGCTCAGCCTGGATCAGGCCTCTGGGAAAACACAGGGTATGTAAACAGAAAAGAAAAAAAAAAGGATTAGAAAGGAAACAAGATTTTCGACAAACGCTGTGATGGACATTTTGAATCCAGCAGGACGACGTCACAATCCAAACAGCAGATATAGATTTAGTGAAATATTGTGTCCTAAAGCGTGTTCTCTCCTCCGCTCTCATCAGCCCGGTGCAGCTGGCTCCTCTCTCCCTCTCTCTGCTCCGTTATTCACTCCTAATTGGGATCATTATTCCAGAGACACTTCTCCTCTTCCTCACTGCTCTTCCATCTCGGCTCTGGCTCCACTGGACTCACAGACACAGGCTTCACCCGAGAGCAGGAGAACAGAATATGAAGCCAGAGCGACGGACTGTTGGATTTTGTGCTGTAGATGTGACAGATTTGAGACGATTTTTGAATAAATAAATGTAAATGTGTCGATCAATTTGTCAAAACATCGTCAGAACGACACAAGGCTTGACCAAAACAACGATTCCCACAAAAATACTTCGATGTAAAAAGTGCACTGTGTAACTCCTACCAGCCTGTCTCCATGGAGATCCTATCGCTTTGCCTGGAATGTTCCACAGTCTGGCATTAAATGTAGTAGTCTCTGCACTGTGGAACATATCAGGCAAGAAATAACATCACCGTGGAGACAAGAAGGTGCTAGAATGTCCACCAAAAACAGTCACATATATTAATTACTTTAGGAGTTGTCCAAAAACAGCAGAATTGGTAGTTAGATTTCCGTTTCTTGAGCAAGACACTTTGCTGAAATCTGGTAAGTTATTTTTTTTAACGTATTTTAAGGTCCTAAAAATCTCAAAATAGACTCTTGTGAGCTTTAAGTCATGAAGTCATGTTCTAAAGCTGTTACCTCCTCAAAAACAGACGTGGAGTTTTGTTTCATTCACATGTTTGACCCTTTTTTGAATCTGTCTCCTGTCGAAAGGACGAGATCACAGATACATGTGGCCGAGATAAGTTTCCTCCGCAGGGTGGCTGGGTGCTCCCTTAGAGATAGAGTGAGGAGGTCAGTCACACAGGAGGTGCTCAGGACATGCTGGAGGGACTATGTCTCTGACCTGGGAACATCTTGGGGTCCCACCAGAGGAGCTGGAGGACGTGTCTGGGGTGAGGGAAGTCTGGGAGTCCCTGATTAGCCTCCTGCCCCTGCGACCCGACCCCGGATAAGAGGAAGAACATGGATGGATGGATATTAATCTGTCTACATCTCCAAAGTTCCACCTTGTGATGTCATGAAGTGGTAGATTTCACGTTAACTTTTACCTTTAGTTCAGTAAAGATTGGCAATTCCAGGGCTGGCGATTCTAGTGAAGGTGTGTGGAGTTTAAAAACACAGTGGAGCACTTCCTGTATTACCACATGATGACATCACAAGGTGGAGCAGCGTGTTTTCCATTTCAGCCTAAATCTGCAGGGAAACATCACCACACAGATCAAAAAATCATGTAATATGGAGCTTTTAACTATTTTAACATTTTAAGTCCATATGTTGGGGTGAAAATGAGCCTCTGCATCTGATTCTAAAATGTTTGTATCGTCCGTGAATCAGGAAGTAAAGACCATCAGAGCGTCGCTGAGGTGTGAATGAACCGAGTCTAAAGCCGTTCGCACATCCGTCAGAACTAAAGCTCATGTTCTCAGGAGACACTCGGGCTCATGTCTCCAAAACCGTGACTTGGAGTAACACCGAGTCCCTGTGGGTTTGAACAATGTGAGATTTACTCACACTGAACTGAAGGAGCAGGACCCGCGGGACAGCCTGGAGAGCAGGGTGGACGGGGTCTGCAGCGCTCCGAGGCTTTTGATGACTGGTCTGAAGGAAGCTCCATGTTTTTGAGGAGGAAACAACATTATAACATGGCTTTAAGCTCACAAGAGTCCATTCTGCCACCTTTAGGACCTTTAAATAAGTAAAAATAGCTTTCCACATTTCACCGACGTGTCTTGCTCAAGAAACGTGAATCTAACTACCAACTTCTCCGGTGATTTTGTATTTAAATCTTTGTTCTAAGAGCTTACAGGATGCATGTCGTTTTGTTGCACTGTATCGTTGAAGCAAATATATTTACAATGAACAGTAAAACTTTTGTGATTCTCATAGAGTTTGGGCACAGCAGCACGTGAGCTAACTGTGTCTCAAAGCTAACTGCGTCTCAAAGCTAACTGTGTCTCAAAGCTAACAGCGTCTCAAAGCTAACTGCGTCTCAAAGCTAACTGCGTCTCAAAGCTAACCGTGTCTCAAAGCTAACCGCGTCTCAAAGCTAACTGTGTCTCAAAGCTAACTGCGTCTCAAAGCTAACTGCGTCTCAAAGCTAACAGTGTCTCTGGTTTAGACTAAACCTGCTTTTCTTTGGGCGTCGTTCTCATTTATTTGAGGAAAACGTCATGTTTCTGTTTGTGTAAATACTGAGTGTTCGCCTCAAAATCTGAGTCTGAAGAAGTATTCTGGAAAAATATGAACAAAACTCAAAACTAAACTAAGACTTTCAAATCCAGGAGGCAGATTTTTGAGGGATTTTAGTGACAGATGGAATTTGATGAGCTGAAAAATAAGTGTTTCTGACCAGAAAAAGAACCTGAGACAGAGAACATCTGAAAATTTATGAACTAAACCGGGACTAAACCGGGACTAAACCAGGACTAAACCAGGACTAAACCAGGACTAAAGCAGGACTAAACCAGGACGAAAACAGGTCTAAATCAGGACTAAACCAGTTCTAAACCGGGACTAAACCAGGACTAAACCAGGACTAAACCAGGGCTAAACCTGGACTAAAACAGGACTAAATGTCATGATCCCTGCCTGCTCCTCCCTCATGTCTGTGCCCTGCTCCTCCCTCACCTGTCTGAGCCTGGAGCTGGGAGGAGTCCTGGCTCCTCCTACACCCACCTGGACTCCATCAGTGCAATCAACACCACCTGAATCGTATAAGAGGACCCAGGACCCACGCCACCGCTCGCCACTGCTTGACGACACTAAACCAGGACTTATCCAGGACTACACTAAACACACAGTATGAATACTTTGCTTTTGGAAGTATTTTGTGCAATAAAACACATTCAGGACAAATCAACACCGTCTCCATGGAGACAGTGTAATCGTTCTGTTTGTTTGTCCAGCTCCATGTTCTGCTCCTTCTTCTGTTTCCTCCTGTTTCGATGCAGCTGCCTCAGGGTCGTCTGCACATCCTCAGCTCAGTGACCTTTGACCCTGTTTGAGTCCCTGTTCAGGAGCTTATTTTATTTTATGTATTTATTTAAAAGGGTCAACGCACATTAATAAACACCAGTAAAAAAAATACAGGTGTAAATGTGCTGAAGTCGCTGCACGGATACTTTTCACTCTCAGTCCCTCAAACGGGACAAGAGACAAGACGACACAAAGAACAATCAAACAACTCCACAGATCACAAAAAATACACAGTCCAAACAGTCTAAAGTGCTTATTTGTAAAGTGCGTATGTGGCTTAAGTGCTTCCAGTCATTTTAAAGTGCTGTAGTTTTCTAATAAATAAGTGAATTTAGTTTAAATCCAGTTCAGTCACATGGTTGTGCCTCCTGCCACTTCTTTCCCAGTCGATAAAAAGATCATTTCCTGAAAAAACATGCATCCTTACTGTGAGCTGGCTCTCCTCTCCACAGACCAGACTCATGACATAGCCTGCTAGCAATCAGTGTTACACAGTGGGGCTTTAAGTTAAACATTCAGACTCTGTGGAGCGGAGTATTTCACATTATTCTGTCTTTTCTGTGTGGAAATAAACATGTGCTCAGCTCCAGTTGCTGCATTAGTCTCGCTGTGGTTCAGGAGCAAACGCCGCAGACGAGGAGGACGTACGTGGGCCTGGACGCTGCCTCGATCCTGTTTGACACACAAAATGTGACACCCGCTGCGTGTTTAAGTCAGACGTGGGACGACATGTCAGATTAAAAGAGCTGGACCTGATTTTCACCGTCTTAAAAATAAGAAAACAGACATTTCAGTTCATTTTAAACAGTTTGCAGTGGTTCAAAGTCACTCCTCACTTACTTTATGCATTCAGAACATCCTAACTACTCACCGTGACGAGTTTATAAGCACTTTTCAAGTAAAGATAGCAACAGCTAGCATGCTAAAGTGCACGTACTGCTTTTCGGACAATAAAACACTTTATAATTCGATGCAGGCGGCACACAGCAGACTTATTCTGACCTCGAGAGCTGCTCATAGAATAAATCTGTACTGAGGCAAGACACTTTTTGCTCAGATAAATTGGAAAAAAATCCAGTACATGCTCTGTATATATAACGTAGTATATATATATGTGTGTGTGTATATTCCCACCATCCAAAAGTGTCCAAAAATACTTCAGACATGTTTATATTTGGACAAATTAAAGGCCTTGTCTCGTTTTCCTCCATGTATCTGAGCAAAATGTGGCTTTACTGTGGCACAAAAACTCCACTCTGGTCTTTAAAAGTTATGAAAAGTGCTTATAAACTCATCATGGTGAATAATTAGGATGTTCTGAATGTATAAGCTCAGTGAGGAATAACTCTGGACCACTGCAAACTGTTTGAAATGAACTATATCTGTTTTATTTCCTCTAAAACAGTAAAAATTAGGTACAGCGTCTTTAACTGGGAGTTGCTTTTTAATTATTTAAAGATGCTCCGTGTAACTTTTCTGGAGTCTACTTGTCCCCATGGAGATGTTATTGTCTTTAATATTCATTTAATGTTTCAAAAAGTAGTCTGTTTTGCCAGTGGTGCAGTGGGTTAAGCGTTCGCCCACTGACCACAGGGTGTTTCTTTGACTACACATTATGTTGCTGTTACACTGGTTTGTGGCAGGAAGGGCATCTGGAGTAAACTGTGCCAGATCTGCTCAGGGCTTTGTTCCACATGGCGGGTCAGTGAGGGAGGAAGTAAAATTGTGGTTTGAGTGGCACGTCCTGAAATGGCGCCAGGTGTAGAGGCTGTTCCTGGCGTGAGCGGCGCTGTCATTAGGCAGACGTCCCGGGCCGTGGGCGTCTCTGTGTGGACCAGCGCCTCCTCTGGGTACGACGAATGTGTGACAGTCTGCAGCAGAAAACTCACGATTAAACACAAACGGTTTAAGAACATTTATGTTTCATTTTCTTGCAGTGCTTCAGATTCGTCAAACCAAACAAAGACCCGAGCCTCGATTTTCACCGAACAAGTCAGAGATTTTATTAAAGGTGTTTGGACCAGAAAATCAACCTGAGATTTCAGAACTGTTCAGTGCAGATTAAGACAAGACTGAACGAGGACTGAACCAGGACTAAGTCCAAATAATACCAGAACTAAACCAGGACTAAACCAGGACTGAACAAGGACTAAACAAGGACTAAATCCAAGTAATACCAGGACTAAAACAGGACTAAACCAGGACTAAACAAGGACTAAATCAGGGCTAAACCAGAGCAAAACCAGAGCAAAACCAGGACTAAAGCAGGACCAAATCCAAATAATACCAGGACTAAAAAAGGATTTAACCAAGTCTAAATCAGGACTAAACAAGGACTAAACCAGGACTAAACTAAGACTATAAAAGGACTAAATCTGGACAAGACCATGCAAGACTAAACCAGGACCAAACAAGGACTAAATCTAAATGAGACCAGGCAGGACTAAACCAGGACTGAACCAGGACTAAAGCAGGTCAAGACTAAACCAGGACTAAAGCAGGATGAAGGTTGGTGGTTTGAATCCCTCTCGACATAAACATGGTTGGTTGAGAGCTCAGATCCACTGAGGCACAAGTTGTCGCTGTGATTCCAGCTCCTGCAGATGAAGCTGTTGTTGTGTCCTTCAGCAAGACGTTTAATCCATCTCCCTGTGAGTCACTGTGTGTGAACAGAAGAGGCTCTTTGTATAGAAATGTGAGAATTTACCATGAAAAATGAACTAAGAGCAAAATGTGGATAAAACCAGGACTGGAACAGGACTAAAAACAGGACTAAAACAGGATTAAACCAGGACTAAACCAGAACTAAACCAGGACTAAACCAGGACTAAACCAGGACTAAACTAGGGCTAAACCAGGACTGAACCTGGACTAAAGCAGGACTAAAGCAGAACTAAAGCAGGACTAAACCAGGATAAAACCAGGACTAAACCAGGAGAAAACCAGGACTAAACCAGGACTGAACCTGGACTAAACCAGGGCTAAACCAGGACTAAACCAGGACTAAACAAGGACTGAACCTGAACTAAACCAGGACTAAACCAGGACTAAAAAAATGCTTATAAACATATCTCTGTGAGTAATTAGGATGTTCTTAGTGCATAAGGTCAGTGAGGAATAACTTTGGACCATTTCAAACTGTTTAAAATGAACTAGTTCTGTTTTAATGTTTTAAAACAGTAAAAATCCCGTACAGCAGCTTTAATTGGGAGTTGATCTTTAATCATTTAAATGTGCACAGTGTAACTTTTCTGGAGGCTGCTTGTCTCCATGGAGATGTTATTACCTTATTCCACAGTGTGACTCATTTAACTTACAAGTGCCTTTCTCCAGTTACATGTGTTTTTACTGTGAGCAGGCTCGCCTCTCCACAGATCTGACCTGGGACTGGGCCAGAGAATGTCACCTTCTCGTCTCCGTGGATACAGATAAGTTTTATGCCGTACTGCGGAACATTCCAGACAAAACAAAGACATCTCCATAGATACAAATGAATGTCAGACGTCTCAGCAGAAAGTCAGTGCAGCTTTAAAGAGCGCAAACTCAAAACACGCTGCTCCACCTTGTGATGTCATCATGTGGTAATACAGGAAGTGCTCCACTGTGTTTTTAAACTCCACACACCTTCATTTCTTGAATAATTTGGATCATTTCAGCCTCTGGAATTGCAGATCTTCAACTGAACTAAAGGTAAAAGGAGCTGTTCACGTGAAAACTACCACTTCATGACATCACAAAGTGGAACGGTGCATTTTGAGCTTTGGAGATGTTACAGACTGATAATAAAGTGTAACTCAAACATGTGAATGAAACAAAACACAAGTCCAGGTCTGTTTTTGAGCGTTCTAACATGACTTAAAGCTCATGAGGCTCCATTTTGTCCACCACAGTTCACAAAGTTTAATAAACTATTCAAATTTTTACATTATCGTGCAGAGTTTCTTTAATCTGGGTCACAATTTTAAACCCAAAACTCAACAAACTGTAGGAAAAGGACAAACTGTAGCTGTGGGCGAACTCTCCTTGTACAATGTTGTTTTTGTTCAGTAATAATTGATGTACCGCCTCTGAACACAGGAGGTGCTGTTCTCAGGGTTTGGGGCCTGTCTGAGCTGCAGTGGAGACTACAACATTACACATTTTCAACTCACAATTTTCACTTTTCTGGTCAAACGAATTCAACTATGTCTAAAAACAAGTTCATTTTAAAATATTTGGAGTGATGCGAAAATGTTCCAAAGCTATTTCCTCTGATCCATCATAATAATCACAGAGATGGGCTTATAAGCACTGATAAACGAAGCAAAACTATGAGCAAAAACAGGACTGAAACAGGACTAAACAAGGACTGGAACAGGACTAAAAACAGGACTAAAACAGGACTAAACCAGGACTAAACCAGGACTAAACCAGGACTAAACCAGGACTAAAACAGGACTAAACCAGGACTAAACCAGGACTAAAACAGGACAAAAACAGGACTAAAACATGAGTAAAAACAGGACTAAACCAGGATTAAACCAGGACTAAACCAGGACTAAAAACAGGACTAAAACAGGACTAAAATAGGACGAAAATAGGACTAAACCAGGACTAAACCAGGACTAAAAACAGGACTAAAACAGGACTAAATTAGGACTAAAATAGGACTAAACCTGGACTAACACCAGGACTAAACCAGGACTAAAACATGAGTAAAAACAGGACTAGAAACAGGACTAAAAACAGGACTAAAGCAGGACTAAACCAGGGTTATAACTAAACTAAACCAGGACTAAACCAGGACTAAAACAGGACTAAAATAGGACTGAAACAGGACTAAACCGGGACTAGAACCAGGACTAAACCAGGACTAAAACGGGACTAAACCAGGACTAAAACCAGGGCTAAAAACAAGACTAAACCAGAACTAAAAACAGGACTAAACCACTTTGGCTGAGTTTTGCCATCTCGGTAATGCTAACAACAACTAAACTAGCATGCTAACAGCGCACAGTCTACTCGCTGGTTTGCAGACGATGGAACAGTTCTGTGATCAGACTCAGCACACAGTGGTCTTATTTTGACCCGAAGAGCTGACACATGTTACAATGGGCTATATCTGTACAAAACCAACTTTTATTAGATGAAAGGAGCAGTTAACGTCCCCTTTAATGTCGGCTTTGTTAAAAATAACTAGTCGTCATGTTTGATGTTGGTTGACACGTGTTTGGAACAGTCTGATCTGTGTGAGTTTGTGCTGTCAAACCTCCCACTGTGAGTTTAAAGGGATTAAGAAGAAAGAGCCGACTCCGACGGCTCAGGACTCGGTTTACTCAGCGAACTATGGCCCGTGTGGAAATGTGTCTCTTTGATTTGACTTATTTCAAATCTGAGAAAAATCGAGGAATTAAATAAAATAAAAACAATGTGATCAGGTGTTATTCAAATGGAAATAGAAAGATACATAAACCAGGACTAAGATAAGACTAAAACAGGACTAAACCAGAACTAAAACTGAACTAAACCAGGACTGAAACAGGATTAAACCGGGACTAAACCAGGACTAAACCAGGACTAAACCAGGACTAAAACAAAAGTAAATCAGGACTAAAACGGGACTAAACCAGGACTAAAAACAGGACTAAACCAGGACTAAATCAGGAGTAAAACAAAAGTAAATCAGGACTAAAACAGGACTAAACCAGGACTAAAAACAGGACTAAACCAGGACTAAATCAGGAGTAAAACAAAAGTAAATCAGGACTAAAACAGGACTAAACCAGGACTAAACCAGGACTAAACAAGGACTAAAACAGGACTAAAACGGGACTAAACCAGGACTAAAAACAGGACTAAACCAGGACTAAAACGGGACTAAACCAGGACTAAAACAGGACTAAAGCAGGACTAAACCAGGACTAAAGCAGGACTAAAGCGGGACTAAACCAGGACTAAAGCAGGACTAAAGCAGGACTAAAGCAGGACTAAAGCAGGACTAAACCAGGACTAAAGCGGGACTAAACCAGGACTAAAACAGGACTAAACCAGGACTAAACAAGGACTAAAACAGGACTAAAATGGGACTAAACCAGGACTAAAATAGGACTAAACCAGGACTAAAACAGGATTAAACCAGGACTAAATCAGGACTGAAACAAAACTAAACCAGGATTAAAACAGGACTGAACCAGGACTAAAAACAGGACTAAACCAGGACTAAAATGGGACTAAACCAGGACTAAAACAGGATTAAACCAGGACTAAACCAGGACTAAAACAAAACTAAACCAGGACTAAAACAGGACTAAACCAGGACTAAAACAAAACTAAACCAGGACTAAACCAAGACTCAACCAGGACTAAACCAGGACTAAACCGGGACTAAAACAGGACTAAACCAGGACTAAACTATAATCCCTGAGCTGTGACTGATGTGATCTCGTCTGAGGCTGATGTCAAAGTTAAATCACATTTTCAAAATGCTTCATTATGTCAGAAAAACAAAAATATAACATGATTCAGTGACGTAAACACAGCTCGAAGGTGGAAAAGTGCTGCGCTGTATAAAAAATATGACCGTTCACCACAGAAAAACATGTGTCCTCCCTCTGCGCTGGCTCGCATCTCCACAAACCTGACTCTTATTTGACCTCGAGAGCGTACTTCTGCTCGTTTCCATGGAAAAGTCGTCCCTTTGGCTGTAATATTCCACAGTATGGCATAAAAACATCCTTATCTCTATGGAGAATGTGCCAAAAAATGTGTCTTTAACTTTCCATGCAGTCGAGCAGGTGACTGACTTTGTGAAGGCTAAGAAATGCTAATGCTAATATGCTACTTTTTTTTTCCTTTTAAAACACCTTGAAAAAACTTTTGGTTCATTATAAATCCAAAGATTTCAGATTAAAAGGGCTTGATAATGGTTATTTCTTCATGTAGTCTGCACTGAAACAGCAAAGGATCATGGTCTATGTAGTTTTTTTTTTTTTTTTTAGCTTATTCTGCACCATAATGGAGATTTTACGCAGAGAGATTTGTGATTCGATTTGTTGTCATGGTGACGGCCCATGATATTATTGTGAGACTGGATCGTGGTCTTTGAGTGACTGTTACATCCTTTATGAACTGAATGTACCTGTGCATCTCATCTGAACGGGTGAATACAAGGACACAGGCTCTTTTGTGTTGCCATGTTTTAAATTAAAAATGCTCTAATTTAGTCTAATCTTTCACAGACAAAGGGCCCGAGACGGAGCGTTTGTGGCACGGCTCCAGGGTCATTCATTTTCTTACATAATGGAGAATACAGTGATGTGGCGGCTGTCGCTGTAGAAGATGAAACATGCCGGGGATTAGCTCATGGGACACGGCGCTAAATCCAGCCGACGACGCTCACGCACATGAACACACAGACACACTCGGGTTTATGGACGGATCAGGTCACGAGGGGCATCGTTTAAATATGCTCCACATGTAATGAAATCATGTGTCTTTAGTCCTGCGTTTAATGTGTTTAAGAATCTGACCGGCCCAGGAAATACTTAAAGTACTTCACGGCGGAGGTAAGTAATACATCAGATTTAATAATAAAAATCATACATTTTTACTTATAATGCACTCTTCATGCCATAGAATACAGCGCTACATTAAAACAAGAAGTTTAAACCAACACTAAATGGCTAAATAACATCAACAATAAGCTTTTCTAAATAAAAAGGTCTTTAGATCAGCTTGAAGAAAATCCAGGCTCTGACTGAAAGTCCAGTTTAGAAAACTTCTTGAGCTTTAATATGTATCTTCCTCCATTTAAAAAGTAGGGCCAGACAAGAAGAAAAAAGTGAATTGCTAAAGTTGACTTGTTAACTCTAAATTGTAGTTTGCGGCCCCTATTCTGCGGGAGTTGCAAGAATCCCTGGGCTCACGAGCGCCCCCTAACATGAAGCAGGGTAACTGCGTGCCTCACCCGGCGCCTTTTCACAACCTTAAAGCAGCAGAGCACAGAGCTGAGTCAATCCGTAAAAGCGTAAAGCGTATCTTCTCAGGATTTCAACATTAAACGTAAAAATTCTGCGGTTTTGAGTAAAAAAAAAGAATAAAATTGCAAAATTAAATAGAAAATAAGTTCATAGTACAAATTATTGGATAAATATAACTATTTCATTTATTTTTTTCTCTGTGATGGCAGGTGAGGTACTGCTTCACCTGACTCACCTGCCTCACCTGCCTCACCTGCCTCACCTGACTCACCTGACTCACCTGCCTCACCTGACTCACCTGCCTCACCTGCCTCACCTGACTCACCTGCCTCACCTGCCTCACCTGCCTCACCTGCCTCACCTGACTCACCTGCCTCACCTGACTCACCTGACTCACCTGAATCACCTGACTCACCTGCCTCACCTGACTCACCTGACTCACCTGACTCACCTGCCTCACCTGACTCACCTGACTCACCTGCCTCACCTGACTCACCTGCCTCACCTGACTCACCTGACTCACCTGCCTCACCTGCCTCACCTGACTCACCTGACTCACCTGCCTCACCTGACTCACCTGACTCACCTGACTCACCTGCCTCACCTGACTCACCTGACTCACCTGAATCACCTGCCTCACCTGACTCACCTTCCTTCACCTCACTCACCTGACTCGCCTGACTCACCTGCCTCACCCTGACTCACCTTCCTTCACCTCACTCACCTGACTCGCCTGCCTCACCTGCCTCACCTGCCTCACCTGCCTCACCTGCCTCACCTGACTCATCTGCTCACCTGCCTCACCTGCCTCACCTGACTCACCTGCCTCACCTGCCTCACCGACTCACCTGCCTCACCTGCCTCACCTGACTCGCCTGACTCGCCTGACTCACCTGCCTCACCTGACTCACCTGACTCGCCTGCCTCGCCTGACTCGCCTGCCTCGCCTGCCTCGCCTGACTCGCCTGCCTCGCCTGCCTCACCTGACTCACCTGACTCACCTGACTCACCTGACTCACCTGACTCACCTGCCTCACCTGACTCACCTGCCTCACCTGCCTCACCTGACTCACCTGACTCACCTGCCTCACCTGCCTCACCTGACTCACCTGACTCACCTGACTCACCTGCCTCACCTGACTCACCTGACTCACCTGAATCACCTGCCTCACCTGACTCACCTGACTCACCTTGTCCTTCACCTCACTCACCTGACTCGCCTGACTCACCTGCCTCACCTGACTCACCTTCCTTCACCTCACTCACCTGACTCGCCTCGCCTGCCTCACCTGCCTCACCTGCCTCACCTGCCTCACCTGACTCACCTGACTCATCTGCCTCACCTCCTCACCTGCCTCACCTGACTCACCTCACTCACCTCACTCACCTCACTCACCTGACTCACCTGCCTCACCTGACTCGCCTGACTCGCCTGACTCACCTGCCTCACCTGACTCACCTGACTCACCTGACTCGCCTGACTCGCCTGACTCACCTGCCTCGCCTGACTCACCTGACTCACCTGACTCACCTGACTCACCTGCCTCACCTGACTCACCTGACTCACCTGACTCGCCTGACTCGCCTGACTCACCTGCCTCGCCTGACTCACCTGACTCACCTGACTCACCTGACTCACCTGACTCACCTGACCGCACGTCACTGGCAGGGAGGCAGGTCCAGAGTTGTGGTGCAGCTGAACAGAAGCTCGGCCCCCCGTGTGGAGCCTCGTGGGGGGGACTTGAAGGAGCCACCTGAAGATCTGAGGGTCTGAAGACTGCAAAGTGTCAGGTCTTGCAGATAAAGTGGCTCTTTTATGGCTCAGCAGAAGGATTTTGTTTCAATCTGGGATGAAACAGGAGCCAGTGCAGAGATTTGAGAATAGAAGTGATATGTTAAAATTTTCTGACTTTCTTTAGGATTCTGGCAGCGCAGCACACACACACACACACACACACACACACACAAACACACACACACACACACACACTCACACACACACACACACACACACTCACACACACACACACACACACACACTCACACACACACACACACACACACACACATTTCTGCCTGTGATGTTCCTCAATCTGACTTTTTATTCTCAGCCTTAAAAACCAGGTGAGGATGCTCGCCTCTCCACAAATCTGACCTGCAACTTTACTTGGTGCTTGTTTCCATGGAGACGGATACATTTAACGCCAATGCACAGTCAATCAAAGACTCGACATGGTACGTGGCAGACTCTCAAACAGAAAAGTTACACAGTGGACCTTTATTAAACCTGTGGGCGTCTGTACAGTGGACGTCGTACGAGTCTGAGCTCCGGTTTAAGGAGCTGCTTGTGTTTCTTCATTTTCCAGCTCCAACTCTGTCCATCAATTATACATGGAGCCCCCGAGGGTCCTGAGCCCAAGAGCTGGAAAAGTTTGAGTTTGTGCGAAATGCAAGTGAAATATATGAGCGAAATAAAACCCTAATTTATGATGTAATGACTGAGAATGGAGCTGTTCCTCATCATTATTTTCACAGCTTTATTTTGGGCTGTTGTCTTTTTTATTTCTATTTCCATCATCAACTTCGCCCTTGAGACACTGCTCGAAACAATATGTCGGCGTTAACTGTGAAATGTGAAAATGTATTGGGATAATTTCGAGTTAGAAGTTTAATAATCCTCACAGTTTAGATTAAAAACTGATCATTGAGACACCAGTGGACTTTATAAACCTTCACGAGCAGAAGCAGCTCTTCACCAAATATTCATCCACAAATTTTACTTTTTGGAACAACAGTAGTTAAAAAAAAAAAGATTATTATGTAAATTACTGAAAAAAATATACATATGTCGATGAATCAGTTTTACATTACTATTGAGTTCATTTTAGTTTTATTAAATATGACACAAATGGGAGTTTGTACAGACACGTGTGCAGCAGTCGTCTTACTCTCGAACTTGTTGGTCTTAAAGAACCCGAGAACATGGACGTGCTTTAGTTTTAACCCCGCCCACACGTCTGCCGCTTTGATATTGTAACTACGCAAGGGACGATATTCAAATTTAGACAAAAATAATCGTGACGCAGTGCACAAATACTTCTGCCTCGCCCACAAAAACAAGCTACGCCGCTCGTCTTTCCGAAAGTGCAAACCATTTTCACCTGCGCTCACCACAGCGCTGACAGGAAAAGCCAAAAATTTGGACTTGGACTTCACTTACCTTTGAGGACTCTGGTTCTTTTCGTCAGACTCTGCAGATCGGTGGCTCGTCTTGTCGGTCTTGTTTTTCAAATCCACAATAATTCCACACATTGGAATTCTCTCCCTCCTGATCTCCGCAACTTGGACTCTCTTCCACTCTTCAAATCAAGACTCAAGACTCACCTGTTCAGACTGTCCCAACTTTCATAATCAGTCACACACTTCTATAAATCCGCTCTTGTCATGTTTTATTGTTTTATATGTATATGTAATTTTATCCTGTTCAGTGTCCTTGGGTGTTATGAAAGACGCTTAGAAATAAAATGCATTATTATTATTATTATTACATCAGACTTCACCTTCTTGAGCGGAGGATGGAAATGTGCACCGTCACTCAGATCCAGATCCACTGTCTGCAAACTACTGGCCATGACGTGACTGACGGTGAAGAAGAACCAGCCCCAAATCAGAATAAGCACAGAAGTTAACGAGTGTCATTGCTAACACGTGACACCAGAAATCTGTGTAAACCCTCAGTCGTCCAGGTCTGATCCACAGCAAAAGACGAAGTTCAAATCTGTCACTGGACAAATCGTTGTAGAAGTGAAGATGTTTCGCTGCTCGTCCAAGTTCTTCAGTTCTGGTCAGATTTCTGGTGACCACTGCCTTATATCCACCTGCAGGGAGGTGCTAACTCCACTGAAACTGCAAACAACTATTGTCTCTAGTTTCAGCTGGAGCTACCCTATTCAACTGTGAACTTCAGGAAAAATGACTCGGACAAACGCAGAAGATCGGGAAGGCTCAGACAGTTGCATCATTTAGTTGTTTATTCAGGCATCATCGAAGTCAAAGACATTCCAGCCTCCTGTCTTCACATTCTCCTCATTTTTACATCGTCTCCTCATTTTTACATCGTCTCCTCATTTTTACATCATCTCCTCATTTTTACATCGTCTCCTGTCTTTACATTGCTACAGTGACTCTTAAATACTTGTGATTGGTTAGTGATTAGCTCGACACGTACACCTTACCAAACCTTATCTGTGTTTAGCGGAGCCAAACGTATAGACAACAGGTACAAAGGTCACTTCCATCAACTTGAAACATACAGACTATTGCAGAATATGAGCTGAGTTGGCTGGAAAATGTGCAGCTGTACATGTTAACGGCGACAAACACGTATTATCTGATCTTAACACAGGAGTCAAACATGGGAACTCAAAGTACACCTGCCAACTCACGTCACATTGGAGGACATGAAAAATGGAAGACTATAAGTATGATTTATTCGTGTTGCATGAAAATGATAAGTCCACACAACCCTTAACGACCCTGCTGTTGTTCTCGTTGTTCTGGGTCTGAGGATGGAGTTATAGATGGGGGAGAGATCATGTCTCAGGCCTCCATTTCTGTTCAGAAATCTAACAGGAAACGTCTTCACTCCTACAACGATTTGTCCAGTGACAGATTTGAACTTCGTCTTTTGCTACTTGACACCAGAACTAACACTGAAACATTGTATTGACGCTGCAAACATGAGGCCTTCTGGTGCTGTAAAGATGATCACGATTATTTAAATATGCCATGAACGATTAATTACAGACCTTTTTTATTGCGATTAACGATACTGTCATATATCGTCCCATCCCTAATTGCAACATGACAGAAAAACAACTGTCTGGGATGGTCTCCACTCGTTGTTTCCCCATGGTTCTCATCAGTCTCCACCCACGTTGTGCGTTGTGTTCATTTGCACTCTGCCTCCTGACATGGACTGAACTGTCCAGGCCGGTGTCAGACGGTTGTTTTTTCCATGATCCTGATTGGACAAAACTCACATCCCCGTCGCGGCGTCTCTCTTAGTTGTTCCTGAAAATAAATCTTTGTAAACTCCACAGATGACGTCTTTCAGTCATTTTTGTTCTCAATGATCAAATATAAATATAAAACGTTATATCCGCTCGTTGTCATGGAGACTGTATTTGCCCAGAGTGGCATTAAACATTTCTCCTCGGGGACGAGCAGGTGACGACCGGGCCGAAGCCGACGCCTGGTCCCGTTTGAGGAGGGGTCACTCTGCAGCAGTAAGAACATGGTTTTGAAGAGATTTTCTAGAAGTAAAACCACTAAAACAAATGCCAGATAATGCTACACTGTGGAACATAGCAAAAGAACATACAATTCTGTCCACTGAACAAACATTTTAGAGTGAAGATTAAAACACCTATTTATTAAATATGAACTGAGTCTGAGTCGGGTTTTACATAATCGCTCTGGCCCCTAATGTGCACTCATACCTATTAGCACACTGACTATTAGCATACTGGCTATTAGCATACTGGCTATTAGCATACTGGCTAGTACTATTGTTTTCCTTGTTTTTGTCATACCTGGATGACGGAGGGATTACACACACGTTTTATTATTAGAGCAAACGGCTGAGGGACTGTAGACCATTGTGTTCTGCGTCCTGATTGGCTGAGGGACTGTAGACCATTGTGTTCTGTGTCCTGATTGGCTGAGGGACTGTAGACCATTGTGTTCTGCGTCCTGATTGGCTAAGGGACTGTAGACCATTGTGTTCTGCGTCCTGATTGGCTGAGGGACTGTAGACCATTGTGTTCTGCGTCCTGATTGGCTGAGGGACTGTAGACCATTGTGTTCTGCGTCCTGATTGGCTGAGGGACTGTAGACCATTGTCCATCAGTCTCCTCCGTGTCTCCTGTACAGTACAGAATGTGTCAGACAAATTTACATAAATGTTGGATCAGTGTGACTCTGAAGTGCTGTATGTTTGCAAGTTTTCTCCTCGACAAAACCCACAATGTCGATTTTGCCTATTGTGGGTTATTTTTGTAACGATAGACGAGGGGCCGCTGTACCACGAACGTTTAAAGTGCCATGTGCAGCAGTCGCCTTAAACTTAAAGAGGAACGCGCTTTAGTTTGAATATTCATTTTAACCCCACTCACAAAGTAACTTGCACCACTACAGAAAAAACAAAATTAGTTGTTTCAATATGGTTCTCATCAGTCACTCACTCTGTGTTTTATTTGCACCACGACAAAGATTGAACTGTATTGTATTTTTTTATCCCCATGATTCTTAAACAATGTACACTGCCTGGCCAAAAAAAAAAAAAAAAAAAAAAAGGTCATACACTCTAATTCGCTGTGGCATTGTTTCGATTTCGCTTCTGCAACATCACGAGATTTATTTCCATCCAGTGCTGCATTAACTTTTCTTGCAGATGTTGCGTTGATGATGGTCGAGTTCAAGCTTCTCCAGCACAAAGATCCTCAGTGGGGTGAAGGTCTGGACTCTGTGGAGGCTCCATGTGTGAAGATGATTCTCCTGAACCTCTGTCACGATTTGAGCCTCATGAATCCTCCATTGTCATGTTAGAATAAAAGAAAATCCACTGATGGAATAACCTGGTCACTCAGTATATTCAGGTTTTTTTCAGCACAGACTGATGCTGAACATAGACCTGACTCGTACCTATAGACTCGGACATATTTGCTTAGTTAAATCCAGGTGACGACTTTTTTTTTTGGACACAAACCTGCAAACTACACAGATTATGTCTAATTTTTTCTCAATTATCTCCATTTCCTAAATATAAAAGGCCGTTCGGATATTTTCCCAAACTCGTGCTGGCCTCAGTGAAGGTTTAACACCACACTAACCCTCTCGGAGCTGTGTATGCCAGTCACAGCTCAGACCTGTGCCCTCTGCAGATCCATCAGAGCAGCTCATTATTCACAATCACATTAGAGGCATCACAGGCTGAGTGACAGGGCACCGGGTAACGCAGGCCCGGAGTAAACAGAGACTGGACTTACACAAACACATGATGAATGAATCATGAAGAGGCTCGAGCCGGGATGTGGTCAGCGCAGTTACAGAAGAGATATAACGAGCCTCGAGTGCGGAGCGTTCTGCCATGTTATCACGTTGTTCTCTCATCAAAACCACGGCAGAAGAGGTTTGAGATGTGGCATGTTGGAGTTATTTATCGATTTCTCCTCTGTTAGCTGTGCGATTCTGTCCAAAGCTCCGCCCACAAGCCTACGTCACCCATGCTCCCCCATAAATATAAAAAAACATGATGCAAAACTACACTACGACTTCACAAACCTGATGCGATGTGCAGTAACAAATGATGTCTGAATTATGAAGAGGCTTGAATCTCGATATTGGTGCGTTTTCGCTGGAGGCTGCTGTGATGCTTTGGGTTGATTGGGAAACTATTAGCGTCCTGTACATTAAATAACTTTATAAATATGACGCTAAATTGACCTTTGACCCGTGTTATACTGTTGTCCCCTCGTTTAAAACAGACCTGCAGACATTTGTTTCATTAATCCATGAATTCAAAAATGTTCTGTTCACATTTTGGTCATTTAGTTGTGTCACAGGCAGACTGTATATTGAAATGGACAATATACATTCATCGACTCTGGCTCCAATTCACTTTCTATTGATAAACTGTGTCCCCTCTCTCTGTCCCTGCTGCTGTCAGACTCGTCATTTTGGTCTTAAATGTTCGTATTAACCCTCTACATGATCTTTGGGTTTTTATTTCACTATTGTGTCTTTGAATTAAGATATGAACATTGATAACAGACAAATCAGGCGCCTTCTTTCCCGCCTGCTCCCTGCTAAACCAGCGAAAGAGGCGTTACCTTCAACAACCTCGCTCCAGATTGGCTCTTTCGCTGCTATAATAATTCCATATATAGGACTTGTCATGATCCCAGTCTGCTCTGTGTTTTGGAGCTGTTTTTCCCACCCTCCCTTCTGTGTCGGAGCCTGGAGCTGGGCGGAGATTCGGGCTCCTCCCATGAACACCTGCAGCTCATCTGTAATCAAGCTGCACCTGGGGAGGAGAAAGACACCGAGGACCTGACACTCATCTCCAGATCGTTCGTGTATCCTCAGTGGTACAGCTCAGCTTGGCTTCGTCTTTTTTTAAACTTATGACTTTTGTTCTCAGCTGGAAATCTTTTGTTCTTTGCTAGATCCCGCTCCTTGAACCTGCGCCGTGCCTCCACCTCCGACCCAGCTCTCCACGTCTGGTACGGACTTCGTCATTTCTGATCTTCTCGAAAGACTACTGCATACAACTCCACATCCACCTGCCTGCTCCATCTACCTTCATTCAAATTATTGTGACTGTAAATAAAGTTTGTTCAGATGTTCCACCCGAGTCTGAGTCTTTGGTCGCCCTTTTTTTCAGAACTTGGCTCCAAATTCAGCACTATACCTGCTCTAGCCTCGATGAGCTTCACTTGACTGGAGCTGAACGCTGTGGGTGACGTCACACTCACTTAATCCACTTCTTATACAGTTGATGGTCATAAATTAAATTCTGTGCAGTTTTTCAGCCCATAAACTTTCACTGGAATCATTCGATGGTCAAACTGTGCTGACATCGAACACATGTCTCTGTTTGCGTAGCATTCATGGAGAAAAAGGCCTTCAGTGTTTTACTTTCTAAATGTTCATTCCTGTTCCTGACAGCAGAGGGAGCTCCAACGCCTGAATGCCTCATAAGAAATGGAGGTGTATGATTTCCACATTGCATTGACATTGTTAGTTGTAAAAGTGAAATACAAACCCACGAGAAAGCATGATGTGTTCTGTAATTCCTCAAAAAGACCTAAAAGTCACCAAATGCAAACGAAATGAACCTGAGCACAGAAGGAATCGAAGAACAGAGACTCAAAGGTGAGTCATGTCAAAGAACGACTCCCTCCTCCGTCTGTGTATGCTAACTGTACGAGCTAGCATAACCTTTTGATCTGATACTGGTGTCAATGAACGACTGTGAGGATCTACTTTCTGTGTTACAATACTGGCGTAGGTAGCGCCAAAGGACGACTGCACGGATCTACTTTCTGTTGTGATACTGGAGCGAAACATGGTCCATGAAAACTGAAGGTCAAAGAGAGTTTTTCCTGTTCTTGTGTGTCTTGATTCTCGATTCCTGTGGCTATATCTGAGTCTCTCCTCCTCTCTCTTTCTTCTTTCTTTCTTTCTATCTCTTTCTATCTTTTTCGATCCCACCTCTCTTCTTCCCTTTCTCTCTCTTTCTCTCTCCTCTCTGTGTCTTTTAACTTCCTTGTTTTTTTTACTCTCTCTCTTCCCCCTTGTCACCTCTCTCTTTCTCTCTCTACTTTTCTCATCCTCCCCATTTCTCTCTTTCCTCTCTTCCCCCTCTTTACTTTATCATCCCCCCTTTCTCTCGCTCTCTCTTTCTCCCTCCCTCTCTCTTTTCCTTCTCTTTATTTGTTGATTTGAGTTTAAGCTGCAGCGTTTTGCAGCTCATGTGGATTCAGTCTTTGTCCAATTTACCTCAGCACAGATTTGGACACAGGTGAACAAGATGGCCGCCTGTCTCCATCTCTCCCTCCATCTCTTCTTCCCTCCCACCCTTCCTCTCTCTCCGTCCCTTCCTCTCTCTCTCTCCTGCCCTCTCTCCCTCCTTCTCTTCCTATCTCCATTCCTCTGCTGCCCCTCCCTGCCTCTCTTCCACTCTCTCTCCCTTATTCCCGTTGCTCCCTTCCCTCTCTCTCCTCCCCTCCCTTCCCTTCCTCTTTCTTGCCCTCTCTCCCTCATTCTCTCCATATCTCCCAATCTCCACCTCTCTCGTTCCTCTCCCTCCTTCCCTCCCTTTTTCTTCCACTTGCTTCCTCCCTTTCTCTCCTCCTCTCCCTCTTTTCCTTGTCCCCCTCCCTCTCTCTCTCTCTCCCTGCCTCTCCTCTCTTCCTCTCCTCTCCCTCCCTTCTTCTTTCCCATGCTCCCTTCCTATCTCTCCCCCTCTCTCTCTCTTCCTCCCCCTCTCTCCCTCCTTCTTCCCCATCCTCCCTCCCCCTCTCCTTCCCTCCCCTGCCTTCCCCTCCCCTCCCTACCTCTCTCTTCCTTTTCTCTCTCCCTCCCCCTCTCCCTCTTTCTCTCTAGTCCTCTCTCTCCTTCCTTCTTCCCCTTACTCCCTCCCTGTCTCTCCCTCCCTCCTTCCCTCCCTCCCTCCTTCTTCTCTCTCTCCCTCCTTCCTTCTTCCTCTCTCCCCCCTCTTTCTCTCCTCTCCCTCTCTCCCACTCTTCTTCTCTCCTTACCTCTCTCTCTCTCTCTCTCCCTCCCTCCTTCTTCCCCTCACTCCCTCTGTCCTCTCCCTCCTTCCTTCCCTCCCTCCCGCTCTCTCCCTCCCTGCCTCTCTTTCTTTCTCTCTCCCTCCTCTCTCTTCTATCACTCCGCTCCTTCATAATTACACACTATATTTAAACTAAGAGCAGTGACAGCAGAAGTCTGAGGTCTGTATGTCCAGATCTCTGCGAACCCTCAGCGACTCGTTAGACCGTCGCCAGGAGGAGGAGGCAGGAGGAGGCAGGAGGAGGCAGGAGGAGGCAGGAGGAGGCAGGAGGAGGCAGGAGAAACTTCAGAAACGCTCCTCAGATTCCAGGATGAAGAAACGAGAAGTGAACGTGATCCTCCGACTTTCGAACAGATACTTTCCACATCTGCCGAGTCCTCAGAGGGAGCCGTTTGTGTCACTGTTGTAAACTCGATTCATTTGCACGATTCACTCAAACACTGAACATGGGACTGAGTTTGTTCTGCGGTGTCGGGTTTTTTATGTTACAGACAGTTTGAGGAGTAAGAAATGCTAAAAAATATACTAAAATGTGTTGATCTGAGATGTTTAAAATGTATTTCCAGTCTTATACTGCGATTTAAAGAGAGAGTATTATGTAAAATCTGCTTTTCTGGAGCTTTCCCACCAACGTTTCCTCATTAAAACATGTCTGAAGAGGTTTAAGAGTCACCCATGCATGTCTGAGTCATTTAGTGATCTTTCCAGGGCCCTATTCAAACCCTTCTTATGGTTAGCTGTGTGATTCTGTACAAGGCTCCGCCCACAAGCCTACGCACTCCAGAAATATATGAAAACATTAAACGAAACAATACACTATGACTTCACAAACCCGATTCAATGTGCAGTAGTTTCATTAGTGGGATGCAGCTCTTTAATGCTCCATAGAAGTAAATACCTCCTCTTTAATACCCCATAGAAGTAAATACCCTCCTCTTTAATACTCCATAGAAGGAAACCTCCTCTTTAATACTACATAGAAGTAAAATACCTCCTCTTTAATACCCCATAGAAGTAAATACCTCCGCTTTAATACTCCATAGAAGTAAAATACCTCCTCTTTAATACTACATAGAAGTAAAATACCTCCTCTTTAATACCCCATAGAAGTAAATACCTCCTCTTTAATACCCCATAGAAGTAAATACCTCCTCTTTAATACTCATTGAAGTAAAATACCTCCTCTTTAATACTCCATAGAAGTAAAAATACCTCCTCTTTAATACTACATAGAAGTAAATACCTCCTCTTTAATACCCCATAGAAGTAAATACCCTCCTCTTTAATACCCCATAGAAGTAAATACCTCCTCTTTAATACTCCATTGAAGTAAAATACCTCCTCTTTAATACTCCTAAAATATAAAATACATAAAATACCTCCTCTTTCAGCAGCACTATTAAAGTTCATAAGTAGTAGGAGTTTTCCAAGTTCTATAGTTGTGGATTACTGCATTATAAAAGTATTTCTAAGTAACACTCTTGTGGGTTTACGTCAATAATTGTAATATTATAATCGACATGAAGGTCAAAAAGTTCAAATCCCACAATCTACACACTGCCCATGTGCTCTTGGGCAGACACTTGAATCAAAATCCTCATGGTTTATGTGATGCCTGGGTGAATGGTTTCGTTTCATAAAGTTCAGTTGTAGTATTAATCACAATTTCTCGTAGCCACAGCTGCCCTGAGGTATCATGGCTGCCAATCTGTGCCATTAGCTCCTCTGAACCACCTCATTCATACAAGATGGGTGAAGTGTCTTGCCAAAGGACACAACCACATCCACGTCAAAGTACTTATGGAGCTGATGTTTCTGTCCCAATGCACCTGAAAAAAAAAGCTCTGAATTTTATGTTGAAGTTACTCATTTTCACTTTGAACATGTTGAAACTCTTGTTCTGCAGAAGTTCGTATCGATCCCTGGTTTGTTAAATCACATTGTAATAAAAGTTTTACTGTGAAATGCCTTTGTCAGACTCCAAACCCTCGGCAGGACTCCAGCGAAAAGCCAGTGTTTCTGTGCAGATCCGGGGCCTTATGTAAGTGTGTTCTTCAGACAAACAATGGGGAGCCATCTCTAAACATGTGCAAAAAACAAGCCGCAGATAAAGTTAATTGGATGAACACTTTCTCTCTTTTTGGTGAATCTTATCTGGAGTGGGTGAGCGAGGAGTGAGGAGCACAAATGGAGGAGGAGGTTTGTTCAGAGGAGGAACCCTGCAGTAATTATCATATGTTCCCCAGGGCCACAGAAGTACACACACTCACTACAAAGTACTTTTAGGACAAATGTTTCCAGACAGGGAGGACATTCAGAAACAGCAGCAGCGTGAGGGCGACTCTACTGGTGGGAAAATGGAAGAAGAAACGGCAAAACTTACATTTGTTTGTGGAATAAACTGTCGTGGACTTAACGTCACCGTACCCACGTACACGCCCACGGCTTTTCACTCACTTTCATTCTGCTGTGGAATTTCTAATAGTAAAAACCTTGAAATATAAAATCTACAGAGAAGTTTTCTTGAATCAAAAAGTCTGGTTTATTGGATTAATTGTGCAGAACTGTGAAAGAGCTGTTGTCCCTAATAGTACTGCCTCCTCCTCCTCCTCCTCAGGGTGGCTGGGTGCTCCCTTAGAGACAGGGTGAGGAGCTCAGTTACACGGGAGGAGCTCGGAGTAGAGCCGCTGTTCCTTCACGTCGAGAGGAGCAGCTGAGGAGGCTCGGGCATCTGTCCTGGACGCCTCCCTAAGGAGGTGTTCCGGACATGTCCCACCGGGAGGAGGCCCCGGGGAAGACCCAGGACACGCTGGAGGGACTATGTCTCTCGGCTGACCTGGGGATGCCATGGGGTCCCACCGGAGGAGATGGAGGACGTGTCTGGGGTGAGGGAAGTCACTCCGTAGACTGCTGCACCCGCGACTCGGCCCCAAATAAGAGGAAGAAATTGGATGGATGGTATTACAAAGATTGGGTTTGTCACCAGCAGACATCTCAATAAATAAACATTTAAGGTAAAGAGATTCATAACAATACAAGGAAAGATTTAGGGTAAAGAAAGACATCTCACCCAGGGCTGGGTCGTGGGGGGGGGGGGACTCCCAGCCTCCCCTCACCCAAGACACTTCCTCCAGCTCCTCTAGTTGGATCCCAAAACGTTCCCAGACCAGCCGAGAGACAGTCCCTCCTGCGTGTCTTGGCTCTTCTCTGAGGTCTCTTGCTGGTGAACATCTCCACATGGAGGTGTCCAAGAGGTATCATGAACAGCTGGTCCTCTCAAAGTGGAGCAGCAGCGGCTCTACTCTGAGCTCTGCCTTTGTGACTGAGCTCCTCACCCCATCTCTGAGGGAGCTCCCAGCCACTCTGCGGAGGAAACTCATTTAGTCCACTTGTATCCGCCATCTTGCCCTTGCCCAAAGCTCATGACCATAGATGAGGGTAGGAACATAGATTGACCAGTAAATCAAGAGCTTTGATATTTGCAGCACTTGAGTTCTACAGAATATCAATCTGGGATGACTCTCGCTCAAATCGGGATCTATTGGGGCTTGGCTCATGGCCGAGCTCAGGGCCTTGTGTCACAACAGCGGGAACAAGACGATAAATCAAACTTTGGTTAAATCCATTAGAGAGAAAAGAAAAGGCATATTTCCCTCCACAGATGCAGAAAGCACTTCTCTCTGCACGATTTTCACAAACTGCAAATCTACATTTCAGGCTGAAGTACGTCCATTACGGCCGCCATATTTTGTTCTGATTTGTTTGGGCGATTCGCATTTGACTCCACCCAAACCACAACGCTGAGCTGTGACTGTGAGACTGTACGTTTGTAGCAGAAGATTAGAATTTTAGCCTCATTTCATAAACATCTGTCATGATTCAAACAGAGAAAATATGCTTCTCGTTGTTGTGAACTGCTGCGATCCAGAAGCAGCGTGGGACTTTGTTGTGATGACGTTTCCATTGGTTAAAATGTCCAAAATGTAAAATAAAGATCCACAGGTGTCACAGATTTTACGTTTAACCAAAAGCTCAGGATAAACTCCGCGGAGCCTCTTGAAGTGTTTGACCTCGACGTCGGCGCAGTAAGACTTTTCCACATCTTTTAAATATGTAAATGGATGCTCTTTGTCATCCCGCGGTAATCACCCAGTCCATTCTGAATATTCAGAGTGTAAAGTGCACATCCGGACCAGGCAGTGGCGTTGGCCATGTTAAATGGAAAAAGCTCGGATTTGATGCTTTGCTCCACATCACCAGCGTGTTATTAATGCAACAGTGAGACGAGCTGTGTATGTTTTTACTGTGAAACACAAGGACAAAGAGCAGCCCCCGGAGCAGATGGGACTGAACACATTAAGTCCGACACACGAGCGTTAATCTGTCCAGTCACTGTTTGTGTCTCTGTGGCTCGCAGTTCTGAAGGAAGAAAAACACAGATATTATAGAGAAGTAATAGTTTATGCAGCGATGATCCGACTAACCATAAGTCTGTGGTTAATGTTCAAATCTTCTTATCATATAATGCCTTTGTGTCCTTGAGCAAGGCATTTGACTATTTGCTGTGGAAAAAACAGAGCGCTAATGGTTTCATGATGTCAGGCTTTTCACCAACTAACCAGAAGTTTAGAGGTTCAAACCCATTCTTCAACTGTTGCACCACCTTCACTACCAGGAGTATATGAGAATTACATTGTGTCCTTGAGCAAAGCATTAAAGTGTCCTCAGTGCTGCAGTGCATTAGCAAAAAAAAGGTAAGAAAATGGTTTATGATCGTACACGTCATATTCCCTGTGCATGGCCCTCAGCTCTGCAGTACTTCAGCAAGAAAAACTTAGGCTAGAGTTTATTGAGGTAATGCTAGCCTCGGGGTGGTGCTGGCAGCGTGCGAGGGGAATCTCAGTTGCTTCTCCACGTCTGCAGAGAGCTTCGAGAGTTCCCGTTGCTGGGCACAGTTGGCAGATTGGGGTGTCCACCTTTCCTCAGGTAAACAGATTTGCGGGGCCCAAATCAGGAAAGCGACGCGATGCGGCTCACTCTGCCGGAGCTCCGTCCAGGTGACCTTGCGCCATGGAGGCCTGGTCCCCCCCCTCCCTGCTGTCCCAGACCAGCTGCTCTCCTTAACCTCCTTTCCTCCCCATATCTCCTCCTGTACGAGCCCTGAAGCCACTCAAAATCGCTTTACATTAAGGAACCACTCACCCATTCACACATACATTTACACACCATGTACTCAACACTGGGGGCGAGGGGGTTACACGTCTTGCCCAAGATATCTGTGTAATCCCCAGTCGTCCAGGTCTGATCCATCGCAAAAGAAAACTGGTGTGTCTCAGAATCTTCAGAGAATTTTGAAGTATGACATTCTGGTCTATTTCAAACCTACAAACACTTTAAGACAGAAAATGGTTCACGCAAAGGACCAAACCCCGAGCCACAAAAAAAGTAACGTGTCGACTCCATTCGGTGAAGTGAAGAGTGAAGTGAGCGTTACACTGGAGTAACTAAACAGCCACTTCATAAAAGAATGTACCAACGCTGTCACAAGAGCAGCTCAGGACCCCAGTCTGCTGTGCATCTCCATCTCAAAGACACGAACCACTCCTGAAGATAGTGAGGTTCAGATCTGAGCCAGAGAAAAGAAATAGTTTGACAAAGAAGCTATTTTTGTTAGGAAAGACAATCCTTCCTTCCTTGAACATGAACAGAGGGTTTAGGCATCATCTTTCCCCATCTATAAATCCATCCTCACACCCAAAGCAACAAAAGTAACAAAGAGAAGGGGCTACAGGGCTCTCCAGGATGATAATAGGCGTGAAATCCACTCATTAGTGGCTTGAATTACTCTGCTAAGTAGGGCTCAGTAGCAGGTTTGTGTTTCAGTGTAGTTAGCTCCTCCCTTCAGGTGGATGTCCAGCAGTAATCTGACCAGAACTGAAGAAGCGTTTTGGACGAGCAGCGAAAAGTCTTCACTCCTACAACTTTTTTATCCAGTTGACAAGGTTTTTTTAAGATTTTTTTTTTCAAGACGCCACCAACCTGTGGGTCACACATTTAACAAATCACGTTTATGTCGAGAGCAGTGGACGAGCGCTCTACCAACTGAGCCACACATCTGATTATCACACGCTCAATATTCCTAAACTGGGGGGTCTCAGCTTGCATTTTATTTTTTGTAAATTAGAAGTATATGAGAATTCCACTGTGTCCTCGAGCAAAGCACTTAATCCACTTTCCCCGTCTGCGTCTGTGGGCAGCTCTCAGCTCGGCATCACATTAGCAAGAAAAACATCAGCGGATATTACAGAGTAATGCTTTATGGTCGTGTGAGGCAGTCTTTTCAGCCACTAACCAGGATTTTAGAGACGTTCAGATCTTGCTTCAACTGTTTCATACTGTTATTGTGTCCTCGAGCAAGACATTTAACTCCTTTATCTTCGCCGTGACTGTGTCTGCAGCTCACTTTAACATTAGGAAGAGCAATATAGACTAGAAATAAGGTTTTATGAGAGTAAATGATGACTATTTTCACACGAATAGCCAAACCTTACTTCAACTATTGCATATCGCCATTGTGTCCTTGAGCAAGGCGTTTAATCCACCTACTTCACTGTGTCTGTGGGCAGCTCTCAGCTCTGCATTACATTAGCAAGAAAAACATCAGTGAGATATTATAGAGAGGTAGGCTTTTCTGGTAGTGTATAGGAGCTTTTTCCCCCACTACTACCAAAAGTTTAGAGGTTCAAATCTTGCTTCAACTATTGCATACTGTTCTTGTGTCCTCGAGCAAGGCGTTTAAAGCTCTGACCTCCTCTGTTCCGTGTTCTGAATTATATTAGGAGCAAAAACATAGACTAGTTGTTTATAACGGTAATTCATGATTGTAATGTTGGACTACTCTCACAATAACCAGAAGTTTAGAGGTTCAAAACTTCTTTTTCATTACACCAGATTATCGTAAGTAACATGAGTATTTCTAAAGTATTAAAGTTGAAGTATTTCCCCTTTTTTGTAAATAAGGGTAAACCCAGATCACAGTGAACGCAAGCCTGTTTTGATTGCTGTGACTCCATCCCAGTTTCACTTCACCATCCAATTTTCTTTCTTCTGTTTTATCCCGGGTCCATTCCGTGAGCAGCAGTTTTCAGCAGAGACACCCAGACTTCCGCTCACCCCAGACACCTCCTCCAGCTCTTCCAGGAGGATCCCGAGGCGTTCCCATGCCAGAGAGACCAAATCCCTCCAGCGTGTCCTGGGTCCTCCCGGGCCTCCTGAACAGACGCCCGAGCCGCCTCAGCTGCTCCTCTCGACGTGGAGGAGCAGCGGCTCTACTCCGAGCTCCTCACCCCTGTCTCTAAGTGGAGCGCCCAGTCCCCCTGCGGTCACTTCGCCATCTGAAAAAAGTCTTTCTTAAGCTGTGCACAAGCCTGAAAATACATGCACGTCCTATATTACAAAAAAGTGGACCTCTTGTGAGCTTTTCATTTTGAGTAAATCTTTTATTATTTGTCCTTTCCTCCTCTCCACTCAAATGCTTCTGTTTCCACCTGTATGTCCATAAAGTGGTAGTTTTTTCAAGTTAACAGCTCCTTTTTCTTTTCCCCTTTGTTCAGTAGTAGATCGGCAATTCTAGGTGTGAAATGATCCAAATGATTCTGTGGAAGATGAGAGTTTACCAACACATGGAGCACTTCCTGTGTTACCCACCACTTATGACATCACAAGGTGAAACAGAGTGTGAACTCAGCCTACTCGCAGGTTTGTGTGTTAAAACTTGCGAAATGAACAAAACACTCCAGGTTCTGTGTTGTGATGAGGAACGACACTAGAAC
>JAIEZT010001318.1:1956652-2016216 GCA_019594935.1 Periophthalmus modestus | reverse complement strand
TTCAGTTTCTGCAGAAATCGAAGAGTGCGACAGCAATGATTAGAGTGAGAGTTGATGGTGGATTCCCGCTCTGAATGCAAACTGGTGTTGTGTCCCTAGGCAAGACACTTCAACCATGCACCTTGCCTACGAAAGAATATGAGCACTCGTGATTAAGAAGCCTTTGTCTGTGGAGTTGTACATATTTACCAGAAGTCCGGAAGCGATTCTGGGCACTCTGGCTCCCCCCATCCACTTAAAATAAGCATAATGGACCTAATCTTCCCAGCTAAGATAGTCCAGACGAAGAGATCTGGAGATGGATCCTCACCAAAGACTGTAAAAAGAAGTGGACTAAGGGAGTCTGAGGTGGCCCACAGCGTTTAGCTCCAGTCAACGAAGCTCACAGAGGTTAGCGCAGTTATAGGGGACAATTTGGAGCCAATTTACATATTTAAAATTCAGATCTCAAGTTCATAGCAACCACAGAGCCAATCCAGAGCGAGAGTGATGAAGGTAACGCCCCTTCCCACCCCCACCGCTTGTTGTCAGGGGGCGGGTTTTAGCAAATTTGGCTACCTCTGGAAAAGAAAGCGCCTGATTTGTCTGATTAAAAGTTCATTTCTTGAGTACTGTTTTATTACAATCGAGAGAATGTGAGTGCTCGACTGGAGGAGCTGGTAGCAGGAAGCTGGGTCGGAGGCTGAGGTGTTCGAACCGGGTTGTAGGAAGCTGGGTCGGAGGTGGAGGTGCAAGGTGGGTCCAAGAAACGGGATCTGAAACCAAAAAAACAGCCTGAGCCAAGCAGAAAAAACTGTACCACGGAGGATACACTGGAGAAAAAACTGACGATCTGGCAGCGTGTGGAGAAATCCTCAGCCCCTTTGTGCTCCAGAGGTTGTAGTTTAGTTGCTGATCGGCTGCAGGTGAGTAGTGGGTGGTGCCAGAGTCTCCGCCCAAACACAGAAGCGAGGCGGAAAGACAGCACCAGAAAACACAGAAAAAACCCAGAATCCTGACAGTTATGGACACAACAGGAAAATAAAAATACACCAGATTATGTAGAGAGGGTCAATACGAGCACGAGTCTGATAGTGGAGAGAGGAGCCACAGTTTTTCAATGTAAAGTGAATTGGAGCCAGAGTCGATGAAGTCAGAAAAGCGTGTCCGTGCTCACTTACAACATGGCGGTTAGCAAGTTAGCTACGTCGGGTTTATATATACTGTCTATGGTCCTGAGAGACGGTGAAGGATCGGTCAAATGTAGAGGACAAATTTCCTCCATGGATTAGAAAAGTAAAGAGTTTTTTTTATGTTTCTCTGTGCAAAAAAAAAAAACAAAAAAAAAACTCCAAAAAACATACAAAATGAAAAAAATGAAAAAAGTGTATCTTTTCTCCAACATGTGCGCGGGGCTTTAAAAGTGCACTATGCAACTTGTCTAAAATGTCCACAATATGGCATTAAAATGATCTATGCTACTTTTATTGTCATGGTACTGCCACTAGTAAAGCTACAAGTCAGATCTGTGGAGAGACAAGCCCACTCACAGTATGAATGTGTATTTTATAAATGATTCTTTTAGCAACAGAAACACCTGAAATTGTATAAATGCAAGATGAGTTTACGGTAATGCCACAGTTTGGGACATTTCTGGCAAAGCGATAACATCAATCTACATCTGCGCTGTATGTTTAATTTAACTTATCTATCTCCATGGAGACAAGCAGATCTGTGAAAAGGCAAGCAAAGTAAAAATGGAAGATGTATGTATTTCAAGATGTTAATGCCATACTTTGGAACATTCCTGACAAAGCAGTAGCATATATTTAATAAATGAGAATTGTATGTGTCAGCATTAAATTAATCTATCGCTATGGAGACAAGCAGCTGGTGCCATGTGGTCAAGTTACAAGTCACGAGAGATCTGTGGAAACACAAGCTCACTCAGAATAAAAATGTATGTCTTTTCAAGGAGTTTAATGCCATAGTTTGGAACATCCTGCGGGCAATAACACTATATGTACTGTATCAATGGAGACAAGCAGAGTTACAAGTCAGATCTGTGGAAAGACGAGCCCCTTCACAGTAATGAAAACACCTTAAATTATAAACAGCAAGACAAATGAGTTTAATGCCATACTGAGGAATATTCCCAGCAGAGCAATAACAGATATACATGGGCACTGTATGTTTCAGCATTAAATTTATCTATCTCCATGGAGACAAGCAGGTGGTACAAGTCAGATCTGTGGAAAGACAAAGCCCGCTCACAGTGCTGAAAACACCTTGAATTGTCCACATGCAAGATGGATGAGTTTAATGCCATAAAGCGGAACATTCTTGGCTATAATACTTGAGGCAGTGTGTATGTTTCAGATTTCATCATAGACCATAAAAAAACGTAAACCGGCGGACGCAGCATTCGCCGCTCGCGCCATTTAAAGCGACGGGACTGAGGCGTGTCCTGTGGAGTTTACGGCCCGTGGAGTTCTGGAGTTATGAGCGCGTTTCTACATATTCTTCATGTTTTTTAATCAAAGAGCTTTATGTCCATGTCTGATGATGTACTTTCGTTCCAGAAAATGTCTGATCCCGATCGTAAATATCTGACTCAGCCTTTCAGAGCGTGTTAAATAAAGTCTGTATTTCTCAGATCATGGATGAGTTTAAGCACCATCATAAAGTGGAATTGACTGAAGTGTAAACCAGGAATAAACAGGAAATGGACCGAACTTTTCCAGGATTTTCTACAACGGAATATAACTAAGTGTATAGACAGAAATAAGACCAGAATTATGTTAAAACAGATATCGAAGAGTCTAATATTTAACCAGGCTTAACTTGAACTAAATATGGACTAAACAGGTCAATACTAGGACTAAACCAAGACTAAACCAGGTCTATGTCATTTCCAAACCAGGCTTAAAAGGGACAAGTGGACAATACTAGGACTACTAAACCAGGACTAAACCAGGACTAAACCAGGACTAAACCAGAACAAAACCAGAACTAAACCAGAACTAAACCAGGACTAAACCAGGACTAAACCAGGACTATAGCAGGACAGTACTAAGACTAAACTAGGCCTAAACCAGGACCAAACGAGGAATAAACCAGGATCAAACCCAGGACTAAATTATGTCAATACTCCGACTAAACCAGAACTAAACCAGAACTAATCCAGGACTGAACCAGGACTAAAAACCATTACTAAACTGGACTAAGCCATGACTAAACCATTTCAATACTCGGACTAAACTAGCAAATAAACCAGGACTAAAGCAGGACTGAACCAGGACCTAAAACCAAATCAATACTAAGATTAAACCAAGATATAAACCAGATCTAAACAAAAATTGTCCAAACGAGAACTAGATTATACACCAGACTAAACCAGGACCAGTAGGACACAATAGTTTCATATGGGATCAGTGGATCTGACAGCTCTACCAGTGATGTTTGTGTCAAGAGCAGGATCAAACCACCAGGCTTGGCTTAAAATTAACAATATAGATTTTTTTTTTTTTCCAATTTGAGGTGTTTTTCAATGCTATAAAAATACTTGCCGCAGATCGAACCTGTAACTAGTCTCCAAGATGGTGGAAAATTCCAGGCAAAGCAGTAACATCCTCATGGAGACAAGCAGGAGCACCTCGCAAAAGGAAAATTACACATTGCACCTTTAAACCCCAAGTCTCCCACCTACCACCATGTCCAGACACCACATATTGAGAACCTTACCTTCATCCCGGTGAGAGCAGTGTCCTTCCTCATCATAATCCCCGTCACGTGTGCATGTGGCTCCTGTAGATGTCCGTGGTTCACATGGTGGTACCTCAGCACTTCTGCCCCTGTCAGACGATCATGTGTGTGGACGTGTCTGCTCTGAATATCCAATAACCTGCTCCTCATGAAAGTCAAATGAGCCTCTATCCTCAGGAGGAGGCCGCTCGGCTCCATTTAGGAATCAAACAAGGAATTATGCATTGTCCGCAAACTCAAAGGGGTTTTACTCTGTTCAACGAGGTTCTGCAGAGCTGCACATGTTTACACGTTTGTTACGGCGAGATTTTGAGATGTTTGGAAATATTTTTGTGATCACACGAGTCATGAAAGTGTCGCTCAAAACTTCGAAGCTGAATCGAATTTTCCTGTTCGCCAAAAAGAGCAGATCGCACAGTAGGTTACGTGGATTTTTCTATAGTAGACTCCAGTCAGATTTGGTTTGGTTTATGGGTGGAAGCAGCTCAGTTCGTAGAGTGTTTGAAGGTTGGTGGTTCGAATCCCGCTCTCGACATAAACGTCAGTAGGAGAGCGTCAGATCCAATTTGCCCGCAGGTTGGTGATGAAACACAAATGAACACAAATGAACACTTCTCAAACATGAACACAGCCTTTACTGTTGTGTCATGGAAAAAACCACAGATCTTCTCACAGTTGGATGTGATGATCAAAAATCATTTATTTTCCTTCCAGCTCTTTCTGCTGTTTTCATCAGATCCACAGTAAAATGCTCAGGACTAAAGGCAGTATTATATTCAGATCACACAAATCACATCTATTTTGACGTTTTGTCGTGAAGTGGGGTGTGAGGCGGACCAAAGATGCGGGACTCGGGGCAAGTTTAGGGTGACAACACAGGTGACGGGAGAACATACGAGGAGCTGGGTGCTGGGGTGCAGGTCAGGGTCCAGAGGTGCAGGGTAGACACGAGACGGGAAACACAGCCGGTACCGGGAGACAGGGTCGGAGGACACAGGCAGGACACAGGCAGGACACGGCAGGACACGGACAGGAAGCACAGCAGAGACACGAGGACAGAGATGTGAACAGCACGCAGACACACGGTGACAATCAGCAGACGACCTGGCAGAGAGGAGCGCTGGGTCCTGGCTCCTTTTAAGCTCCTGCAGCTGTGTTAATTGCCCTGATGGGCTGCAGGTGTGTGCGGGAGGAGCCAGAGCTCCACCCAGCTCTGGAGTCAGGTGAGGGAGGGAGAGGAGACACAGGAGGCAGGAGCAGGCAGGGATCATGACACGTTTTTAACCATTATATCAATGATCAAAAACAAACCTCTCTTCCTTTTTTCTCATTTTTTGGAAGAGGGAGTATTTTACTTTCATGGGGTATTTTACTTCTATTTAAGAGGGTGGTATTTTACTTCTATGGGGTATTACGTGCTAACACATCAGACTTCAGAACATAATCACTGTGCACTCATGAAACTACTGCACATCACATCAGGTTTGTGAAGTTGTAGTGCACAGTTTGCATTATGTTTTGTATATTTCTGCAGAATTGTCATGTGGGAGCATGGGTGACATCAGCTTGTGGGCGGAGCTTTGTACAAAATCTTACAGCTAACCATAAGGAGGGGTTTGAATAGGGGCCCGGGAGAGATCACTAAATGACTCAAACATGCATGGATTACGTCTAAAACCTTGTCAGACATGTGTTTGATGAGGGAACAATGTAGAAACTTCTTTAGAATCGATGTGTACTTAAACTCTTTTGCGTACTTGTATATTCTTTCTCTGCATTTGACCCATTTTCTCCACATGTGAACCTGGTCAGGGAGTACCTAGCTGGACACGGGGAGAACATGCAAACTCTACATTATTTCTTAGTCCAGGAATCAACCCAAAACCTTTCTTCTACAATGACAGTGACTCTCAAACTTTTCACCAAAGAAAAGATTTGGCTTTCAGAGTAGCACCAGAACAACTACATGACTGATACTTTGCAGTGGCATCATGCTGGGGGGTTCTACATGTATCTCTATGGCAGAATGTTCAGCAGTAAAGAGTAGCAAACACTAGCAAAACAGTTTTTAGATTGTCTGAAAACTCAAGAAAAATGCAATCTGTGATCAATACGTTCATGGTCCTGTTTGATTTTCCACAAAAAGGTGACAGTGACTAACTGAGAAACTGTTGGCTAATGCTAGCTAGCGCGACGGTAATGTTACTTAAGAGGGGCTTATTCAACAGCGCAGATCAGCTCACCTGTTGTAGTTTCAGTTAAGTCTGTTCTTTACGTTCAGATTGTGTTCAAATAAAGCTCATATTAAAGTCTAGCGCTTCAGACAGAGCAGTGCCTACAGTTAGCATCACACTCCCAGAGAACGTTGCTGCAAAGGTTGAATCCAGGTTGAATCTATGGCTGAATCAGGTCTAAAAAAGCGGTTTACATCATTCACTGTAGTTCTAAACAAGACATGAGTACCACCCGAAGGAGCTGGAGTACCACAGTTTGAGAAACAACCCAACTATACTTCGCTCAAAACTTTTCGAATCGCCCGCATAACAAAACCCCCAACCCGAAAACGTTCATGTTCAGGCTTATCTCGACTATCGGCCGTGTCTGCCATTTCTGTCCTGCGTCTAATCTGTGAGGATCTCTGTGCTATTATTCTAAATGTCACCACATTCAAATAAGAGGAGGGCTGAGCCGACCCAAAGACTTACACTGAATTCAAAATGGCTCCAATCCCCACTTAGCCGCAGAGAGTTTTATTCTCATAACAACCTCCCCCTCTGAAGCTGACAACACCAAAGAGATTCAGAGTACACGGGGCAAATGAAACCAAAGAGGAGGCCATGCATTTTGTTACTTCTCCTTTCTGCTCAGAATGTTAATCAGAAATTTAAACAAAAAACAAAATGAAATAGCTAAAAATGTACTACGGAACATTTTGGATGGAGGTCTGACACTCGTTTCGATGGAGAAGTTATGGCTCTGCATGTTCCACTGTCTGGCATTAAGCATATCCTTAAGGAGACCAGCAGGTGGCGCTAAAGTTGCACCAGTGTAGAAGCTCACTCACTCACAGTCAGTGTGTTTAATGCTGTACTGTGGGACATTCTGTGCAAAGCAACAACGTCTCCATGGAGAATTGAGACCACTGCTATTTTCATTAGCAACAGTAAAAATATAACTTTGGCATGTGTTTTCAAAAAGTCCTCAAAAAGTCCTCAAAAAGTCTTCAAAAAGTCTTTCAAAAAGACCTCAAAAAGTCCTCAAAAAGACCTCAAAAAGACCTCAAAAGGACCTCAAAAAGACCTCAAAAAGTCCTCAAGAAGTCCTCAAGAAGTCCTCAAAATGTCCTCAAAAGTCCTCAAAAAGTCCTCAAAAAGTCCTCAAAAAAGTCCTCAAATAGTCCTCAAAAAGTTGCATAGAACAGGAAGCCAGAGGTGAAGTTACAGGTCAGATCCATGGAGAAGCTCACTCACTTACAGTCAGTATGTTTAATGCCGTACTGCGGGACATTCCATTCAAAGGTGTAATGTCTCCAAGCATATTTTTTTTTCCAACGCAATAAAAAGCAATAAAGACGAAATTTAAATGGAAGCGAGACAGATCTGTTTAATACCATACTGTGTAACATTCATGCCAACACAATCACGTCTCCATGGAAACCCGCTCTCTCCCAGAAAAAGTTGCACATTTTCTGAAGTTCATGACGTCGTTCCTGTAAAATTGTTGTGATCCATCATCTTCTGAGCAGCCGTCAAACTCTCATCACAGGAAGCGTCTGAAAGGAAAAACAAGGCGAGATAAAAATGTCACGGATTCTTAAGTGACATTTAAATAAACAGAGTGTGGTTGTCATGGTTACGGTTGGCCGGAGCTAATCTCGGCTACTCTGACTTCAGCGTATCTCCAAAACGATATCTAATACGCTCATTAATGACAGTGGTGTAAGGCATCCTGAAGGGTTAAATGCTCTTATTAGCTTTTTTGTCGCTGATGTTCATATAATTGATCCTGTGCAGCTGATGTCGTCAACATTCCCCGAGGCTGAGATGCTAAATAAAGGCACTACTCTGTCTGCAGCTGTTACTCAAGTTAGACTTTAATCTTTAACACAATCTGACCTGAAAGAACTGACTTATCTAAACTCCACACAGCTGATTGTGCTGTTAAACAAGTTCCTCTTAAATAATATCACATGACATAACAGCTAGCTAGCGTTAGCATTAGCCAACACGTTTTCAGTTTGTCGCTCTCACCTTTTTGTTGAAAATCAATAAAAGGATCGGACTGATCACAGACTCCTGAAAATGTGCTGTTTCGATTCATTTTGTATTTCCATTTTGTCCTTGACAGCGTTTGCTGATGTATGTGCATTGTGTCACCATGGTAACTGCTGAACATTCCACAGTAGAGCTACATGTAGAACACCCCCAGCGTGATACACAGGAATATATACAGAAATATACACAGAAATAGCCAGAAATATACACAGAAATACATGGAAATACACATAAATACACAGAGAAATATACAGAAATACACATAAATACATGGAAATACACAGAATTACACAGGAATACATGGAAATACACAGGAATACACACAGAAATACATGGAAATACAGAGGAATACACACAGAAATACATGGAAATACACAGAAATACACAGAGAAATATACAGAAATACACAGAAATACACAGGAATACAAAGAAATACACAGAAATACATGGAAATACACAGAAATACATGGAAATACACAGAAAAACACAGGAATACACAGGAATACATGGAGATACACAGAAATACACAGGAATACACAGAAATCACGACCACACACGAGTAACGCCAGAGATCATCATTTGCGTAATTTGTTACCACGCAATGAAAATCTTCTTAAATCTAAAGCTGCTGGACAAATATGCACCAAAAGTACTTTAATTTTAGTTTTATTTTGTCAAACTCCAGAAATCCTGCAGACATTGTTGTGCATTTGTAGCTGGAAGTTAGATATTGGCTCATATTCAAACTAAATAAGATGAAATTATGTCTTATATTGGCTTATGTTACTCGCCAAATGTAACAAACATAAACCATTTGTCTGCATCAACTTCAATTTTATTTAATTTAATTTTTTCAGTCCTAGTCACATAAATGGGGCAGAATGTTAATGTCAGGACGAGGCTAAAGGTTTTATATAAAGTCCGTCTCTTCTGGTTAGTACTTTGCTTTAGTCCGTGATTGATCTGCCCCTCGTGCCCCTGCCTGCTGTCTGCCTGCGGGGGGCGATACTGAGCGGCGTCGGGGGGGCGGGGGTCTAAAACCACAGGTGTTATGAGGTTTATCAGGACTAATAATGAAGGGCCCCCAGCGTCGTGTTAATCACCTTTATAAAGAGTCCACCCGCGGCACTGGCATCTGACGCCGCGAAGTGAGCCAAAAACAGCGGCGACACGAGAGGGACACGGGAATACACAGGAATACATGGAAAAATACACGGAAATACACACAGAAATACACGGGAATACACAGGAATACACGGAAATACACACGGAGTACACGGAAATACACACAGAAATACACGGAAATACACAGGAATACACAGGAAGTACACAGGAATACACACAGAAATACACAGGAATACACACGGAAATACACAGGAATACACGGAAGTACACAGGAATACACGGAAATACACAGGAATACACGGAAGTACACAGGAATACACGGAAATACACAGGAATACACACGGAAATACACAGGAATACACAGGAATACACGGAAATACACAGGAATACATGGAAGTACACACAGAATACACAGAAATACACAGGAATACACGGAAATACACAGGAATACACACAGAAATACACAGGAATACACGGAAATACACAGGAATACACACGGAAATACACAGGAATACACATGGAAGTACACAGGAATACACGGAAATACACAGGAATACACACGGAAATACACAGAAATACATGGAAATACACAGGGATATATACAGAAATACACAGATATACACATAGATACACATTAATACATGGAAATAAGCAGAAATACATGGAAATACATTGAAATACACTGAAATAAACAGAAATACACAGGTGGATTTTATTGATCTGATCTATTTATCTGTATTACTCATTTATTTAATCCTGTGTGTGTGATTAACTCAGAACCACCGTGAAGTATCTACAGACTGTGAAGTAGATACTTGTTCTAAGGAGGTAACAGCATTAGAACATGACTTAAAGTAATATAAGCACCATTAAAACAAGGGAAAAATAATCTTTAAATTTGATGATTTTGTTTGACATAAAACATGGAAAGGTCAGAACTAAATAAGTTAAAACTGGAAGACAAAATCAGTTTGAACTAGTTAAAACAACTCAAAATAGGAAAACACTTTGGACTCATCTTGATATTCCATGTTTTAGTGCCATGTTGAAGAGGCCGGTGCAGTTATGGGGCCGTCAATCTGAACAGAACCAAAATGGAGGCTGTGAAGTTTGAGTTTCCTGTGCCAAGATTTACAGGGACTGAAGCGAACTCCCGAGCAGAAATACGACAGACACAGAGATGAGAATCGTGAATCAGCATCGCACATTTTCCCCACATGAACTTAAAGGCCCTGCGCTACAACAACAGCAACTAGCATGCTAACAGCGCACTTCTTTACAATAAAACACTTAATAACTCGATGCAGGCAGCACACAGCAGACTTATTTTCATCTCATGAGCTGCTTATCTGTGCGCAAGATAAAAAGCAAAGGAGTTATATCTTGCAGATCAGACATTTTTGGTGTAAATAGGTATTTTCCCCGTCTTTATCGTAATGTAAAAGCAGAATTTTAAACTGAGACCGTTGCATGTGAGTATAATTAAATCTAAAATGGACTGGCTGTGTGGAAACGCTCTTCTAAAGCTGTGCACACATTCAAATCATTTATGCATGAATTAGCGACGCGCCCGAGGGTCTGAGAGAGCGATAAGTTAAAGTGGCAGAAAACAGTTTAAATCTGATCTCCTCTTTTCAGTTGGAAAGTCAGGTACCGGCTCTCGTGTGCGCCGCCGTCTGTTAAAGCGACACGTTACGCACCATTAAGCTTCACGGGGTTTGGCGTTACAGAGGTCGCTTGTGATTAGCTTTTGCATTTTGATCGCTTCATGCATGTTTGAGTAATCGTCGATTGTCCTGCATTTAAGGCTGGAGTCCTTCGCAAAATTACAGTTTTTAACTACCCCCTGACTCCGCCCACTGCTCCATCCTTATTTTGCAACTGTCTCTGTGCAGAACAATGACCTACGACCTCCGCCTGTCCAGTTTTATCTGTATGAGCCATGTTAAAATGAATAAATATTAAAGATGAGGCAGTGGACAGAGAGCTGCAGGTGGGTTAGAGGTCAGAGGTCAGAGGTCAGAGGTCAGGGGGTTAGGGTTAGATAGCTGCAGGTGGATGTGACACAACACCACACAAATTAAAATAACTACTTCACCAGAGACACTTCTTAGTTTATAAAGAGACATGTTTGTGTGTCAATGCTAATGCTAATGCTAATTTTGAAGCATGATAAATATTAAAGCAGCGGCACACACTGAAGTATTCTCCAAATAAAAATAATTGGGTAGTCTTTATTTTAATAAATTTGAATTTTAATAAGTTGTTTCTTTTGTTTTTCAGATTTTAATGAAAGTGACTGTTAGCTTTGAGACTCAGTGAGCTAGCTAGCGTGCGCCTCTGAACAAACTCAACTGGGTCATACATGTAACTTTAAAATATGAAGTTATTTTTCAAAGCTAAAAACATGTAACTAAAAATCTGCCGTGTTCTACAGTGAGATTACAGTGTGAGGGGGCGGGGCCTGTGAGTTAGGTCCAAGACTCCGCCCACAAGTCTACATCATCCATGACAATACTCAAACTGACAAACCTGATGTGACGTGCAGTAGTTTCATTAGCGGGACGCAGCTGATTGTGTTGTGATAGTGCTCTGAAGGGGGGCGACTTAGCACCGAGAGCAAAGGAAACATAGTGATCAAAATATCCTGTATATTTGTAGCCACAGCTGCCCCAGTCACTCACGCGAAAAGCACATTTTTATGGCAATAGTGGGTGAAGTGTTTTGCCCAAGGACACAAAAACTGTACAGCACAGAACCACCAATCATCTGGTAACATGGCACCTGCTCAACTACCTGAGAGCTGACCTTTAGTCTGACGACACACTTATATAACAGTGTGAGGGGAAATGGTCAAATGAAGCACAAAGCCCTGGGTCCTGAGGAAGAGGAAGATGAGACGGATTAAGAAGAATCAGACACAAAGATCCAATAATCCACCTCTGATTTTATACATTTCACCACATTCACAAAAATACATGTCGACGCTGTTTAAACATGTCAGATTCTCACGTTTCTGGAGGATGCACTTCACCTGTTTGATTCCACGGAAATATAAAGTTAAAACCAGACTTTGGAACATTCTCCTTGGAGTTTTATGCCATACTGTGGAATATTATAGCCAAAGAAACAACATCTCCATGGAAACGAGCAGCTTAAAGACTCAGGTTTGTGGAGCTGTTTTTCACTGCAATAAACTCAACCGAAATTATAAAAAAAGAACAAAAAACAAACAAATATGGTTCATTTTAGCCTGTTTTTGGCTAAAAGTTACATAATGTGGCTTTAACATAAAAAGCAGGATTCGAACCGTCAACCTTAAGTGGATAAACTCCACCAGCTGAGATACTGTTGCCCATTAAACATAAGTAAGTGAATAAAAAAGGTGAGAAAACAATATAAACTTTCATTTTAAACAGGGTTGGCATTTATGGATGTTGGTTTGTTTCTTATATTTGCTTTTTGCTTGAAATCACAAATTTTTTAGGTTTATTTCGTGTATTATTTTTAAATACCGTGTGAAGTAACCTGAAGTATATCTACCTCATATCGACCCGGTGCATGTAGCGGCTCTTTGAACGAGGAGCCGTGTCTTCGCTTTGATCGGCTCCTCGTTCAAGGTCAGTCCCTCACAGATACGACTCATTACACTGACGACATTATTGAGCCGCTCTGATCCTATTATCAAAGCTTTACACTGGGACATTTAACAGGATCGTCACGGCAACACGAGGAAGGCTGGACTCCACACAGATCTCCCCCGTGTGACTGTAGCGGCTCCGATTCCAGAGATTCGATTCCTTGAGGAATTGTTTGGACGTAAGATCAATCTACTGAAGTCTTACAAACTCAGTTAAAGAGAGGGGTATTAAAGAGGAGGTATTTTACTTCTGTGGGGTATTAAAGAGGAGGTATTTTACTTCTGTGGGGTATTAAAGAGGAGGTATTTACTTCTGTGGGGTATTAAAGAGGAGGTATTTTACTTCTATGGGGTATTAAAGAGGAGGTATTTTACTTCTATGGAGTATTAAAGAGGAGGTATTTACTTCTATGGGGTATTAAAGAGGAGGTATTCACTTCTATGGGGTATTAAAGAGGAGGTATTTACTTCTATGGGGTATTAAAGAGGAGGTATTTACTTCTATGGGGTATTAAAGAGGAGGTATTCACTTCTATGGGGTATTAAAGAGGAGGTATTTTACTTCTATGGGGTATTAAAGAGGAGGTATTTACTTCTATGGGGTATTAAAGAGGAGGTATTTTACTTCTATGGGGTATTAAAGAGGAGGTATTTACTTCTATGGGGTATTAAAGAGGAGGTATTTACTTCTATGGGGTATTAAAGAGGAGGTATTTACTTCTATGGGGTATTAAAGAGGAGGTATTTTACTTCTATGGGGTATTAAAGAGGAGGTATTTTACTTCTATGGAGTATTAAAGAGGAGGTATTTACTCTCTGGGGTATTAAAGAGGAGGTATTTTACTTCTATGGGGTATTAAAGAGGAGGTATTTTACTTCTATGGGGTATTAAAGAGGAGGTATTTTACTTCTATGGAGTATTAAAGAGGAGGTATTTACTTCTATGGAGTATTAAAGAGGAGGTATTTACTTCTATGGGGTATTAAAGAGGAGGTATTTTACTTCTATGGAGTATTAAAGAGGAGGTATTTTACTTCTATGGAGTATTAAAGAGGAGGTATTTACTTCTATGGGGTATTAAAGAGGAGGTATTTTACTTCTATGGGGTATTAAAGAGGAGGTATTTTACTTCTATGGGGTATTAAAGAGGAGGTATTATAGATTCTGTACATGATCTTATTGTTGTAAATTTTCAGATTATCTATCTATCTATCTATCTACATACACAGTATGTAACATTTAGCCAAAAGTAGATGAATAAAACCTTTTTTTTTTCATTTCGGTTGAGTTTATTGCAGTGAAAAACAGCTCCACAAACCTGAGTCTTTAAGCTGCTCGTTTCCATGGAGATGTTGTTTCTTTGGCTATAATATTCCACAGTATGGCATAAAACTCTGAGGAGATGTCACGATCTCCGCCTGTTTTCCTCCTGCTTCACTCTCCCCCTCCCTTACCTGCTTCTCCTGGAGCTGGGCGGAGCTTCCAGCCTTCTCCACGCACACCTGCACCTCATCTCCTGATCACCTGCACCTGCCGTGGAGGATAAAGAGGGCTGGAGGCTTCCATTCGATGCGAGAACGTCCACGTGTAAACGTGAATCAGCCCGTTACCCGTTTTGTGCTCGCTACCTTGTATGTTGTTACTTACCTGTTTCTGCTCTGCTTCAGACCCCGTCTTGGATCCGCTCTGGAACTCTGCACCAGCACTCCTGCACTCTCGCACCGGTTTGGCTATTCGTATCTGGTCTCCTGTATTTGTGTGTCCCGCTCTGGATCGGAAAGCACACCCACGCACCCGAGCACCGTTTGTATTATTGAACTATACTTACCTTTGCCACCTAATTGTAAATAAACACTGTAAATACTCCTTGAGTGCTGCATTCTTGGTCCCTCTGTCTGGCCCGTTACGACAGAACGTTCTCGCCAGAAATGGACCAAGCAGGCTCAATTCCGGTTTCCACGCTACAGCAAGCATACCAGCACCACGGCGTTCTGCTCGGACAACACGAGGAAACTATTCGGAGCTTGACGGAGCACAACCAGTCCCTGGCTCAGCAGGTGACCGAAACTCTCCGGACGGATGGCTGCGCTCGTGCTCCAGGCATCCCCGAACATCCCCGCTGCCGCGGCGCACCCACCTCCACCTCCCGAATCGAGAGGCACGGACCCTGAGCCTTATGCAGGTCAGCCCGGTCTCTAAGCCGGGGCTTTCTGTTTCAATGCCTCTCCCTCTTTCAGCAACGCCCGGCTCGCTTTCCATCTGACGCGGCCAAGGTGCGTTACATCTGCGGGCTGCTCAGAGAGAGGGCTCTTCAATGGGCAGAAGCCAAATTCGCTACCACATCATTAGATAGTATTAGTTTTGAGACATTCCTGACAGACTTTAGACTTGTGTTCCAGCACCCCCACTACCAGACTGACGCCGCCTCCCGCCTGTTAGGCCTGACTCAGGGCGCCAGATCTGTGGCCGACTACTCCATCGAGTTCTGGACTTTAGCGGCCGAACTAGACTGGTCAGATAGCGCCTTAAAGGCCGTGTTTCTTAAGGGGCTTAATGACACGTTAAAAAACGAGCTTGTGTCACGTGACGAACCTACGGACCTGAAGTCTCTCATCTCACTCGCTAGTCGCATAGACAACCGACTACAGACTCGTCGTCGAGAGATCCGGCTCCAGTCAGCTCGTCCTCCTGCTCGTTCTCCTACTCGTCCTCCTGCTCGTCCTCCCGCTCGCCCCCCTTCGCCGCCCGCGGAGGAGCCCATGCAAATTGGACGGGCGCACCTGACTGACGAGGAGCGCGTGCAGCGCCGCTCGGAGGGCCAGTGTTTCTACTGTGGCCTCCGGGGACATTGGATCGCCTCCTGCCCGGCTCGGCCAAAAGGGAGGACCCACCAGTAGCTCTGGGAGTACTTGTGGGTCAGTCCAAAATCCCAGAAACAAGCAATAGACTTCTCCTCCCGGCCTCCCTTTGCATCCGCTCGGAGTCCCTACCTGTCCAGGCCCTTGTTGACTCGGGGGCCGAAGAGGACTTTATTGACCAGCAGGTGGCGGAGCAGTGGGGAATTCGCTTGGAGCCCCTGAAACGCCCCCTCACTGCCCGCTCTCTTAATGGACTTGTATTAACCCGTGTTTCCCAGATTTCAGAACCTGTTACTCTGCTCCTGTCCGGCAATCACAGGGAGACCCGGAGGTTCCACGTCATCTCGTCTCCGTCTGCACCTGTGGTCTTGGGCTTTCCCTGGCTCAGGGCCCACAACCCGGTAATCGACTGGACCCGAGGGAGGATAGCGGGATGGAGCTCCGCCTGCCACGCCGCCTGCCTGCGGTCTGCCCGTTCTCCAGCTGAGGGAGCTGCTCCGTCTTCCGGACCCGCCTGGGAGGTATCTGACCTGTCTCTGGTTCCGGAGGAGTACCATGACCTCCGGGACGTCTTTAGCAAAGACCAGGCGCTCTCCCTACCTCCGCACCGTCCCTATGATTGCGCTATAGACATTCTGCCTGGCGCTCCTTTACCTGCTAGCCGTCTATATAATCTGTCCCGGGCCCGAGAGAGAGAGACAATGGAGCGATATATCAGAGACTCTTTAGCCGCAGGTATAATACGCCCCTCTTCTTCACCATTAGGCGCAGGGTTCTTTTTTTGTGGCTAAGAAAGATAAGACCTTGCGTCCATGCATAGATTACAGGGGGCTAAACAATATCACAGTTAAAAACAAGTATCCACTTCCCCTCCTAGATTCAGCCTTTACACCACTGCATGGCGCCACCATTTTCTCGAAGTTAGATTTACGTAATGCTTACCACTTAGTGCGGGTGAGGGAGGGAGACGAATGGAAAACTGCCTTTAAGACCCCGCTCGGCCACTATGAGTACTTAGTCATGCCATTCGGACTCACAAACGCCCCCGCAGTGTTCCAAGCATTAATTAATGACGTCCTCCGTGATTTCCTGAATCAGTTTGTCTTCGTATACCTGGATGATATTTTGATTTTTTCCAGATCCCTGCAGGAACACAGGCAGCATGTTCGCCAGGTTTTACAGCGCCTCCTTGAGAATAGACTTTTTGTTAAAGCGGAGAAATGTGAGTTCCACTCCGATCAGGTCAGTTTCTTGGGTTTCATAGTGGGGCGGGGCCAGGTGAGAGCAGATCCTGAGAAGATAAGGGCTGTTAGGGACTGGCCAATCCCTTCTAACCGCAAACAACTTCAGCGTTTCATTGGTTTTGCTAATTTTTATAGGCGCTTTATTAGAGACTTTAGCAGGGTTATCTCTCCGCTCACCAGACTTACCTCTCCTGCCCAACCATTTAAGTGGTCCCCCGAAGCTCAGCTAGCGTTTGATAGACTCAAAGACTTGTTCACGTCCGCCCATTTTGCACCAGCCTGATCCTGCTCTACAATTCATTGTGGAAGTCGACGCCTCCGACACCGGGGTGGGGGCGGTCCTCTCCCAAAGGTCCGGCCCATTCAACCAGTTGTTCCCCTGTGCCTTTTTCTCCCGACGCCTGACCCCAGCAGAGACCAACTACGACGTGGGGGACCGCGAGCTCCTCGCGGTAAAACTGGCCCTGGAAGAATGGCGTCACTGGTTGGAGGGGGCGGAGCAACCTTTTGTAGTTGGACAGACCATAAAACCTGTCGTATATCCAGTCCGCTAAAACGACTAAATTCCCGGCAGGCCCGCTGGTCCCTGTTTTTTAGCCGCTTCTGCTTCACTCTAACTACCGCCCTGGATCCCGCAACGTGAAGCCAGACGCACTCTCCCGTCAGTTTGCTCAGGAGGAGACTAACACCTCTCCAGAAACCATCATCCCTCCATCCTGGATCGTGGCATCTCTCCACTGGGAGATCGAGGATCTGGTGCGGGAGGCCCAGCGGGACAATCCCGCTCCAGGTAACACTCCCCCTGGCACATTATTTGTCCCTGATTCTGTCCGCTCCCAGGTTTTGCAATGGATCCACACTTCACGCTTTGCCTGCCATCCTGGAGCCTCCGCACCCTCACTCTACTCCGGCGGAACTTCTGGTGGCCCACTATGGACAAGGACACTCGGGCTTTTGTCTCCGCCTGTCAGGTGTGTGCCCGGGGAAAGTCCACTCATTCGCCTCCGTCCGGTCTTCTGCACCCGCTTCCCGTCCCGAGCCGGCCCTGGTCACACGTGGCAGTGGACTTTGTCACCGGACTACCCCCATCTAACGGTAACACAGTCATACTAACCATTGTGGATCGCTTTTCCAAGGCAGCCCACTTTGTCGCCCTGCCCAAACTCCCGACGGCGAAAGAGACTGCTGACCAGATCACTCTCCACGTCTTCCGTCTGCACGGCATCCCCACGGACATTGTGTCAGACCGGGGGACCCAGTTCACCTCGCAGGTCTGGCGCGCCTTTTGTGAGGGGCTGGGAGCTTCAGTTAGCCTGACCTCCGGCTTCCACCCGGAATCTAACGGCCAGACAGAACGCACCAACCAGGACCTAGAATCAGCATTAAGGTGCGTGGTTTCGGCCAACCCGTCTGCATGGAGCACGTACCTCCCTTGGATCGAATACTCCCACAATTCATTGGTGAGCTCCGCCTCCGGCATCTCTCCCTTCCAGGCCTCATTGGGATACCAACCTCCGCTGTTTCCGGCCGAAGAGAGAGAGCTGACCGTGCCATCGGTGCAACATCACCTTCAGCGCTGTCGCCGGGTCTGGAGGAGGACGCGAGCCGCTCTCCTCCAATCCGGGGCTCGCACGAAGAGGGCGGCCGACCGTCACCGTGTCCCGGCTCCCAATTACTCACCAGGCCAGTCGGTATGGTTATCCGCCAAGAACATTCCCCTCAAGACAGACTCTCGTAAGCTCTCTCCCCGTTTCCTCGGGCCCTTCAAAATCACTAAAATAGTCAACGACTCCGCAGTCCAGCTCCAGCTTCCTCCAACCCTCCGGATCCATCCGACCTTCCATGTCTCCCAGATCAAGCCAGTCCAGACCAGTGACCTCTGCCCTGCCTCCGATCCCCCTCCTCCCGCCCGACTCATCGACGGTCACCCAGCCTTCACCGTCCGGCGGCTCATCGACGTCCGCCGGAGGGGTAGAGGGCTGCAGTACCTGGTCGATTGGGAGGGGTATGGCCCGGAAGAGCGCTCGTGGGTTCCCAGAGCCCGCATATCCTCGACCCTGACATGGTCACCGAGTTCCACCGCACTCACCCGGAGAAGCCTGGAGGTCCACCGGGAGGTGTCCCGTAGGGGGGGGGGCACTGTCACGATCTCCGCCTGTTTTCCTCCTGCTTCACTCTCCCCCTCCCTTACCTGCTTCTCCTGGAGCTGGGCGGAGCTTCCAGCCTTCTCCACGCACACCTGCACCTCATCTCCTGATCACCTGCACCTGCCGTGGAGGATAAAGAGGGCTGGAGGCTTCCATTCGATGCGAGAACGTCCACGTGTAAACGTGAATCAGCCCGTTACCCGTTTTGTGCTCGCTACCTTGTATGTTGTTACTTACCTGTTTCTGCTCTGCTTCAGACCCCGTCTTGGATCCGCTCTGGAACTCTGCACCAGCACTCCTGCACTCTCGCACCGGTTTGGCTATTCGTATCTGGTCTCCTGTATTTGTGTGTCCCGCTCTGGATCGGAAAGCACACCCACGCACCCGAGCACCGTTTGTATTATTGAACTATACTTACCTTTGCCACCTAATTGTAAATAAACACTGTAAATACTCCTTGAGTGCTGCATTCTTGGTCCCTCTGTCTGGCCCGTTACGACAGGAGAATGTTCCAAAGTCTGGTTTTAACTTTATATTTCTGTGGAATCAAACAGGTGAAGTGCATCCTCCAGAAACGTGAGAATCTGACATGTTTAAACAGCGTCGACATGTATTTTTTTAATGTGGTGAAATGTATAAAATCAGAGGTGGATTATTGGATCTTTGTGTCTGATTCTTCTTAATCCGTCTCATCTTCCTCTTCCTCAGGACCCAGGGCTTTGTGCTTCATTTGACCATTTCCCCTCACACTGTTATATAAGTGTGTCGTCAGACTAAAGGTCAGCTCTCAGGTAGTTGAGCAGGTGCCATGTTACCAGATGATTGGTGGTTCTGTGCTGTACAGTTTTTGTGTCCTTGGGCAAGACACTTAACCCACCTCATCCCAGTATCTGTTACACTGGTGTGTGAATATGTGTGTGAATGGGTGAGTAATTTCTTAATCTAAAGTGCTTTGAGTGTCTAGAACAAATGTGTCAAACTCAAGGCCCGCGAGCCAAATATGGCCCTCATTTTATGCGGCCCTCGACAGGTAAATTAAAAGGCAAAATGGTCTTAAAATGTCATTTTATCAGGACATACACAGTTACACAGCCAAATTTATACATCTAGGCAAATGTATGTACAGTATTTGTAACATGCATAAGTAATAAATACAGAAACAGTTAATTAACAAGTTCAAAAAGTAGTTAGATTTATTTTACATCTGGCCCTTTGAAGAGAAGCCATTTTGCGGATGTGGCCCTCAGTGAAAATGTGTTTGACGCCTCTGACCTAGAAGGTGGAAAAGCGCTATTTAAATATGTGAGCACTAAACTAAACTAAAAGAAGCAATAACGCAGGCGAACTGGACTCAAACGCGACACAAAGAGAACAGTCAAACGTCTTAGAAACTGCAACAGAAAGTGTCCTTAAAACAGGCAAGTCAGAAGATGGTAAATCAGGCAAATAAACAACTCAGGGATATTGTCTTTTTTAATATCAACGGAAATCTCTTCCACACTGGGGATTCAATAAGGGAAACAAATAAACTCAATAACAGGTAACTCAGGTAACAGGAAACAGGGATAAATGCAGGTTCAGAAATACAGAAATGCAAACAGATTATTACAGATACAGAGCTTGAGTGTTGCTGTCATGATCCCTGGTTGGTTCCTGCCTCGTGTCTTGCTCTTTCCCTCCCTCACGTGTCTGAGCCTGGAGCTGGGCGGAGTTCTTGGCTCCTCCCACGCACACCCAGGGACAACCTGCGGTGGTTAAGAGGAGCCAGGACCTAACGCTCGGGGTCAGATCGTCTGCGTGTCTTCGTGTTCACATCCTGCTCCTCGGACCAGCTCTACACTCTCGCCTCCGACCCTGTTTCCCCGCACCGGTATTGCTCTCCTCGTCTTTGTCTCTGCGCTCACGTCTCACCCCTGGACTCTGGCTCGCACCCCGCTCCCGATTCACCGCCAGATCGTTTGGACCAGCCCCGGACCTTCGCCTCAGACCCTGCCTCCCTGCACCTCTCGTCTCTGCACCTCTGTGTTTGCCCCGGACCCCGACCTTTCCCCCCTGCTCCTCGTCTGATCTACCGTCATTTGCCTGTATAATTCACACAGGCAGAACTGTGACAGAAGCTACTTCCAAGAGTCACGGGTCTTTTCATCCAGTCTGGCACATTGTCTCTAAGAATCATGGGTAATAACTGTCTGACACCATCCCAAAAACTTGATGCTCAGTCATGGTGCATTGACTAAAACTGTTGCAATCATTTTACACTATGAGAACAATAATGAAACAACTGGAAACATGACACTATCCCAGACAGTAGTTTCTGTGTCATGGTGCGACATCACAGCGGCGCAAAGGACAAAGTGGGCGGGGCTAAAACATTCAAACTAAAACATGTTCGTGACTTATGGTTCACACTCAATCCCATATCGCACAAAACTGACTCTTATGAGCTTTAAACCGTGTTATAAAAGTGTTACCTTCTCAAAAACAGACCTGGAGTTGTGTTCTGTTTCATTCGCACATGTTCAAGTAACACTTTATTATTAGTTTGTAGCATCTCCAAACCTCAAAACACTCTGTTCCACCTTGTGATGTCATGAAGTGGTAGTTTTTCAAGTTAACAGCTCCTTTTTTTTACCTTTAGTTCAGTAGAGATTGTCAATTCCAGGGCTGAAATCCTCCAAATGATTTTAGTGAAGGTGTGTGGATTTTAAAAACAGACTGGAGCACTTCCTGTATTACCACATGATGACATCACAAGGTGGAACGGAGTGTTTTCCGTTTGAGAGAAGAACTCAGCCTAAATACGCAGCGTTTTTGTGTTAAACGTGTGAATGAAACAAAAAAACACAACTCCAGGTCTGTTTGTGACGAGGAAACATTATAACAGATCAGAATCAGTGTAATATTTGCGCTTTAATGTGAAATAAGTTATTATCATCGAGTTAAATCTCCTCTAGCTCCACCTCAGCATGTGCGTTTTACATATTCATACAGAGCCTCTTTATTCTGCACACACACCTCTTTCATTTCTATCATTTGGTTTGTCTATTTCTCTCTTAACCCTCAGAGGAAACGGCTGTTGTGATATTGGGACATAAAATATTAAAATTGAATTGAAAAACCTTGTAAAATAGAGAGTACGGCTCCAGCGCAGATTGAATCAGAGAGAACGCAGCCCCATAAACCCCGGTGAGTGATCCTCATGCGTGTTAATAATGTGATGTAATGACCTCTCTCATGTATGGAGTTACCGGGAGCGTGTTTACCCCCCCGTGTTGGAACAGCGAGCCGATTCCACCCGGACAAACTGCGTTCCCTCAGGTTTTACACTGTTTGTTTCAGCCATATTAACTCATTATCATCAGCAGTAATGGGAACACATGCAGGGATATGAGCCTCGACTACCTGCTACTGTCCCTGGATACTATTATTTATTTATTCCAGCGTATGTGGTGGTAAAATGGCTACGGCAAAATGCACTTCGGTCTCTGTATGTGCTCAGAATAGCAATTATTGTAAAGTTGAATAACAGTGTCTAGTAACAGCAGAACTTTGAGAGGAAAATAAAAAATAATCAGGGTACGTGGTGTCTTTATTTCTTTATTCTTTATGTGACAGGGACCATGTACAACTTCATGAATCTTACAAAGAAAAGATGATTTGTTCCAGATTTAGCTGCTGCTCGTTTCCGTCTGCAGACCCTGGGCAGGTGAACACATTAAAAAACACATTTACAGTACAATACAATTTACAATAGAATAAAAAATGTCCCATGTCCAGTTCAGTCTGTTCAGTCCAGACTAATATAAAATCATTCTGAGGTTTATACAGTGACAGAGCAGCACCAACTCGACTCATGTGACACGTTTGATTATTTAAAATGGACTTTTTCAAATTTCTGGTAAAACTCTTCAAATCCACAGACAGTTTCAGAGTCTGGAGCTGATTCCAGCCTCATGGTTTGAAAAGAAAAAAAACGACTGAGCGAAGGCCGAGGATCTTTTTGGAACGACACAACTTCTGTTCACAGAGGAACGAGTGGATCAGGGAGTTTGTTTAATGTAGTTTAATGTTTAATTTTTTTAATGTAGGTGGAGCTGCATTATGAATAATTTTTAATAATTTTCTTAGATTTAGAGAATACAAAATTAAATGATTGAAACCGAACATTTTATATTTACTTGTTATGTTATAATGTTATAATGAGTTTTTTTTTTATCAAGGACCTTTACTGCCGGATCATAGGTGGATCTGAGAGATTTTAAAGCCTCATTGGCCTGAGACCAGCAGGAGACACAGTAGGTCAGGTGTGGGATTAATATGGCATCAAAATATGTGAAAGCGCCCTCTACTGTCAGTCTTCATATAATCAGAAAATATGTTTTATTGCAGGAATTTCAAACTCGCGTCCCGGGAGCCAATTGCGGCCCGTGAGACGATATTTTGTTGAGTCGCTTTATGAACTTTTACTTTGCATGAGCGGTCCACCCTGTTTCACTGTTTTATCTGAAAAAGCCATTCAAAAGCTGTTCTAGTGGCCAAAGAATGATGCATGTGAATACTAGTGATGTGCCACAGGGTTTGTGACAGCTGGGGTGAGCGAGATACACCATTTTTCATAGTTTTTAATCATGGAAAGGCCTTACGTTACACATATGTTTGGGATACTACAGGAAGAAATAAACTAATAAGTAAAGAAAAACTGTAAAATACACCAGGAGAGGGCCCCAGGGAAGACCAAGGACATGCTGGAGGAGCTGGAGGACGTGTCTGGGGAGAGGGAAGTCTAGTAGTAGCTGCTTACACTGCTGCCCCTTCGACCCGACCCCGGATAAACGCAAGAAAATAGATGGATAAACAAAAAACGTAAAATACAATTGTTCGATTTCAGGGGTATAGCACCAAATTTTGGATCCTGGGTCGTACAGATCATCATGATGGGCTCTCATCACATGTTGGCTGATGAAGAATGCACATTACAGACTTGGTTTAGCCCCCTCTCTGCACTGGGCCCTGGTGAACAGTAGCTTTTACCCCCCAGTCTGACGTCCCTGTATGTTCTCACTATCAGCTGATGTTCTGAGAGCTGAAGATGGATCCTCTCACTCCACTGACGCGTCCAGACTCCAGCCTCTGCAGATTCCTCAGAGAAAAGCAGGACTCGGTGAAGTAGTTTGGTGCAGAGGGTGAAGAGGAGAGGGTAGAGGACCGTCCCCTGTGGAGCACCATTGTGTCTAGTGACTCTCAGTGTGATAATCCACCATTTATCATGTATTTGTTTGGTTATAACGAATTTAAAGCAACATGTCGTGACTTTCAAAGTCAGGTTTGTGGAGTTTGTGGCTTTAAATGAGTAAGACTAAATAAAAACATTAAGTTAAGAGTTTCAAATCTTTCTGGGGATAATTAGCTGTGTGGAAACTGACAGAATTCAACTCATAATATATTTTAAAACATTTAAGTTAAACAGATTTTTATTTTTTTATGTCTAAACACTCACATCTTCTCTTCTGTGGCTTTCAATTCTTTTATTCCGGTCGTGTTTGGCTGCTCCGCTCAACAGAATCACGACCATATGTTCCACACGAGTGATGGGACTTTCGGCTCTTTTATGGGATCCAAATTTTTCGGGTCTGTTCATATAAAAGAGCCGTTCAAAAGACTGGCTCTTTTTATATGTATTTATATGACAGAAGCCAATGTGAGAACTCATTTTATCTACAGACTAATCACAGAGAGAAATGACAAGCCTCAGATGTGTTTAAAATGGTTCAAACTGAGAGCGAGAGTGTGTTTACCCTTTGAAATGATGTATAATCTAAATAAAACCTTGCACTACAATTATAATACTAATACAAATACAAATAATAACTGTTATAATGATGCAAAATACACTGCGTCGCCAAAAAAAGTCAAAACCAGAAGAAAAGGTCACACACTCACTAATATTTGGTTGTTCCACAGTTTTGATTACGGCGCATTTCGATTTCGCTTCTGCAACATCACAAGATTTATTTCCATCCAGTGCTGCATTAACTTTTCTTGCAGATGTTGCGTTGATGTTGGTCGAGTCTGACGCTGCACAAAGCTTCTCCAGCACAAAGATCCTCAGTGGGGTGAAGGTCTGACTCTGTGGAGGCTCCATGTGTGAAGATGATTCTCCTGAACCTCTGTCACTATTTGAGCCTCATGAATCCTCCATTGTCATGTTAGAATAAAAGAAAATCCACTGATGGAATAACCTGGTCATTCAGTATATTCAGGTTTTTTTGAGCACTGAACCTAGACCTGACTTGTACCTATAGACTCAGACCTGTTTGCTTCGTTAAATCCAGGTGGCAGCTTTTTTTTTTTGGCCTTTCAGTGTATGTTTTCTGTGCAAAAAGTTCTCACTCGTGTCACCAGTTCTGCCTTTTGTGTTGGTTCAACGTTAATCAGTACATAACACAGACTGTTTAAAGAAGTGACTGAGTGAGTGTGACGTCACCAACAGCGTCCGGCTCCAAATGAAGCTCATCGAGGCTGGAGCAGTTATAGCCGCTAATTTAGAGCAGAAATCCATATTTGGAATTCTTATTGTAAGTCAAATCTGTTGGTAACATGAGCAGGAGCGACCTTGGGGAAAGAAGACGCCTGATTTGTCTGTTATTAATGTTCATATCTTGATTTACAGACAAAGTAGCAAAATGAAAAGCACCAGGGTCATGTAGAGGGTTAATACAAACATTTTAAGACCAAAATAATGAGCAGTTACAGAGCGAGGGGCCAAAGATGTTCAATAGAAAGTGAATTGAAGCCAAAGTCGATGGAGACAGAAGCGCGACCATGATCACTTCCTGTCTGGAACGCTGCGGCTAAGAGGTTAGCTATGTCCATTTATACCTACAGTCCACATCACTGCATAAAAACTAGAAAGAAAAAGATTCAGCTCTGGTTTGAATCATTCACGACTCACATCCGTATTCCACTCCCTGTTCTATAAAACGTAAAAAAAAACTGCAAAGCTCACTGCAGTTATTTTATGAATGGCATTTATCTCATGAACCAGCTCGTCCTCACCTTATCACAACAGGAGACGCAGCGTCCTCCTCGTGTGTGTGGCCTGTCCCTGAGCCTGACCCTCCTGTCCACACGCCGAGCTGAATGCTAATGAGCCCGATTAGCTTCCCCGTTGCATTCAAGAGCTACGGCGACCTGCGGGGGTCAAAGTTCAGCTCGTGTTTCCACTCATGATGATGTCGTTCGTGAGGTTTAACATTAACCTTTGTCCTCCAGGCTTCCTCTTTTATTTATGGACAGGCTGCAGCTGGTTAAGGGCGTTTGGAGGTCTGCAGAGGTCTGTTCGAGACAATCCAATAAGAAGTCAGAGGTAACCATGACGGGATGGAAACTGTTAGCATTAGCCTGTTGGAACAAGAGTTATATTGTATGTAAGTTTTTTTTATAATCTAAAAACAGAAAACGATTCCACCGTGATGAAGTTTTGCTATATTTAAGAGGGAAACTAGTTTGTTTTAAACAGTTTGCAGTTGTCCAAAGTTATTCCTCACTTCCTTTATGCCTTCAGAACATTCTAGTTTATTATTCACAGAGTCTTATAGTGACAGTAAAGCTAACACAAACTAGCATGCTAACCATAGACTGTAGATATAAATGGACATAGCCAACCTGCTAGCTTCCACGTTCCAAATAGGAAGTGATCACAGGCACGCTTCCGGCTCCATCGACTCTGGCTTCAATTCACTTTCTATTGAAAAACTGTGGCCCCTCTGTCTGTAACTGCTGCTGTCAGACTTGTCATTTTCTTCTTAAAACATTTCTATTAACCCATTAGTAAAAGCCAAATGTTAAGTCTGTCAATAAAAAGTGGGTAAAAAGTTGTAGGAGTCAAGACGTTTTGCTGCGGTTGACTATCTTCAACAATCTCGCTCCGGATTGGCTCTTCGGTTGCTTTGATAGTCGTGGTCAGAATTCTAAATATGCGACTTTGCTCCAAATTGCTCGCTCTACCTGCTCTAGCCTCGATGAGCTTCATTTGACTGGACGCTGTGGACGACTCTCTTAGTTCACTTCTTTATACAGGCTACAATGCTAACACGCACTTCCTGATTATTGGACATTAAAGACAAATTTTGTTCCAATATGTGAGAAAAAATGGGTGCAGGCATTTCAAGGTTAAGTTGTTGCATTTGACCCATCCCCTCGACAGAGCAACAAGTCAGGACCAGAGCGACGCCAGTGAGGAGAAGTATTAAAGAAAGTTCAATTGTTTTGTGTTAAAAACGACTTTGGATCAGCTAAAACATGTTTTTATTATCAAGTTTCAAATATTAGTATTGTTTGGAGAACCTTAGCTGGAGGATTTGTCTATTTTTAGTTAGTAAAACAGGAGTTAGTCCAAATCCACCAAGACTTAAGGGAGGTCGGGTAAACTCCAAACAGAAAGAATCAAACAGGTCCCCAGAAAGTGCTACCCCCCGAGCCGCCCAATCCTCCCATCAAACGTGTCTGGATGGTGCAGTAAATTATTAACAGTCACATGTTTAGCACTCACATAATGCTCACAGACACTGGGGGCGAGGTGGGTTAAGTGTCTTGCCCAAAGATGCAACTGTGGGAGCTGGAATCGCACCGTCGACCTGTGGGCTAGTTTTTGGGCCAGACCGTTTTCCCGTCCTGCTCACCTGCCTGCGTGTCCTGTCTGCCTCGACCCTGTCTGCTTACCCCACCGTGAGGTTCTGTTCCCGTCCCTGCCTGTCTGCCTCGCCGGGGGGTTCTGCTCTTGACCCTGACCCTGCTCCTGACCTTGACCCTGCTCCTGACCCTGCTCCTGACCCTGCTCCTGACCCTGCTCCTGACCCTGACCCAGCTCCTGACCCTGACCCTGCTCCTGACCCTGACCCTGCTCCTGACCCAGCTCCTGACCCTGACCCTGCTCCTGACCCTGCTCCTGACCCTGACCCTGCTCCTGACCCTGACCCTGCTCCTGACCCTGACCCTGACCCTGCTCCTGACCCTGCTCCTGCTCCGGATCCAGCTTCGTTCCTGTCCCGCCTTTTGGTACCTGCCTCCCTGGTTGGCTCCGCACCTGCTCTGAGTTGCCAGTCGGGGGCAGCCTTTACAGTCCGTTTCTCTGTCATGTTTAGTTGCTGGATCCTCGTCTTCTGTTTGTCTTTTGCTGATCATGCTCATGTTCTGTTTTTCACGGAGGACATACAGGCTCGGCTTCTGTTTTTTGTTATTTAAATAAACCTGTTTTGGCACCTTGAGTTGGGCAGTCTTCTTGTGCCGCATTTGAGTCCTACCACCAATCGTGACATTATGGAGCGGGAGTCGAACCCGGCAACCTTTGCATCAGAACCTTAAATGAATGAAAACACTGACTTAAAATGAACAGTATTATGAATGTAATGTGTTATAATGGGGAAAAGAGCATGGGATTTGTTGTTTTAAAGTGGAGCTGAGACTGAAACTGACTCGCTGGGCAGCAACAAGTAAAGATGAAGCCAAATTATAATGTTTATGAGTACCCGATTGTGTTAGTCACATCAGCGCTGTGAGTATGGCTTTAGCACTTTCGCATACGCCAATATGAAAGATAAACAGTGTTGCTTATGTAATTGGAATTTTCTGTCTGTATCGACTCGCCTCTGTTTAATCTCATTTTCTTTCACATCATAATACGCAGTCTGGCTCTAATCAATGTGTTTAAACTAAACGTGTTGAAAAATCCGCCGCATTGTAAAACTATGAGCGTCGTGTTGAGCTCGGATCGGCACGTTTACAGAGGCATAAAATAAGGCGATAAAAACGGCATCGAATCTGACTGAGCAGTGAAACGGCTCTGTGGTGACTTGTATACATGTATGGACTCGTGCTGCAGACGTAAAAGGGGATCGATAGGGAATGGTGAGTTGTCAGTTAGTGAAGAGTAACGATATGGGGCTGGACGCAGTCGTAAAATACATACGGTGCGGTTGTGGTGTAAAGAAGTGCAGCGAAGGTCTGCTCGTGATTATTTTCTGAACATAAGGGCTACTGTAGGCTGTAACCCACGGCAAAACAAGAGAAAAACGAGAGAAAAACGAGAGTAAAACAAGAGTAAAACAAGAGTAAAACAAGAGTAAAACAAGAGCAAAACGAGAGCAAAACGAGAGCAGAACTGTAAGCTGTAACCCACGGCAAAACAGGAGAAAAACAAGAGCAAAACAAGAGCAAAATGAGAGCAGAACAAGAGTAAAATGAGCCAATCAGGACGCAGAACACGGCACCTCCTTTGGCCAATCAGGACGCAGAACACACACCTCCTTTGGCCAATCAGGACGCAGAACACTGAACCTCCTTTGGCCAATCAGGACGCAGAACACACACCTCCTTTGGCCAATCAGGACGCAGAACACACACCTCCTTTGGCCAATCAGGACGCAGAACACTGAACCTCCTTTAGCCAATCAGGATGCAGAACACGCACCTCCTTTAGCCAATCAGGACGCAGAACACCCACCTGCATACACTGTAAAAAAGTATGAAATGTGAACTGCGCTGTAGCGAGGGACAAATGTAATGAAAGTTTTTGAGCAAATCTTTCATATCACTACGTGAGATACCTGCAGTTTAAAATCCGGTGCGGCTTGTACAAGTACAAAATTGATTTTCTTTCTAAAATTAAAGCATGCGGCTTTTAATCAGGTGCGCTCTGTAGGCTGGAATTTACGGTATATTATTTTCAATGTAAATGTTTGGGCTCTTGGGGGCCCCCTGGTGGCCTTGGGGCCCTATGCAGCTGCTTAGTCTGCTTATAGGCTGGGCCGGCCCTGCACTCAGGATTCAGCAGTGTTGCTTTGTGCGCTCGCTGATGTGATGTACTAGCTAAGTCCGCGGCCTTGTTTCTTTTATTAAGTCGTTTTAGATGAATATTGTGATTTAAAATGTGCAAATTATAACATAACGACCCACCAGTGTCATGGATTATAACTATCGACCAGACACGAGCACTATAGGCCTGCTTTAAATGGACAGTATTATTTTATGCGACCACAGCAGTCCTATTTTCTTACCGTCGGCATTACATTAGCTCTTCTTTCCGCTTGTGTCCTTATTCGCTCCCACGGTGAACCCTGCTTCCCTCCAGATAATGCTCTAACGCTGGACGTGCACATGACAAAAGACCCCTCTCCTCGGTGTCCTCCAAATGTGTCTAAATGATGAAATAACGCACTTTTCCACTGACTTTAAAAGCCTCGTGTTGCCACTGCCTCTGCCACATTACTCGCTTTAGTTTGGGTCCAGGAAAATGGTCTCATTCGTTTGGCTTCCAGCTGGCAGGGCTGCGGAGGAGATGCGATTCTCCAGTAGCACTGATCTGTAATGCGTTATCTGCTCGTGATAAGCTCAAAGCACTTTTCGACCAGCGAGCGTTCAGGGCCACGATTTCCTGGGCTCTGATGAATGGATTTACTCGGCTGGTTTCAAAAGCAAAGTCTGCCCCTGTGGTCCGGGGGATTCAAGATGGCCGCTGTCAAAGTGGAGGGCCAAATGAAGAGGAAATGGGGGGATTGAAGAAGAGATGCAGCAAACAGAGAGATGTTTAGTGTAATATTCCGAAACATTTACTTTAGCTTCATGTTATAATGTTGTTTCCTCCTCAAAAACAGACCTGGAGTTGTGTTTTGTTTCATTCACATGTTTGAGTCACACTTTATTATTAGTCTGTCTCTATCTCCAAAGCTCAAAATGCGTCGTTCCACTTTGTGATGTCATGAAGTGGTAGTTTTCAAGTTAACCTTTTTACCTTTAGTTCAGTAGAGATTGGCATTTTTTTCTATATGTTTCTTGGCTGTAAAACCCCTCACCACACACTTTATACATTTTCTCACATTTCTCTTGTTTAAACTCTGTCAAAGTTCAAACCTTCGTATATTTTCTCCCTCTTCTTCGATGATCTCTTTAAATGTGTTCTTCTCCGTGCACAGAAACACTTTTAAGTCCAAAGCGTTTCTGAAATTTGTCGATGCAAAACGTTTCATCGACATTGTGGGTTTTGTCGGGAGAAAACTTGCAAACATACAGCACTTCAGAGTCACACTGATCCAACATTTATGTAAATTTGTCTGACACATTCTGTACTGTACAGGAGACACGGAGGAGACTGATGGACAATGGTCTACAGTCCCTCAGCCAATCAGGACGCAGAACACAATGGTCTACAGTCCCTTAGCCAATCAGGACGCAGAACACAATGGTCTACAGTCCCTCAGCCAATCAGGACGCAGAACACAAAGATCTACAGTCTCTCAGCCAATCAGGATGCAGAACACAATGGTCTACAGTCCCTCAGCCAATCAGGACGCAGAACACAATGGTCTACAGTCCCTCAGCCAATCAGGACGCAGAACACAATGGTCTACAGTCCCTCAGCCAATCAGGACGCAGAACACAACTCTCTACAGTCCCTCAGCCAATCAGGACGCAGAACACAATGGTCTACAGTCCCTCAGCCAATCAGGACGCAAACAGCGAGACCACGAAAGGTGAACCACGATATACGAACCAACTGTACATGGAGTTTAAAAACACAGTGGAGCACTTCCTGTATTACCACATGATGACATCACAGGGTGGAACAGAGTGTTTTCAGCCTAAATCTGCAGGGTTTCTGTGTTAAACATGTATGAATGAAACAAAACTCAACTCCAGGTCTGTTTTTGAGGAGGAAACAACATTAGAACAGATCAGAAAATACTGTAATATGGGTCTTTAATCAGCATTTTTCCACAGTTCTGTAATACTTTTTAAATATAAATCACTGTGTTTGTGTGACGTTGTTGCAGTTTGGGTCACATACATGGTCAGATTGTAGAGATACGTAATCATTTTGAGAGCCAGGCCAACTACGAGTCAGGTTTGTGGAGAAGCAAGCCCGCTCACAGTAAAGATGCTGTTTTTTCTGTGGATTAAAAACAACCAAAATGTTAAAAAAGCATTTTTTTTTTTATCAGAAAGTTACATTCTGTCACTTTAAAGTTGTAAAAATTAGCCTACAGAGAACTAATCTGAAATGTAGCACCCCTGAATATGTGCTTGAGTTCCCCCAGGTCCCGGTTTCTCATTGTTGTGTCCTTGAGCAATACACTTCACCCGTCCTGCCCTTGTGTGTGGTGTGTGAGTCAGAATCACAGAGACACTGCAATCGTCAGTGATCAAAATTCACAACTTGCTTCGGCAGTGGCCCATAAAACAGAACAAAGTAATAATAAAAAATAAACAGTGATAAAACAGGGGCATGTATAAAAGTAATGTCCCAGTAAAATACATCGGCTGAATATAAATACAAAAGTATACAGTAAGGAGGCGTCTGCAGGTGGACAGCGCACATCGTCCTGTAAATACTCCAGGGCATCTGAGGATATTGGACTTGGATAAATAAAACATGAATTGTCTCCACAGTGAGATGTGTCGTCTGCGTTTGACCCGTCCTCCAACTGGACGTCCTGTCAGAGCAGCGGGACCCAGCTCCAGAGTCTGAGCCAGATCAATTTCGAACATCTATTAAAGCAATGCAATCTTGACAAGGAAATAATCATTATGGGGGACTTCAACATAAACTGGGAAGACAGAAACACTCGTCAGAAACTTAAGAAAATCACAGACAAATTTGATCTTGTACAAATTATAAAAGGACCAACAAGAATTACAAATTCAACTAGAACACAAATTGATTTAATTTTTAGCAACAGGCCAGAGAGAATTACAAAGTCATGGAATATGCTATCAGGTCTATCTGACCACAACCTCATCCTGTTAAATAGAAAAATTAGCAAAAAGCGCTTTAGTGCAAGCAATACGGAGGAATTTGTGGGCATTCCTAAAAACAAATATCAGGATTTTCTATTTAAAGTTAAAGAAGTCTGCGGGGACAACCTGATAACTATGGAGGATTGTGAACAAGAGTGTGAAAATCTTCTTAATTTAGTGGGAAGAACTATAAAAGAATTCTCACAAAAAATTAGACATAAGCAGGGAAAGAATAAAGTTCCATGGATAAATGAGAGCCTTAAAAAACTAATGAAAGAAAGAGACAGTGCTTTAAAGATTGCGAATAAAAGCAAGTCCGCTCAAGACAGGGTTCGTTTTACAATGCTGAGAAATAAAGTGGTAAGGTCCTTCAGGAAAGCTAAAGCTGATTTCTTTATGACATTAATTGAAAAGGCAAATGGAAATTGTAAAACAATATGGGACCAAATTAAAAAAATGATAGGTGATCGCCCCAAAACACAGAAAACAGTTGAAATAAAAATCGATCAAAACCTTGTAAGCAGCCCAGCAGAAGTGGCAGAAGCCTTTAACCATTATTTTATTGACTCTGTGGCTAGCATCGCAAAACATTTCTCACCTGAATATACAAATAATTTTTCTCTAGATCAACATGCGCCTGTTCTCAGTCTTATGAGTGTCTCCCACTATGATGTACGCCGGACTATTAACTCACTTAAATCATCTACATGCAAAGACATCTACAACATGGACTCAATAATGCTAAAGGAACTCGGCTCATCACTCATACAACCCATAACACAGATAATTAATCAGTCCATCTCACAGGGAGTATTTCCAAGCACGTGGAAATCTGCCATCGTTGTACCAATATTCAAAAATGGTGACCCTCATTCATTAGCCAACTACAGACCAATAAGTATACTTCCTATAATGTCCAAAGTTGCTGAGAAACTAGTTGCTGAACAGATTATAAACCACCTTAACACCACCCCATTCACACTACACCCAATGCAGTTTGGATTTCGAACCAACTATTCAACTGAAACAGCCACTTGCTTCTTTACAGAAAATATTCGTCAATCACTGGACAAGGGTGGGGTCGTTGGCACTGTTTTCCTTGATCTGAGAAAGGCATTTGACACAGTTAATCACAACATTCTGCTGAATAAGTTGCAACACTTCAACTTCTCTGCCAATACTATAAAATGGATTCAGGCTTATTTAACAGACCGCTCTCAACATGTTAGAATTCAATCACATCTTTCCTCCCCCCTTAGTCTCTCCACTGGTGTCCCACAAGGGTCAATTTTAGGTCCATTATTATTTTCACTATACATCAATGATCTCCCATCTGTCTGCTCTAATGTCTCTGTCCAGATGTATGCTGACGACACAATTCTCTATGTCCATGGAACAAACATCTCCACCGTATCTGACAAACTCACACAGGCCCTAGTTCATATCACAAATTGGTTACAGCACTCATGTCTACAGCTTAACACATCCAAAACCGTCGCAATGTTCTTCACTAAATCTCATAACAGCTCCTCCATAAATCCTGATGTCCGTGTGTGCGGTGAACAGCTCCAGGTGGTTCCAGAATACAAATACCTCGGTGTCACCCTTGATTCAAAACTCACTTTCAAATCCCACATAAAAATCATCAGTAATCGCATCAAATTTAATCTCAGCAATTTTCGACACATTCGACCTCTCAAAATGTCCACACAGTCAGCCAAAATGTTCATACATTCCATGATACTTTCACATATCACTTACTGTCTCACTGTCTGGTCTCACTCAACTTCTACAGCTCTAAAACCCATCCACTCTCTCTATAAACGGACCATCAAAACTCTCGATCGGAAACCACACTCTTATCACCACTGTCCAATCCTCCAAAAACACAATCTACTGAACTGGGAAAACATGGTCAAATACGCTCATCTCTGTCTCACATATAAAATCATTCATGGCTTGTCATCTCCTCCACTCACACAGTTTATTCACATCAGGACCTCTGACCACAAACAAACCAGAGGGGCATCGAGAGGGGACTGCATCATCCCACTCAGAAAAAGTCTCTTTGGCCAAACCACCTTCTCTGTGAAAGCTGCCCATGACTGGAACACCACCCCCACCACAATCAGAAGCCTCCCCACTTACACCTCATTTAAATTACAGTTAAAGAAATGGTTAATTGAAAATCAGTCTTGTCACCACTAACATCCACCTCTCGATGCCCCTGTCTCCATCCTGCCTGTGTTTGAGTTTTGTTGTATGTCTGTTTGTGTCTGTGTGTGTGTATGTAGACAATGGTATGTTGTGTTTGTGGCTGAAAATGAATGTATGTGGCTGAATGTGATTTTATGACTAAGAATGGAGTTGTATGATTTTAGAGTGTAAATAATAACCTTGTTTTTATTCTACTGTATTTTTACTTCCAACAGGTTGGCATTTTTACATCTGGCCCGGGACTACAGATGAAAAATAGCCCTCGGGCTAATTCTGGCACATTTACATGTAAATGTTTATTAATGTGCAGTGTCCCTGAAATAAATAAATAAATAAATAAATAAATCTGGTCACATGGGAGCACCTAAAGTCGGTCAGACATGTTAAAATCATAAATTACACTTCTGTGGGGTATTAAAGAGGAGGTATTTACTTCTTTGTGTATTAAACAGGAGGTATTTACTTCTATGGGGTATTAAAGAGAAGGTATTTACTTCTATGGAGTATTAAAGAGGAGGTATTTACTTCTGTGGGGTATTAAAGAGGAGGTATTTACTTCTTTGGGGTATTAAAGAGGAGGTATTTACTTCTATGGGGTATTAAAGAGGAGGTATTTACTTCTATGGGGTATTAAAGGGAGGTATTTACTTATTTGGGGTATTAAAGAGGAGGTATTTACTTCTATGAGGTATTAAAGAGGAGGTATTTACTTATTTGGGGTATTAAAGAGGAGGTATTTACTTCTATGGGGTATTAAAGAGGAGGTATTTACTTCTATGGGGTATTAAAGAGGAGGTATTTACTTCTTTGTGTATTAAACAGGAGGTATTTACTTCTATGGAGTATTAAAGAGGAGGGTATTTACTTCTGTGGGGTATTAAAGAGGAGGTATTTACTTCTTTGGGGTATTAAAGAGGAGGTATTTACTTCTATGGGGTATTAAAGAGGAGGTATTTACTTCTATGGGGTATTAAAGGGGAGGGTATTTACTTATTTGGGGTATTAAAGAGGAGGTATTTACTTCTATGAGGTATTAAAGAGGAGGTATTTACTTATTTGGGGTATTAAAGAGGAGGTATTTACTTCTATGGGGTATTAAAGAGGCGGTATTTACTTCTTTGTGTATTAAACAGGAGGTATTTACTTCTATGGGGTATTAAAGAGAAGGTATTTACTTCTATGGAGTATTAAAGAGGAGGTATTTACTTCTGTGGGGTATTAAAGAGGAGGTATTTACTTCTTTGGGGTATTAAAGAGGAGGTATTTACTTCTATGGGGTATTAAAGAGGAGGTATTTACTTCTATGGGGTATTAAAGGGGAGGTATTTACTTATTTGGGGTATTAAAGAGGAGGTATTTACTTCTATGAGGTATTAAAGAGGAGGTATTTACTTATTTGGGGTATTAAAGAGGAGGTATTTACTTCTATGGGGTATTAAAGAGGAGGTATTTACTTCTATGGGGTATTAAAGAGGAGGTATTTACTTCTTTGGGGTATTAACTGCTAACACATTATATAGATCACCATGAAAACTAGCCAAAGAACGCTACTCAAACCAACGCTAAAGGAGCTAAATGGTTCGCTCCAGACGACGGGACAAAAAACACGCTCTTTTCAAACAGAGATGTACAAAATGGTAAGAAATTTAATGGCTTCAATCAATTGAAAATAATGAAATGAAAACTAAACTAATGAAACTACTGCACATCACATCAGGTTTGTGGAGTTGTAGTGCACAGTTTTGTATCATGGTTTTGTATATTTATGGAGAATTGTCTTGTGGGAGCATGGGCGATGTAGGCTTGTGGGTGGAGCCTCGTACAGAATCTCAAAGCTAATCATAAGGAGGGTTCAAATAGGGCCCAGGAGAGATCGCTAAATGACTCAAACATGCATGGACGACATCTCAAACTTCTCCGGACATGTTTTTTTGATGAGGAAACAGTGATATAACAGGGTAGAGCGCTCCAAAAAAGCAGATTTTGCATAACACCTCCTCTTTAAGGACACATTTTGTAACTTTTGTAACATTTTGTCTCACATGAAGGACGCAGACACCACACGCTTTTCATGTTTTATGAGGAACGAGCTTCTGTCTGTGTGGAGGACAGAGCAAGAGTCACATGATCGAACGGGGTCGTAATGAAAAGAAAAACACGAGGACACGGGACGGGACGAGCGGCGTGCCTTTACCTACGTCACCTCAAAATAACAAAAGACCTGCTCTGATTGGCTGTTGCTAAGCTCAGGAATAGGCTCGATACTCGATACTGATTCCGATACCATGATGTTCATAAAAAAAACACTCGATTGAATTTGATTTTCAACATTAAACCTTCAAAACGTCCAAACTCCAGGGACCCTCTTGTTGTGAGGCGACGGCGCTTGCTGCTCATAAGAAGGAGGAGTTTGAGACTGACAGACGGACAGACAGTGTGAAGGACGACGGGAGAGCGAGACAGCGTTACCACGGCAACAGGTGTCAATCAGCGCGGCCTCACTGTCCCCCGAGGACACTTGAGGACGGGCACACATGGGACACACTTCACACTCGTCCACTGTCGCCTTTCAACGTGAATAAATGAAACTTATGCACATGAAAGATTAGAAAACTTTATGAAATTGTGACTTTTCAGACGTGGATGTCAGAAAAGGTGATGAGCTGTACCCGTGGGATTAAGAATTATGGAGAAATATGGGGCTGTTGCCATAGCAATAAACAATTTAAAACCAAAACTGTATAAACCTGCACAGAATGATTTTTATATTAGTCTGGACTGAACAGACTGTACTGGACATGGGATTTAACAGTTTTTCTTTAAGACAAACTGTCGTATATTGTAATTGTCGATGTAAAATGTGTGTTTAATGTGTTCACCTGCCCAGGGTCTGCAGAGGGAAACGAGCAGCATCTAAATCTGGAACAAATCATCTTTTCTTTGTAAGATTAATGAAGTTGTACATGGTCCCTGTCACATAAAGAATAAAAAAAGAAAGAAAATGTTCGGGAAAAGTCGTCAGTGTTGAATGAAAAAGTCACATCGTGGTATTAAAGTTGAAAGAGTTTTGCCCTAAATGGGACGATGATGTTTTGTTTTGTTTTTGCGTTGTACCAAAACTAGAATAGATTTTACGAAAGATGAAAGATGATGTTAGACGCTTCGCCTGATTCTGTCACACGTCCTGATGTGTTTCTGTAAATGAACTTTTTACTTGGATATGCCCTGTATTTTCACTCTACATCGTCGTTTAGTTATAATTTATCTTAAAGCTACACCATGAAACAGAATAAAGCACATATGTCAAACTGAAGGCCCGTGGGCCAAATGTGGCCCTCCACATCATTTTATGTGGCCCCGACAGGGTAAATTAAAAGGTATGATGATCTTAAAATGTCATTCTATCAGGAGATGCAAAGTTACACAGCCATATTTTTACATCTGTGCAAATGCATATGCAATATTTAACTTGAATAAGTAATACATACAGAAACAATTAACAAGTCAAAAAAGTAGTAATTTATTTTACATCTGGCCCTTTCAGAGTGACCATTTTGCTGATGTGGCCCTCGGTGAAAATTAGTTTGACATCCCTGGACTAAAGTAAATGTAGTTTTCTTCTTTTTGGTTGAGCTCATTGGAGGGTAAACAACAAAAACATGCATCCTGACTGTGAGCGGCTTGCATCTCCACAAACCTGACTCTTACTTGGTCTATAAGAGAGATAAGCCTTTTCCTGCTTGTTTCCATGGAAATGCTGTTCTTTGGCATAAAACATATCTATATGAACTTCTTTTAACCGGCATATTTACGCAGACTCTTTGGAGACTGTGTCGGTAAAATGCGACAAACATGTAAAGTTGGACTGGGCTGAAGAATGTTCCGATGTTTGATTTTCATTCAATAACCAGCAAAAGACGAAATCCGTGAAGTGTCAGCTTTATTTTTTACAATTATTCTACATGTTTCTTGTCTGTAAAACCCCTCACCACACACTTTATACACTTTTCTCACACAGGCATTAACATTTTCTCACATTTCTCTCTTGTTTAAACTCTCTCAAAGTTCAAACCTTCGTCGGTGCCTTTGTCGGTGCAGAACGTTTCATCGACATTGTGGGTTTTGTCGGGGAGAAAACTTGCAAACATACAGCACTTCAGAGTCACACTGATCCAACATTTATGTAAATTTGTCTGACACATTCTGTACTGTACAGGAGACACGGAGGAGACTGATGGACAATGGTCTACAGTCCCTCAGCCAATCAGGACGCAGAACACAATGGTCTACAGTCCCTCAGCCAATCAAGACGCAGAACACGATGGTCTATAGTCCCTCAGCCAATCAGGACGCAGAACACAATGGTCTACAGTCCCTCAGCCAATCAGGAACACAATGCACGTTCATATGATGTAAAAAAAAGCATGAAAAATCGCACAAAATCCACGAAAGATGAACCACGACATTGAGGAACCACAGAAAATGACATATTATTTATTATCAATGAATGAATAATAAATAATGTCATTTTCTGTGCGTTAAACTGTATTGAGAATCCAAAGGTCATGTTAAAAGTCCGTGAGGTAGAATATAACGCCCCCAAAAAGTTCCCAGATCCTTGGCGTTGTCATGGCGACCCGGTGTTTGGCCGCGGTCGGGTTTGTGTCGTGGTTTATGTCGAGTAAATGTGATTGTTATTGAATAGTGCAGCGCCAATGAGCAGTGAGTCACGAGGAGCCGTCTCAGCCTCTGTCAAAGTCAATACAGGGTGTCCACGGCTCAGGGACTGATTCTCAATGGGATGGAACAAGAAGAAGACATTTTATACAGTCGCCAAGGCAACAGGACTCTTTATAAAGCTCTCTCAGGATATTTTTTCTGTCCCGCTCAAAGAAACCTTGCTTCAAAGACGAGGTATTCCACAAAACCATTTACATTTTTTCTCTTTCTACCTTATCATATCATTGTTCCCTCATCAAAAACATGTCTGAAGAGGTTTTAGACGTCATTCATGCATGTTTGAGTAATTTAGTGATCTCTCCCAGGCCCTATTCAAACCCTCTCCACAAAATATACAAAAACATGACACAAAACTGTACTCTACAACTTCACAAACCTGATGTGATGTGCAGTAGTTTCATTAGTGGGGTGGAGCTGTGATAGTGCTCTGAAGGGGGTGTGACTTAGCATGGAGAGCAAAGGGATGAAATATATTAATATGTTAGGATTTTCAAAACAAGAAAAGTAAAAATGGTGATCGAAATATGTTATGTGTTACAGTTAATACCCCATAGAAGTAAATACCTCCTCTTTAATACCCCATAGAAGTAAAATGTGAAAATCAGAGACATTAAGTATTTTAGTAATTAAGGCATTTTTTTTAAATCAGGCGACAGTAGGCGGCGACAGTAGGCGGCGACAGTAGGCGGCGACAGTAGGCGGCGACAGTAGGCGGCGACAGTAGGCGGCGACAGTAGGCGGTGACGGTAAATGGCGACAGTAAACGGTGACAGTACACGCTGGCGTTGACGGCGAAAGTAAATGTTGGCAAGGGTAGGCGGTGAAGGTAGGTATTAGGCATAATATGGCCAATTTAAAATTCAAAATATGATCACAATTCACATTTTACAGCAAGATAATGATGCCAATATCTTCAAAAATTACTTTTTTTAAAATGTTTTTTTAAATTATTGGTTAAAATTACATCTGGCTTTTAAAATGTCGTCTTTACAGTTTATACAGGGTCACAAACATGACCCCGTCCAGCTGAAGCCTGCCGCTGAAGCCTGCCGCTGCTGTGTTCATGCTGTGGTCACTTGGTATTCCAGTGTGTCCTGTTTAGACAGAGGAGGTTGCACTTCACACACACACACACAGGGGGCGGCGTTACGGTTGAATATTCATTTAATCAACAGAGTCGTCAGAGTCTGGGCTGTAATCAGACGTGACACTTCAGACTGAAATAGCCCCAAACACCACACACACGTATTTTTACATCTGACCTTTATTTAAGAGGAAAGCCCCACTGTACGTCTTTAACAGCAGAGTCCAGATCCAAGATTACACCGTGATGGAAACTGAGAAGAAGACGTGGAGATGTTACAGCTTTGCCTGGAATATTCCACACTATGGCATTAAACGTATCTACTAAAAATACTATTAAAAGTATAAGGACAAAACTGTACTTTTCCTGGACACTTTTCGAACAGGACCACATGGTAACATAAATCACCGATTATCAACCCTATTCTTGACTGAATGTAATCTCCATGGAGACAAGCAGGTGATGTCATCAAGCCAAGTTACAGGTCAGATCTGTGGAGAGGAGATTCCATTCACCGCAGGTTGTATTCGAGCAATAACAAAACGGGTACCTGTATAAATGTGTCTCCATAGATACATGTGCCGTATTATGGAAAATGCCTTTGCAAGAACATCTCCATGGAAACAAGAAGGCGTCAGAACTGCCACAAAAAGTTACACACTGCAGCATTAAACATAGCACCTCTTTGCTAACCACTGTGACGCTGTCATTTAAAGATAAAGAACTGTGTGATTCCATGGAAAGAGAGTTAAAACCATACTCCGGAACATTCCCCATGGAAACAAGCAGAAAGAGGCCCTCCTTCTGGCCAAATATGAGTCGGGTTTGTGGAAATGCAAGCCCCCTCACTTTAAGGAGGCATGTTTTTTAGTGCAATAAACACACACACAAGTGAGTATATTTTAGTCTATTTTTGGCAGAAAAGTTACATATTGTGGCTTTAAAGCTACCATCTGCATGTTTATTTGATTTTTTTCACCAGTAGATGGCAGATGTGAAACCTGTGCCTGCTACCCCTCACCAGGCTCCTCCCCTGGCCCCGCCCCCTGACCTCGGTTTCTTCCCCCTGTCACCTAGCCCCTCCCCCTTCACTTGGCCCCTCCCCTCACCTGGCCTTTGTTCAGACTCACCTGTGCTCTTTGGTTTTCTTCTTTCAGACTAAAGCTGACACACGATCAGGCAGCAGTGACATAGACAGCATCTAGTGGTGAAATGTGAGAATGCATCAGGGGTCGGTCGGTCTGAGAACAGATGGAAGCTTTAAATTCATTCACCTGGTCCTAACAAAGCCCTGCTCCTCCTCTTCTCCTCTCCTCCTCTCCCCTTTTCCTGCTCTTCTCCTCCTTTTCTGCTCCTCTACTCTACTCTTCTCTTCCTCTCCCCTTATCCTCCTCTCCTCCTCTACCCCTCTTTTTCTCCTCCTCCTCCTCTCCTCTTCTCTCCCCTCTCTTCTCCTCCTCTCCCTCTCTCCTCTTTCTCTTCTCTCCCCCTCTCCTTTCCTTTTATCTTATCTCAACCTCTCCTCTCCTCTTCTCGCCCTCTCCTCTTCTCTCCTCCTCTCCCTCCCTCTCCCCTCTTCTTCTCTCTTCTTCCCCCTCATCTCCTCCCCCTCTCCTCCTCTCCACCTCTCCTCTCCCCCCTCCTCTCCTCCTCTTTTCTCCTCCTCTCCTCCTCTCCTCCTCTCCTCCTCCTCTGGCTCTAATGGACGGAACATGTGTTTTTGAGAGGCCATAATGAACCTCTTCACTTCTCCTCTCCTCCTCCTCTCCTCCTCTCCTGTCCTCCTCTCCTCCTCCTCTCCTCCTCTTCTCTCCTCCTCTGGCTCTAATGGACAGAACATGTGTTTTTGAGAGGCCCATAATGAACCTCTCCCCCTCTCCTCCTCTCCTCTCCTCCTCTTCTCTCCTCCTTCTCTTCTCCTCCTCTGGCTCTAATGGACAGAACATGTGTTTTTGAGAGGCCATAATGAACCTCTTCACTTCTCCTCTCCTCCTCCTCTCCTCCTCTCCTGTCCTCCTCTCCTCCTCCTCTCCTCCTCTTCTCCTCCTCCTCTGGCTCTAATGGACAGAACATGTGTTTTTGAGAGGCCATAATGAAGCTCTTCACCTCTCTTCTCCTCCTCTCCTCCTCTCCTCTCCTCCTCTCCTCCTCTCCACCTCTCCTCTCCCCCCTCCTCTCCTCCTCTCTTCTCCTCCTCTCCTCCTCTCCTCCTCCTCTGGCTCTAATGGACAGAACATGTGTTTTTGAGAGGCCATAATGAACCTCTTCACTTCTCCTCTCTCCTCTCCCTCCTCCTCCTCTCCTCCTCTCCTGTCCTCCTCCTCCTCCTCCTCCTCCTCTTCTCCTCCTCCTCTGGCTCTAATGGACAGAACATGTGTTTTTGAGAGGCCATAATGAAGCTCTTCACCTCTCTCTCCTCCTCTCCTCCTCCTCTCCTCCTCTCTTCTCCTCCTCCTCTGGCTCTAATGGACAGAACATGTGTTTTTGAGAGGCCATAATGAAGCTCTTCTTCACCTCTCTTCTCCTCCTCTCTCCTCCTCCTCCTCCTCCTCTTCTCCTCCTCCTCCTCTGGCTCTAATGGACAGAACATGTGTTTTTGAGAGGCCATAATGAGGCTCTTCACCTCTGCACATTTAAAACTCTTGTGCTGGTCTGTTTGGAGACGTGAGCTTTGATGTGCAGATGCGCCGGGACGAGGAGGGGGATTAGTGTAATGTATTCAACATGTTTACGGCAGCGGGACGGACAGCAGGGGGCGCACGGAGCAGGGAACAGGGAAGACAAAACAGCAATTAGAGGGAGGGCTCCATGTGTTTAAACGATCAGACACTGCACTAATTTACATGAAATCTACTGGAAACAAGAAGGTGATGCCATTAGGCCACATTACAAGTCAGATCTGGGGAGAGGCGACGACACTCAAAGCATGAGTGAATGCTTTTAAGCAGTAAAAATGCATGTAATTAAAAAAAACAAACTCATAACTCTTTTTTTTCTAAATATTTGTCTTTTATTTTTTCAGAGCATTTAGAACGACTCTTCCGACATTAATCTGAGCAAATACAGCACCGAGGAACGAACCCTCATTGTACAGTGGTACTTTGAGTCACATGGGTCAAATTCACAAACCCAGCAGTGTTACCGTCGACATTTTAATACCAGAGATGCCCCAAGAGTAAATGCCATTAAAGGAATAATAAGTGTTTTTCACAGACAGGGGGCAGTATGTGATCTCCACAGACCTGACTCGTCCAGAGGAGGACAGTGAGTATGTGGTACAGAGGAGGACAGTGAGTATGTGGTGCAGAGGAGGACAGTGAGTATATGGTGCAGAGGAGGACAGTGGATATATGTATCAGGATGTGGGCAGACAAACACGAGGCCTAGAAGAAGACCGAACATGTTCTTTGCTTCTTGAGGTAATTGGACTTTTATAAACTCAGGTTCAATCAGGATTCGTCCTTTTAACACTGAGGTAACTTTACATTATAAATCTGTCGCTGCTCTTTTATAATTGAGTCACTGAGGCCGGAGTGGACTTAGAAACTTCACAAACTCTTTTCACTGCCGCCGATGGAGACTTCTGATTTGAAATGTGAACTTGTACAAAAGAAAGTGTCCTCTACGGCCCCGGTTTGATAGACTTTATCAAAGACTCCCAGATTTTTTCCTTTCCCTAGTACAGATATATTACATAAGCATCTCTTGAGGTCAAAATAAGTCAGTTGCGTTCTGTCTGCATCGAATTATAAAGCTTTTTTATTGTTCGGTTAGCATGCTAGTTGTTGTTAGCTTTACCATCATGACAAATCTCCGCTTCGGTAAGTGAGGAATGAGGTTGGACCACTGCAAAATGTTTAAAATGAACTAGTTCTGTTTTTCACTAGGCCACGTTACAGGTCAGATCTGTGGAGAGGTGATAATTCTCACTGATCTCTTATGCAGTGAATTATTATTATTGCTGCGTATGAACTGGCCTAACAGCAGCATGTAGAGCTTGAACAAAAAGGGTCCGAGGATTGACCCCTGGGGAACCCCAAAGGTCAGGTGTGATCTGAGACACTGTTTCCAATTCAACAAAGTACTTCCTGTCTTCTACATCGGACTTGAACCAGTTTAGTGCTGTACCAGATGCCCTCCCAGTCCTGGAGTCTGTGTGAGAGGATCCCGTGATCGTCAGTGTCAAAAGCAGCACTCAGATCTAACAGGATCAAGACTCAGACTCAGACAGAGCTCAGGAGCTAAGACGCTATTTTTAATGTTTGTGATTATTATTAACTGGAGCATAATGGCAAAATGTATTGAAATGATCTACTTCCTGAGTGTCCAAACTATCAGTTTTAATTTTAAAATTATAACAGAAATAGGCTTTAAAGTCATGAAAGTCTCTGAAAATCATACATTCACCGTGTTCACGTCCCTGACGGTCACAGACGGTTTCAAAAAGAAAACATGACTGAAAATGGACCAGACGAGATTGTAGCAAACCTGAAAATCACTGAATCACCGACTGAATAATGTGAAGGTAAAATAAGTGATAACAAGACAGCACCAAGGCACGTGAGGGCCTCACAGACCTCCTCACATGTGAGGACCTCACAGACCTCCTCACGTGTGAGGACCTCACAGACCTCCTCACGTGTGAGGACCTCACACAGACCTCCTCACATGTGAGGACTTCACAGACCTCCTCACGTGTGAGGACCTCACAGACCTCCTCACGTGTGAGGACCTCACAGACCTCCTCACATGTGAGGACTTCACAGACCTCCTCACGTGTGAGGACCTCACAGACCTCCTCACGTGTAGAGGGCCTCACAGACCTCCTCACGTGTGAGGACCTCACAGACCTCCTCACGTGTGAGGACCTCACAGACCTCCTCACGTGTGAGGACCTCACAGACCTCCTCACGTGTGAGGACCTCACAGACCTCCTCACGTGTGAGGACTTCACAGACCTCCTCACGTGTGAGGACCTCACTAACCACCTCACGTGTGAGGACCTCACAGACCTCCTCACGTGTGAGGACCTCACAGACCTCCTCACGTGTGAGGACCTCACTACCACCTCACATGTGAGGACCTCACAGACCTCCTCACGTGCGAGGACCTCACAGACCTCCTCACGTGTTAGGACCTCACAAACCTCCTCACGTGTGAGGACCTCACAGACCTCCTCACATGCGAGGACCTCACAGACCTCCTCACATGCGAGGACCTCACAGACCTCCTCACATGTGAGGACCTCACAGACCTCCTCTCAAACCACTAGAGTTCATTTAGAAGCTCTGAAAATACTTGACAAAAAGCACAACAATATCATCACTGTAACAAACTTGTTAAATACAATAAGCTAAACTTTGATCATTTTGTTTCACTTGCTCAGATCCAACTGACCTTGAAGATTCTCCACAGCCTGGCTCCTCCACCACTTAAAGAATTCATCCAGAGGTCGACAGATACGGTACCACAAGAGGACAGTGTAACATTCCTACATTTAAAACCACCTTGGCCCAATCCTCCTTCTCATATCAGGCTTAGTTTTACTTTTACTCATCATATGACAACATCTATTTAAGTACCAGTTTAAACATATATTTAAAAGAGACTCTGTTCTCAGAGCAGAGAGCAGCTTTTAAACATCTGTATTTGAGGCAGTTTAAATCAGGCTCATAATGGTGTCTGTCAGTGTGTGAGCGCGTGAGCGCGTGAGCGCGTGAGCGTGTGACTGTTTGAGCGCGTGAGCGTGTGAGTGTTTGAGCGTCAGAGCGTGTGAGTGTGTGAGCGTGTGAGCGTTTGTACAGTACTCAGGTCTTGTTGTTTGAAGCATTACACCTGTACAACCTCATAACCACCTGGACCTGCTCAGCCTGGATCAGGCCTCTGGGAACACACAGGGTATGTAAACAGGAAAGAAAAAAAGGATTTGAAAGGAAACAAGATTTTCGACAAACGCTGTGATGGACATTTTGAATCCAGCAGGACGACGTCACAATCCAAACAGCAGATATAGATTTAGTGAAATATTGTGTCCTAAAGCGTGTTCTCTCCTCCGCTCTCATCAGCCCGGTGCAGCTGGCTCCTCTCTCCCTCTCTCTGCTCCGTTATTCACTCCTAATTGGGATCATTATTCCAGAGACACTTCTCCTCTTCCTCACTGCTCTTCCATCTCGGCTCCGGCTCCACTGGACTCACAGACACAGGCTTCACCCGAGAGCAGGAGAACAGAATATGAAGCCAGAGCGATGGACTGTTGGATATTGCGCTGTAGATGTGACAGATTTGAGACGATTTTTGAATAAATAAATGTAAATGTGTCGATCGATTTGTCAAAACATCGTCAGAACGACACAAGGCTTGACCAAAACAACGATTCCCACAAAAATACTTCGATGTAAAAAGTGCACTGTGTAACTCCTACCAGCCTGTCTCCATGGAGATGCTATCGCTTTGCCTGGAATGTTCCACAGTCTGGCATTAAATGTAGTAGTCTCTGCACTGTGGAACATATCAGGCAAGAAATAACATCACCGTGGAGACAAGAAGGTGCTAGAATGTCCACCAAAAACAGTCACATATATTCATTACATTTAGGAGTTGTCCAAAAACAGCAGAATTGGTAGTTAGATTTCCGTTTCTTGAGCAAGACACTTCGCTGAAATGTGGTAAGTTATTTTCTCTAGGGAGGTGTTCTGGGCATGTCCCACCAGGAGGAGGCCCCGGGGAGGACTCAGGACACGCTGGAGGGACTATGTCTCTGGGCTGACCTGGGAACATCTTGGGGTCCCACCAGAGGAGCTGGAGGACGTGTCTGGGGTGAGGGAAGACTGGGAGTCCCTGATTAGACTGCTGCCCCTGCGACCCGGCCCCGGATAAGAGGAAGAACATGGATGGATGGATATTAATCTGTCTACATCTCCAAAGCTCAAAATGCTCTGTTCCACCTTGTGATGTCATGAAGTGGTAGATTTCACGTTAACTTTTACCTTTAGTTCAGTAAAGATTGGCAATTCCAGGGCTGGCAATTCTAGTGAAGGTGTGTGGAGTTTAAAAACACAGTGGAGCACTTCCTGTATTACCACATGATGACATCACAAGGTGGAGCAGCGTGTTTTCCATTTCAGCCTAAATCTGCAGGGAAACACCACCACACAGATCAGAAAATCATGTAATATGAAGCTTTTAACTATTTTTACATTTTAATTCCATATGTTGGGGTGAAAATGAGCCTCTGCATCTGATTCTAAAATGTTTGTATCGTCCGTGAATCAGGAAGTAAAGACCATCAGAGCGTCGCTGAGGTGTGAATGAACCGAGTCTAAAACCTTTCGCACATCCACGAGTCCCGCAGCTCCTCCGTCAGATCTAAAGCTCATGTTCTCAGGAGACACTCGGGCTCATGTCTCCAAAACCGTGACTTGGAGTAACACCGAGTCCCTGTGGGTTTGAACAATGTGAGATTTACTCACACTGAACTGAAGGAGCAGGACCCGCGGGACAGCCTGGAGAGCAGGGTGGACGGGGTCTGCAGCGCTCCGAGGCTTTTGATGACTGGTCTGAAGGAAGCTCCATGTTTTTGAGGAGGAAACAACATTATAACATGGCTTTAAGCTCACAAGAGTCCATCCTGCCACCTTTAGGACCTTTAAATAAGTAAAAATAGCTTTCCACATTTCAGTGACGTGTCTTGCTCAAGAAACGTGAATCTAACTACCAACCTCTCCGGTGATTTTGTATTTAAATCTTTGTTCTAAGAGCTTACAGGATGCATGTCGTTTTGTTGCACTGTATCGTTGAAGCAAATATATTTACAATGAACAGTAAAACTTTTCTGATTCTCATAGAGTTTGGGCACAGCAGCACGCAAGCTAACTGTGTCTCAAAGCTAACAGAGTCTCAAAGCTAACAGAGTCTCAAAGCTAACTGTGTCTCAAAGCTAACCGTTTCTCAAAGCTAACCGCGTCTCAAAGCTAACAGTGTCTCAAAGCTAACAGAGTCTCAAAGCTAACTGTGTCTCAAAGCTAACCGTGTCTCAAAGTTAACAGTGTCTCAAAGCTAACGGTGTCTCAAAGCTAACGGTGTCTCAAAGCTAACTGTGTCTCAAAGCTAACAGTGTCTCAAAGCTAACTGCGTCTCAAAGCTAACAGAGTCTCAAAGCTAACTGTGTCTCAAAGCTAACCGTTTCTCAAAGCTAACCGTGTCTCAAAGTTAACAGTGTCTCAAAGCTAACGGTGTCTCAAAGCTAACGGTGTCTCAAAGCTAACTGTGTCTCAAAGCTAACAGTGTCTCAAAGCTAACTGCGTCTCAAAGCTAACTGTGTCTCAAAGCTAACAGTTACGTTTATTAAAATTGGAAAATATAAAATAAACAACCTTCATCACACGTTACCAAATTTAGTCCAAGAAAACCTCAAAAACCTTCAGACCGAGTCATAAAAGTACCAGCTCTTCTGAAGGTTCCTGAACAACTGAGCCTCATTTTAATCTGCGTTGATGATTAAAATTAAATTTGTTACAGTATTTCTAAAACCTGATTTTTATTTACAGAACAGTGTAGTATTCGGTTTTGTTCTATAATACTGAGCTTATTATTTTTCATCTACGAAGGTTTGAACTTTGAGAGAGTTTAAACAAGAGAGAAAAATGTTAATGTCTGTGTGAGAAAAGTGTATAAAGTGTGTGGTGAGGGGTTTTACAGACAAACATATAGAATAAATGTAAAAAATAAAGCTGTTACTTCACAGATTTAGCATATTGTGGGTTATTTTTAGATCGTAAACCCTGCGATAGACGAGGGACCACTGTACTTCAGTTTGTGATGTTTTAATATTTACTATGCCAAAAAATTAGCATTAGCATTAGCATCGAGACTCAATCATGTCTCTTTCTTAACACAGAAGCGTCTTTGGTGAAGTATTTATTTCATTTGTGTTTAACGTGACATGCACCTGCAGCCTCCTGTCCACCATCTGATCTTTAAATATTTATTATTTTTAGCAAAAACCTCAGAGATAAAACTGGACAGGAAGTAGTGACGCTAACAGTATCTCGTGTTCTGTTGGTTCAGTGATGTTTGAATCGTGTGAAGCTGCTTCTCTTTGGGCGTCGTTCTCATTTTATTCGAGGAAAACGTCATGTTTCTGTTTGTGTAAATACAGAGTGTTCGCCTCATAATCTGAGTCTGAAGAACGATTCTGGAAAAATATGAACAAAAGTCAAAACTAAACTAAGACTTTCAAATCCAGGAGGCAGATTTTTGAGGGATTTTAGTGACAGATGGAATTTGATGAGCTGAAAAATAAGTGTTTCTGACCAGAAAAAGAACCTGAGACTCGAACATCTGAAAATTTATGAACTAAACCAGGACTGAACCAGGACTAAACCTGGACTAAACCAGGACTAAACCAGGACTAAACCAAGACTGAACCGGGACTGAACCGGGACTGAACCGGGACTGAACCGGGACTTAACCGGGACTAAACCGGGACTAAACCGGGACTTAACCGGGACTTAACCGGGACTTAACCGGGACTGAACCGGGACTAAAGCGGGACTAAACCAGGGCAAAACCAGAACTAAACCAGGTCTAAACCAGGACGAAACTAGGGCTAAACCTGGACTAAACCTGGACAAAACTAGGGCTAAACCAGGACTAAACCAGGACTAAACCAGAACTAAACCAGGACTAAACCAGAACTAAACCAGGACTAAACCAGAACTAAACTAGGGCTAAACCAGGACTAAACCAGGACTAAACCAGAACTAAACCAGGACTAAACCAGGACTAAACCAGAACTAAACCAGAACTAAACCAGGACTAAACCAGAACTAAACCAGGACTAAACCAGGACGAAACTAGGGCTAAACCTGGACTAAACCAGAACTAAACCAGGCCTAAACCAGAACTAAACCAGGACGAAACCAGGGCTAAACCTGGACTAAAACAGGACTAAATGTCATGATCCCTACCTGCTCCTCCCTCACCTGTCTGAGCCTGGAGCTGGGAGGAGTCCTGGCTCCTCCTACGCCCACCTGGACTCCATCAGGGCAATCAACACCACCTGAACGGAATAAGAGGAGCCAGGACCCAGCACTCTGGGCCAGATCGTCTGCTCGCCACCGCTCGCCACCGCTCGCCACCGCTCGCCACCGCTCGCCACCGCTCGCCACCGCTCGCCACCGCTCGCCACCGCTCGCCACCGCTACACTAAACACACACAGTATGAATACTTTGCTTTTGGAGGTATTTTGTGCAATAAAACACATTCAAGACAAATCAACACCGTCTCCATGGAGACAGTGTAATTGTTCTGTTTGTTTGTCCAGCTCCATGTTCTGCTCCTTCTTCTGTTTCCTCCTGTTTCGATGCAGCTGCCTCAGGGTCGTCTGTCCATCCTCAGCTCAGTGACCTTTGACCTGTGTCTGTACCTGCGTTTGTCCCAGTTTGAGTCCCTGTTCAGGAGCTTATTTTATTTATTTTTATGTATTTATTTAAAAGGGTCAACGCACATTAATACACCAGTAAAAAAAAAAAATACAGGTGTAAATGTGCCGAAGTCGCTGCACAGATACTTTTCACTCTCAGTCCCTCAACATCTGAAACGGGACAAGAGACAAGACGACACAATCAAACAACTCCACAGATCACAAAAAAAATCACACTCCACATGGTCTAAAGTGCCGATTTGTAAAGTGTCATTTTAAAGTGCTGTAGTTTTCTAATAAATAAGTTAATTTAGTTTAAATCCAGTTCAGTCACATGTTCGTGTCTCCTGCCGCTTCTTTCCCAGTCGATAAAAAGATCATTTCCTGAAAAAACATGCATCCTTACTGTGAGCTGGCTCTCCTCTCCACAGACCAGACTCGTGACATAGCCTGCTACCAATCAATGTTACACAGTGGGGCTTTAAGTCAAACATTCAGACTCTGTGGAGCGGAGTATTTCACATTATTCTGTCTTTTCTGTGTGGAAATAAACACCTGTTCAGATCCAGTTGCTGCATTAGTCTCGCTGTGGTTCAGGAGCAAACGCCGCAGACGAGGAGGACGTACGTGGGCCTGGACGCTGCCTCGATCCTGTTTGACACGCAAAATGTGACACCCGCTGCGTGTTTAAGTCAGACGTGGGACGACATGTCAGATTAAAAGAGCTGGACCTGATTTTCACCGTCTTAAAAAGAGGAAAACAGACATTTCAGTTCATTTTAAACAGTTTGCAGTGGTTCAAAGTTACTCCTCACTTACTTTATGCATTCAGAACATCCTAACTACTCACCGTGACGAGTTTATAAGCACTTTTCAAGTAAAGATAGCAACAGCTAGCATGCTAAAGTGCACATACTGCTTTTCGGACAATAAAACACTTTATAATTCGATGCAGGTGGGACACAGCAGACTTATTTTAACCTCGAGAGCTGCTCATAGAATAAATCTGTACTGAGGCAAGACACTTTTTGCTCAGATAAATTGGAAAAAAATCCAGTACATGCTCTGTATATATAACGTAGTATATATATATGTGTGTGTGTATATTCCCACCATCCAAAAGTGTCCAAAAATACTTCAGACATGTTTATATTTGGACAAATTAAAGGCCTTCTCTCATTTTCCTCCATGTATCTGAGCAAAATGTGGCTTTACTATGGCACAAAAACTCCGCTCTGGTCTTTAAAAGTTGTGAAAAGTGCTTATAAACTCATCATTGTGAATAATTAGGATGTTCTGAATGTATAAGCTCAGTGAGGAATAACTTTGGACCACTGCAAACTGTTTAAAATGAACTAGATCTGTTTTTTTTTCCTCTAAAACAGTAAAAATGAGGTACAGCGTCTTTAACTGGGAGTTGCTTTTTGAATTATTTAAAGATGCTCCGTGTAACTTTTCTGCAGTCTACTTGTCCCCATGGAGATGTTATTGTCTTTAATGTTCATTTAATGTTTCAAAAAGTAGTCTGTTTTGCCAGTGGTGCAGTGGGTTAAGCGTTCGCCCACTGACCACAGGGTGTTTCTTCGACCACATTATGTTGCTGTTACACTGGTTTGTGGCAGGAAGGGCATCTGGAGTAAACTGTGCCAGATCTGCTCAGGGCTTTGTTCCACATGGCGGGTCAGTGAGGGAGGAAGTAAAATTGTAGTTTGAGTGGCACGTCCTGAAATGGCGCCAGGTGTAGAGGCTGTTCCTGGCGTGAGCGGCGCTGTCATTAGGCAGACGTCCCGGGCCGTGGGCGTCTCTGTGTGGACCAGCGCCTCCTCTGGGTACGACAAATGTGTGACAGTCTGCAGCAGAAAACTCACGGCTAAACACAAACGGTTTAAGAACATTTATGTTTCATTTTCTTGCAGTGCTTCAGATTCGTCAAACCAAACAAAGACCCGAGCCTCGATTTTCACCGAACAAGTCAGAGATTTTATTAAAGGTGTTTGGACCAGAAAATCAACCTGAGATTTCAGAACTGTTCAGTGCAGATTAAACCAAGACTGAACGAGGACTGAACCAGGACTAAACAAGGACTAAACAAGGACTAAACAAGGACTAAACCAGGACTAAACCAGGACTAAACCAGGACTAAACCAGGACTAAATCCAAATAATACCAGGACTAAATCTGTCATAATGTGGGGTGTGAGGCGGACCAAAGATGCGGGACTCGGGGCAAGTTTAAGGGTGTTTATTAACAGAACAAGACAAGTGACGGGAGAACATACAAGGAGCTGGTTGCTGGGGTGCAGGTCAGGGTCCAGAGGTGCAGGGAACATACGAGACGGGAAACACAGCCGGTACCGGGAGACAGGGTCGGAGAACACAGGCAGGACTCAGGCAGGACACGGACAGGACGCACAGCAGAGACACGAGGACCAACAGTGATGTGAGCAGCACACAGACACACGGTGAGAATCAGCAGACGACCTGGCAAGGAGAGCTGGGTCCTGGCTCCTTTTAACCTCCTGCAGGTGTGTTAATTGCCCTGATGGGCTGCAGGTGTGTGTGGGAGGAGCCAGGGCTCCACCCAGCTCTGGAGTCAGGTGAGGGAGGGGGAGAGGAGACACAGGAGGCAAAACAGGAGCAGGGAAGCGTGGATCATGACAAAATCAGGAATTAACCAAGTCTAAATCAGGACTAAACCAGGACTAAATCTGGGCTAAACCAGGACTAAACCAGGACTAAACCAGGACTAAATCTGGGCTAAACCAGGACTAAATCTGGGCTAAACCAGGACTAAACCAGGACTAAACCAGGACTAAACCAGGACTAAACCAGGACTAAATCCAGATAAGACCAGGAAAAAAACGGGATTTAACCAGGTCAAGACTAAACCTGGACTAAAGCAGAACTAAGTCAGGACTTAACAAGGACTAAAGCAGGACTAAACCACGGCTAAACTAAGACTACGACCATGCAAGACTAAACTGGGACCAAACAAGGACTAAATCTAAATGAGACCAGGCAGGACTAAACCAGGACTGAACCAGGACTAAAGCAGGTCAAGACTAAACCAGGACTAATGCAAGCTGAAGGTTGGTGGTTTGAATCCCTCTCTTGAGATGAACATGGTTGGTTGAGAGCTCAGATCCACTGAGGCACAAGTTGTCGCTGTGATTCCAGCTCCTGCAGATGAAGCTGTTGTTGTGTCCTTCAGCAAGACGTTTAATCCATCTCCCTGTGAGTCAGTGTGTGTGAACAGAAGAGGCTCTGTGATGTATAGAAAAGTGAGAATTTACCATGAAAAATGAACTAAGAGCAAAATGTGAATAAAAGCAGGACTAGAACAGGACTAAACCAGGACTAAACCAGGACTAAACCAGAACTCAACCAGGACTAAACCAGGACTAAACCAGGACTAGAACAGGACTAGAACAGGACTAAACCAGGACTAAACCAGGACTAAACCGGGACTAAACCAGGACTAAACCAGGACTAGAACAGGACTAGAACAGGACTAAACCAGGACTAAACCAGGACTAAACCGGGACTAAACCAGGACTAAACCAGGACTAGAACAGGACTAAACCAGGACTAAACCAGGACTAGAACAGGACTAAACCAGGACTAAACCAGGACTAAACCAGGACTAGACCAGGACTAAACCAGGACAAACCCAGGACTAAACCAGGACTAAACCAGGACTAGACCAGGACTAGACCAGGACTAAACCAGGACTAAACCAGGACTAACCCAGGACTAACCCAGAACTTAACCAGGACTAAACCAGGACTAGACCAGGACTAAAAGAGGACTAAAGCACAACTAAAACAGAACTGAAGCAAGACTAAACCAACAACCAAAACCTGCCTAGAGTGTTATAAACTGATCCAAGTCCTGATGTCCCCTGTGTCTCAGACATGTAAGTCCCTCCTGTTGTACACTATGTCCCTGTGTCTCAGACTTGTCCCTCCTGTTGTACACTATGTCCCTGTGTCTCAGACGTGTCAGTCCCTCCTGTTGTACACTATGTCCCTGTGTCTCAGACGTGTAAGTCCCTCCTGTTGTACACTATGTCCTCTGTGTCTCAGACTTGTCCCTCCTGTTGTACACTATGTCCCTGTGTCTCAGACGTGTCAGTCCCTCCTGTTGTACACTATGTCCCTGTGTCTCAGACGTGTAAGTCCCTCCTGTTGTACACTATGTCCCTGTGTCTCAGACGTGTTAGTCCCTCCTGCTGTACACTATGTCCCTGTGTCTCAGACTTGATGTTTCGTGCTCGTCCTGAGGAGAGTGGACAGAGGATATATAGGTCTTAAAATGTCCTGTCCTGGAGCCGCCTCTTCAGCCTCTGTCCCGTCTGTAAATCAAACTCAGAGTGATACCGGGGCCCGAGTCGACAGCGTCGTTACCCCGTCCTGTCCCGGGGCCCGAGTCGACAGCGTCGTTACCCCGTCCTGTCCCGGGGCCCGAGTCGACAGCGTCGTTACCCCGTGTGGAACGGTGCATTTTGAGCTTTGGAGATGTTACAGACTCATAATAAAGTGTAACTCAAACATGTGAATGAAACAAAACACAACTCCAGGTCTGTTTTGAGCGTTCTAACATGACTTAAAGCTCATGAGGCTCCATTTTGTCCACCACAGTTCAGAAAGTTTAATAAACTATTCAAATTTTTACATTATCGTGCAGAGTTTCTTTAATCTGGGTCACAATTTTAAACCCGAAACTGTAGGAAAAGGACAAACTGTAGCTGTGGGCGAACTCTCCTTGTACAATGTTGTTTTTGTTCAGTAATAATTGATGTACCGCCTCTGAACACAGGAGGTGCTGTTCTCAGGGTTTGGGGCCTGTCTGAGCTGCAGTGGAGACTACAACATTACACATTTTCAACTCACAATTTTCACTTTTCTGGTCAAACAAATTCAACTAAAAACAAGTTCATTTTAAAATATTTGGAGTGATCCGAAGATGTTCCAAAGCTATTTCCTCTGATCCATCATAATTAATCACAGAGATGGGTTTATAAGCACTGATAAATGAAGCAAAACTATGAGCAAAAACAGGACTGAAACAGGACTAAACCGGGACTGGAACAGGACTAAAAACAGGACTAAAAACAGGACTAAAAACAGGACTAAAAACAGGACTAAAAACAGGACTAAACCAGGACTAAACCGGGACTAAAACAGGACTAAAACAGGACTAAACCAGGACTAAACCAGGACTAAACCAGGACTAAACCGGGACTAAACCGGGACTAAAACAGGACTAAAACACGACTAAACCAGGACTAAAACAGGACTAAACCAGGACTAAACCAGACTAAACCGGGACTAAAACACGACTAAACCAGGACTAAAACAGGACTAAAACAGGACTAAAACAGGACTAAACCAGGACTAAAACAGGACTAAACCAGGACTAAACCAGGACTAAACCGGGACTAAAACACGACTAAACCAGGACTAAAACAGGACTAAAACAGGACTAAAACAGGACTAAACCAGGACTAAACCAGGACTAAAAACAAGACTAAACCAGAACTAAAAACAGGACTAAACCACTTTGGCTGAGTTTTGCCATCTCGGTAATGCTAACAACAACTAAACTAGCATGCTAACAGCGCACCAGCGTCAGTCTACTCACTGGTTTGCAGACGATGGAACAGTTCTGTGATCAGACTCAGCACACAGAGGTCTTATTTTGACCCGAAGAGCTGACACATGTTACAATGGGCAATATCTGTACAAAACCAACTTTTATTAGATGAAAGGAGCAGTTAACGTCCCCTTTAATGTCGGCTTTGTTAAAAATAACTAGTCGTCATGTTTGATGTTGGTTGACACGTGTTTGGAACAGTCTGATCTGTGTGAGTTTGTGCTGTCAAACCTCCCACTGTGAGTTTAAAGGGATTAAGAAGAAAGAGCCGACTCCGACGGCTCAGGACTCGGTTTACTCAGCGAACTATGGCCCGTGTGGAATGTGTCTCTTTGATTTGACTTATTTCAAATCTGAGAAAAATCGAGGAATTAAATAAAATAAAAATTCTAATGGAAATAGTAAGATATAAACAAGAACTAAGATAAGGCTAAAACTGAACTAAACCAGGACTAAAACAGGACTAAACCGGGACTAAAACAGGACTAAACCAGGACTAAAACAGGACTAAACCAGGACTAAAACAGGACTAAACCAGGACTAAAACAAAACTAAACCAGGACTAAACCAGGACTAAAACTAAACTAAACCAGGACTAAAACAAAACTAAACCAGGACTAAACCAGGACTAAAACAAAACTAAACCAGGACTAAAACAGGACTAAACCAGGACTAAAACTAAACTAAACCAGGACTAAAACAGGACTAAACCAGGACCAAAACGGGACTAAAACAGGACCAAAACGGGACTAAACCAGGACTAAACCGGGACTAAAACAGGACTAAAAACGAGACTAAACCAGGACTAAACCGGGACTAAAACAGGACCAAAACGGGACTAAAACGGGACTAAACCGGGACTAAAGTTGGACTAAATCAGGACTAAAACAAAACTAAACCAGGACTAAACTATGATCCCTGGGCTGTGACTGACGTGATCTCGTCTGAGGCTGATGTCAAAGTTAAATCACAACTTCAAAACGGTTCATTATGTCAGAAAAACAAAAATATAACATGATTCAGTGACGTAAAACACAGCTCGAAGGTGGAAAAGTGCTGCGCTGTATAAAAAATATGACCGTTCACCACAGAAAAACATGTGTCCTCACTCTGCGCTGGCTCGCATCTCCACAAACCTGACTCTTATTTGACCTCGAGAGCGTACTTCTGCTCGTTTCCATGGAAAAGTCGTCCCTTTGGCTGTAATATTCCACAGTATGGCATAAAAACATCCTTATCTCTATGGAGAATGTGCCAAAAAATGTGTCTTTAACTTTCCATGCAGTCAAACAGGTGACTGACTTTGTGAAGGCTAAGAAATGCTAATGCTAATATGCTACTTTTTCCTTTTAAAACACCTTAAAAAACTTTTGGTTCATTATAATCCAAAGATTTCAGATTAAAAGGGCTTGATAATGGTTATTTCTTCATGTAGTCTGCACTGAAACAGCAAAGGATCATGGTCTATGTAGTTTTTTTTTAGCTTATTCTGCACCATAATGGAGATTTGTGATTCGATTTGTTGCCATGGTGACGGCCCACGATATTATTTGAGTGACTGTTACATCCTTTATGAACTGAATGTACCTGTGCATCTCATCTGAACGGGTGAATACAAGGACACAGGCTCTTTTGTGTTGCCATGTTTAAATTAAAAATGCTCTAATTTAGTCTAATCTTTCACAGACAAAGGGCCCGAGACGGAGCGTTTGTGGCACGGCTCCAGGGTCATTCATTTTCTTACATAATGGAGAATACAGTGATGTGGCGGCTGTCGCTGTAGAAGATGAAACATGCCGGGGATTAGCTCATGGGACACGGCGTTAAATCCAGCCGACGACGCTCACGCACATGAACACACAGACACACACTCGGGTTTATGGACGGATCAGGTCACGAGGGGCATCGTTTAAATATGCTCCACATGTAATGAAATCATGTGTCTGTTGTCCTGCGTTTAATGTGTTTAAGAATCTGACCGACCCAGGAAATACTCAAAGTACTTCACGGCGTAGGTAAGTAATACATCAGATTTAATAATAAAAATCATACATTTTTACTTATAATGCACTCTTCATGCCATAGAATACAGCGCTACATTAAAACAAGAAGTTTAAACCAACACTAAATAGCTAAATCACATCAACAATAAGCTTTTCTAAATAAAAAGGTCTTTAGATTAGCTTGAAGAAAATCCAGGCTCTGACCCAAAGTCCAGTTTAGAAAACTGAGCTTTAATATGTATCTTCCTCCATTTAAAAAGTAGGGCCAGACAAGAAGAAAAAAGTGAATTGCTAAAGTTGACTTGCTAACTCTAAATTGTAGTTTGCGGCCACTATTCTGGTGGAGTTACAAGAATCCCTGGGCTCACGAGCGCCCCCTAACATGAGGCAGGGTAACTGCGTGTCTCACCCGGCGCCTTTTCACAGCCTTAAAGCAGCAGAGCGCAGAGCTGAGTCAATCCGCGGTGAGGCACGAACGGCCTGTGCCTCATCGCATTTCAAAATTAAACGTAAAAATTCAGCGGTTTTGAGTAAAAAAAAAAGAATAAAATTGCAAAATTAAATAGAAAATAAGTTCATAGTACAAATTATTGGATAAATATAACTATTTCATTTATTT
>JAIEZT010001318.1:1936652-1954152 GCA_019594935.1 Periophthalmus modestus | reverse complement strand
CAGCTTTATTTTGGGCTGTTGTCTTTTTTATTTCTATTTCCATCATCAACTTCGCCCTTGAGACACTGCTCGAAACAATATGTCGGCGTTAACTGCACAATGTGAAAATGTATTGGGATAATTTCGAGTTAGAAGTTTAATAATCCTCACAGTTTAGATTAAAAACTGATCATTGAGACACCAGTGGACTTTATAAACCTTCACGAGCAGAAGCAGCTCTTCACCAAATATTCATCCACAAATTGTACTTTTTGGAACAACAGTAGTTAAAAAAAAAAGATTATTATGTAAATTATTGAAAAAAATATACATGTGTCGATGAATCAGTCTTACATAACTATTGAGTTCATTTTAGTTTTATTAAATGTGACACAAATGGGAGTTTGTACAGACACGTGTGCAGCAGTCGTCTTACTCTCGAACTTGTTGGTCTTAAAGAACCTGAGAACATGGACAAGCTTTAGTTTTCTACCCCGCCCACACGTCTGCCGCTTTGATATGGCAACTACGCAAGGGACGATATTCAAATTTAGACCAAAATAATCGTGACGCAGTGCACAAATACTTCTGCCTCGCCCACAAAAACCAGCTACGCCGCTCGTCTTTCCGAAAGTGCAAACCATTTTCACCTGCAGTCACCACAGCGCTGACAGGAAAAGCCAAAAATTTGGACTTGGACTTCACTTACCTTTGAGGGCTCTGGTTCTTTTCGTCAGACTCTGCAGATCGGTGGCTCGTCTTGTCGGTCTTGTTTTTCAAATCCACGATAATTCCACACATTGGAACTCTCTCCCTCCTGATCTCCGCAACTTGGACTCTCTTCCACTCTTCAAATCCAGACTCAAGACTCACCTGTTCAGACTGTCCTACCTTTCATAATCAATCACACACTTCTATCAATCCGCTCTTGTCATGTTTTATTGTTTTATATGTATATGTGATTTTATCCTGTTCAGTGTCCTTGGGTGTTATGAAAGACGCTTAGAAATAAAATGCATTATTATTATTATTATTACATCAGACTTCACCTTCTTGAGCGGAGGATAGAAATGTGCGCCGTCACTGAGATCCAGATCCACTGTCTGCAAACTACTGGCCATGACGTGACTGACGGTGAAGAAGAACCAGCCCCAAATCAGAATAAGCACAGAAGTTAACAAGTGTCATTGGTAACACTTGACACCAGATATCTGTATAAACCGTCAGTCGTCCAGGTCTGATCCACAGCAAAAGTCGAAGTTCAAATCTGTCACTGGACAAATCGTTGAAGAAGTGAAGATGTTTCGCTGCTCGTCCAAGTTCTTCAGTTCTGGTCAGATTTCTGGTGACCACCTACCTGCAGGGAGGTGCTAACTCCACTGAAACTGCAAACAACTATTGTCTCTAGTTTCAGCTGGAGCTACACTATTCAACTGTGAACTTCAGGAAATAACTCGGACAAACGCAGAAGATCGGGAAGGCTCAGACAGTTGCATCATTTAGTTTTTTATTCAGGCATCATCGAAGTCAAAGACACTCCAGTCTCCTGTCTTCACATTCTCCTCGTTTTTACATCGTCTCCTCATTTTTACATCGTCTCCTCATTTTTACATCGTCTCCTCATTTTTACATCGTCTCCTGTCTTTACATTGCTACAGTGACTCTTAAATACTTGTGATTGGTTAGTGATTAGCTCGACACGTACACCTTACCAAACCTTATCTGTGTTTAGCGGAGCCAAACGTATAGACAACAGGTACAAAGGTCACTTCCATCAACTTGAAACATACAGACTATTGCAGAATATGAGCTGAGTTGGCTGGAAAATGTGCAGCTGTACATGTTAACGGCGACAAACAGGTATTATCTGATCTTAACACAGGAGTCATACATGGAAAGTCAAATCACACCTGCCAACTCATGTCCCATTGGAGGACATGAAAAATGGAAGACTATAAGTATGATTTATTCGTGTTACATGAAAATGAAAAGTCCACACGACCCTTAACGACCCTGCTGTTGTTCTCGTTGTTCTGGGTCTGAGGATGGAGTTATAGATGAGGGAGAGATCATGTCTCAGGCCTCCATTTCTGTTCAGAAATCTAACAGGAAACGTCTTCAGTCCTACAACGATTTGAACTTCGTCTTTTGCTACTTGACACTAACACTGAAACATTGTATTGAAGCTGCAAACATGAGGCCGTCTGGTGCAGTAAAGATGATCACGATTATTTAAATATGCCATGAACGATTAATTACAGACTTTTTTTATTGCGATTAACGATACTGTCATATATCGTCCCATCCCTAATTGCAACATGACAGAAAAACAACTGTCTGGGATGGTCTCCACTCGTTGTTTCCCCATGGTTCTCATCAGTCTCCACCCACGTTGTGCCCTGTGTTCATTTCCACTCTGCCTCCTGACACAGACTGAACTGTCCAGGACGGTGTCAAACGGTTGTTTTTTCCATGATCCTGATTGGACAAAACTCACATCCCCGTCGCGATGTGTCTCTTAGTTGTTCCTGAAAATAAATCTTTGTAAACATCACAGATGACGTCTTTCAGTCATTTTTGTTCTCAATGATCAAATATAAATATAAAACGTCATATCCGCTCGTTGTCATGGAGACTGTATTTGCCCAGAGTGGCATTAAACATTTCTCCTCGGGGACGAGCAGGTGACGACCGGGCCGAAGCCGACGCCTGGTCCCGTTTGAGGAGGGGTCACTCTGCAGCAGTAAGAACGTGTTTTTGAAGAGATTTTCTAGAAGTAAAACCACTAAAACAAATGCCAGATAATGCTACACTGTGGAACATAGCAAAAGAACATACAATTCTGTCCACTGAACAAACATTTTAGAGTGAAGATTAAAACACCTATTTATTAAATCTGAACTGAGTCTGAGTCGTGTTTTACATAATCGCTCTGGCCCCTAATGGTGCGCTCATACCTATTAGCATACTGGCTATTAGCATACTGGCTATTAGCACACTGGCTAGTACTATTGTTTTCCTTGTTTTTGTCATACCTGGATGACGGAGGGATTACACACACGTTTTATTATTAGAGCAAACGATCGTGCATTGTGTTCTGCGTCCTGATTGGCTGAGGGACTGTAGACCATTGTGTTCTGCGTCCTGATTGGCTGAGGGACTGTAGACCATTGTGTTCTGCGTCCTGATTGGCTGAGGGACTGTAGACCATTGTGTTCTGCGTCCTGATTGGCTGAGGGACTGTAGACCATTGTGTTCTGCGTCCTGATTGGCTGAGGGACTGTAGACCATTGTGTTCTGCGTCCTGATTGGCTGAGGGACTGTAGACCATTGTGTTCTGCGTCCTGATTGGCTGAGGGACTGTAGACCATTGTCCATCAGTCTCCTCCGTGTCTCCTGTACAGTACAGAATGTGTCAGACAAATTTACATAAATGTTGGATCAGTGTGACTCTGAAGTTCTGTATGTTTGCAAGTTTTCTCCCCGACAAAACCCACAATGTCGATTTTGCCTATTGTGGGTTATTTTTGTATCGATAGACGAGGGGCCGCTGTACCACGAACGTTTAAAGTGACATGTGCAGCAGTCGCCTTAAACCTGCAGGTCTTAAAGAGGAACGCGCTTTAGTTTGAATATTCATTTTAACCCCACTCACAAAGTAACTTGCACCACAACAGAAAAAAACAAAACTAGTTGTTTCAATATGGTTCTCATCAGTCACTCACTCTGTGCTTTATTTGCACCACGACAAAGATTGAACTGTATTGTATTTTTTTATCCCCATGATTCTTAAACAATGTACACTGCCTGGCCAAAAAAAAATAATTTCGATTTCGCTTCTGCATCATCACAGATTTATTTCCATCCAGTGTTGCATTAACTTTTCTTGCAGATGTTGCGTTGATGATGTCGAGTCTGACGCTGCACAAAGCTTCTCCAGCACAAAGATCCTCAGTGGGGTGAAGGTCTGGACTCTGTGGAGGCTCCATGTGTGAAGATGATTCTCCTGAACCTCTGTCACTATTTGAGCCTCATGAATCCTGCCATTGTCATGTTAGAATAAAAGAAAATCCACTGATGGAATAACCTGGTCACTCAGTATATTCAGGCTTTTTTGAGCACAGACTGATGCTGAACATAGACCTGACTCGTACCTACAGACTCGGACATATTTGCTTAGTTAAATCCAGGTGACGACTTTTTTTTTGGACACAAACCTGCAAACTACACAGATTATGTCAAATTTTTTCTCAATTATCTCCATTTCCTAAATATAAAAGGGCGTTCGGATATTTTCCCAAACTCGTGCAGGCCTCAGTGTAGGTTTGACACCACACTTACCCTCTCGGAGCTGTGTATGCCAGTCACAGCTCAGACCTGTGCCCTCTGCAGATCCATCAGAGCAGCTCATTATTCACAATCACATTAGAGGCATCACAGGCTGAGTGACAGGGCACCGGGTAACGCAGGCCCGGAGTAAACAGAGACTGGACTTACACAAACACATGATGAATGAATCATGAAGAGGCTCGAGCCGGGATGTGGTCAGCGCAGTTACAGAAGAGATATAACGAGCCTCGAGTGCGGAGCGTTCTGCCATGTTATCACGTTGTTCTCTCATCAAAACCACGGCAGAAGAGGTTTGAGATGTGGCATGTTGGAGTTATTTATCGATTTCTCCTCTGTTAGCTGTACGATTCTGTCCAAAGCTCCGCCCACAAGCCTACGTCACCCATGCTCCCACACGACAATTCTCCATAAATATACAAAAACATGATGCAAAGCTACACTACGACTTCACAAACCTGATGCGATGTGCAGTAACAAATGATGTCTGAATTATGAGTCTCGATATTGGTGCGTTTTCGCTGGAGGCTGCTGTGATGCTTTGGGTTGATTGGGAAACTATTAGCGTCCTGCACATTAAAGAACTATATAAATATGACGCTAAATTGACCTTTGACCCGTGTTATACTGTTGTCCCCTCGTTTAAAACACACCTGCAGATGTTTGTTTCATTAAACCATGAATTCAAAAATGTTCTGTTCACATTTTGGTCATTTAGTTGTGTCATAGGCAGACTGTATATTGAAATGGACATAGCTAACCTGCTAGAACGTTTCAAATAAGAAGTGAGCATGAGCGCAATACCGGCTTCATCGACTCTGGCTCCAATTCACTTTCTATTGATAAACTGTGTTCCCTCTCTCTGTACCTGCTGCTGTCAGACTCGTCATTTTGGTCTTAAATGTTCGTATTAACCCTCTACATGATCTTTGGGTTTTTATTTCACTATTGTGTCTTTGAATTAAGATATGAACATTGATAACAGACAAATCAGGCGCCTTCTTTCCCGCCTGCTCCCTGCTAAACCGGCAAAAGAGGCGTTACCTTCAAGAATCTCGCTCCAGATTGGCTCTTTCGCTGCTATAATAATTCCATATATAGGACTTGTCATGATCCCAGTCTGCTCTGTGTTTTGGTGCTGTTTTTCCACCCTCTCTTCTGTGTCGGAGCCTGGAGCTGGGGCGGAGATTCGGGCTCCTCCCATGAACACCTGCAGCCCATCTGTAATCAAGCTGCACCTGGGGAGGACAAAGACACCGAGGACCTGACACTCATCTCCAGATCGTCCGTGTATCCTCAGTGGTACAGCTCAGCTTGGCTTCGTCTTGTTTTACACTTATGACTTTTGTTCTCAGCTGGACATCTTTTGTTCTTTGCTAGATCCCGCTCCTTGAACCTGCACTGTGCCTCCGCCTCCGACCCAGCTCTCTACGACTGGTACAAACTTCCTCGTCTCTGATCTTCTCGAAAGACTACTGCATACAACTCCACATCCACCTGCCTCCTCCGTCTACCTTCATTCAAATTATTGTGACTGTAAATAAAGTTTGTTTAGATGTTCCACTCGAGTCTGAGTCTTTGATCGCCCTTTTTTTTCAGAACTTGGCTCCAGATTCACCACTTTACCTGCTCTAGCCTCGATGAGCTTCCCTTGGCTGGAGCTGAACGCTGTGGGTGACGTCACACTGACTTAATCCACTTCTTATACAGTTGATGGTCATAAATTCAATTCTGTGCAGTTTTTCAGCCCATAAACTTTCACTGGAATCATTCGATGGTCAAACTGTGCTGACATCGAACACGTGTCTCTGTTTGCGTAGCATTCATGGAGAAAAAGGCCTTCAGTGTTTTACTTTCTAAATGTTCATTCCTGTTGCTGACAGCAGAGGGAGCTCCAACGCCTGAATGCCTCATAAGAAATGGAGGTGTATGATTTCCACATTGCATTGACATTGTTAGTTGTAAAAGTGAAATACAAACCCACGAGAAAGCATGATGTGTTCTGTAATTCCTCAAAAAGACCTAAAAGTCACTAAATGCACACGAAATGAACCTGACCACAGAAGGAATCGAAGAACAGAGACTCAAAGGTGAGTCATGTCAAAGAACGACTCCCTCCTCCGTCTGTGTATGCTAACTGTACGACCTTTTGATCCGATACTGGTGTACGAAGTGTCAATGAACGACTGTGAGGATCTACTTTCTGCGTTACAATACTGGCGTAGGTAGCGCCAAAGGACGACTGCACGGATCTACTTTCTGTTGTGATACTGGAGCGAAACATGGTCCATGAAAACTGAAGGTCAAAGACTGTTTTTCCTGTTCTTGTGTGTCTTGATTCTCGATTCCTGTGGCTATATCTGAGTCTCTCCTCCTCTCTCTTTCTTCTCTCTTTCTATCTCTTTCTATCTTTCTCGATCCCACCTCTCTTCTACCCTTTCTCTCTCCTCTCTGTGTCTTTTAACTTCCTTGTTTTTTATTTTACTCTCTCTCTGTCTCTGTACTTTCTCATCCTCCCCATTTCTCTCTTTCCTCTCCTCCCCCTCTTTACTTTATCATCCCCCCTTCCTCTCGCTCTCTCTTTCTCCCTCCCTCTCTCTTTTCCTTCTCGTTATTTGTTGATTTGAGTGAAAGCTGCAGCGTTTTGCAGCTCATGTGGATCCAGTCTTTGTCCAATTTACCTCAGCACAGATTTGGACACAGGTGAACAAGATGGCCGCCTGTCTCCATCTCTCCCTCCATCTCTTCTTCCCTCCCACCCTTCCTCTCTCTCCGTCCCTTCCTCTTTCTCTCTCTTCTGTCCTCTCTCCCTCCTTCTCTTCCTATCCCCATTCCTCTGCTGCCCTCCCTGCCTCTCTTCTACTCTCTCTCCCTTATTCCCGTTGCTCCCTTCCCCTCTCTCTCCATCCCTCCCTTCCCTCCCTCTTTCTTGCCCTCTCTCCCTCATTCTCTTCACATCTCCAATCCCCACCTCTCTCCTTCCTCTCCCTCCTTCCCTCCCTTTTTCGTCCACTTGCTTCCTCCCTTTCTCTCCTCCCCTCCCTCTTTTCCTCATCTTCTCTCTCTCTCGCTCTCTCCCTGCCTCTCTTCCTCTCCTCTCCCTCCCTTTTTCCCATGCTCCCTTCATCTCGCTCTCTCTCACTTCTTCTTTCTCTCCTTCTTGGCCTCTCTCCCTATCTCCATCCCTCTCTCCTTCCTCTTTCAACCCTCACCCCTTCTCACTCTGTCTCCCTCTCTATCCCTCCCTCCTTCTGCCCCTTGCTCCCTCTCTCTCTCCTCTCCCTCCTTTCCTCTTTCTTATTTTTCATCTCTCGCCCCCCCCCTTCCTCCTTCTTCCCTCCCTCCCTCTTTCTCTTCCTCCTTCTTCCCCTTGCTCCCTCTATCCTTCCTCCCTCTTAGTCTCTTTTCCTCCCTCCCTCCCACTCTCCCTCCCCCTCCCTGCCTTCCCCTCGCTCCCTACCTCTCTCTTCCTTTCTCTCTCCCTCCCCCTCTTTCTCTCTAGTCCTCTCTCTCCCTCCTTCCCTCCCTCTCTCCTTCCTCTCTCTCTCCTCCTTCCTTCTTCCTCTCTCTCCCCCTCTTTCTCTCTCCTTTCCCTCCCTCCCTCTCTCCCACTCTCCTTCCCTCCTTACCTCTCTTTCTCTCTTTCTCCCTCCCTCCTTCTTCCCCTCACTCCCTCTGTCCTCTCCCTCCTTCCTTCCCTCCCTCCCTCTCTCCCTCCCTCCCTGCCTCTCTTTCTCTCTCTCTCCTCCCTCCTTCTTCCCCTCCCTCCCTCCTTCTTCCCCTCCCTCCCTCTCTCCTCTCTCTTCTATCACTCCGCTCCTTCATAATTACACACTATATTTAAACTAAGAGCAGTGACAGCAGAAGTCTGAGGTCTGTATGTCCAGATCTCAGCGACTCGTTAGTCCGTCGCCAGGAGGAGGAGGCAGGAGGAGGCAGGAGGAGGCAGGAGGAGGCAGGAGGAGGCAGGAGGAGGCAGGAGAACTTCAGAAACGCTCCTCAGATTCCAGGAGAAGTGAACGTGATCCTCCGACTTTCGAACAGATACTTTCCACATCTGCCGAGTCCTCAGAGGGAGCCGTTTGTGTCACTGTTGTAAACTCGATTCATTTGCACGATTCACTCAAACACTGAACATGGGACTGAGTTTGTTCTGCGGTGTCGGGTTTTTTATGTTACAGACAGTTTGAGGAGTAAGAAATGCTAAAAAATATACTAAAATGTGTTGACCTGAGATGTTTAAAATGTATTTCCAGTCTTATAGTGCGATTTAAAGAGAGAGTATTATGCAAAATCTGCTTTTCTGGAGCTTTCCACCAACGTTTCCTCATAAAAAACATGTCTGAAGAGGTTTAAGAGTCACCCATGCATGTCTGAGTCATTTAGTGATCTTTCCAGGGCCCTATTCAAACCCTTCTTATGGTTAGCTGTATGATTCTGTACAAGGCTCCGCCCACAAGCCTACGTCACTCCAGAAATATATGAAAACATTAAACGAAACAATACACTATGACTTCACAAACCCGATTCAATGTGCAGTAGTTTCATTAGTGGGATGCAGCTCTTTAATACTCCATCGAAGTAAATACCTCCTCTTTAATACTCCATGGAAGGAAATACCTCCTCTTTAATACTACATAGAAGTAAAATACCTCCTCTTTAATACCCCGTAGAAGTAAATACCTCCTCTTTAATACCCCATGGAAGTAAATACCTCCTCTTTAATACCCCATAGAAGTAAAATACCTCCTCTTTAATACCCCATAGAAGTAAAATACCTCCTCTTTAATACCCCATAGAAGTAAATACCTCCTCTTTAATACCCCATAGAAGTAAATACCTCCGCTTTAATACTCCATAGAAGTAAAATACCTCCTCTTTAATACCCCATAGAAGTAAATACCTCCTCTTTAATACCCCATAGAAGTAAATACCTCCGCTTTAATACTCCATAGAAGTAAAATACCTCCTCTTTAATACTACATAGAAGTAAATACCTCCTCTTTAATACTACATAGAAGTAAAATACCTCCTCTTTAATACTACATAGAAGTAAATACCTCCTCTTTAATACCCCATAGAAGTAAATACCTCCTCTTTAATACCCCATAGAAGTAAATACCTCCTCTTTAATACTCCATTGAAGTAAAATACCTCCTCTTTAATACTCCATAAAATATAAAATACATAAAATACCTCCTCTTTCAGCAGCACTATTAAAGTTCATAAGTAGTAGGAGTTTTCCAAGTTCTATAGTTGTGGATTACTGCATTATAAAAGTATTTCTAAGTAACACTCTTGTGGGTTTACGTCAATAATTGTAATATTATAATCGACATGAAGGTCAAAAAGTTCAAATCCCACAATCTACACACTGCCCATGTGCTCTTGGGCAAGACACTTGAATCAAAATCCTCATGGTTTATGTGAATGCCTGGGTGAATGGTTTCGTTTCATAAAGTTCAGTTGTAGTATTAATCACAATTTCTCGTAGCCACAGCTGCCCTGAGGTATCATGGCTGCCAATCTGTGCCATTAGCTCCTCTGAACCACCTCATTCATACAAGATGGGTGAAGTGTCTTGCCAAAGGACACAACCACATCCACGTCAAAGTAGTTGTGGAGCTGATGTTTTTGTCCCAATGCACCTGAAAAAAAAAAGCTTGGAATTTTATGTTGAAGTTACTCATTTTCATTTTGAACATGTTGAAACTCTTGCTCTGCAGAAGTTCGTATCGATCCCTGGTTTGTTAAATCACATTGTAATAAAGTTTTACTGTGAAATGCCTTTGTCAGACTCCAAACCCTCGACAGGACTCCAGCGAAAAGCCAGTGTTTCTGTGCAGATCCGGGGCCTTATGTGAGTGTGTTCTTCAGACAAACAATGGGGAGCCATCTCTAAACATGTGCAAAAAACAAGCCGCAGATAAAGTTAATTGGATGAACACTTTCTCTCTTTTTGGTGAATCTTATCTGGAGTGGGTGAGCGAGGAGTGAGGAGCACAAATGGAGGAGGAGGTTTGTTCAGAGGAGGAACCCTGCAGTAATTATCATATGTTCCCCAGGGCCACAGAAGTACACACACTCACTACAAAGTACTTTTAGGACAAATGTTTCCAGACAGGGAGGACATTCAGAAACAGCAGCGGCGTGAGGGCGACTCTACTGGTGGGAAAATGGAAGAAGAAACGGCAAAACTTACATTTGTTTGTGGAATAAACTGTCGTGGACTTAGAAGTCACCGTACCCACGTACACGCTCACGGCTTTTTACTCACTTTCATTCTGCTGTGGAATTTCTAATAGTAAAAACCTTGAAATATAAAATCTACAGAGAAGTTTTCTTGAATCAAAAATCTGGTTTATTGGATTAATTGTGCAGAACTGTGAAAGAGCTGTTGTCCCTAATAGTACTGCCTCCTCCTCCTCCTCCTCAGGGTGCTCCCTTAGAGACAGGGTGAGGAGCTCAGTTACACGGGAGGAGCTCGGAGTAGAGCCGCTGTTCCTTCACGTCGAGAGGAGCAGCTGAGGAGGCTCGGGCATCTGTTCAGGATTCTCCTGGACGTCTCCCTAAGGAGGTGTTCCAGACATGTCCCACTGGGAGGAGGCCCCGGGGAAGACCCAGGACACGCTGGAGGGACTATGTCTCTCGGCTGACCTGGGGACGCCATGGGGTCCCACCGGAGGAGATGGAGGACATGTCTGGGGTGAGGGAAGTCTGGGAGTCCCTGCTTAGACTGCTGCCCCCGCGACTCGGCCCCGGATAAGAGGAAGAAATTGGATGGATGGTGTTACAAAGATCGGGTTTGTCACCAGCATCTCAATAAATAAACATTTAAGGTAAAGAGATTCATAACAATACAAGGAAAGATTTAGGGTAAAGAAAGACATCCCACCCAGGGCTGGGTCGTGGGGGGGGGGGGGGGGGGGACTCCCAGCCTCCCCCTCACCCAAGACGCTTCCTCCAGCTCCTCTAGTTGGATCCCAAAACGTTCCCAGACCAGCCGAGAGACAGTCCCTCCCGCGTGTCTTGGCTCTTCTCTGAGGTCTCTTGCTGGTGAGACATGCCTGGAACATCTCCACATGGAGGTGTCCAAGAGGCATCCGGAACAGCTGGTCCTCTCAAAGCGGAGCAGCAGCGGCTCTACTCTGAGTTCTGCCTTTGCGTCTGAGCTCCTCACCCTGTCTCTGAGGGAGCTCCCAGCCACTCTGCGGAGGAAACTCATTTAGTCCACTTGTATCCGCCATCTTGCCCTTACCCAAAGCTCATGACCGTAGATGAGTGTAGGAACATAGATTGACCAGTAAATCAAGAGCTTTGATATTTGCAGCACTTGAGTTCTACAGAATATCAATCTGGGATGACTCTCGCTCAAATCGGGATCTATTGGGACTTGGCTCATGGCCGAGCTCAGGGCCTTGTGTCACAACAGCGGAACAAGACGATAAATCAAACTTTGGTTAAATCCATTAGAGAGAAAAGAAAAGGCATATTTCCCTCCACAGATGCAGAAAGCACTTCTCTCTGCACGATTTTCACAAACTGCAAATCTACATTTCAGGCTGAAGTATGTCCATTATGGCCGCCATATTTGTTCTGATTTGTTTGGGCGATTCGCATTTGACTCCACCCAAACCACAACGCTGAGCTGTGACTGTGAGACTGTACGTTGTAGCAGAAGGTTAGAATTTAGCATCATTTCATAAACATTTCTCATGAATTCAAACAGAGAAAATATGCTTCTCGTTGTTGTGAACTGCTGCGATCCAGAAGCAGCGTGGGACTTTGTTGCGATGACGTTTCCATTGGTTAAAATGTCCAAAATGTAAAATAAAGATCCACAGGTGTCACAGATTTTACCTTTAACAAAAGCTCAGGATAAACTCCGCTGAGCCTCTTGAAGTGTTTGACCTCGACTTCGGCGCAGTAAGACTTCCACATCTTTTAAATATGTAAATGGATGCTCTTTGTCATCCCGCGGTAATCACCCAGTCCATTCTGAATATTCAAAGTGTAAAGTGCACACCCGGACCAGGCAGTGGCGTTGGCCGTGTTAAATGGAAAAGCTCGGATTTGATGCATTTGCTCCACATCACCAGCGTGTTATTAATGCAAACAGTGAGACGAGCTGTGTATGTTTTTACTGTGAAACACAAGGACAAAGAGCAGCCCCTGGAGCAGATGGGACTGAACACATTTAAGTCCGACACACGAGCGTTAATCTGTCCAGTCACTGTTTGTGTCTGTGGGCTCGCAGTTCTGAAGGAAGAAAAACACAGATATTATAGAGAAGTAATAGTTTATGCAGCGATGATCCGACTAACCATAAGTCTGTGGTTCAAATCTTCTTATCATATAATGCCTGTTGTGTCCTTGAGCAAGGCATTTGACTATTTGCTGTGTGAAAAAACAGAGCGCTAATGGTTCATGATGTCAGGTTTTTCACCAACTAACCAGAAGTTTAGAGGTTCAAACCCATTCTTCAACTGTTGCACCACCTTCACTACCAGGAGTATATGAGAATTACATTGTGTCCTTGAGCAAAGCATTAAAGTGTCCTCAGTGCTGCAGTGCATTAGCAAAAAAAAAAGGTAAGAAAATGGTTTATGATCGTACACGTCATATTCCCTGTGCATGGCCCTCAGCTCTGCAGTACTTCAGCAAGAAAAACTTAGGCTAGAGTTTATTGAGGTAATGCTAGCCTCGGGGTGGTGCTGGCAGCGTGCGAGGGGAATCTCAGTTGCTTCTCCACGTCTGCAGAGAGCTTCGAGAGTTCCCATTGCTGGGCACAGTTGGCAGATTGGGGTGTCCACCTTTCCTCAGGTAAACAGATTTGCAGGGCCCAAATCAGGAAAGCGACGCGATGCGGCTCACTCTGCCGGAGCTCCGTCCAGGTGACCTTGCGCCATGGAGGCCTGGCCCCCCCCTCCCTGCTGTCCCAGACCAGCTGCTCTCCTTAACCTCCTTTCCTCCCCATATCTCCTCCTGTACGAGCCCTGAAGCCACTCAAAATCGCTTTACATTAAGGAACCACTCACCCATTCACACATTTATACAGCAGTGTACTCAGACACTGGGGGCGAGGGGGTTACACGTCTTGCCCAAGATATCTGTGTAATCCCTCAGTCGTCCAGGTCTTATCCATTGCAAAAGAAAACTGGTGTGTCTCAGAATCGTCAGAGAATTTTGAAGTACGAAATTCTGGTCTATTTCAAACCTACAAACACTTTAAGACAGAAACTGGTTCACGCAAAGGACCAAACCCCGAGCCACAAACAAAGTAACGTGTCGACTCCATTCGGTGAAGTGAAGAGTGAAGTGAGCGTTACACTGGAGGAACTAAACAGCCACTTCATAAAAGAATGTACCAACACTGTCACAAGAGCAGCTCAGGACCCCAGTCTGCTGTGCATCTCCATCTCAAAGACATGAACCACTCCTCTGAACATAGTGAGGTTCAGATCTGAGCCAGAGAAAAGAAATAGTTTGACAAAGAAGCTATTTTTGTTAGGAAAGACAATCCTTCCTTCCTTGAACATGTACAGAGGGCTTAGGCATCATCTTTCCCCCATCTATAAATCCATCCTCAGACCCAAAGCAAACAAAAGTAACAAAGAGAAGGGGCTACAGGGCTATCCAGGATGATAATAGGCGTGAAATCACTCATTAGTGGCTTGAATGACTCTGCTAAGTAGGACTCAGGTACAGGTTTGTGTTTCAGTGTAGTTAGCTCCTCCCTTCCTGCAGTAATCTGACCAGAACTGAAGCAGCAGCTTGGACGAGCAGCGAAACGTCTTCACTCCTACAACTTTTTATCCAGTTGACAAGTTTTTTTTAAGATTTTTTTTTTCAAGACAACAGTATCACGCCACCAACCTGTGGGTCACACGCTTAACAAATCACGTTTATGTCGAGAGCAGTGGACGAGCGCTCTCCCAACTGAGCCACACATCTGATTATCACACGCTCAATATTCCTAAACTGGGGTACTCAGCTTGTATTTTATTTTTTTGTAAATTAGAAGTATATGAGAATTCCACTGTGTCCTCGAGCAAAGCACTTAATCCACTTTCCCCGTCTGCGTCTGTGGGCAGCTCTCAGCTCTGCATCACATTAGCAAGAAAAACATCAGCGAGATATTACAGAGGTAATGCTTTATGGTCGTGTGAGGCAGTCTTTTCAGCCACTAACCAGGAGTTTAGAGGTTCAGATCTTGCTTCAACTGTTTCATACTGTTATTGTGTCCTCGAGCAAGACATTTAACTCCTTATCTTCACCGTGACTGTGTCTGCAGCTCAACTTTACATTAGGAAGAGCAATATAGACTAGAAATAAGGTTTTATGAGAGTAATGATGACTATTTTCACACGAATAGCCAAACCTTACTTCAACTATTGCATATCGCCATTGTGTCCTTGAGCAAGGCGTTTAATCCACCTACTTCACTGCGTCTGTGGGCAGCTCTCAGCTCTGCATTACATTAGCAAGAAAAACATCAGTGAGATATTATAGAGAGGTAAGGCTTTCTGGTAGTGTATAGGAGCTTCTCCACCCACTAACCAAAAGTTTAGAGGTTCAAATCTTGCTTCAACTATTGCATACTGTTCTTGTGTCCTCGAGCAAGGCGTTTAAAGCTCTGACCTCCTCTGGTCCATGTCTGAATTATATGAGGAGCAAAAACATAGACTAGTTGTTATAAAGGTAATTCATGATTGTAATGTTAGGCTATTCTCACAATAACCAGACGTTTAGAGGTTCAAAACTTCTTTTTTACACCAGATTATCGTAAGTAACATGAGTATTTATAAAGTATTAAAGTTTAAGTATTTCCCTTTTTTGTACATACCCAGATCACAGGACGCAGCTCTGTGATTGGCTGTGACTCCATCCCAGTTTCACGTCACCATCCATCCATTTTCTTCTGTTTTATCCGGGGCAGCAGTTTCAGCAGAGACGCCCAGACTTCCCTCACCCCAGACACCTCCTCCAGCTCTTCCAGGAGGATCCCGAGGCGTTCCCAGTCCAGAGAGACACAAAGTCCCTCCAGCGTGTCCTGCGTCCTCCCCGGGGCCTCCTGAACAGACGCCTGAGCCGCCTCAGCTGCTCCTCTCGACGTGGAGGAGCAGCGGCTCTACTCCGAGCTCCTCACCCTGTCTCTAAGTGAGCGCCCAGTCCCCCTGCGGTCACTTCACCATCTGAAAAAAGTCTTTCTAAAGCCGTGCACAAGCCTGAAAATACATCCACGTCCTATATTACAAAAAACTGAGCTTTTCATGTTTGAGTAAACCTTTATTATTATTCTGTCTCCATCTCACTCAAAATGCTCTGTTCCACCTTGTGATGTCATAAAGTGGTAGTTTTCAAGTTAACAGCTCCTTTTCCCCTTTAGTTCAGTAGTAGATCGGCAATTCTAGGTGTGAAATGATCCAAATGATTCTAGTGAAGATGGAGTTTACAAACACAGTGGAGCACTTCCTGTGTTACCACTTAATGACATCACAAGGTGGAACAGAGTGTGGAACTCAGCCTAAATCTGCAGGGTTTGTGCTAAACGTTTGCGAATGAAACAAAACACAACTCCAGGTCTGTTTGTGATGAGGAAACGACACTAGAACAGATCAGAAAACAGTGTGATCTGAGCCGTTTTAACCGTGTTCTGAAGAGTTTGCCACTCAGACACATTTAAGCAGCTGTTTAGTCACTTTACCTGTGTCTATTTCCCCAAGTCGACTTTATTCTCCAGTTTTATTTAACTTGATGTGACAAAGTGGGCCTTTGTGCCTTTAAATATTTTATTTTATTGGTTCACATGTCTGTTAATTTTCCATAATTGTCCATATCAAACTAAATAGAACTATCCCGGGGTTGTTTTGTTTAGTTTTCATTAGTTTAATCACCACACAAACATTTGTTACTTTAAAGATATTTTATTTTTATGTCAGCTGCTTAGTTCCATATTACATCTACTTACCTGAATCTCCACATGGTCCAGACACAGAGGGGGCGTGCCCAATGTCCACCATTGCTATAGGCTTGGGTGTGGCTGTGGGCTGGACCATGTGGAGGGAGAACTGGGTTTAAGTTCATTTTGTTTCTTTTGTTTTAAGGTCTGATGTATTTTGGTTTCAATCTTGTAAATGTCTAGTTTATTTTTGTAAGCACCATTTCAGTTATGGGCCTTAGGCCCAGACAACACTCACCACTAAGGCTAAATGTCATCCCCACAGCACCTGGGGTAAAGGTGGTGTCCTCCGGGGGAGGAGCGTCTGCTCCAGAGGCTGTTTGAGGAGCCCTCATTAGTGAATCGGGAGACCTGTGTGAGAGGGAACCTGTGGGTTTGTTGTTTCCTCAGTTTGTTCATTTCTGTTGCTTTAGATTATGTTGAGCACAGTTAAGTTTTTGTAAATATGTATTATTTTTGCACATTTTCCACGGTGCCTTAATAAATGGATTTAAATGGGACAATTCCGAGTCTGCCTCCTGTTTCGATCACTCGGGCCAGCTTCATACACTTGAAATGAACCTTTTCTTGTATAGAAACAGTCTAATTCCTGGTCAGGGCCGGCCCAGCCTATGACATTTGTTTTATATTTATAGGAGTAAAATATCTGCTGCTGCTACATTTGTTTTTGAGTCGGGCAGAGGTGAGGGCAGCTATGTGTTTACAGTGAGCAAGGACCTTTATAATGTAAATGTAAGTCCACTGTCGCAACTGGAACAGATTAAAATACACCAGAAAAAAAGAAATAACATCAAGCCCCCCCTTTATATGTTTGTGTTCTTGTCATGATCCAGGGGATTCCTGCTCCCTGCTTTGGCTCCTGCCCTGCTCCTTCTTCTCCCTCACCTGCCTGAGCCGGAGCTGGGCGGAGCTACTGGCTCCTCCCACACGCACCTGGAACTGGTTAGCGCAATCAACGCCACCAGGATCAGAGGAGCCAGGACTCTACACTCAGGCACAGATCGTACTGTTTGTCTTGGTGCCTGTTTTCTTGGTGACTTTGTGTTCTCCTCCTGGACCCGCTCCGGACTTCTGTCTCCGATCCTGTTTCCCGGCACCGACCCCTGCTCCCGACTCACCACCAGATCGTCCCCGTGTCCAATCCGAACTTGCCCGCACCGCTAAACTCTCAGCTCTCCCAGACCTGTATCCTGCTCTCCGCTGAGTCAACAT
>JAIEZT010001318.1:1856884-1936552 GCA_019594935.1 Periophthalmus modestus | reverse complement strand
AGGACTAAATCAGGACTGAACAAACTAACAGGATTAAAACAGGCTAGACCAGGACTAAAAAGCTGACTAAACCCGACTACCATGGTCCTAAACCAAGGACTAAAACGTAATAAACCGAGGACTACACCAGACTAAAACACACCACTAAACCACTACTACTAAAACACGTAACTAAACCAGACTAAACAAACTAAACCCAGGGACTAAACAAGACTCAACCAGGACTAACCAGGATAAACACGTTACTAAAACAGGACTAAAACCAGACTCAACTATAATCCCTGAGCTGTGGACTGATGTGATCTCGTCTATGCGAATGCAAGTTTAATCACATTTTCAAAATTCTTCATTATTCAGAAAAACAAAAATATAACATGATTCAGTGACGTAAACACAGCTCAAAGGTGGAAAAGTGCTGCGCTTGTATAAAAAATATGACCGTTCACCACAGAAAAAAACATGTGTCCCTCCCTCTGCGCTGGCTCGCATCTCCACAAACCTGACTCTTATTTGACCTCGAGAGCGTACTTTGCTCGTTTCCATGGAAAAGTCGTCCCTTTGGCTGTAATATTCCACAGTATGGCATAAAAACATCCTTATCTCTATGGAGAATGTGCCCAAAAATGTGTCTTTAACTTTCCATGCAGTCGAGCAGGTGAACTGACTTTGTGAAGGCTAAGAAATGCTAATGCTAATATGCTACTTTTTCCTTTTAAAAACACCTTGAAAAACTTTGGTTCATTATAATCCAAAGATTTCAGATTAAAAGGGCTTGATAATGGTTATTTCTTCATGTAGTCTGCACTGAAACAGCAAAGGATCATGGTCTATGTAGTTTGTTTTTTTTTTTTTTTAGCTTATTCTGCACCATAATGGAGATTTTAACGCAGAGAGATTTGTGATTCGATTTGTTGTCATGGTGACGGCCCATGATATTATTGTGAGACTGGATCGTGGTCTTTGAGTGACTGTTACATCCTTTATGAACTGAATGTACCTGTGCATCTCATCTGAACGGGTGAATACAAGGACACAGGCTCTTTTGTGTTGCCATGTTTAAATTAAAAATGCTCTAATTTAGTCTAATCTTTCACAGACAAAGGGCCCGAGACGGAGCGTTTGTGGCACGGCTCCAGGGTCATTCATTTTCTTACATAATGGAGAATACAGTGATGTGGCGGCTGTCGCTGTAGAAGAGAAACATGCCGGGGATTAGCTCATGGACACGGCGCTAATCCAGCCGACGACGCTCACGCACATGAACACACAGACACACTCGGGTTTATGGACGGATCAGGTCACGAGGGGCATCGTTTAAATATGCTCCACATGTAATGAAATCATGTGTCTTTAGTCCTGCGTTTAATGTGTTTAAGAATCTGACCGGCCCAGGAAATACTTAAAGTACTTCACGGCGGAGGTAAGTAATACATCAGATTTAATAATAAAAATCATACATTTTTACTTATAATGCACTCTTCATGCCATAGAATACAGCGCTACATTAAAACAAGAAGTTTAAACCAACACTAAAAATGGCTAAATAACATCAACAATAAGCTTTTCTAAATAAAAAGGTCTTTAGATCAGCTTGAAGAAAATCCAGGCTCTGACTGAAAGTCCAGTTTAGAAAACTTCTTGAGCTTTAATATGTATCTTCCTCCATTTAAAAAGTAGGGCCAGACAAGAAGAAAAAAGTGAATTGCTAAAGTTGACTTGTTAACTCTAAATTGTAGTTTTGCGGCCCCTATTCTGCGGAGAGTTGCAAGAATCCCTGGGCTCACGAGCGCCCCCTAACATGAAGCAGGTAACTGCGTGCCTCACCCGGCGCCTTTTCACAACCTTAAAGCAGCAGAGCACAGAGCTGAGTCAATCCGTAAAAGCGTAAAGCGTATCTTCTCAGGATTTTCACATTAAACGTAAAAATTCTGCGGGTTTGAGTAAAAAAAAAAGAATAAAAATTGCAAAATTAAATAGAAAATAAGTTCTAGTACAAATTATTGATAAATATAACTATTTCATTTATTTTTTTCTCTGTGATGGCAGGTGAAGGGTACTGCTTCACCTGACTCACCTGCCTCACCTGCCTCACCTGCCTCACCTGACTCACCTGACTCACCTGCCTCACCTGACTCACCTGCCTCACCTGCCTCACCTGACTCACCTGCCTCACCTGCCTCACCTGCCTCACCTGCCCACCTGACTCACCTGCCTCACCTGACTCACCTGACTCACCTGAATCACCTGACTCACCTGCCTCACCTGACTCACCTGACTCACCTGACTCACCTGCCTCACCTGACTCTCCCTGACTCACCTGCCTCACCTGACTCACCTGCCTCACCTGACTCACCTGACTCACCTGCCTCACCTGCCTCACCTGACTCACCTGACTCACCTGCCTCACCTGACTCACCTGACTCACCCTGACTCACCTGCCTCACCTGACTCACCTGACTCACCTGAATCACCTGCCTCACCTGACTCACCTTCCTTCCACCACTCACCTGACTCGCCTGACTCACCTGCCTCACCTGACTCACCTTCCTTCACCTCACTCACCTGACTCGCCTGCCTCACCTGCCTCACCTGCCTCACCTGCCTCACCTGCCTCACCTGACTCATCTGCCTCACCTGCCTCACCTGCCTCACCTGACTCACCTGCCTCACCTGCCTCACCTGACTCACCTGCCTCACCTGCCTCACCTGACTCGCCTGACTCGCCTGACTCACCTGCCTCACCTGACTCACCTGACTCGCCTGCCTCGCCTGACTCCGCCTGCCTCGCCTGCCTCGCCTGACTCGCCTGCCTCGCCTGCCTCACCTGACTCACCTGACTCACCTGACTCACCTGACTCACCTGACTCACCTGCCTCACCTGACTCACCTGCCTCACCTGCCTCACCTGACTCACCTGACTCACCTGCCTCACCTGCCTCACCTGACTCACCTGACTCACCTGACTCACCTGCCTCACCTGACTCACCTGACTCACCTGAATCACCTGCCTCACCTGACTCACCTGACTCACCTTCCTTCACCTCACTCACCTGACTCGCCTGACTCACCTGCCTCACCTGACTCACCTTCCTTCACCTCACTCACCTGACTCGCCTGCCTCACCTGCCTCACCTGCCTCACCTGCCTCACCTGACTCACCTGACTCATCTGCCTCACCTGCCTCACCTGCCTCACCTGACTCACCTCACTCACCTCACTCACCTCACTCACCTGACTCACCTGCCTCACCTGACTCGCCTGACTCGCCTGACTCACCTGCCTCACCCCTCACCTGACTCACCTGACTCACCTGACTCGCCTGACTCGCCTGACTCACCTGCCTCGCCTGACTCACCTGACTCACCTGACTCACCTGACTCACCTGCCTCACCTGACTCACCTGACTCACCTGACTCGCCTGACTCGCCTGACTCACCTGCCTCGCCTGACTCACCTGACTCACCTGACTCACCTGACTCACCTGACTCACCCTGACCGCACGTCACTGGCAGGGAGGCAGGTCCAGAGTTGTGGTGCAGCTGAACAGAAAGCTCGGCCCCCCCGTGTGGAGCCTCGTGGGGGGGACTTGAAGGAGCCACCTGAAGATCTGAGGGTCTGAAGACTGCAAAGTGTCAGGTCTTGCAGATAAAGTGGCTCTTTTATGGCTCAGCAGAAGGATTTTGTTTCAATCTGGGATGAAACAGGAGCCAGTGCAGAGATTTGAGAAATAGAGTGATATATGTTAAAATTTTCTGACTTTCTTTAGGATTCTGGCAGCGCAGCACACACACACACACACACACACACACACACACACACACACACACACACACTCACACACCCACACACACACACCACACTCACACACACACACAACACACACTCACACACACACCCACACACACACACACATTTCTGCCTGTGATGTTCCTCAATCTGACTTTTTATTCTCAGCCTTAAAAACCAGGTGAGGATGCTCGCCTCTCCACAAATCTGACCTGCAACTTTACTTGGTGCTTGTTTCCATGGAGACGGATACATTTAAACGCCAATGCACAGTCAATCAAAGACTCGACATGGTACGTGCAGACTCTCAAACAGAAAAGTTACACAGTGGACCTTTATTAAACCTGTGGGCGTCTGTACACGTGGACGTCGTACGAGTCTGAGCTCCGGTTTAAGGAGCTGCTTGTTTGTTTCTTCATTTTCCAGCTCCAACTCTGTCCATCAATTATACATGGAGCCCCCGAGGGTCCTGAGCCCAAGAGCTGGAAAAGTTTGAGTTTGTGCGAATGCAAGTGAAATATATGAGCGAAATAAAACCCTAATTTATGATGTAATGACTGAGAATGGAGCTGTTCCTCATCATTATTTTCACAGCTTTATTTTGGGCTGTTGTCTTTTTTTATTTCTATTTCCATCATCAACTTCGCCCTTGAGACACATGCTGCTCGAAACAATATGTCGGCGTTAACTGTGAAATGTGAAAATGTATGGGATAATTTCGAGTTAGAAGTTTAATAATCCTCACAGTTTAGATTAAAAACTGATCATTGAGACACCAGTGACTTTATATAAACCTTCACGAGCAGAAGCAGCTCTTCACCAAATATTCATCCACAAATTTTACTTTTTGGAACAACAGTAGTTAAAAAAAAAAAGATTATTATGTAAAATTACTGAAAAAATATACATATGTCGATGAATCAGTTTTACATTACTATTGAGTTCATTTTAGTTTTTATTAAATATGACACAAATGGGAGTTTGTACAGACACGTGTGCAGCAGTCGTCTTACTCTCGAACTTGTTGGTCTTAAAGACCCGAGAACATGGACGTGCTTTAGTTTTTTAAACCCGCCCGCCCACACGTCTGCCGCTTTGATATTGTAACTACGCAAGGGACGATATTCAAATTTAGACAAAAATAATCGTGACGCAGTGCACAAATACTTCTGCCTCGCCCACAAAAACAAGCTACGCCGCTCGTCTTTCCGAAAGTGCAAACCATTTTCACCTGCTCGCTCACCACAGCGCTGACAGGAAAAGCCAAAAATTTGGACTTGGACTTCACTTACCTTTGAGGACTCTGGTTCTTTTTCGTCAGACTCTGCAGATCGGTGGCTCGTCTTGTCGGTCTTCTTTTTTTCAAATCCACAATAATTCCACACATTGGAATTCTCTCCCTCCTGATCTCCGCAACTTGGACTCTCTTCCACTCTTCAAATCAAGACTCAAGACTCACCTGTTCAGACTGTCCTACCTTTCATAATCAGTCACACACTTCTATAAATCCGCTCTTGTCATGTTTTATTGTTTTATATGTATATGTAATTTTATCCTGTTCAGTGTCCTTGGGTGTTTATGAAAGACGCTTAGAAATAAAATGCATTATTATTATTATTATTACATCAGACTTCACCTTCTTGAGCGGAGGATGGAAATGTGCACCGTCACTCAGATCCAGATCCACTGTCTGCAAACTACTGGCCATGACGTGACTGACGGTGAAGAAGAACCAGCCCCAAATCAGAATAAGCACAGAAGTTAACGAGTGTCATTGCTAACACACGTGACACCAGAAATCTGTGTAAACCCTCAGTCGTCCAGGTCTGATCCACAGCAAAAGACGAAGTTCAAATCTGTCACTGGACAAATCGTTGTAGAAGTGAAGATGTTTCGCGCTGCTCGTCAAAGTTCTTCAGTTCTGGTCAGATTTCTGGTGACCACTGCCTTATATCCACCTGCAGGGAGGTGCTAACTCCACTGAAACTGCAAACAACTATTGTCTCTAGTTTCAGCTGGAGCTACCCTATTCAACTGTGAACTTCAGGAAATGACTCGGACAAACGCAGAAGATCGGGAAGGCTCAGACAGTTGCATCATTTAGTTGTTTATTCAGGCATCATCGAAGTCAAAGACATTCCAGCCTCCTGTCTTCACATTCTCCTCATTTTTACATCGTCTCCTCATTTTTTTACATCGTCTCCTCATTTTTACATCATCTCCTCATTTTTACATCGTCTCCTGTCTTTACATTGCTACAGTGACTCTTAAATACTTGTGATTGGTTAGTGATTAGCTCGACACGTACACCTTACCAAACCTATCTGTGTTTTAGCGGAGCCAAACGTATAGACAACAGGTACAAAGGTCACTTCCCATCAACTTGAAACATACAGACTATTGCAGAATATGAGCTGAGTTGGCTGGAAAATGTGCAGCTGTACATGTTAACGGCGACAAAACGTATTATCTGATCTTAACACAGGAGTCAAACATGGGAACTCAAAGTACACCACTGCCAACTCACGTCACATTGGAGGACATGAAAAATGGAAGACTATAAGTATGATTTATTCGTGTTGCATGAAAATGATAAGTCCACACAACCCTTAACGACCCTGCTGTTGTTCTCGTTGTTCTGGGTCTGAGGATGGAGTTATAGATGGGGGAGAGATCATGTCTCAGGCCTCCATTTCTGTTCAGAAATCTAACAGGAAAACGTCTTCACTCCTACAACGATTTGTCCAGTGACAGATTTTGAACTTCGTCTTTTGCTACTTGACACCACAGAACTAACACTGAAACATTGTATTGACGCTGCAAACATGAGGCCTTCTGGTGCTGTAAAGATGATCACGATTATTTAAAAATATGCCATGAACGATTAATTACAGACCTTTTTTATTGCGATTAACGATACTGTCATATATCGTCCCATCCCTAATTGCAACATGACAGAAAAAAACAACTGTCTGGGATGGTCTCCACTCGTTGTTTCCCCATGGTTCTCATCAGTCTCCACCCACGTTGTGCGTTGTGTTCATTTGCACTCTGCACTCTGCCTCCTGACATGGACTGAACTGTCCAGGCCGGTGTCAGACGGTTGTTTGTTTTTCCATGATCCTGATTGGACAAAACTCACATCCCCGTCGCGGCGTCTCTCTTAGTTGTTCCTGAAAATAAATCTTTGTAAACTCCACAGATGACGTCTTTCAGTCATTTTTGTTCTCAATGATCAAATATAAATATAAAACGTTATATCCGCTCGTTGTCATGGAGACTGTATTTGCCCCAGAGTGGCATTAAACATTTCTCCTCGGGGACGAGCAGGTGACGACCGGGCCGAAGCCGACGCCTGGTCCCGTTTTGAGGAGGGGTCACTCTCTGCAGCAGTAAGAACATGGTTTTGAAGAGATTTTTCTAGAAGTAAAAACCACTAAAACAAATGCCAGATAATGCTACACTGTGGAACATAGCAAAAGAACATACAATTCTGTCCACTGAACAAACATTTTAGAGTGAAGATTAAAACACCTATTTATTAAAATATGAACTGAGTCTGAGTCGGGTTTTACATAATCGCTCTGGCCCCTAATGGTGCACTCATACCTATTAGCACACTGACTATTAGCATACTGGCTATTACATACTGGCTATTAGCATACTGGCTATACTTTGTTTTCCTTGTTTTTTGTCATACCTGGATGACGGAGGGATTACACACACCTTTTTATTATTAGAGCAAACGGCTGAGGGACTGTAGACCATTGTGTTCTGCGTCCTGATTGGCTGAGGGACTGTAGACCATTTGTGTTCTGTGTCCTGATTGGCTGAGGGACTGTAGACCATTGTGTTCTGCGTCCTGATTGGCTAAGGGGACTGTAGACCATTGTGTTCTGCGTCCTGATTGGCTGAGGGACTGTAGACCATTGTTGTTCTGCGTCCTGATTGGCTGAGGGACTGTAGACCATTGTGTTTCTGCGTCCTGATTGGCTGAAGGGACTGTAGACCATTGTCCATCAGTCTCCTCCGTGTCTCCTGTACAGTACAGAATGTGTCAGACAAATTTACATAAATGTTGGATCAGTGTGACTCTGAAGTGCTGTATGTTTGCAAGTTTTCCTCCTCGACAAAAACCCCAATGTCGATTTTGCCTATGTGGGTTATTTTTGTAACGATAGACGAGGGGCCGCTGTACCACGAACGTTTTAAAGTGCCATGTGCAGCAGTCGCCTTAAACTTAAAAAGAGAACGCGCTTTAGTTTGAATATTCATTTTAACCCCACTCACAAAGTAACTTGCAACCACTACAGAAAAAACAAAATTAGTTGTTTCAATATGGTTCTCATCAGTCACTCACTCTGTGTTTTATTTGCAACCACGACAAAGATTGAACTGTATTGTATTTTTTTATCCCCATGATTCTTAAACAATGTACACTGCCTGCCAAAAAAAAAAAAAAAAAAAAAAAAAAAGGTCATACCCTCTAATTCGCTGTGGCATTGTTTCGATTTCGCTTCTGCAACATCACGAGATTTATTTCCATCCAGTGCTGCATTAACTTTTCTTGCAGATGTTGCGTTGATGATGGTCGAGGTTCAAGCTTCTCCAGCACAAAGATCCTCAGTGGGGTGAAGGTCTGGACTCTGTGGAGGCTCCATGTGTGAAGATGATTCTCCTGAACCTCTGTCACGATTTGAGCCTCATGAATCCTCCATTGTCATGTTAGAATAAAAGAAAATCCACTGATGGAATAACCTGGTCACTCAGTATATTCAGGTTTTTTCAGCACAGACTGATGCTGAACATAGACCTGACTCGTACCTATAGACTCGGACATATTTGCTTAGTTTAAATCCAGGTGACGACTTTTTTTTTTTGGACACAAACCTGCAAACTACACAGATTATGTCTAATTTTTTCTCAATTATCTCCATTTCCTAAATATAAAAGGCCGTTCGGATATTTTCCCAAAACTCGTGCTGGCCTCAGTGAAGGTTTAACACCACACTAACCCTCTCGGAGCTCTGTGTATGCCAGTCACAGCTCAGACCTGTGCCCTCTGCAGATCCATCAGAGCAGCTCATTATTCACAATCACATTAGAGGCATCACAGGCTGAGAGTGACAGGGCACCGGGTAACGCAGGCCCGGAGTAAACAGAGACTGGACTTACACAAACACATGATGAATGAATCATGAGAATGAAGAGGCTCGAGCCGGGATGTTGTCAGCGCAGTTTACAGAAGAGATTAACGAGCCTCGAGTGCTGACGCGTTCTGCCATGTTATCACGTTGTTCTCTCATCAAAACCACGGCAGAAGAGGTTTGAGATGTGGCACTGTTGAGGTTATTTATCGATTTCTCCTCTGTTAGCTGTGCGATTCTGTCCAAAGCTCCGCCCACAAGCCTACGTCACCCATGCTCTTCCCCCCATAATAAAAAAAACATGATGCAAAACTACACTACGACTTCACAAACCTGATGCGATGTGCAGTAACAAATGATGTCTGAATTATGAAGAGGCTTGAATCTCGATATTGTCAGTGTTTTTTCGCTGGAGGCTGCTGTGAATCTTTGGGTTGATTGGGAAACTATTAGCGTCCTGTACATTAAATAACTTTATAAATATGACGCTAAATTGACCTTTGACCCGTGTTATACTGTTGTCCCCCTCGTTTTAAAACAGACCTGCAGACATTTGTTTTCATTAATCCATGAATTCAAAAAATGTTCTGTTCACATTTTGGTCATTTAGTTGTGTCACAGGCAGACTGTATATTGAAATGGACAATTATACATTCATCGACTCTGGCTCCAATTCACTTTCTATTGATAAACTGTGTCCCCTCTCTCTGTCCCTGCTGCTGTCAGACTCGTCATTTTGGTCTTAAATGTTCGTATTAACCCTCTACTGATCTTTGGGTTTTTATTTCACTATTGTGTCTTTGAATTAAGATATGAACATTGATAACAGACAAATCAGGCGCCTTCTTTCCCCGCCTGCTCCCTGCTAAAACCAGCGAAAGAGGCGTGTTAACCGTTTCAACAACCTCGCTCCAGATTGGCTCTTTCGCTGCTATAATAATTTTCCATATATAGACTTGTCATGATCCCAGTCTGCTCTGTGTTTTGGAGCTGTTTTTCCCCACCCTCCCTTCTGTGTCGGAGCCTGGAGCTGGGCGGAGATTCGTGGCTCCTCCCATGAACACCTCAGCTCATCTGTAATCAGCTGCACCTGGGGAGGAGAAAGACACCGAGGACCTGACACTCATCTCCACGATCGTTCGTGTATCCTCATGGTACAGCTCAGCTTGGCTTCGTCTTTTTTTAAAACTTATGACTTTTGTTCTCAGCTGGAAATCTTTTGTTCTTTGCTAGATCCCGCTCCGTTGAACCTGCGCCGTGCCTCCACCTCCGACCCAGCTCTCCACGTCTGGTACGGACTTCGTGTCATTCTGATCTTCTCGAAACGACTACTGCATACAACTCCACATCCACCTGCCTGCTCCATCTACCTTCATTTCAAATTATTGTGACTGTAAATAAAAGTTTGTTCTTCCCAATGTTCCACCCAAGTTCATGAGTCTTTGGTCGCCCTTTTTTTCAGAACTTGGCTCCAATTCAGCACTAATCCCTGCTCTATAGCCTCGATGAATACTTCACTTGACTGGAGCTGAACGCTGTGGTGACGTCACACTCACTTTAATCACTTCTTATAGCAGTTGATGGTCATACATTAATTCTGTGCAGTTTTTTTCAGCCCATAAACCTTGCACTGGAATCATTCGATGGTCCAAACTGTGGCTGACATCGAACACATGTCTCTGTTTTGCGTAGCATTCATGGAGAAAAAGGCCTTCAGTGTTTTTACTTTCTAAATGTTCATTTCCTGTTCCTGACAAGCAGGAGGGAGCTCCAACGCCTGAATGCCCTCTCATGGAGGTGTATGATTTTCCCAATTGGAGGTGTATGATTTCCACAAATGCATTGGCATTGACATTGTTAGTTGTAAAAGTGAAATACAAACCCACGAGAAAGCATGATGTGTTCTGTAATTCCTCAAAAAGACCTAAAAGTCACCAAATGCAAACGAAATGAACCTGAGCACAGTAAGGAATCGAAGAAACAGAGACCAAAGGTGAGTCATGTCAAGAACGACTCCCTCCTCCGTCTGTGTATGCTAACTGTACGAGCTAGCATAACCTTTTGATCTGATACTGGTGTCAATGAACGACTGTGAGGATCTACTTTCTGTGGTACAATACTGGCGTGGTAGCGCCAAAGGACGACTGCACGGATCTACTTTCTGTTGTGATACTGGAGCGAAACATGGGTCCATGAAAACTGAAGGTCAAAGAGAGTTTTTTCCTGTTCTGTGTGTGTCTTGATTCTCGATTCCTGTGGCTATATCTGAGTCTCTCCTCCTCTCTCTTTCTTCTTTCTTCTTTCTTTCTTTCTATCTCTTTCTGATCTTTTTCGATCCCACCCTCTCTTCTTCCCTTTCTCTCTCTTTCTCTTCCTCCTCTCTGTGTCTTTTAACTTCCTTGTTTTTTTTACTCTCTCTCTTCCCCCTTGTCACCTCTCTCTTTCTCTCTCTACTTTTCTCATCCTCCCCATTTCTCTCTTTCCTCTCTTCCCCCTCTTTACTTTATCATCCCCCCTTTCTCTCGCTCTCTCTTTCCTCCCTCCCTCTCTCTTTTTCCTTCTCTTTATTTGTTGATTTGAGTTTAAGCTGCAGCGTTTTGCAGCTCATGTGGATTCAGTCTTTGTCCAAATTTACCTCAGCACAGATTTGGACACAGGTGACAAGATGGCCGCCTGTCTCCATCTCTCCCTCCATCTCTTCTTCCCTCCCACCCTTCCTCTCTCTCCGTCCCCTTCCTCTCTCTCTCTCTCCTGCCCTCTCTCCCTCCTTCTCTCTTCCTATCTCCATTCCTCTGCTGCCCTCCCTGCCTCTCTTCCACTCTCTCTCCCTTATTCCCGTTTGCTCCCTTCCCCTCTCTCCTCCTTCCCTCCCTTCCCTTCCTCTTTCTTGCCCCTCTCTCCCTCATTCTCTCCATATCTCCAATCTCCACCTCTCTCGTTCCTCTCCCTCCTTCCCTCCCTTTTTCTTCCACTTGCTTCCTCCTTTTCTCTCCTCCTCTCCCTCTTTTCCTTGTCCCCCTCCCCTCTCTCTCTCTCTCCCTGCCTCTCTTCCTCTCCTCTCCCTCCCTTCTTCTTTCCCATGCTCCCTTCCTATCTCTCCCCCTCTCTCTCTTCCTCCCCCTCTCTCCCTCCTTCTTCCCCATCCTCCCTCCCCCTCTCCTTCCCTCCCTGCCTTCCCCTCCCTCCCTACCTCTCTCTTCCTTTCTCTCTCCCTCCCCCTCTCCCTCTTTCTCTCTAGTCCTCCTCTCTCTCCTTCCTTCTTCCCCTTACTCCCTCCCTGTCTCTCCCTCCCTCCCTTCCCTCCCTCTCTCCTTCTTCTCTCTCCCTCCGTCCTTTCCTTCTTCCTCTCTCCCCCCTCTTTCTCTCCTCTCCCTCTCTCCCACTCTTCTTCCCTCCTTACCTCTCTTTCTCTCTCTCTCCCTCCCTCCTTCTTCCCTCACTCCCTCTGTCCTCTCCCTCCTTCCTTCCCTCCCTCCCGCTCTCATCCCTCCCCTCCTCTCTCTCTTTCTTTCTCTCTCCCTCTCTCTCTTCTATCACTCCGCTCCTTCATAATTACACACTATATTTAAACTAAGAGCAGTGACAGCAGAAGTCTGAGGTCTGTATGTCCAGATCTCTGCGACTCAGCGACTCGTTAGACCGTCGCCAGGAGGAGGAGGCAGGAGGAGGCAGGAGGAGGCAGGAGGAGGCAGGAGGAGGCAGGAGGAGGCAGGAGAACTTCAGAAACGCTCCTCAGATTCCAGGATGAAGAAACGAGAAGTGAACGTGATCCTCCCGACTTTCGAACAGATACTTTCCACATCTGCCGAGTCCTCAGAGGGAGCCGTTTGTGTCACTGTTTGTAAACTCGATTCATTTGCACGATTCACTCAAACACTGAACATGGGACTGAGTTTTGTTCTGCGGTGTCGGGTTTTTTATGTTACAGACAGTTTGAGGAGTAAGAAATGCTAAAAAATATACTAAAATGTGTTGATCTGAGATGTTTAAAATGTATTTCCAGTCTTATACTGCGATTTAAAGAGAGAGTATTATGTAAAATCTGCTTTTCTGGAGCTTTCCACCAACGTTTCCTCATTAAAAACATGTCTGAAGAGGTTTAAGAGTCACCCATGCATGTCTGAGTCATTTAGTGATCTTTCCAGGGCCCTATTCAAACCCTTCTTATGGTTAGCTGTGTGATTCTGTACAAGGCTCCGCCCACAAGCCTACGTCACTCCAGAAATATATGAAAACATTAAACGAAACAATACACTATGACTTCACAAACCCGATTCAATGTGCAGTAGTTTCATTAGTGGGATGCAGCTCTTTAATGCTCCATAGAAGTAAATACCTCCTCTTTAATACCCCATAGAAGTAAATACCTCCTCTTTAATACTCCATAGAAGGAAATACCTCCTCTTTAATACTACATAGAAGTAAAATACCTCCTCTTTAATACCCCATAGAAGTAAATACCTCCGCTTTAATACTCCATAGAAGTAAAATACCTCCTCTTTAATACTACATAGAAGTAAATACCTCCCTCTTTAATACCCCATAGAAGTAAATACCTCCTCTTTAATACCCCATAGAAGTAAATACCTCCTCTTTAATACTCCATTGAAGTAAAATACCTCCTCTTTAATACTCCATAGAAGTAAAATACCTCCTCTTTAATACTACATAGAAGTAAATACCTCCTCTTTAATACCCCATAGAAGTAAATACCTCCTCTTTAATACCCCAAGAAGTAAATACCTCCTCTTTAATACTCCATTGAAGTAAAATACCTCCTCTTTAATACTCCATAAAAATATAAAATACATAAAAATACCTCCTCTTTCAGCAGCACTATTAAAGTTCATAAGTAGTAGGAGTTTTCCAAGTTTCTATAGTTGTGGATTACTGCATTATAAAAGTATTTTCTAAGTAAACACTCTTGTGGGTTTACGTCAATAATTGTAATATTATAATCGACATGAAGGTCAAAAAGTTCAAATCCCACAATCTACACACTGCCCATGTGCTCTTGGGCAAGACACTTGAATCAAAATCCTCATGGTTTATGTGAATGCCTGGGTGAATGGTTTTCGTTTCATAAAGTTCAGTTGTAGTATTAATCACAATTTCTCGTAGCCACAGCTGCCCTGAGGTATCATGGCTGCCAATCTGTGCCATTAGCTCCTCTGAAACCACCTCATTCATACAAGATGGGTGAAGTGTCTTGCCAAAGGACACAACCACATCCACGTCAAAGTACTTATGGAGCTGATGTTTCTGTCCCAATGCACCTGAAAAAAAAAGCTCTGATTTTATGTTGAAGTTACTCATTTTCACTTTGAACATGTTGAAAACTCTTTGTTCTGCAGAAGTTCGTATCGATCCCTGGTTTGTTAAATCACATTGTAATAAAAGTTTTACTGTGAAATGCTTTGTCAGACTCCAAAACCCTCGGCAGGACTCCAGCGAAAAGCCAGTGTTTCTGTGCAGATCCGGGGCCTTATGTAAGTGTGTTCTTCAGACAAACAATGGGGAGCCATCTCTAAACATGTGCAAAAAACAAGCCGCAGATAAAGTTAATTGGATGAACACTTCTCTCTCTTTTTTGGTGAATCTTATCTGGAGTGGGTGAGCGAGGAGTGAGGAGCACAAATGGAGGAGGAGGTTTGTTCAGAGGAGGAACCCTGCCGTAATTATCATATGTTCCCAGGGCCACAGAAGTACACACACTCACTACAAAGTACTTTTAGGACAAATGTTTCCAGACAGGGAGGACATTCAGAAACAGCAGCAGCGTGAGGGGCGACTCTACTGGTGGGAAAATGGGAAGAAGAAACGGCAAAACTTACATTTGTTTGTGGAAATAAACTGTCGTGGACTTAACGTCACCGTACCCACGTACACGCCCACGGCTTTTCACTCACTTTCATTCTGCTGTGGAATTTCTAATAGTAAAAACCTTGAAATATAAAATCTACAGAGAAGTTTTCTTGAATCAAAAAGTCTGGTTTATTGGATTAATTGTGCAGAACTGTGAAAGAGCTGTTGTCCCTAATAGTACTGCCTCCTCCTCCTCCTCCTCAGGGTGGCTGGGTGCTCCCTTAGAGACAGGGTGAGGAGCTCAGTTACACGGGAGGAGCTCGGAGTAGAGCCGCTGTTCCTTCACGTCGAGAGGAGCAGCTGAGGAGGCTCGGGCATCTGTCCTGGACGCCTCCCTAAGGAGGTGTTCCGACATGTCCCACCGGGAGGAGGAGCCCGGGGAAGACCCAGGACACGCTGGAGGGACTATGTCTCTCGGCTGACCTGGGGATGCCATGGGGTCCCACCGGAGGAGATGGAGGACGTGTCTGGGGTGAGGGAAGTCACTCCGTAGACTGCTGCACCCGCGACTCGGCCCCAAATAAGAGGAAGAAATTGGATGGATGGTATTACAAAGATTGGGTTTGTCACCAGCAGACATCTCAATAAATAAACATTTAAGGTAAAGAGATTCATAACAATACAAGGAAAGATTTAGGGTAAAGAAAGACATCTCACCCAGGGCTGGGTCGTGGGGGGGGGGGGACTCCCAGCCTCCCCTCACCCAAGACACTTCCTCCAGCTCCTCTAGTTGGATCCCAAAACGTTCCCAGACCAGCCGAGAGAGACAGTCCCTCCTGCGTGTCTGGCTCTTCTCTGAGGTCTCTTGCTGGTGAACATCTCCACATGGAGGTGTCCAAGAGGTATCATGAACAGCTGGTCCTCTCAAAGTGGAGCAGCAGCGGCTCTACTCTGAGCTCTGCCTTTGTGACTGAGCTCCTCACCCCATCTCTGAGGGAGCTCCCAGCCACTCTGCGGAGGAAACTCATTTAGTCCACTTGTATCCCGCCATCTTGCCCTTGCCCAAAGCTCATGACCATAGATGAGGGTAGGAACATAGATTGACCAGTAAATCAAGAGCTTTGATATTTGCAGCACTTGAGTTCTACAGAATATCAATCTGGGATGACTCTCGCTCAAATCGGGATCTATTGGGGCTTGGCTCATGGCCGAGCTCAGGGCCTTGTGTCACAACAGCGGAACAAGACGATAAATCAAACTTTGGTTAAATCCATTAGAGAGAAAAGAAAAGGCATATTTCCCTCCACAGATGCAGAAAGCACTTCTCTCTGCACGATTTTCACAAACTGCAAATCTACATTTCAGGCTGAAGTACGTCCATTACGGCCGCCATATTTGTTCTGATTTGTTTGGGCGATTCGCATTTGACTCCACCCAAACCACAACGCTGAGCTGTGACTGTGAGACTGTACGTTGTAGCAGAAGATTAGAATTTAGCCTCATTTCATAAACATCTGTCATGATTTCAAACAGAGAAAATATGCTTCTCGTTGTTGTGAACTGCTGCGATCCAGAAGCAGCGTGGGACTTTGTTGTGATGACGTTTCCATTGGTTAAAATGTCCAAATGTAAAATAAAGATCCACAGGTGTCACAGATTTTACGTTTAACAAAAGCTCAGGATAAACTCCGCGGAGCCTCTTGAAGTGTTTGACCTCGACGTCGGCGCAGTAAGACTTCCACATCTTTTAAATATGTAAATGGATGCTCTTTGTCATCCCGCGGTAATCACCCAGTCCATTCTGAATATTCAGAGTGTAAAGTGCACATCCGGACCAGGCAGTGGCGTTGGCCATGTTAAATGGAAAAGCTCGGATTTGATGCATTTGCTCCACATCACCAGCGTGTTATTAATGCAAACAGTGAGACGAGCTGTGTATGTTTTTACTGTGAAACACAAGGACAAAGAGCAGCCCCCGGAGCAGATGGGACTGAACACATTTAAGTCCGACACACGAGCGTTAATCTGTCCAGTCACTGTTTGTGTCTGTGGGCTCGCAGTTCTGAAGGAAGAAAAACACAGATATTATAGAGAAGTAATAGTTTATGCAGCGATGATCCGACTAACCATAAGTCTGTGGTTAATGTTCAAATCTTCTTATCATATAATGCCTTTGTGTCCTTGAGCAAGGCATTTGACTATTTGCTGTGTGAAAAAACAGAGCGCTAATGGTTCATGATGTCAGGCTTTTCACCAACTAACCAGAAGTTTAGAGGTTCAAACCCATTCTTCAACTGTTGCACCACCTTCACTACCAGGAGTATATGAGAATTACATTGTGTCCTTGAGCAAAGCATTAAAGTGTCCTCAGTGCTGCAGTGCATTAGCAAAAAAAAGGTAAGAAAATGGTTTATGATCGTACACGTCATATTCCCTGTGCATGGCCCTCAGCTCTGCAGTACTTCAGCAAGAAAAACTTAGGCTAGAGTTTATTGAGGTAATGCTAGCCTCGGGTGGTGCTGGCAGCGTGCGAGGGGAATCTCAGTTGCTTCTCCACGTCTGCAGAGAGCTTCGAGAGTTCCCGTTGCTGGGCACAGTTGCAGATTGGGGTGTCCACCTTTCCTCAGGTAAACAGATTTGCGGGGCCCAAATCAGGAAAGCGACGCGATGCGGCTCACTCTGCCGGAGCTCCGTCCAGGTGACCTTGCGCCATGGAGGCCTGGTCCCCCCCTCCCTGCTGTCCCAGACCAGCTGCTCTCCTTAACCTCCTTTCCTCCCCATATCTCCTCCTGTACGAGCCCTGAAGCCACTCAAATCGCTTTACATTAAGGAACCACTCACCCATTCACACATACATTTACACACCAGTGTACTCAGACACTGGGGGCGAGGGGGTTACACGTCTTGCCCAAGATATCTGTGTAATCCCCCAGTCGTCCAGGTCTGATCCATCGCAAAAGAAAACTGGTGTGTCTCAGAATCTTCAGAGAATTTTGAAGTATGACATTCTGGTCTATTTCAAACCTACAAACACTTTAAGACAGAAAATGGTTCACGCAAAGGACCAAACCCCGAGCCACAAACAAAGTAACGTGTCGACTCCATTCGGTGAAGTGAAGAGTGAAGTGAGCGTTACACTGGAGTAACTAAACAGCCACTTCATAAAAGAATGTACCAACGCTGTCACAAGAGCAGCTCAGGACCCCAGTCTGCTGTGCATCTCCATCTCAAAGACACGAACCACTCCTGAAGATAGTGAGGTTCAGATCTGAGCCAGAGAAAAGAAATAGTTTGACAAAGAAGCTATTTTTGTTAGGAAAGACAATCCTTCCTTCCTTGAACATGAACAGAGGGTTTAGGCATCATCTTTCCCCATCTATAAATCCATCCTCAGACCCAAAGCAAACAAAAGTAACAAAGAGAAGGGGCTACAGGGCTCTCCAGGATGATAATAGGCGTGAAATCACTCATTAGTGGCTTGAATGACTCTGCTAAGTAGGGCTCAGGTACAGGTTTGTGTTTCAGTGTAGTTAGCTCCTCCCTTCAGGTGGATGTCCAGCAGTAATCTGACCAGAACTGAAGAAGCGGTTTGGACGAGCAGCGAAAAGTCTTCACTCCTACAACTTTTTATCCAGTTGACAAGGTTTTTTTTAAGATTTTTTTTTTACAAGACGCCACCAACCTGTGGGTCACACATTTAACAAATCACGTTTATGTCGAGAGCAGTGGACGAGCGCTCTACCAACTGAGCCACACATCTGATTATCACACGCTCAATATTCCTAAACTGGGGTACTCAGCTTGCATTTTATTTTTTTGTAAATTAGAAGTATATGAGAATTCCACTGTGTCCTCGAGCAAAGCACTTAATCCACTTTCCCCGTCTGCGTCTGTGGGCAGCTCTCAGCTCGGCATCACATTAGCAAGAAAAACATCAGCGAGATATTACAGAGGTAATGCTTTATGGTCGTGTGAGGCAGTCTTTTCAGCCACTAACCAGGAGTTTAGACGTTCAGATCTTGCTTCAACTGTTTCATACTGTTATTGTGTCCTCGAGCAAGACATTTAACTCCTTATCTTCGCCGTGACTGTGTCTGCAGCTCAACTTTACATTAGGAAGAGCAATATAGACTAGAAATAAGGTTTTATGAGAGTAATGATGACTATTTTCACACGAATAGCCAAACCTTACTTCAACTATTGCATATCGCCATTGTGTCCTTGAGCAAGGCGTTTAATCCACCTACTTCACTGTGTCTGTGGGCAGCTCTCAGCTCTGCATTACATTAGCAAGAAAAACATCAGTGAGATATTATAGAGAGGTAAGGCTTTCTGGTAGTGTATAGGAGCTTTTCCACCCACTAACCAAAAGTTTAGAGGTTCAAATCTTGCTTCAACTATTGCATACTGTTCTTGTGTCCTCGAGCAAGGCGTTTAAAGCTCTGACCTCCTCTGTTCCGTGTCTGAATTATATTAGGAGCAAAAACATAGACTAGTTGTTATAAAGGTAATTCATGATTGTAATGTTGGACTACTCTCACAATAACCAGAAGTTTAGAGGTTCAAAACTTCTTTTTTACACCAGATTATCGTAAGTAACATGAGTATTTATAAAGTATTAAAGTTGAAGTATTTCCCTTTTTTTGTAAATAAGGAGTAAACCCAGATCACAGGACGCAGCTCTGTGATTGGCTGTGACTCCATCCCAGTTTCACTTCACCATCCAATTCATTTTCTTCTGTTTTATCCGGGGTCCAGTCACGGAGGCAGCAGTTTCAGCAGAGACACCCAGACTTCCCTCACCCCAGACACCTCCTCCAGCTCTTCCAGGAGGATCCCGAGGCGTTCCCAGGCCAGAGAGACACAAAATCCCTCCAGCGTGTCCTGGGTCCTCCCGGGGCCTCCTGAACAGACGCCCGAGCCGCCTCAGCTGCTCCTCTCGACGTGGAGGAGCAGCGGCTCTACTCCGAGCTCCTCACCCTGTCTCTAAGTGAGCGCCCAGTCCCCCTGCGGTCACTTCGCCATCTGAAAAAAGTCTTTCTTAAGCTGTGCACAAGCCTGAAAATACATGCACGTCCTATATTACAAAAAAGTGACTCTTGTGAGCTTTTCATGTTTGAGTAAATCTTTATTATTAGTCTGTCTCCATCTCACTCAAAATGCTCTGTTCCACCTTGTGATGTCATAAAGTGGTAGTTTTCAAGTTAACAGCTCCTTTTCCCCTTTAGTTCAGTAGTAGATCGGCAATTCTAGGTGTGAAATGATCCAAATGATTCTAGTGAAGATGGAGTTTACAAACACAGTGGAGCACTTCCTGTGTTACCACTTAATGACATCACAAGGTGGAACAGAGTGTGGAACTCAGCCTAAATCTGCAGGGTTTGTGTGTTAAACGTGCGAATGAAACAAAAAAACAACTCCAGGTCTGTTTGTGATGAGGAAACGACACTAGAACAGATCAGAAAACAGTGTGATCTGAGTCAGACACATTTAAGCAGCTGTTTAGTCACTTTACCTGTGTCTATTTCCCCAAGTCGACCTTATTCTCCAGTTTTATTTAACTTGATGTGACAAAGTGGGCCTTTGTCCCTTTTAAATATTTCATTTTATTGGTTTACATGTCTGTTAATTTTCCATAATTGTCCATATAAACTAAATAGAACTATCCCGGGGTTGTTTTGTTTAGTTTTCATTAGTTTAATCACCACACAAACATTTGTTACTTTAAAGATATTTTATTTGGTTATGTTTGCTGCTTAGTTCCATATTACATCTACTTACCTGAATCTCCACATGGTCCAGACACAGAGGGGGCCTGCCCAATGTCGGCCATTGCTATAGGCTCGGGTGTGGCTGTGGGCTGCACCATGTGGAGGGAGAACTGGGTTTAAGTTCATTTTGTTTCTTTTGTTTTAAGGTCTGATGTATTTTGGTTTCAATCTTGTAAGTGTTTAGTTTATTTTTGTAAGCACCATTTCAGTTATGGGACTTAGGCCCAGACAACACTCACCACTAAGGCTAAATGTCATCCCCACAGCACCTGGGGTAAAGGTGGTGTCCGCCGGGGGAGGAGCGTCTGCTCCAGAGGCTGTTTCAGGAGCCCTCATTAGTGAATCAGGAGACCTGTGTGAGAAGGAACCTGTGGGTTTGTTGTTTCCTCAGTTTGTTCATTTCTGTTTCTTTAGATTATGTTGAGCACAGTTAAGTTTTTGTAAATATGTATTATTTGTGCACATTTTCCACGGTGCCTTAATAAATGGATTTAAATGGGACAATTCCGAGTCTGCCTCCTGTTTCGATCACTCGGGCCAGCTTCATACACTTGAAATGAACCTTTTCTTGTATAGAAACAGTCTAATTCCTGGTCAGGGCCCAGGGCCCAGCCTATGACATTTGTTTTATATTTATAGTAGTAAAATATCTGCTGCTGCTACATTTGTTTTTGAGTCGGGCAGAGGTGAGGGCAGCTATGTGTTTACACCAGTGCAAGGACCTTTATAATGTAAATGTAAGTCCACTGTTGCAACTGGAACAGATTCAAATACACCAGAAATGAAGAAAAAAAGAAATAACATCAAGCCCCCCTTATATGTTTGTGTTCTTGTCATGATCCAGGGGATTCCTGCTCCCTGCTTTGGCTCCTGCCCTGCTCCTTCTTCTCCCTCACCTGCCTGAGCCGGAGCTGGGCGGAGCTACTGGCTCCTCCCACGCGCACCTGGAACTGGTTAGTGCAATCAACACCACCTGCCGGAGGATCAGAGGAGCCAGGACTCTACACTCAGGCACAGATCGTACTGTTTGTCTTCGTGCCTGTTTTCTTGGTGACTTTGTGTTCTCCTCCTGGACCCCTCCGGACTTCCGTCTCCGATCCTGTTTCCCGGCACCGACCCTGCTCCCGACTCACCACCAGATCGTCCCCGTGTCCAAATCCCTCTTCTTGGATCGTCCCAGCTCCTTCACTCCTGGCTCTGCTCTGGCCTTGCTTCCCAGTCCCGGTACAGTTTGTCTTATTGCCTCTGCACCTCTCGTCTCTGGACTCTGCCTCGCACCCTGCTCCTCGCTCTGGTCCCGCTCGTCCCTGCACTCCTCACCCCCGGACTCTGGCTCCCGCTCCGTTCCCTGCTCCGGACCTGCCCGCACCGCTAAACTCTCAGCTCTCCCAGACCTGTATCCTGCTCTCCACTGAGTCAACCTTCATTGTTTGTGAAATTTAACACTATTGTAAATATTGTAAACCTTCCCTGCATCTCTTGGTCCAGATCCGCCCTGCATTAGGACAGTTCTGCTCTAGTGACTGTGTTCTCTGTGACATTCTGGATGTTTTCAGTCTGATGTTGGTCATAAAAACACAAATAAAACTGGTCAAAGTGACGAGAGCAGAGTCAGAATGTGTCAAATGTGAATCACCAACAGCTGAGCCAAGAGGGGCCCCAGAGACCGATTCAGCTCAGGGCCCCTGAAAACTGGAACCGGCCCTGCTCCTGGTCTTAAGTGACTTCTATATTTTTCGTAATGTACCAAAAAATGCCAGAAAACGTGAAACAAACGAATTTCCCGAGCCTTAAATCCTCAAAACAAAACCTTGAACCAAAAACGACGTGAACTTTTTACGCATTCAACACGTGTCGCCAGGAAGTGATGGAGAGAGAGAGAGAGAGGAGGATGGAGGGAGGGAGGGAGGAGGGAGGTTGCTATAGCGACGGGGAGCGTACAAACTGAATGCTAAACTGGATCCGCGAGCGAAGTGAGTGAGGGAGCATCCACCTTCCAGACGGAGAGAGCCAGAGCGCCCCGTCACTGTACGCAGGCACGCAGTCAGCAACATGTAGCCCGGGACCCCGACGCACAGCCACCGCGCGTTTCTCACACTCAGCAGCCTTTTTATCAACATTTACTCGCGTTTGGGACTTGGTTATGTTTTGGCCCATCATCGTCCCAGCAGCAGCAGCAGCAGCAGCAGCAGCAGCAGCAGCAGTCAGAGGAGGAGGAGAGCAGCGCGGCTTGTTCCACAGCAGCAGGACAGGGATGGAAAAGTGCCTGGGTCGTGCCAACTACTGTGAGTACAATCCAGAAAAAAACCAACACGTACACTCAGCTTTGCAATGTTGCGTTGTGTGGCTTTAATGGCGTTGTCAAGGTGAAATTCGTTGCTGGAAACGTGCTGTCCTTCACGACTCGCCTCCCGATGCTGCGTTTTCACCGGCTTCTCGCTCCTGACTGACTTTGACCCTTCTGTCATTGGTGTAACTGTGCATGGGTATTTGGCACAGACGCTGCGTAAACGTGCCCAAGTTTAAAACGCACGTCGCCACCTGGATTAGCCCCAGTTTCTCTGCTGTATTTAATGGCATCGCTGTGTTTTTGAAGCCGGGTGGTTGTTGCGCAAAGGGGAAGACACTGATCCAGTCTGCCCCGCTCTCCTCTTCCTCACTCTGGCTTCCTCGCTCATTTTTTTTGCGCCACAGGGACTTGGGGCAGCCGGGGCATAGGTGCGGAGGACTCGGGGTCTGTCAGGAGTCACTGGGACGGGGGTAGACTGACAGGGGGACAGGGGGACAGGGGGGTGTCAGGTGTCACGAGCTCGATGTGATGTGGATGCGCGTGATTCAACAGTTTGCAGTCCCGTGCGCTGCAGCCATGGCGCGGGCAGATGGAGTGGAGGCACAGTGGCGTTTGCTCACGGTCAGGATGACATTAGAGGGACGTGGTCATGGTTCACGGCCCGTTATGTGTTGCTGTTGCGTAGAATGAGTGCTGGAGGCGGGATACGGCTCGTTTCCTCCGGCGGTGGGAGCTTGGAGCGGTCATGTCCCACTTGGAGCGAGTGTGTTCAGTGTAAAAACACAGAAATGAGCCTCTGTCTGAGAGAATGGAGCCAGTGAAATACCTGCTGTGCAGCTACAAAGAACATGCTGCCTATATACATGTCTATAACAATCTATATCGATATCTATAACTATATACCATATATATATATGTGTATATATATATATATATATATGTGTATGTATATATATATATATATATATGTATATATATATATATATATATATATATATTACATACACACACCTATATACCTATCCTCCTCACAGTGGTTTCCTCACTCTTTTTTTTTTTTTTTTTTTTTTGTACCACAGGGACTTGGAAATATGTATGTGTGTGTCAAGTATGTATATATATATATATATATATATATATATATCTATATATATATATATATATATATATAATCTCCACACCTGCATCTATATATTTATAACTATCTAGAGATCTATACCCATATCTCTCTATATCTGTATCTATATATACACCTATATACCTTCTTTCTCACAGTGGCTTCCTTGTTTGTGGCTTCCATTTTTTTGCCCCACAGGGACTTGGAATATATCTTTATACCTATATCTATACCTATATACATCCATAACTATACATCCATACTATATATCCACACATACATATATATCTATACGTGTCTATACAGCTATAATCAGTGAGTTGGATGATGTTTCTTCCACATCATGACATGTTCATCATGTAGAACAGGAAAAACACATGATCATATCCAAAAAAAAAAACCAAAACATTTTAAGGACCAAAAACGTCCAAACCCTCCATGTTTCTCTGTCCATGTTTCTGTGTCTGACACGAGCGTTTCTGAAACACTGTAGTTTAGACGTGTGTTTAGTTTTTAGGTCGAGGTGCCATGTTGGGAAAGGTGAAAATGGGGTAAGAAGAGAGAGAGCGTCCAACAGGTAGTGGAGCTCCAGAGAGAGCCGTGAGCCGTGAGCCGCGGCGTCCTCCTGGAGCCGGCTCGTGGTGTGTTGTAAGTGTCACGTTGTCAATCAAAGTGAGCGGAGCGCGGAGGTTCACCTGTGCCGTATGCAAATGAGGAGTGATGTCAGCGCGTGAGGAGATGCACCGTGACTGACAGGGGCTTAGGAAGGATGTGAGTGAGAACGAGAAGAATGAACAGAATGAATCAAATATGAAATAGAGACACGTCTGTAGAGCATGTGAGCCTTATATTTATACATTTATGCTAAAATCAAATAGAAATAATAATGATAATGTGTTTTATTTATACAGCTACCTGCTTATCTCCACATAGATGTTTAGTACTGTACCTGAAATGTCCCGTAATATGGCTTTTTCTACCTTTCATGTTGTTAGTTACAGATGTTTTTATCCTTCTGCACATAGAACAGACGCGACTCGCCTCTTCACAGACCTGACCTGTACTTTGGCACCTACTTGTTGCCATGGAGATGGACAGGTTTACACACTTGACAAAATAACTGCCAGACAGGTGTGTTTAATGCCGTACTGTGAAACATTCAAGGCAAAGCAATGACATCTCCATGGAAACAAGCAGGTGGCGGACTCTCTGCTGGAAAAGTTACACGTTACATCTTTAAATTCAACTTTTTTTGATATTGGCTTATGAATTCCATTGTACTTTTTTTTCTTTTTTCATAGTATTTTTTCATAGTATTTTTTTTCTGTTTTCATAGTATTTTTTTTTTTCTTATTTTATAGTATTTTTTTGTTCATTCCATTTTTTTTTTTTTTTCATAGTATTTTTTCTTATTTTCATTGTATTTTTTTTTTATAGTATTTTTTTTTCTTTTTGCATTGTTTTTTTTTTTTTTTTCCGATTGTATTTTTTTCCTTTTTCATAGTATTTTTTCTGTTTTCCTAGTTTTTTTTTTTTTTTTTCTTATTTATAGTTTTTTTTTTTTTTTCATTTTTTTTTCTTCATTGTATTCTTTTCTTATTTCATAGTATTTTTTTTTCTTTTTTTCATAGTATTTTTTTTTCTTTTTCCATTGTTTTTTTCGATTGTTTTTTTTTTTTTTTTTCCATATTTTTTTTTTTTTTCATCCATTTTTTTTTTTTTTTTTTTTTCCATTGTAAAAAGAAAAAAATACTATGGATAAAGAAAAAATACAAAGCATTTTTTTTCTTTTTTTTTCTTTTTCTTTCGTTTTTTTCGTCCAATCAGAAGTGTCGACTGCAGTTTTAGCTTCAGCTCTTCGTGTTTTCATCACGTTTAGTTTTCGAGCTCGGTTTAAATGCAGCGTTTCAAAGTGTTTTATGAGACAGAAAAGGCTCAATGTGCAAAAGACATTCAAACAATTCAACACAAAATCAAAAACACTTAATTAGAAACAAAAGAATGTGAATATTTGATAAACATGATCAGGTATCGGTTCCGTTCTGTTCTATAAATTGGTGAAATAACATGATTTCCTGCACAATTCTGGCCCGAAAAACCAAAGTTGTTCACATTTTGAAGTTAAACGATAGAATTTAGCTTCATTTACACCACTGACTTAACAACCCAACGGCAGATTTAAACCACAAAAACTATTATAAATCCACAATTTAGCTAAAAAATCATGAGCTGCAATAAATAATCAGCAGAATGAGACACTTTAGTCGTTAGTTTGCATCTGGAATGAGTCAGACGAGTTATTTATTCAGACTTTTATGACTTAAATCTGATTATAAAACCAAAAAATAACCCAAAATGTCGCAGTAGTGTAAAGAAATAGTCCAGACGGCGAACTCTGACCCAAAAATGTTCTGTACCTTTGTGTTTAAAAGAAACTCGTTATATTTCCAGTCTCTGCCCTGGTATCGGGTACTCAAAACTGAAGTATCGACCTCGGTATCGGAGCAGAAGAGGCTGGACCTGATGTTTATGGAGTAATTTCCCAGAGGATTGTGAATCATTTCCATTGTATTTCTGTAGAATTATAGATGTGGTGAGAAGCAGATCCAACTCATCCAAAAAGCAAACTGCCTTTTAGCTCCTTTGGCTCGTTTGATCATTTAAACTGTGCCAAGTCCTGCATCGATATTCTGCGGACGTCCTGGCACAGTCCTGGACTTATGGGACAAAATCTCCCATCGTTCTTCTGCTCCGTCTTGTTTGGGGTCGTCTGCTGAGTGAGCACTGCCCCTTTTACTCGGACTCTGCTGTGGAGGCTCACAGGAAACACGCTGCGCAGATTTGTGCAGAAAAAGTTCATTTTAAACAGTTTGCATTGGTCCAAAGTTATTCCTCACTGACCTTTTGTGTTAAGAGCATCATAATTATTCACGGTAATGAGTTTCTAAGCTAAACTTTCTTAGGGTTTTGCTTTTGCGGTGCACCTAGCATGCTAACACACACTTCCTGATTATCTGATTCGATGCAGACACTTCACAGCCGACTTATTTTGACCTCAAGAGCTGCTTTTACCATCAGGGTGCGCGGGATTCTTAAAATACTGAGGTCAAAATGAAATGAAGAAAAATAATATATAATAAAAATCAAGACCATTATGTAACTTGAAATAAAGACTTTTTTATTTAGTGAAGTGCCTCCCTGAACATGATGTGGAGTGTGTTGATCTGAAGCAGCAGGTGGCGCTGCTGAGGGACTGAGGTCTGGGTTTTTTTAAAAGAAAACTTCATGTGATCTTTAAAGAAATGTTCATGCTGTTTTTTGAAATAAAAATGTGAAGTTTCAGCTGTGTCAGTAGGAAAATGACGCATTACTTAATATTAAAAATAGGCAGTTTTTTAATAGGTTTAATAATGTGTTTCTGTCATACCTCCACCTCCCTGTGCTCCGCCCTCTGCTGTCCCTCTGATGCTCCTCCCTCTGTGCTCCGCCCTCTGCTGTCCCTCTGTGCTCCTCCCTCTGTGCTCCTCCCTCTGCTCCTCCCTCTGCTCCTCCCTCTGCTCCTCCCTCTGCTCCTCCCTCTTTTCTGGAGCTAATATTCTACACAAATGTTGAGAAAATATTAGACTGAACACAGATGTATCACGTCCACCTGTGTTTAAATCTCAAGTCTGTGATGAAGAGGAGGAGTATTACTCAGAGGAGATGGGGTCGGAGGAGATGGGGTCGGAGGAGATGGGGTCGGAGGAGATGGGGTCGGAGGAGATGGAGGCAGAGGAGATGGAGGCAGAGGAGATGGAGGCAGAGGAGATGGGGGCAGAGGAGATGGGGGCAGAGGAGATGGGGGCAGAGGAGATGGGGGCAGAGAAGATGGATAAAGATGGTGGATGTCTGTAGATCCTCAAAGAAAGAGGATTATGTGGATTTACACCTGAACAGGTCACACGTCCTAGAGCAGAGAGGGCGGAGTTCAAACCGACGACACCTTCACACCGAGACGGGGCGAAACTCGTCTGGTTCTGCTCCAAGAAAAAAGCAGCAGAGGATAAAAGTTACACAGTATTCACCCGTTTATTTACGGCACTTTTATGAAATATAGTTACTAATTCACTATATGTGTCGCTCTGTTTGTCCCTCCAGTGATCACGCATCTTCATCTTTATTTGTACTTGATTTAAAGCCGCTCTGTGTAACATTTTTGGTGCATACCTGTCTCCATGGAGATGTTATTTCTACACATGCGTCTGGAATGTCCCACAGACTGGCTTTAAACCAAACCTAAGCACACGATACTACTTTAATAATGCAGGACAGCCACATTTAACATCACCATGGAGACGCGCTACGAGCTGACCCCCGACCTTGACCTTTATTTGAATCGTTTTTGGTTCTTGTTGGAGCTCCCGTGGGTTAGTGGTTGGAACATTTGCTCTCTGAGTTGAAGGTTGTTGGTCCAATCCCCTGCTCTGCTGTTTTCTCTGGGCAAGACAAAAAAAAAGGACAAAAATGTAGGGCTAAAGTATTTAAAGTCATTATTATGGTTAGTGTGGTTCTATGGTTGTGTCATGGATCAATAAGAAGAACTGAACTAGTGGCGGCTCCCGGTACTGCAGGAGTACTTCCATAAAACACGATGCTTTTTAGTGTGAATCAAACTGCCTTCATTGCAATGCAGAAAACGTTTTTAGCTCAGTACAACGAAAACAGCACGACACCATCTTTGTTCATCTACAGATCGTATTATACATCCATGGGTTGTTTTTTTTTACTATGAGCTTCCTCAGTGCACCACCTCATCATTATGTGTAATATAAAGTATTTATTATTAATACTGCTATGCCTCACTGCTGCTGTTAAAGGCCTGTTCAGATTATGTATTCATGTGGATACTCTTCTGAATGTATATTTTGTTTTTATGAAAGTATTTTACGTGTTTTGTCTTGAGCCCCTGAGCCCTGCACACTCCCTCTGTATCTGGACTTTAGTGTGGCTCAAACAGCAGATACTTTTCTTGAATCTTGAGTTGTACTTTTTGGCTGAGAGAAGATGAAGAGCGCTGCATTATTCAGTTCATTTCCCCATCACAGGAAACCGGCCTGTGTGACACCGAAGTCTCTGCAATATTTTCTACAAAATCGGTGCTAAAAAATCTCAGATTATTTCTTAAAACCCAGATGTGGCAGAGATTTAAACATGTGTTTGTATGTACTTCTGTAGTACTTCTGTAGTACGTCTGTAGTACTTCTGTAGTACTGGTGTAGTACTGGTGTTATACTGGTGTAGTACTGGTGTTATACTGGTGTTGTACTGGTGTAGTACTGGTCTTATACTGGTGTAGTACTGGTCTTATACTGGTGTAGTACTGGTGTTGTACTGGTGTCATACTGGTGTTGTACTGGTGTAGTGCTGGTGTTGTACTGGTGTAGTACTGGTGTTATACTGGTGTTGTACTGGTGTAGTACTGGTGTTATACTGGTGTTATACTGGTGTAGTACTGGTGTAGTACTGGTGTTATACTGGTGTTATACTGGTGTAGTACTGGTGTTATACTGGTGTAGTACTGGTGTTATATTGGTGTAGTACTGGTGTTATACTGGTGTCATACTGGTGTATTACTGGTGTAGTGCTGGCGTTATACTGGTGTAGTGCTGGCGTTATACTGGTGTAGTACTGGTGTTGTACTGGTGTAGTACTGGTGTGGTACTGGTGTTGTACTGGTGTGGTACTGGTGTTGTACTGGTGTTGTACTGGTGTAGTACTGGTGTAGTACTGGTGTAGTGCCGGTGTAATACTGGTGTAGTGCCGGTGTAGTACTGGTGTAGTACTGGTGCTATACTGGTGTAGCACTGGTGTAGTACTGGTGTAGTACTGGTGTAGTACTGGTGTAGCACTGGTGAAGCACTGGTGTAGTACTGGTGTAGCACTGGTGTAGTACTGGTGTAGTACTGGTGTGGTACTGGTGTGGTACTGGTGTTATACTGGTGTTATATTGGTGTAGTACTGGTGTGGTCCTGGTGTTGTACTGGTGTTGTACTGGTGTAGTACTGGTGTGGTCCTGGTGTTGTACTGGTGTTGTACTGGTGTAGTACTGGTGTAGTACTGGTGCTATACTGGTGTAGTACTGGTGTTACTGGGTGTAGTACTGGGTGTATACTGGTGTAGTACTGGTGTAGTACTGGTGTAGTACTGGTGTAGTACTGGTGTTATACTGGTGTAGTACTGGTGTAGTACTGGTGTTATACTGGTGTAGTACTGGTGTAGTACTGGTGTAGTACTGGTGTAGTACTGGTGTTATACAGGTGTAGTACTGGTGTGTACTGGGTGGTATACTGGTGTACTGGGTGTAGTACTGGTGTAGTACTGGTGTAGTACTGGTGTTATACTAGTGTAGTACTGGTGTAGGGTAGTACTGGTGTAGTACTGGTGTTATACAGGTGTAGTGCTGGTGTAGTACTGGTGTCATACTGGTGTAGTACTGGTGTTATACTAGTGTAGTATTGGTGTAGTACTGGTGTTATACAGGTGTAGTGCTGGTGTAGTACTGGTGTCATACTGGTGTAGTACTGGTGTAATACTAGGGTAGTACTATTATAGTACTGGTATTATACTGGTGTAGTACTTGTATCATACTGGTGTTATACTGGTGTAGTACTGGTGTTATACTGGTGTATTAGTGGTGTTATACTGGTGTAGTACTGGTGTTGTACTGGTGTAGTACTGGTGTTATACTGGTGTAGTACTGTGTTGTACTGGTGTAGTACTGGTGTTATACTGGTGTCATACTGGTGTAGTTCAGGTGTAGTACTGGTGTAGTGTAGATGTAGTACTGGTGTAGTACTGGTGTAGTACAGGTGCAGTACAGGTGTACTACAGGTGTAGTACTAGTATGTTTCTGGATTGTGTACTCTCCTGTTTGGTGATGAAAGCAGCTCGTTCTTGTGTGATTGTACTGTACTTATACAGGTGTAGTACAGGTGTAGTACAGGTGTAGGCAGGTGTAGTACAGGTGTAGTACAGGTGTAGTACAGGTGTAGTACAGGTGTAGTACTAGTATGTTTCTGGGTTGTGTACTCTCCTGTTTGGTGATGAAAGCAGCTCGTTCTCGTGTGATTGTACTGTACTTATGCAGGTGTAGTACAGGTGTAGTGCAGGTGTAGTACAGGTGTAGTACAGGTGTAGTGCAGGTGTAGTACTAGTATGTTTCTGGGTTGTGTACTCTCCTGTTTGGTGATGAAAGCAGCTCGTTCTCGTGTGATTGTACTGTACTTATACAGGTGTAGTGCAGGTGTAGTACAGGTGTAGTACTAGTATGTTTCTGGGTTGTGTACTCTCCTGTTTGGTGATGAAAGCAGCTGGTTCTCGTGTGATTGTACTGTACTTATACAGGTGTAGTGCAGGTGTAGTGCAGGTGTAGTACAGGTGTAGTACTAGTATGTTTCTGGGTTGTGTACTCTCCTGTTTGGTGATGAAAGCAGCTCGTTCTCGTGTTATTGTACTGTACTTAAACAGGTGTAGTACAGGTGTAGTACAGGTGTAGTGCAGGTGTAGTGCAGGTGTAGTGCAGGTGTAGTGCAGGTGTAGTGCAGGTGTAGTGCTGGTGTAGTACAGGTGTAGAGCAGGTGTAGTACAGGTGTAGTACTAGTATGTTTCTGGGTTGTGTACTCTCCTGCTTGGTGATGAAAGCAGCTGGTTCTCGTGTGACTGTACTGTTCTTATACAGGTGTAGTACAGGGGTGTAGTACTGGTGTAGTACTGGTGTAGTACTGGTGTAGTACTGGTGTGTTTCTGGGTTGTGTACTCTCCTGGTGATGAAAGCAGCTGGTTCTCGTGTGTTTGCTAATCTCAGGACTAATCACATGTTTCCAGTGGATGTGAACTTCACCTCGTCGTGTTTTTGACTAAAACTCATGAAACTGGCTCCAAACCAACCGTCATTTATCTCATTTATCAGAGTTTAGTGTTCGACGTCGTTCTGCACCTGCTCCACCAGTTTGGAAAATCAGGGAAGTGAAACAATCAGGATTTTCTTTGAAATTATTCATTATCTCGTGAATCTTACCATACGACGCTTAAAGTGGAACTAGACAAACTCTGCACACAAACACGTTTTAAATAGAGCCGCTAAAGTGGACAGGACCCGGAGGAGTAAAGAGGAGAGTGAGGAGGAGGAGGTCTGGAGGAGTAAAGAGAGGAGGAGGAGGAGGTCTGGAGGCGTAAAGAGGAGAGTGAGGGAGGAGGAGGTCTGGAGGAGTAAAGAGAGGAGGAGGAGGAGTGGGGTCTGAAGGAGTAAAGAGGAGAGTGAGGTGGAGGTCTGGAGGAGTAAAGAGGAGAGTGAGGTGGAGGTCTGAAGGAGTAAAGAGGAGAGTGAGGTGGAGGTCTGAAGGAGTAAAGAGGAGAGTGAGGGAGGAGGAGGAGGGGCGGGGTCTGGAGGTATAACGAGCGATGTGATTGGTCTAACAGGTGTTGACTATCGTAGTACTAGTCTTGTGTGATGTCACAAAGTACTTGGGTTGGGCCTCTGGAGGCAGCACACACTTCATTTTTGACAGTTTTTTTTGGACAAAGCTCAAAATTTGTCTTAGTTTTTTAATAGTAGGAACAGTAGATAATGTTATTCAAACATCACGTAAACGTTTAGCAGCAAAAAAAAATAGATTTATAGTTGTGAGTTTGTTAGTTTCACTTTAAAAACGAGGCGTTATCGGCCTCATCTCGGAGTTTGGTTAATTAGCCACAGCTTTAACACACAGAGTTCTTGAGTTTATAACACATTTTTACATCAGCAGGTGGTCAAATATTGTCTTTACATATTCATAGATTTTCAGCTTTTTTTTTTTTTTTTTTTTTTTTTTGCTTTCAATCGTTAATCGCTATGTCAACGATCTTTATTTTTCAATCATTCTGAAACCCATGGACCCCTGGATGACTGACCTATCCATGGGTGTGAGTTTGGTGTTACAGGCACCATTTTGAGGACCATTCACAGATATAATATTGTGTTTTAAATCGTTCCTCTGCCGTGGATCTCTGGATGTTTTGAGGAACAGAGAATCCAACAGTTTTTGAAGCAACATCACGTCAAAATATCTGGTTTTATTTTGCACAAAACCTGTTAATCCTGCAGTTTAGATGAGTCCAAACCTCTTCTGAAGCGTCCCTGTGTCAGATGCCCTCCCTGTGAAATACACGGGACGTATATCTTCTACTTTGGACATTGTGGTGTGATTTATCTCCTCAAGAACAGGCCCAAAAGGTGGAATAAAACGAACTTGAGCGCAGTGATGTCCAGATTGTGAAGTCCACAGGGGCCCGTCCAGATCGGGGCCATTGACCACAGCCAAATCGGACTTTTACTGTTTGAATCTAAAGCTCCGGGGGACGGCGGAGAGAGCTGCATCAGTGATTTAACTCGGGAGGTTAGAACAGACACATTTTGCTCTGCTTGTTTTAAAAATGTGAAAAATCGTGATTATAAATGACGACTTTTTCGAGCACTTTGAGTTTCAGACTTTCTGATTTGGGCTGTTTAAGTGATTGGGCTTCACACTTTTAATGGGTTTTGATTCTGACATTTTCCTTCAAAAATATCTAAAATAAAATGCAGCCATATTTTGTACTTCTGATATATTACTATTAATGCCATGGGCTGTATATGTAAATAGGGCATAGCTAACATGCTAGCCGCCGCGCTCCAAACAGGAAGTGATCATGGTCGCACTTCCTGCTCCATCGGCTCTGGCTGCAACTCGCTTTCTATTGAAAAACTGTGTCCCTCTCTCTGTACCTGCTGCTGTCAGACTCATTTTGGTCTTAAATGTTCGTATTAACCCTCTACATGATCCTGTTTTTTTTTGTTTTTTTTTTTTTTTTTTTTTTTTTTTTTTGTGAGTTTAATTTTTAATTTTTTAATTAATTGATTAATTTTTTTTTTTTTTTTTTGTTATTTTGAGTTTATTTAGATTTTTAAAATTTCTTTTTTTAGTTATTTTGAATTTATTTTTTGTCTTTTGCAAAAAAAAAAAAAAAATGGTGTCCCCCAAATCAGGCACCTTCTTCGCTAGCAGGTCACTCCAGCTAGCGTTAGCAACAGGTTTGATTGACAGCGTTGCTAAGCGCCTGCTCCCTGCTAAACCAGTGGTGCGGGTAAGAAGGGGCGTTTTCCAAATATGGAACTTGGTGCCAAATTCGTCTCTACACCTGCTCGAGCCTCGATGAGCTTCATTTGTCTGGAGCCGGACGCTGTGGGACGTCACATTTAGACACTTCTTTATTTAATCTATAGTTGCACATCTCTGTAGCGGTTTTTGGATTTGGTGTTGACGTGATTTACTCTCCCATCTGTCGCAGGAATAATTGTTTCTGTGGTTTCAAATGCTCGTTAAATGTCATTTAAATTTATTTTTTTTCTTATTATTTTGTTACGTTGAACTCTAAACATTTGAGTATTTGTTATAAACCAACTAATGCTGTCGACCTTTATTTGTTTAGTCGATTAATCGGTTGATGGCGTCTTAGTCAATCGGAATTAGTCGATTAATCGTTTTATTTCGATTATGAGACAACAACAGAAACAGGAGTCAGTGAGTGATTTTTCCGAGTTTGGTCGTCTACATAAATAGAAAGTTTCATGGTACTGTTTTTGCATAATTAGTTGATTTTGCATGAACTCCCCCTGCAGGTGCCGTCGTGTAAGTGCAGTTTGGGTCAGGCACATAGATACGTTATAGTTTTGAAAGTTTTTGCCACACGCTCTTTTAGTTTATGTGTAAAAGTCTCATCAGACGCTCAGACAATCTGTGTGAAATCAAGACCGAAGTGTGGAAATGTGGTCAGACTGAGAGAGGGAGCAGAGGAGGAAGAGAGAGAGAGAAGAGGGACAGAGAGAGGGAGCAGAGGAGGAAGAGATGAGAGACAGAGAGACAGAGGAGGGAGAAGAGGAAGAGGAGAGAGAAAAGAGACAGAGAGAGGGAGCAGAGGAGGAAGAGGAAGAGAGAGATCGTTTTAGAGGCAGAAGTGTCTTTTACATTTCCATTTCTCTCAGTCCTTCAGTGCCGTGACCTGTTCAGGCGACGTTCTCGTTTTAATTCTAGAGAGAGAAGAGAGACAGAGAGAGGGAACAGTTTTGAAGAGATTTTACACGTCGAGAAGAGCACCTGAGAGCCCCCCGGCGGAACTCCACGACTTTCATATGGCTCCTTTCCCACAATGCATCAGGGCGAGGTGAGGATTGATAGTGACAAGGAGGCGATCTGTCCTCTCCTCTCTCCTTGCCTCCTCTGTCTCATGTCTCCTGTATCCTACGTCCTCTCAGGCGACGGAACTCGTATATATATATATATATTATATATATATATCATATTTATATATTGATTATATACACGACGAGAACAACACCTGAAAGATCCCCTCAGAATGTCCACGACTTTCAAATCTAAAAGACTAAACAATGACACCAGGCGAGGTGAACCAGGACTGAAACTCTCTCGATCTCTTCCCTCCTCTCTCTCTTTGCCTCTCTCTCGTCTCATGTCTCCTGTTTTCCCTCTCCTCTCCCTTTTCCCTCTCTCTCGTATATTATATGATCTCTCGTTTTCCTATATATATGTAATACGTCAAGTTTCCAACACGAAAGATCAACAAAGATCAGGATGTAAGTAAGACGAAATCAAATCTCTCGACTAAACAGGCCTAAACCAGGACTCTTCCCTCTCTCTCTCTTTCCCTCCTCTCTCGTCTTTTCCCTCTCTCTCTCGTCTCTCCCCTCTCTCTCGTCTTTCCTTTTCTCTCTCTCTCCTCTCTCTTTCCCTGCTCTCTCGTTTTCCCTCTCTCTCTCGTCTCTTTTTTCTCTCTCTCTCTCTCTCTCTCCTCTCTCTCGTCTCTCTCTCGTTTTCCCTCTCTCTCGTTTTCCCTCTCTCTCTCGTCTTCCCTCCTCTCTCGTTTTCCCTCTCTCTCGTCTCTTCCCTCCTCTCTCGTTTTCCCTCTCTCTCGTCTTTTCCCCCTCTCTCGTTTTCCCTCTCTCTCGTTTTCCCTCTCTCTCTCGTTTTTCCCTCCTCTCTCCTCGTCTCTTCCCTCTCTCTCGTTTTCCCTCTCTCGTTTTCTCTCTCTCTCGTTTTCCCTCTCTCTAGTTTTCCCTCTCTCTCGTCTCTCCCCTCCTCTCTCGTCTTCCCTCCTCTCTCATCTCTCCCCTCCTCTCTCGTTTTCCCTCTCTTTCGTCTCTCCCCTCCTCTCTAGTTTTCCCTCTCTCTCGTCTCTCCCCTCCTCTCTCGTTTTCGCTCTCGTCTTCCGTCTGCGTCCTCTTCACAGTCTTTTAATTGTGCGTCTAAGCCGTCTGAAGATTGGGTTTCATGTTGGTAATCCTCGAGTGCCTCGTGGTCTTTCATGTGCAGCGTGTGTGAGACGGACGTGGAGACGGCGGCCATTTTGAAACACGTCTCCGCTGGACTTCATGAGACGCAGTTTGTGGCTCGGACTCTTCACTTCCTCTTCAGCCGTTTATATTAAGACTTTGCGTGTACTTACTGTAACGAGACTCTTGGACTTCGTTGGGCGTTTGCAGTGTTTCGACGTTTTCACGGTGGAGAATGGGCGGGATTAGGAACAGATCTTTTTGCACAGCTCGAATTAAATGCTTCAGAAATGAAAATTACAGTTATTACAGTTTGAGCCTGTGCAGAAGAGGCAGAGTGAGTATATGGTACAGAGTGTTGTATGAATGTCCCACAGTACTGCATTAAACACATCAATCTCCATGGAAACAAGCAGGGAAAGACACTAAGACGAGTCACAGGTCCGACCTATGGAGAGGCGAGCAAGAATATGTTTTTCAATATATTTTTAAGCTGAAAAAGACACAGAATTTAATAAATGCGATATACTGTTGCTACCGTATTTTCTGGACTATACAAGCCGCATCGATTTTAAGCTGCAGGGTCCCACGTAGTAATATGAACAAATTAGCTCAAAAACTTTCATTTGTGAGGGACTAGAGCAGTTTTGCATGCTTTTTTTACAGTGTATGCAGGCGCGTGTTCTGTGTCCTGATTGGCTAAAGGAGGTGCGTGTTCTGAGTCCTGATTGGCTAAAGGAGGTGCCGTGTTCTGCGTCCTGATTGGCTAAAGGAGATGCCTGTTCTGTGTCCTGATTGGCTAAAGGAGATGCCGTGTTCTGCGTCCTGATTGGCTAAAGGAGGTGCGTGTTCTGCGTCCTGATTGGCTAAAGGAGGTGGGTGTTCTGCGTCCTGATTGGTTAAAGGAGGTGCGTGTTCTGCGTCCTGATTGGCTAAAGGAGGTGTGTGTTCTGCGTCCTGATTGGTTAAAGGAGGTGCCGTGTCTCCTGTACAGGACAGAATGCTTCAGCCAAATTTACCAAAATATTGGATGCTGCAGCGTGACTCTGAAACAATCGCGTCAGACCTTTGTATTTGACGCTCTGGACGCTCGTCCGCATCGAATTTTAAGCTTCTGGGGCACAGGGCTTCTGTGGCTACAACAGAGACTTTACATGTGAAACATAAAGAAGGAGGAAAATAACATAAGGACGACAGCAGAATAAGTTTGAACAAGGAGCAAAAAGGGCTGTGACCTGCGGATGGATCTGCTTTAGTTTGTGGATCAGTGACTCAGGAAAAAGAACATTACGGGACATTACAGCGACGCCAGGACGAAGAGGCGGAGTCAGAGGAGCTGAGAAATACACCTGCAGCAAAACATACAGAATAAATGTAAAAAAAAAACGTTTTCTACTTCACGGATTTTGTTTAATTTTGTTTTCATAAGCCGCAGTGGTTAAAAAGTAGAAAAAAGTAGCGGCTTGTAGTCCAGAAAATACGTCGTTTTCACTCCTCACTGTGTAACATTCAAAGCGATAACATCTCCATGGAGACCAGCAGGTTGCAGAAAGTTGCACCTTTAAAGAAGCAGAGAAAGAAAACATGGAGTATACAGTACCTCGACTGACATAAAGTTGTAAATATTTAGTTTGTGGTGTTCAGCTGTTGTTTAAACGCTCCTCGTGCTGTTGGAATCTCATATATCGCTGAATATTGACCCAGATGCCCCGGTAATGATGAACAGGCCGAGGCGTGTACTGAGGAGTGTTGGATGGAGCCTGTGTGGAGCTGGGATAAAAAGCTGCTGTTATGAGAGTTATTGATTTTTCAGTGAGGCAGTGGAGCAGAAAGAGCGGGCCCCAGAGTCGGGCTCCTGGCTCCTCTGGACGCCGGGCGCTCCGTCTGACCACCACGCTGACAGGTGCCTCTGACAGGTGCTGGGGCTACGAGTGTGACACTTCCACAAACAAGCACCGCGAAATTGTGCTAAATTGACTTTGGTATCCTGCATTTTCATCGCTGAGCTGGCAGAGGGTCGATGTGAGTGACACGTGGAGCAGCCAATCAGAGAAGCCAAAATACAAGATTTATACTGCGTGAATCAGTGTTTTGCCCAAGGACACGTTGGTACCACCTTCATAATGTCTGTACCACTGACACTTTAGAATATCTGCACTAAACTGGACATTTTACACCTTAAGCCATGTTTGCTCTGTTCTGATGTTGTTGTTGTTTTATACATCTAACTCTAAGTATTTTATTTTTAATCTTTTTTAACTTTATTTGTACTTTTTGATGTTTTTATGTTGCACTTTATCACCAAAGAAAGTTCCCAGTCTGTGAGCTGTGTTCACTGAGCAGTAAAAGTCGTCTGATTCTGATTCTTCCAGATGACGTGACTATATTTTACACTTTAGGATTACCGTGGCTCAGTAGGTAGAGCACTCGTCCGTCAACCCAACGTGTTCACCGAGGTCAAAGGATTGACTCTGGTTATTGCGTCTTAAAACTAGTGACGTGTCCAGCAGCGCTGACGCTCCAGCGCATGTGTCGAGCTCAGCGAGCGAAGCCCTGTATCGATGTGTGTGTCGCTTTAAGAACAGGTCACATGACACTGCTGCTGTTTCGCTCGTCTCCGACGCGTCAATCTGTTTTAAAGGTACCACATCTGCATCTGTCAGCGGCATGAATCACTGTTAAATTTACCTTCCAACGATTAAAAAAAGACTTTCCCTCCTACAACAACATGGAGCCAGAGAGAAAAAGACTCATTCTGCTGGAATGAGTCTGTGGATCATTGGATCTTTTAACAGGAAATAAGGAAACTATTTCCTTATTTTCACTTGATCAGAAAAAAAAAGAAAAGAAAAAAAAGAGCAGCGTGACTCTCAGTATAAATTATTTCATTTTATGGTTAAATGCTGCATCTGTTCAACAGGGTCATAGATCAATAAAAGCTCAGGCTTCACAGAATGACACAGGTTTACAGACCCTCAGCAGCTTCCTCATGGCTCTATATTAATGTTTTATTATTTTATTATTTTTGAACATCAAGCGTCGAGCTAGTCTAGTTCTATACAATTTGTACATCCCCCAGCTTCATCTGTGCCCTGTGAGCGTGAATTTTCAAAGGCTCGGGAAATACTGTCCAAAAAACACAATGGACTGAACATTGGAAGGAATAAAACATTTAAATAAAAAAACAAAACAAAAAAAGCAAAAACTGAGTCACTGACATTTAAATTGGTAAATTACATTCACGACACTTTAATGTTCACATACGATATAAAATAATATCACAGGAAATACAACAACTCAAGTCACATGTGTAAACGGGTTTGACTCGGTCTTTGATTCAGTGTCTGCGAGTCTCAGGCTGCAGTGCACCTCAAGATCCAGCAGGGGTCAGTCCAGAGCAACACTGCCCCGGCGCAGCATCAATAGTTTGGTAAATGTGTCGAAACGCTTCACGGGGCCTCATCCACCCACTACTTCAAACCACACTTCACCCTCTTGGAGAACATATGTGAGAGTGGACAGGTGGTGGTCACATGGTGCAGATCGGCAGCCTCACTTCCATCAGGCTGCCTCAGGGCTTCTGTGGCTACAACAGAAGTTTACCAAAGTGGAGTGAAGGAAAAGTGACTCAGTGTGATGATACGAATGAGCTCATCAGATACCAGGCTCCTGTTTCGTTTGTCACTTCCAGATGAGACGGTTTGGACATGAACAGAGGAAGTAAAGTGAATAAGACACTGATTATGTGGCACTAAGGAGGAAGAGTGAATATATATCACAAAGTCCAATTAGGTTCATTAGTTTGTATTGATTCTGCTTTAGATTCTTCCGCACAGACGTCTGTTTGTCTCAGACCGTGACAGTCTGAGCTGCTCTTCTGATGTTCTGTTTCTTCACGAACAAACGTAACATCAGTTCTACAGTCAGAAATCACACAGAATTATGACAGGTACTGATGCAACCCAAGGACAAAAGAGACTAAAACCACAAACGCGACGTGATATATGAAAAGCTTTGTTTGTCGTGCAGAAAGTCAGACATAGGTGAAACAAGCCAACACAAAAAACACAAAATGTAATGTGAAAAAGGAATAACCAAACCAAATTTCACCTGAGACTCTAAGCAGAAAGCCCAAAATAACTTAAGGCAACGATATCAGATCAGACCAAGAGGCAGAACCATCTCATCGAGGTCCGGAAACACACCCATCAGACTGTGAATCGGGATGAGGGGGCTTACCAACTCTCTCACACCTTCTGTCTCTCCAATCGTGACCTCCCACCTGTGGCACCGCCCCTTTAAAAGGACCCGCCCCCTGCCGCTCCTGGGTTCTGTGTCTGAAACTTTGAAACCTGGGACTAACATAACTTTGACTTAAAACAGACTGAGAAATTTGATCTTTTGTGTTTAACTCTTACTCTCGTTGTACTCGCTGAGCCTCTTTTTGTTTGTAGTGTAATTTTAAGTTTATGGTTATTCTTTCCTCATTCACCACAATATTAAAAGTGCTACTTACTTTTTACCCTTTCTACATCCTGGGTCGTGTTTCTTCCTTTTTCCCCAGGGACGATTTGTAAAAACAGCATTCATCTGTGGGAAGTGGAATCGCTCCTCCGCCAATATCGAGCAAAGATGTTTTATGTCAAAAGCAGGATTTGAACCACCAACCTTCAGATCAATGAACGAGGAGCCTCAGAGGTGCAGAGGAGGGACAGTGACACATATTAGAAAGATCCTGAGGTTAGAGCTGCCAGGAAACAGGAGGAAATCTGCTCTACTCAATTACCATGGCACCCTGTAATTTGGGAGTAAAATAGTGATTTGAATGTCCTTTAATCAGGACATGTATAAATCTCCATCCCGAGTGCGAGGTTTATTTTGGATGCTGAGTGCGGTTGGGAGAAGAGCAGCTCCGTGTTCGGCGATTGGCCATTGTGTTGTTTGCAAATACGACGAGAGTGTTGGTGTGGACTTAACACTGTGAAATAATCAGCGAGGAAACTGGGCCAGGGAGATTTCAGGGTTGCCAGATCCAGTTTGTTAAAATATCAACAAAATGACTCATCTTTGTGACTGTGCGTTTGTCAAACTGTAAAAGTCCAGGTCTGTGTCGTCGAGTAGAGCCGTGGTTTTGGAAATCTGCACTCTGACATTTATACTTGGGATTTATTTTATTTATTTAAGAAAAAGTATTATATTTTCTATTTAACGGTTCAACATGTAACTTTTCTATTGGAGGTCACCTGCTCGGAGATGTTACTGATCTGGAATGTTAGTTACAGACTTGCCTCTCCACAGACCTGACCTGTAACTTGTCCCAAAGGAGATATATATTTATACTGTGTAATGCTGAATAACGTCTCTCTGGAGATGAGCAGAGGGACCAGCAGCAGAAAAGTTCCACAGTGCATCTTTAACCTCCAGGCTTCTGTATTTTGACATTTTCGTCCATTTTGCCTTTTTCCAAACTCAGTCGGACGATTGTTTCAGTTCAGTTGATGCTAAACACGCCACATTTTTTGGAAAGTCCTAATTCTTCTAATTAGAGTAGTAGTGCACAAACACAAAATAAAACTAAAATAATGTCTGTTGACTGGTCTGGTCTGTGGAGGGTCTGTCTGTTGACTGGTCAGGTCTGTGGAGGGTCTGTCTGTTGACTGGTCAGGTCTGTGGAGGGTCTGTCTGTTGACTCTCTCTTGTATGATTCAGAAGAGCAGGGCTGTACATTGTGGCTGATATCAGTCTGTGCCCTGCTGTTAAACTCTCTCCTCTTTCTCTCTCTCCCTCCTCCTCTTCTGCGTCGTCCTAACTCTCTCCTCCTCCTCTTCTTTCTCCATCTTTCCTCTATTCCCGTCTCTCCTCTCTCTCTCCTTCCTCTTCTGTCTCTCCTCTTCTCTCTCTCCTCTTCTCTCTCTCCTCTTCTCTCTCTCTCTCTCTGCTCTGCTGTTCCTGATTTAGTTTGTCGTTTTTATCGCGCTCTGCATCACTTCGTCTGAATGGATTCCTGGGTAGAGACGATGAATGGGCCTTCACACCCCCTCCCTCTCCCTCCTACTCCTCTCTCTCTCCTTCCCTTCTTATCTCCTCTCTCTCTCTCTCTCCTCTCTCAGGTTCTCCTCTCTTTCTGTCTCTTTCTGTCTTTCCTTCTATTCCATCTCTTTCTCTTCCTTCTTATCACCCCTTTATTATTTATCTCTTTCCCTCTCCCTCCCTTGCACTTTTCACCCTCTCTCCCTCCTTCCTTTCTCCCTCGCCCATCCTCACTTTATCGCTCTCTGTCCATCCCCGTCTCTCCTTTCCGTCTTATCTCTTTCCTCTATTTCTATCTTTGTCCCACCCCGTTTCTCTCCTCTTTCATTTTGTCTTTCTCCCTCCTTCCTTTTTCTCCCAACTCCCTTCATTCTCTCTCTCTCTATCTCTCCTTCTTATCTCTTCCCTCTATTTTTGTTTTTCTTTATTTCTCGCCCACCTCCATTCTCTCTATCTCCCTCCCTTTCCCCATCCTCACTTTCTCTCTCTCTCTCCATCCCTCTCCCTCCTTCCTTCTTGTCTCTTCCCTCCATTTCTATTTTACTCTCCCCCACTTCTCTCCTCTCTCCCTTCCTCTACCCCATTTCTTTCTCTCCTCATTTCTTTCTCTCTCTCCTCTCTTCTCGCTCTCCTCTCTTCTCCCTCTTTTCCCTCTCTCCTCTCTTCCCTCTCTCCTCTTCCCTCCCTCCTCTCTTCTCTCTTCCCTCTCTCCTCTCCCCTCCCTCCTCTCTCTCCTCTTTTCCCTCTCTCCTCTTTCCTCTCTTCCCTCTCTCCTCTCCCCTCCTCCCTCCTCTTTTACCTCCCTCCTCTCTCTCCCCTCTGTCTCCCCTCTCTCCCCTCTTACCTCCCTCCTCTCTCCTCTCTTCCCTCTCTCCTCCCTCCTATCCTCCCTCTCTCCTCCCTCTCTCCTCTCCACACACATGTATCAGTCTGCTTTTACCTCTCTCCTCCCTCCTTTCTTCCCTCCCTACTCTCCTCCCTCTCTCCTCTCCACACACATGTTTGTCTGTTTCTACCTCTTCCCTCCCTCTCTCCTCTCCTCCCTCTCTCCTCTCCACACATGTATCAGTCTGCTTTCACCTCTCTCATCCCTCTCTCCTCCCTCTCTCCTCCCTCTCTCCTCCCTCTCCTCCTCCCTCTCTCCTCTCACACACATGTATCAGTCTGTTTTTACCTCTCTCCTCTCCTCCCTCTCTCCTCTCCACACATGTATCATTCTGCTTTCACCCCTCTCCTCTCTCCTCCCTCTCTCCTTTCACACACATGTATCATTCTGCTTTTACCTCTCTCCTCCCTCTCTCCTCCCTCCTCTCCTCTCCTCTCCTCCCTCTCTCCTCTCCACACATGTATCAGCCTGCTTTCACCTCTCTCTCCTCCCTCTCCCTCTCTCTCCACACATGTATTCATTCTGTTTCTCCCTCTCTCCCTCTCCTCCCTCTCTCCTCTCCACACAATGTATCTCTGCTTTCCTCTCTCTCCTCCCTCTCTCCTCTCACACACATGTATCCTCCCTCTCTCCTCTCCACACTCTCTATCCTCTGCTCTCACCTCCCTCTCTCCTCTCCTCTCCTCTCCTCCCTCTCTCCTCTCCACACATGTATCAGCCTGCTTTCACCTCTCTCCTCCCTCTCTCTCTCCACACATGTATCTCCTGTTTCTCCTCTCCTCTCTCTCTCTCTCCTCCCTCTCTCCTCTCTCTCCTCTCCTCCCTCTCCTCTCTCCTCCTCTCCTCTCCCTCTCCTCCTCTCTCCTCTCCTCCTCCTGCTCTCTCCTCTCTCTCTCTCTCTCCTCCTCCCCTCTCCTCCTCTCTCCTCCTCCCTCCTCCCCCTCTCCTCCCTCTCTCCTCCCTCCCTCCTCTCCTCCTCCTGTTTCCTCCTCTCTTCTGAAGCCTGTGCAGACCAGAGGCAGATTGTATTCTGAAGGATCCAGGCAGGAGCCGTAACACTTTTTAAAGCAGGATTTACAGTATCTGCTTTAGGCGGCGTCGGCTCTAAGTGGATTTCCTCATAAGGAGCTGAACTCTGCTCCAAATATGTAAATACAAAAAAGAAACATGTGCGGAATAATTATTAATATTGAACTGGTAAAAAAAAAAAAACTGAGAATGAACCATGAAAAAACAGCAACAAAAGTGAGTCTAGTGATGATTTATGGAGCTAAAACTGTGCAGAAGACGTCCGGGTTTTTACCTCTGACGTCACAATCCAGGAGAAATTGAAACAGTGTGATTTCTGAGGCTCAGAGTCACAGGATTAATGCAACAAAACACAGATCCAGGCGCGTTTTTGGTGAGGAAATGACGTTATAATGTGGTTAAATGCTCAAAAAAAAATCAAATGAAGTCTTTATGTAAGGAGGAGACAGACCAGGGGCATCCTCTCTGACCTCTGACCTCTGACCTCCGACCTTTGACCCTACACATGTGCTGTCACCTGAACATGAACTCTTGAGGTCAGCTTTTACCTACGGCGGTGACATGAGGGAGCGGGGTGAATATAAATGGCATGTCATGACTTTTTTCTTCTTCAAATAAAATGTCTCCCTGGGGATTAACACAAACCTCCAAATCTTAAAGTCTTAAATATCGTCTCCAGTCAAACACGAGTCGAGTTGTGGTTTGTTGTGCAGTCGTGTCCTACTTTCGTGCTACAGGGGATTCACTTGGCAAACCGACGTTTATCGAGAGCCCCTCGGTGTAGAATGGCGGCCAAGTTTTGCTCAGTCTGTCTCGGGACGGCTACCAACAATGTTTGACCACTAACCAGCGTCTGCTTCGTGTGTTTGAGACGCGACGGTCGTCTGAGGACTTTATTCAGAAAAACACAAGTCGATGCCAAACCTGGAGCTAAACCGTCTCCATCTCGTCTGATCCGTGAAGCTGGTTCGGACTTGGACAGGAAACCGCTGCGGAAAAGAGGCCACAGTGGAGCAGCGGCGGCAAAACAGTTGTTGTGTCCTCGGGCAAGACACTTCACCACATTGTCTATTATGAATGTGGTGTGTTGGTGGTCGGAGGGAGATAGTTTATTTTACCACCGTGACTGTGGTGAATGAAAAATGCATGAATGTGTTAAGTGACTTTGACTTTTTACCGCCTAAAAACACATTAAAAATCAAACAAACTGTCAAAACCAAACTCAGAGAGACTGATCCTGCATCTGTCTCCAGTAGTTTAGACGACTGTGACGTCCTGATCACTGGACTCTCCAAACGAGCCTTAAGACAGAACAGTACATCCAGATAGAAAACTGCTGCTCAGGTCTGACTAGAACCAGGAAGTACTTCACACATGTACTGTACCTCCTCGTACTGTACCTCCTCGTACTGTACCTCCTCGTATTGTACCTCATCGTACTGTACCTCCCCGTACTGTACCTCCCCTCTGTACTCGTACTGTACCTCTCGTACTGTACCTCCTGTACGTGCTGTAACTCCTCGTATTGTACCTCCTCCTGTACTGTGTAACTCCTCGTGCTGTGTACCTGTCCTCCTGTATTGTACCTCCTCGTACTGTACCTCCTCGTACTGTAACTCCTCGTACTGTAACTCCTCGTACTGTACCTCCTCGTACTGTACCTCCTCGTACTGTACCTCCCCGTACTGTACCTCCTCGTACTGTACCTCCTCGTACTGTACCTCCTCGTACTGTACCTCCTCGTGCTGTAACTCCTCGTGCTGTAACTCCTCGTGCTGTACCTCCTCGTGCTGTACCTCCTCGTGCTGTACCTCCTCGTGCTGTAACTCCTCGTACTGTACCTCCTCGTACTGTACCTCCTCGTACTGTACCTCCTCGTACTGTACCTCCTCGTGCTGTACCTCCTCGTGCTGTACCTCCTCGTGCTGTACCTCCTCGTGCTGTACCTCCTCGTGCTGTACCTCCTCGTGCTGTACTTCCTCTCGTGCTGTACTGTACTTCCTCGCGCTGTACTCCTCGTACTGTAACTGTGCTGTCCCTCGTGCTGTAACTCCTCGTGCTACCTCCTCGTGCTGTACCTCCTCGTGCTGTACCTCCTCGTGCTGTACCTCCTCGCGCTGTACCTCCTCGCGCTGTACCTCCTCGCGCTGTACCTCCTCGCGCTGTACCTCCTCGCGCTGTACCTCCTCTGCTGTACCGCTGTGCTGTACCTCCCTCGCGTACTGTACCTCCTCGCACTGTACCTCCGTACCTCCTCGTACTGTGCCTCCTCGTACTGTACCCTACCCCTCGTACTGTACCTCCTCGTACTGTAACTCCCGTACTGTGCCTCATACCCCTGTACCTCCTCGTGCTGTAACTCCTCATACTGTAACTCGCTGTACTGTACCTCTTCGTACTGTGACTCCTCACGCCGTACCTCCTCGTACTCTACCTCCTCGTACTGTACCTCCTCGTGCTGTACCTCCTCCTGCTCGCGGGCGCCAGAAAACACGAGCACATTTCTCCTGCTCTGGCCTCTGCGCTGGCTCAGCTTCAGGACCGACTTTCAGATTCTGATGGTTTTTAAAGGTCTCCACGGATGGGCCCCTCCTCGTCTCTCCTCCTCGTCTCTCCTCCTCGTCTCTCCTCCTCGTCTCTCGTCCTCGTCTCTCGCTCGGACTTTCTGTCCATTTTCCCAGAAGAACATCGAGATCAGCCGAGCAGATGATTTTAAAAACTAGAGACGACCGAGCTTTTGCTGTAGCTGGTGCCAGACTCTGAAACAACCCTCCTCTGTGAATTAGAACAGCCCAATTTATGAATATTTCCTTCAAATCTTTATTTAAAACACATTATTATGATGATGATTAGGATTTTTATTCGTAGTAGTAGTAGTTTTAATGCTTTACGAACAGGGGAAAGGTTCATTTGGTTAATAATTTTAAATCCCTGAGACCCAATTACAGTTTGTCGTCTTTATTTAAGACGGCAAATAGAAAAGTCAACCAGTCCCTTCATTATCTACGACGCACCGAGATTGAAATAGGTCTTCAAACCCCACGTGGCCCCTGTTCGTTAATACATTTCCATATCGTGTGTGTATATGGACAGTGTGTGTGTCGCTTCATTAGCATTAGCATTAGCATTCTGAGTCCTGCGGTCCGGTCAATAGAAGGTGCGCTTTATATTTATTCCCATTTGACTTTGGTTCGTGATTAGCTGCGTGTTATTCACAGAGCAGCGTCGATGAGCCCGAGCTCAGAGCGGGGACGGGCTGGAGACCGGAGCCTTCAGTCCATGTGATGAGACGCCGTGTTAATCAGCGCACGGGACGCCCCCAAAGTCACGAGCGTGCACGGGGAAAGAGCCGCGGAAAAAACATGGGCTCCAATGTCATTTATTTAACGTTAATGACTCCACCCGGGACCGAGTCTTAATCTAGAATGAATGTGTTTGTTTTTTACATCCCGACGAGTTCTTGGTATTCATCGTGTGTCGCTGAGCTTGCGGTTTGGTTCAGTGAGGAGTAGTGAAGAGGAGGGAATGGAGAGGCTGAGGAGGCTGGTGGAAGTTACATGCAGCTAAAATGGGGGAGAGACAGAATGTCCAGTATACTGCAAACGAACAGAAATCACAATCTGAGTTAGCACAGTTATCGAAACGCAAACGCTGCAGTTATTTCGATAATAAAATGGAAAGTTATCTGTAAAAAATGAAATATTTGTGTCGAAAAATCCTGTTATACTTGTGCTACCTACATTTTAAACACATATTTCAAATCTAATCACAATCTCAACACTTCACCATTAGATTACATTCAGAAATCGGGTTAATGGTGGCGTAGCTCTCAAACTTTCCGCTAAACCAGGTCTATAACAGGACTATTCCAGGTCTGATCTGGGGCTACACCAGGTCTAAAAGTGGACGACAGACTCTAATTCCACTGTAGTTTTTAAAAAGCTCCAAACAGCTGGTCCAGATGTGTTTTTGTTGCTGGTTTATGACTTTATGACCCTCCAGACAGGATTTTATCAAGGTGGAAGACACATATATAGTGGAATAATGTTGTAATCATAGACTGAAGATAGAAATGGACATAGCTAACCTGCTAGCTACTGCGCTTTTTGTAGAAATGTAGCAATTTTACACGTTTTATAGAACAGAGTGTGGAGCAGTGATGTGAGTCGTGAATAACCAGAACCGGATCTCATTTTTGGAAACGCTGAATCTTTTTCTTTTTAGTTTTTATGCATTTATATACCATAGACTGTATGTAGAAATGGACATAGCTAACCTGCTAATCACCGCACTTTCAGTAGTAAGTGATCATGGGCGCGCTTCTGACTTCCAATTCACTTTCTATTGAAAAACTGTGGCCCCTCTCTCTGTCCCTGCTGCTGTCAGACTCGTCATTTTGGTCTTAAATGTTCGTATTAACCGCTCTACATGATCCTGTGTCCATAAATATAACACCAGAGGATAACATAATAATTAATAACAGAAGGAGCAAAAGAAGTAAAGAAGGAGCTTTACGTTGAACAGCCTGGCTCCTGATTGGCTCTTTGGTTGCTATGATACTCCTGTTTGGGGCCATTCTTATGAGAAAAGTCCATATAATAAATGAAAACTGACACGGGCACCATCTATTTACTGAAATTAACCATCATCATATCGTCACTGATGTACTGGCCTCCACCTGCTGCGATCACTGAGATGTTTTTTAATGTAATTTGCTTCATATTGTGATGTTTCGACCAAATATTCAATCATAAGAATCATGCGCCACTAACACATTTTAAGAGTGGCATTGGAACTGTCTATTTTCTGAAAACAACCCCTTTTCGTTTATGACTCTATCCAATTTTCCATTATGTTTATTTTCCAGTTTAATACATTTCGTGGCTTTTTCTTTTGGAGTATTTTTCTCAAAACCATATAAACGATAATAAGAAATAATAATGGCTCCTGACCCTGTATAAAAACGAGCATTGGTACTGTCTATTTACTGAAACCAACCAATTTCCTCTTTATATGCTCTATTTATCTGCTCTATTGCAATTTGTTATATTTATTTTTTCATTACAACCACAAAAACAGTAAAATAAACACTGACAAACTGAAATTTTGGCCTTTTCTATTGCTAATGTATAATTTCTATATTGCAGTTTGGTGCAGGAGCCATTTATCAGTAATAAAACGAGTCCTGGCTCCTTATCCCGAGACCGTGGCACAGTCTATCTCCTGAAAACAGCTCATTTCTGGCTTGTTGCTCTCCTTTCATTATCTGGGAGGTATCTTGTAATCTGGCTCATGATGATAGTTTTATTTTTCAATTCCTTTGTGTCGACTTTCTGATAAAAGAGTAATATGAAGCTCATGGACACGTCAGAAATAAAGAGAACGCTGCGTCAAACTTATTCTCCAGTGAAATCAAATATTCTGGGAACAATCGGGACCAGTTTCTCCAAGATTCTCCAAACCCATGAATAAAAATGAATCCCAAAACTCACAGTATTTGAAGTTTTTTCACTCATTTTGAGCGAGATCCATGGGTCTAGACCTGAGAAATGTTCAGTCGAGGTTGGCGGTAGCTCAGTTGGTGTCGGTAGCTGGTGTTTGTCCCCTGATCAGAAGGTTGGTGGTTCGATTCCTGCTCTTCCAGCTCCCACGGATGAAGGCTGTCATTGTGTACTTGGGCAAGACACTAACCTACTCTCAAAACGTCACCATCGACTGTCTGCAGGACGATCCCTCCGGACACCAGCTTTATCTGTGCTTTTATTTACTGAAACAATCCAAGTTGGGTTTGAAATGGGGTTTTCCTCAGTGCAGCTTGTTCTCACTTATAATGAGAGAGGATCAGACAAAACTACAGAGTCTCATCTTCACAAAGAGCCGTTTGTCTGAGCTCCAAAGGGTTCAGATCTTAGACTGTAGATATAAATGGACATAGCTAACCTGCTAGCCACCGCGCTCCAGATAGAAAGTGAGCATGAGCTTCTCTGGTGTCAGGTCTGGTTCGTGGTCCCTCTTTTATCGCGACGGTTATGTTCTAAAAATAATCCACAGCAGACAAAATCGGTGAAGTATCTGCTTTATTTTTTACAATTATTCTATCTGTTTCTTGTCTGTAAAACCCCTCACCACACACTTTATACACTTTTCTCTCACTCTCTCACAGATATTAACATTTTCTCACATTTCTCTCTTGTTTTAAACTAAAGTTCAAAGTTCCTTCGTTGCCTTTCTCGGTGCAGAACGTTTCATCGACATTGTGGGTTTTTTGGGGGGGAAAACTTGCAAACATACAGCACTTCAGAGTCACACTGATCCAACATTTATGTAAATTTGTCTGACACATTCTGTACTGTACAGGAGACACGGAGGAGACTGATGGACAATGGTCTACAGTCCCTCAGCCAATCAGGACGCAGAACACAATGGTCTACAGTCTCTCAGCCAATCAGGACGCAGAACACAATGGTCTACAGTCCCTCAGCCAATCAGGACGCAGAACACAATGGTCTACAGTCCCTCAGCCAATCAGGACGCAGAACACAATGGTCTACAGTCTCTCAGCCAATCAGGACGCAGAACACAATGGTCTACAGTCCCTCAGCCAATCAGGACACAGAACACAATGGATACAGTCCCTCAGCCAATCAGGACGCAGAACACAATGGTCTACAGTCCCTCAGCCAATGGGGCAGAACACAATGGTCTACAGTCTCTCAGCCAATCAGGACGCAGAACACAATGGTCTACAGTCCCTCAGCCAATCAGGACGCAGAACACAATGGACGTTCATACTCAACTGTAGCAACTGTAATCACGTTGGGGCACCGAAATTACTGTCCAGGTCATAGACTGTATATATAAATGGACATCGCTAACCTACTAGCCGCCACGTTTCGAATAGGAAGTGAGCATGGGCATGGTTCCTGGCTCCAATTCACTTTCTATTGAAAAACTGCCCCCTCTCTCTGTCCCTGCCGCTGTCAGACTCGTCATTTTGGTCTTAAATGTTCCAATTAACCCTCTACATGATCCTTTTTTTTTTTTTATGTTGCTATTGTGTCCCTAAATCAAGATATGAACATAAATAACAGGCAAATCAGGTCGAGGTCGCTCCCGCTAGCAACAGGTTTAATTGACAGCGTTGCTAGGCGCCCGCTCTCCTTTGTACAGTCGATGTTTCAGACACAGATTCAGGTTGAATTGGGGTCGTTTCAGGGAGAATAGGCTCATAGTCGTGGAAAGAGGTTCATGGTTTTTTTCATAACCGCCATAGTAATAATACACGCTCGTTCCTGCCTGACCTAAGAGACACCGGCTCAGTCTAACCTCTGCATTTTTTCTTCCCTTTGACTATTTGCTGTATATAATTTAATGTTTTTTCCCGTAACAACCACATTTTCAATAATAATAAATACATTCTGTCTCCTGTCTGTATCTAAAGACATGGGCACAGTCTATCACCTGGAAACGGCCCATTTCTATCTCGTCCAGGTCCTTCGTCTCTTTGCTGTGATGTATTTCATTTTGTACAGTGTGAGTGGGGACTAATTCCAGAGTCTCCGGTTTGAGAATCCCATTTATCCCAATCTGGGATCGATACAGGTTTAACTGGAGCGCTCTTACGCTCTGGGCTGTGGAGGCTCGTTTCAAACTGCCCGTGTCGGAAAGAACCGGTATATTTCACATTTCCAGGGCAGATCTGGGAGCAGTGCGGATGATAATGATCCCGTCTGAACACGGACTCTCCCGGGACTCATTTTAAAGTGGAAATGAAAGGAATTAGAAGACAGGAAGTAGATGACAGGAAGGATATTTAAGGACAAACCAGGACGTAATGTGGTTCATTAAAAAGAAGGGATGATAGAAGAGAGTCAGAAGCTGCGGAGAGGCAAAGTAACTACAGTAACTACAGCACAGAGGTGGGTAGTACTCAGCTACATGTACTTTTCAGAGTACTTTCCTAGCAGTGTACTTAATCCTACTTGAGTAATGTTTCTATTGAAGTAACAGTACTCTTACTTGACTCGAAGTTGTGGTTCTTCGTCCCTCTGTGAGTCAGTCTGAAGTAACTTGAACTTTACGTCGACAGTTTGAAATGATTTGAACATTTGTGTTTCTCCTTCAGATCTGATTCAGTTTGGCTCAGTTTTGCGTCTATCCTCTGAAAAAAACAGATTTTGTGCATTATTTCACATTTAGTCCTTCAAATTACATCAACTACCAGACAGTTTCTCTTTAAGTTTCTCTTACTTGAGTTGTACTTTTCCCAAACACTTTCTTCTCTTTTTTTCAATTCTTGAACCACTACTTTATTCTTCTACTTGAGTAACAGTATTTTGTGGCGTTCCTTTTAGGTGAGAGTAATTATTGGCTCCTTTTCCACCGTATTTTACACATGTGGAGATGTTTAGTCTTGGGTTGAAACTGAACTTTCCAAAAAAAGCGTTTGAAGTTATGTTATTTGTAGGAGATGATGGCTTAAAGGTGCACTGCGGAACTTTTCTGGTCAAGGTCTGAAGATGTTATCGTGCTGCTGGTGATGTTCCACGATGTTCAGTCGTTGAAGGTTGGCAGTTCGAATCCCGCTCTCGACACAAACATCATTGGTGCGATTCCAGCTCCTACATATCAATGCTGCTGTTGTGTCCTTGGGCAAGACACTAAACCCACCCTGCCCCCAGTGTCTGCGTGAATGGGGGAGTTGTTCCTTGATGTAAAGAGCTTTGAGCGTCTTGAAAGTGGAAAATCGCTGTATAAAAATGTGACCGTTTGACCATTTACCATTTCAAAGGTAAAAAGTCGCCTGACGCTGTTTGAGATTCACTGTTTTAAACATTGGCAAAAAGGATAAAACTCTCTTCTCTTCAGCTTTAAAAGATCAATCCAGATTTATGTCACCTGTCAATCTTTTTTTTTTCCAATTCGCCAACTGCGTCCGCCATCTTGGTACTGTAGACTCCATCCAGGGTCCTCTATATGAAAACAAAACCTGTATGAACTAGTTACTTTCCGTTTCGTATAATCCCGTGTACCTTCGGTTTTCAAGGTGAAGTGTCAGATAAACCAGGCGGGATTACCCAGAAGTCACAGGGAGCAGGGTTTTTGAAGCTTTCAGACGGGAGCAGAGAGGAGCGAGCAGAGGAAAAAACAAGCCAAACCTCGTGAGATTCAAGTGGACTAACTCAGAGCTCCAAGGACCAGGCTGTCGCGGTAAATCTACAATCCCAGGATTAATGCGCCGGGCTGGGGGACGAGGAGGCGCAGAGAGGGGGTGTGATGGAGGGGCTCGGAGCACCTGGGACTGCTCCAGCGGGAGGAGGACAGAGATGAGGGAGGGGAAGAATCAAACAGATAGAGCGTGAAAGAGGGAGAAGGAGAGAGAGATGTGGGAGAAGGAGAGAGAGATGAGGGAGAAGGAGAGAGATGAGGAAGGAGAGAGATGAGGGAGAGAGAGAAACAAACAGATAAATTGTGAAAGAGGGAGAAGGAGAGAGAGATGAGGGAGAAGGAGAGAGATGAGGGAGAAGGAGAGAGATGAGGGAGAAGGAGAGAGATGAGGGAGAGAGAGAATCAAACAGATAGATCGTGAAAGAGGGAGAAGGAGAGAGAGATGAGGGAGAAGGAGAGAGATGTGGGAGAGAGAGAATCAAACAGATAGATTGTGAAAGAGGGAGAAGGAGAGAGAGATGAGGGAGAAGGAGAGAGATGAGGGAGAGAGAATCAAACAGATCGTGAAAGAGGGAGAAGGAGAGAAAGATGAGGGAGAAGGAGAGAGGTGAGGGAGAGAGAGAATCAAACAGATAGATTGTGAAAGAGGGAGAAGGAGAGAGAGATGAGGGAGAAGGAGAGAGGTGAGGGAGAGAGAGAATCAAACAGATAGATTGTGAAAGAGGGAGAAGGAGAGAGAGATGAGGGAGAAGGAGAGAGGTGAGGGACAGAAAGAATCAAACAGATAAAGCAGAGCGTGAAAGAGGGAGAAATAGAGAGAGAGATTAGGGAAAGAGGGAGAGAGAGATGAGGGAAAGAGGGAGAGATAAATAGAGAGGGAGCGAAAGAGAGAGACAGAGAGAGAGAAACAATCAAACAGCAAGAGCGCAAAAGAGAAAGAAGGAGAAAGATGAGAGAAAGACAGGGGTGAGGTAGAGAGAAATAGCGAGAAAATGCAAGGTCTCTAGTCCCTGGTCTCTGGTCTGGTCTCTGGTCTCTGGTCTGGTTTCTGATCTCTGGTCTCTAGTCCCTGGTCTCTGGTCTCTAGTCTCTGGTCTGGTCTCTGGTCCCTGGTCTCTAGTCTCTAGGTATGGTCTTTAGTCTTAGGTCTCAGGTCCCTGGTCCTGTCTGGTCTCTGGTCTGGTCTCTGGTCTGGTCTCTGGTCTGGTCTCTGGTCTGGTCTCTGGTCCGGTCTGGTCTCTAGTCTCAGGTCTGGTCTTTAGTCTCAGGTCCGGTCTGGTCTCTAGTCCCTGGTCTGGTCTCTAGTCCCTGGTCTTTAGTCTCAGGTCTCAGGTCTCTGGTCTGGTCTGGTCTCTAGTCCCTGGTCTGGTCTCTGGTCCAGTCTGGTCTCTGGTCTGGTCTCTAGTCTCTGGTCTGGTCTCTAGTCCCTGGTCTTTAGTCTCAGGTCTCAGGTCTCAGGTCTCTGGTCCGGTCTGGTCTTTAGTCTCTGGTCTCTAGTCTCTGGTCTGGTCTCTGGTCCCTGGTCTCTAGTCTCAGGTCTTTAGTCTCAGGTCTCTAGTCTCTGGTCTGGTCTCTAGTCTCTGATCTGGTCTCTAGTCCCTGGTCTGGTCTCTGGTCCCTGGTCTTTAGTCTCAGGTCTCAGGTCTCTGGTCCGGTCTGGTCTTTAGTCTCTGGTCCCTGGTCTCTTGTCTCAGGTCTTTAGTATCAGGTCTCTAGTCTCTGGTCTGGTCTCTAGTCTCTGGTCTGGTCTCTGGTCCCTGGTCTTTAGTCTCAGGTCTCAGGTCTCAGGTCTCTGGTCCGGTCTGGTCTTTAGTCTCTGGTCCCTGGTCTCTTGTCTCAGGTCTTTAGTATCAGGTCTCTAGTCTCTGGTCTGGTCTCTAGTCTCTGGTCTGGTCTCTGGTCCCTGGTCTTTAGTCTCAGGTCTCAGGTCTCTGGTCCGGTCTGGTCTTTAGTCTCTGGTCCCTGGTCTCTAGTCTCAGGTCTTTAGTCTCAGGTCTCTAGTCTCTGGTCTGGTCTTTAGTCTCTAGTCTCTAGTCTCAGGTCTTCAGGCCGTGCAGACTTCTCCTCGTGCCACATAAACTTCACCTTCATCTTCTTCACTCTGTTTTTCTCATTACTCTCTATCTTCTTATAATGTGCATATTAAAGCCTGGATAATGATTCTGATCACAAGGCAAATGAAAACCTCTATTGTTATTATAGTAATTGGTGATACTAAAATGTGATACTTCTTTATTAATGACACCAGACTGAGCACAAGTCATTACCTCGTCCACACATTAAAGCACCGTCTGTACTTTTATTAAGTTTAAAGGTCCTATATGACACAAAACAGACTCTTACGAGCTTTAAACCATGTTCTAAAGCTGTTTCCTCCTCAAACACAGACCTGGAGCTGCGTTTTGTTGCATTAAGTCACCTTTTATTATTAGTCTGTTACATCTCCAAAGCTCAAAACGCTCTGTTCCACCTTGTGATGTCATCAAGTGGTAGTTTTCAAGTTAACAGCTTCTTTTACCTTTAGTTTTAATAGAGATTGGTTGAAATGATACTAGAAATGAAGGTGTGTGGAGTTTAAAAACACAGTGGAGCACTTCCTGTATTACCACATGATGACATCACAAGGTGGAATAGCGTGTTTTCAGTTTGAGAGAAGAACTCGGCCTAAATCTGCAGAGTTAGTTTGTGTGTTAAACGTGTGACTCCGGGTCTGTGACGAGGAAACTACATCAGACACCGTGACTCACAATCTGTTTGGTGTCAGCTCCGATTTCCACAGATCTAACTCGTAAAGTGCCTGTTTCTTTATGTTGAGAGTCCACAGACGGTGTAAAGAAGTGTCTGAGTGAGCGCGACGTCGCCCACAGCGTTCGGCTCCAGTCAAATGAAGCTCATCGACGCTCGGGCGGTTATAGCGGCTAATGATTGTTGATGATAGTCTCCGGCGTTGCCAAGTACACGGTTTTCTCACCAAATTGGGCTTTTTAAGAGTTATACAGTATTTTTCCCCGGCGGGTTTGTCCAGAGCTACTTTCTATGTAAAACGTATTGATTTTAGAATAACCCTAATGATAGTCTTTAATTTTGGTGACACGTCTTCATATTCAAAGACATCAGCGCGAGAGAAAGAGCGAGAGAGTCGAGGGGGCGGGGCTGAGTCGCCGGAGAACGCAGGAGAGTCCAGCTGTGCCGTACGAGCTGTGGTTTCTGGATGCTCTTGTGAGGATTGGGTCGCTGAAACCTGGCAACCCTGATCAGGCCATTCTCGCACCTAGCAACGCTGTCAATCAAACCTGTTGCTAAGGCTATCGGGAGTGACCGCGAGGAAAGAAAGCACCTGATTGGTCACGAAAATATCAAATAAACGGTGAAAATAAGAAAAACTGGACAGAGACAGAAACAGAGAAACAGAGAGACAAACAGAGAGAGAAAGAGACAGAAACAGAGAGACAGAGAGGGAAACACAGAAAGACACAGAGAGACAACCAGAGAGCGAAACAGAGAGACAAACAGTGAAACAAAGAGACAGAGAGAGAATCAGAGAGGGAAACGGTGAACGAAACAGAGAGACAGAGAGAAACAGAGACAGAGAGAGAAACACAGAAAGACACAGAGAGACAAACAGAGAGAAAAACGGTGAACGAAACAGAGAAACAGAGAGACAAACAGACGGAGAAAGAAACAGTGAAACAAAGAGAGGCAGAGAGAAACAGAGAGAGAAACAGAGACAAACAGAGAGAGAAACAGAGACGAACAGAGAGAGAAACAGAGAGACGAACAGAGAGAGAAACAGAGAGACAAACAGTGAACGAAACATAGAGAGAAACAGAGAGAGAATGCTGTTCTCTCTCTACCCTCCCTCCTCTTAGTTTGTATTAATGTTCATATCTTAATTTAGAACAAAAACACAGATAATAAAAAGACGAGAATCATGTGGAGAGAGTTAAAACGAGCAGAAAGAGGAGCTGAACTTCATGATCACTTCCTGTTTGAGACACGGCGTTTAGCTCGTTAGCTATGTTCATTTGTGCGTTTATGGAAGGAAAGATGAGTGTTTTTTTCTCTGGATGTGTAACAAGTTTGATTTTTTGGCTTGTTGCTCCGTTCCACCAATCACGTTCCAGTATCCGTGGCGGCGTTCCTCTTTGAGCGAGAGCCGTTCCAGATCAATGTGTAGAACTTTATTCAGAGAACGGCACGAATCAACAGAGACGTCTGCACCTCTGCACAAACACCCAGGTTTGTATCTGTGGTTTATTCTGGGTCTCAAACCACAAAGCTGCTCTGTGATTGGTCCAAACTCAACAGCAGCAGAGATTAAAGATGCTCCAGAGTTTCTGAACTCACAGGCACGAGGTCCTCCTGCACATCCAAACTTTAATCAATGTGAAAATAAGTCCGATCAGATCAGGAGGAGAAAGAGCAGATCAATGACAACGTCAATGAAAATAAACTGTGAAAATGAGACAAACTGAACAGAGAGAGAGAGACAGAAACAGAGAGAGAGACAGAGAGAGAGAAAGAGAGAGAAACAGAGAGGGACAGAGAGAAAGAGCAGATCAATGACAACGTCAATGAAAATAAACTGTGAAAATGAGATGAACTAAACAGAAACAGAGAGAGAGACGGAGAGAGACGGAGAGAGACGGAGAGAGACGGAGAGAGACGGAGAGCGACGGAGAGAGACAGAGAGAGAAAGAGCAGATCAATGACAATGTCAATGAAAATAAACTGTGAAAATGAGATGAACTAAACAGAGAGAGAGAGACAGAGAGAGAAACAGAGAGAGAGACAGAGAGAGAGACAGAGAGAGAGACAGAGAGAGAGACAGAGAGAGAGACAGAGAGAGAAACAGAGAAACAGAGAGAGACAGAGAGAGGGACAGAGAGAAAGAGCAGATCAATGACAACGTCAATGTCAAATGAACTGTGAAAATGAGACAAACTGAACAGAGAGAGAGAGACAGAGAGAGACAGAGAGAGACAGAGAGAGACAGAGAGAGACAGAGAGAGACAGAGAGAGAGGAGAGAGAGAGAGACAGAGAGAGAGACAGAGAGAGAGACAGAGAGAGAGACAGAGAGAGAGACAGAGAGAGAGACAGAGAGAGACAGAGAGAGACAGAGAGAGACAGAGAGAGACAGAGAGAGACAGAGCAGATCAATGACAACGTCAATGAAAATAAACTGTGAAAATGAGACAAACGAAAGAGAGACAGAGAGAGAGACAGAAACAGAGAGAGACAGAGAGAGAAAGAGCAGATCAATGGCAACGTCAATGAAAATAAACTGTGAAAATGAGATGAACTAAACAGAGAGAGAGAGACAGAGAGAGACAGAGAGAGACAGAGACAGACAGAGACAGACAGAGACAGAGAGAGAGAAACAGAGAGAGACAGAGAGAGAGACAGAGAGAGAGACAGAGAGAGAGACAGAGAGAGAGACAGAGAGAGACAGAGAGAGACAGAGAGAGACAGAGCAGATCAATGACAACGTCAATGAAAATAAACTGTGAAAATGAGACAAACGAAAGAGAGGACAGAGAGAGAGACAGAAACAGAGAGAGACAGAGAGAGAAAGAGCAGATCAATGACAACGTCAATGAAAATAAACTGTGAAAATGAGACGAACTGAACAGAGAGAGAGAGAGAGAAACAGAGAGAGAGACAGAGAGAAAGAGAGAGAAACAGAGAGGGACAGAGAGAAAGAGCAGATCAATGACAACGTCAATGAAAATAAACTGTGAAAATGAGACAAACGAAACAGAGAGAGAGAGACAGAGAGAGAGACAGAGAGAGAGAAAGAGAGAGAAACAGAGAGGGACAGAGAGAAAGAGCAGATCAATGACAACGTCAATGAAAATAAACTGTGAAAATGAGACGAACTGAACAGAGAGAGAGAGAGAGAGAAACAGAGAGAGACAGAGAAACGGAGAAAGAGCAGATCAGTCAACGACGTCAATGAAAATAAACTCTGAAAATGAGATGAACTAAACAGAAACAGAGAGAGAGACGGAGAGAGACAGAGAGAGAAAGAGAGAGAAAGAGCAGATCAATGACAATGTCAATGAAAATAAACTGTGAAAATGAGACAAACTAAACAGAGAGAGACAGAGAGAGAGAAACAGAGAGAGAGACAGAGAGAGAGACAGAGAGAGAGACAGAGAGAGAGACAGAGAGAGAGACAGAGAGAGAGACCAGAGAGAGAGAGAGAGAGAGAGAGACAGAGAGAGACAGAGAGAGACAGAGAGAGGGACAGAGAGAAAGAGCAGATCAATGACAACGTCAATGAAAATAAACTGTGAAAATGAGACAAACTAAACAGAGAGAGACAGAGAGAGAGAAACAGAGAGAGAAAGAGAGAAACAGAGAGAGAGAGACAGAGACAGAGAGAACCAGAGAGAGAGACAGAGAGAGAAAGAGTAGATCAGTCAATGACAACGTCAAAGTCAAATAAACTGTGAAAATGAGACAAACTAAACAGAGAGAGAAACTCTTTCTCTCCCTCTGCTCTTTGCTCTCTGTGAGTATAAACCATTAACCCTCAGTCAGCCTCTGTCCACTGCAGATGAGGAGAGAGAAGGAGGGAGAAGAGAGAAGGAGAGAGATGGAGAGAGATAGAGAGAGAAGAGAGAAGGAGAGAGATGGAAAGAGAAGAGAGAAGGAGAGAGATAGAGAGAGAGAAGAAGAGAGAAGGAGAGAGATGGAGAGAGACAGAGGAGAGAAGAAGAGGAAGAGAAGGAGATGAGATGGAAGAGAGATGAAAGAGAAAGAGAAGAGAGAAGGAGAGAGATAGAGAGAGAAGAAGAGAGAAGGAGAGAGATGGAAAGAGAAGAGAAGAGAGAGAAGGAGAGAGATGGAGAGAAGGGGAGAGATGGAGAGAGATGGAGAGAGAAGGAGAGAGAGAGAGATGGAAGGAGGTCTGAAGAGGAAGTAAAGAGAGAGAGAGGAGCCCTGCCTCTGCTTCTGTTCACACTGCACATTCCAAACACACCAGGACCAATAAAGACGCACTACGTAACTTTTCTGTTGGAGCGATCTGCTACATCACTTTTTGTATCATTTACCTAATAACACACAAACTTCCACAGATCCGACTCGTAACTTGGCATTGTGGCATGTTTCCTGCTCGTGTCTGTGGAGAAGGAGATGTTTAAGGCTTTACTGTGGAACATTCTGGACTTGACAAATCATCTCAGAATTGATACTTTGCTGTGATGTTACGCTGCGAGTGTTCTGCATGTATGTCTATGGTGGAATGTTCAGCGGTTTCCATGGTGACGCACACACAGTCAAAAAAAAAAAAAAAGTTTAAGAAAGTAGAAAAGATACAAAAATGGATTTAAACGGCACATTTTCAGAAGTCTGTGATCGATTCAAGCGTTCAGGAGTTTCATTTTCAACAAAAAAGGTGAAAAGCGGCTAACGGTTGGCTAACGGTTGGCTAACGGTTGGCTAACGGTTGGCTAACGGTTGGCTAATGGCTAATGCTAGCTAGCTTGCGACTGCGGTTTTATTTGAGAGGGACTTGTTTAATTCGTTTAGCACAGATCAGCTCATATTTTATCGTCATTTCTTTTTAGTCAGATGCTTAAATCAAAGCTCAGATTAAAGTCTTAACGAAGCCCCAGACAGAGCAGTGCCTCAGATAGCATCACACCTTCAGGGAGTGATAAAACCAGCTGTAAAGTATCGGTCTGTTTGCAGCGGTCTATATTATAAGGTTTGCAGTTATTTTTTTCACTTCGAGACGTGGTTTTTTGTGCAAATGAATTGTTTACCCAAATAACAGTGTTTTCTGAGATGTTTATGTCGTGATGTCGATTCTCGGACTTATAATGAAACGGCTTTTTGACTTCTCTCTTTTCTGAAAACTGAATTATTCTAAAAAGCTTTTCAAAGTTAAACCCTTTTCTGCCTGTTGTGTCTCTAATGGCTCCTCTATTGATCCATTTTCAAGTCAAAACCCGCAATTTAGCTCGGGGCTAGCTAAGCGCCGCGTCGTATCTGTCACAGACAAAACACGACATTTATGACAATTTATTTATCTTTTGTTTTTTAGACTTCATGGAAACACCTTATTTGTATTTATTTGTATTTGTTAATAAAGCATGAACAAACACTTAATTAATAATGAACAAACACTTAATTAACAATGACTCAAGCTTAATAACTACATAATTACGACTTTAATTAACACTTAATTAACAAGTGTTTGAGTTGATACTTAACAAACCATTTGTATGTGTATTTGTAAATGCATAATTAAGTAGTAACTAAGTGTGAAGTAAATATGAATAACTGTATACAACACAAGCCAATTAATTGCTAATTCAGTGTTAATTGATAATGATTTATGCTTAATAACTACTTAATCACAACCTTAATTAAGTGTTTCTTCGTTTTTAATTGTTTCTTTATTATTGATTAAGTTTTTTCTTCATTATTATTTTTTTCTTGATTTTTTCTTTATTCTTGATTAAGTGTTTCTTCATTATTATTTTGGTTTCTTTATTCTTTATTAACTGTTTCTTCATTATTGATTAACTGTTTCTTCATTGTTAATTAAATGTTTCTTCATTATTGTTTCTTTATTCTTGATTAAGTGTTTCTTCATTATTAAGTGTTTCTTTATTCTTGATTGTTTCTTTATTCTTAATTAAGTGTTTCTTCATTATTATTTTTTTCTTTATTCTTGATTAATAGTTTCTTTATTCTTGATTAATAGTTTCTTTATTCTTGATTAAGTGTTTCTTCATTATTAATTAAGTGTTTCTTTATTGTTAAGTAAGTGTTTGTTCATGCTTTATTAAGGCTAAATAGGCCACAGTTATTATAAAGTGTTTTTTTTTTTACATCAAAATCAATCCCGGCGTCGTGTTTTTTCCATTTGGAGATTATAATAAGACTTTCTGCTTCAGATTCGCTGGCTCTAAATTAGCGCTCGAGCTAATTGTCTGGCTTTTACCCACGAAACGACTGTTTTGATGAGCGAAAGATTGGAGCGGTTTCAGAGATAATTAGCGCAGGTTGATCTGCGGGGCCCGTGTTGAATGCAGATCGTGGTTAGTGCAGGTTACGAGTGTCGGATTGTGTGAAGCGGCGTCGGAGGAGGACGTCGGTTTATATTTAGGCGGCTCCACTGTCAAACTTCTCAAAGCGCTGGTTTTAAACGTGGGTATTTTAAGGCCAGATACTATTCCTGGAGTTTGCATTCAAAGATGTTTTGGAGGAAGAGGCTGTCACTGTGTCGGCTTCAGAAATAGGATGTTTCGGATAGGAATTTCACGCAGGAAGTGAGTCGATGACATATGTATTTTTGCAGTTATGATGAAGCAAAATGAAACAAAAAAACTACCAGAAAATGAAGAATTTTATCCAGGTTTAAAGAGGATCATGTTACACTGTTTTCAGACCTGGAGTTGTGTTTTTTTTTTTTTTTGTTTCATTCACACGTTTAACACAAACCTGCAGATTTAGGCTGAGTTCTTCTCTCAAACTGAAAACGCTCTGTTCCACCTTGTGATGTCATCATGTGGTAATACAGGAAGTGCTCCACTGTGTTTTTAAACTCCACACACCTTCAGTAGAATCATTTGGATCAAACTCAAAACTCAGAGGCCAAAATTAAAAACTGTGACTAAGCCGTGGGTCAAACTAAATATTTATTGAAACATTTTGCATGTTTTTCAGACGAGGTGGAGTAAATTTGACGGAGGCGACATGTGACAGATGCTAATAAGTGTCAACTGAAGTGACGGGGGCTGGCGGCAGAACATTTGCAAAGCATTCTGGGACTCGTAGTATTAGAGGTGCAGGTGCTGTAGTGTAGTTTTTAATTTGATATGATCTCACGGGCCAAATATATTTAGATTTCAGCCCTGGAATTTGTCAATCTCTGTCAATGAAATTAAAACTAAAAGGAGCCTTTAACTTAGAAACTTAGAAACTACCACTTCATGACATCACAAGGTGGAACAGAGCAGAGTCAGACTAATGATAAATGTGTGAATGAAACACAACACCAGGTCTGTTTTTGAGATTAGAAATGGATTAAACTTCAGGCGTCAGTTTTGTGTCATGCTGCACCTTTAAAGTTGTAGATTTCAGATGTGTCTTTATGACTTTTTGCAGGAGGTGAATCTATAACATTTTTTATTTTATCCGAGTCCTGCAGAGTCAGCGTCGTCTTAAAGCCACAGTCTGGAAACATTTTTGGTGATTTTTTTACATGTAAATGATAAACTGTCACATTTTTCCACCTTCAAGACTCAAACGTCTTTACATCAAGAAACCATCACCTGAGTCTGAAAAACACAGTATAAAAACATTTATCATTTACATAAAAAAATTTCCAGACTGTGGCTTTAAGTCGGGGCTGACTCTGCAGCTCTGAGCTGTTTGTGTTTCTTGGTGATGTTACATCGTCACAGCTGAAAAAAATAAAAAAAAAATAACCAAAAAAAAAACTTTAATCTGACTCTCGATGTTTCAACACGTCTGAAAGGTTCCAGTACTGTTTAGTTTGTTTCATGGTCTGCAGTATTCCAGTATGTTTCAGTTGTTGTTCCAGTATGCTTCAGTTTTTTTTAGCATGTTTCTGTATGTTTCAGTATGTTCCAGTATGTTTCAGTCTGTTCTAGTATGTTCCAGCTTGTTTCAGTATGTTTCAGTATGTTTCATTATGTGCTAGTATGTTTTAGTATGTTTCAGTCTGTTCTAGTATATTCCAGCTTGTTTCAGCATGTTTCAGTATGCTTCAGTATGTTTCTGTACATTCCAGTATGTTTCGGTTTGTTTTAGTATGTTTCAGTCTGTTCTAGTATATTCCAGCTTGTTTCATTATGTTTCAGTCTGTTTCATTCTGTTTCATAGTTCCAGTCTGTTCTAGTATGTTCCAGCTTGTTTCTTGTTTCACCAGTCTGTTTTGTCCAGTCTGCTTCAGTTTCATTTGCTTCAGTTTTTGCTTCCTTTTGCTTCAGTGAGCACCGTGACCCCGCTCACTCTGTGAATCTCTTTTTGGAGATATTTTAACACTAAAGTCTGATTATTCCAAACCCACACTTCAGAATAATTTACAAAAGGAAACGAAACGCTCAGGTCAGTTTAGACGTGAAGCGGTTTGGAAATGAGACCCTGTTTCAGCTCTTTTCTAAAATATACATCCAAAAGGAGATTAGCAACTCAACGGGACTAACATGACTAAATAAAACACTTATCTCCATGGAGACCAGCAGGGGAAAAGTTCCACAGTTCAGCTTTAACTGTTTTGTACGTTTCAGGGTTTGAGACGTTGCACATTGATACTTAGATGTTATTTTAGGAGTAAAGTTCTACTATTCTGACACGATTTTAGCTCAAATCTCCACTGTTTGTGCTTTTACGAGTGCGTTTGTGTAAAGTTGTGTTTGTTTTGCATGTTTCAGTGGTGATAATCCTGATCTAAAGCCGTGTGTTTCAGTGTTTCAGTGTTTCAGAGTTTCAGTGTTTCTGGTGAGAGCTGCTACATTAGTCCTGAGTCAGTTCTGCTTCTGGCGGCTGCAGGAGGTGAATGAATCAATATTAATGAACAAATGTGTTTGGATCTTAAACCTGCTGCATTAATGCAACACTCTGCTCTCGTGGGACGGAGGACTGAGGGTCTGACACCTGCTTCTCTCGGGGATGTTCCGCAGTTTGGCATTACGCTGATCTTCCTCGTACTTATCCAGGTCCAGGCGCTTTTAATGCTACGAAAAGACTTTGGAAATACAGCGTTCAGTGGTTTATCTAAAAATAACACTGCGATTCAACATTGCTTTCTTACCGGGAACGAGCTCGCCTCTCCACAGATCTGACCAGTAACTGAGGACATTCGGCTGGTCGCTATGGACACCTGCCACCTGCTTCTCTCTGGGATGTTCCACAGTTATCTTTATTTTCTTATATTTGTTAAATTACAACTGCTTTTATTGTTACGAAAATCTCTTGGAAACACATGCATTCTCACTAGGAACGAGCTCGCCTCTCCACAGATCTGACTAGTAACTTGGTGTCACCTGTCTCTAAAAGATAAAAATTGAATGCCGTACTGTAGAACATTCCAGGCAAAGCAATGACGGCTCCATAAAGACTGGCTTTCCTGCTTCTGTCAGTGTCTGTCTGCGAGATGTGCTTCAGAAGGAGGTTTCTAGGTCCGACTGAGGAATAAGACAAAGGAACATGAAAAAAAAAAAGTACTTGAAGTATAAAGTTAAGGTTTACTCGAGTTTTTGCACAGGATCTGTCCATGTCTGGTACAACTTCTACATTCCCCAGTGTGGCAACTTCAAAAACACAATTTTTTAGTCAGGGCTGTTTGTAACTTTTAGTTTTTTTTGTAAATTCTACGTTTTCTAATTGAAACTGTCGTCACATCCCGATCAGACGGTGTAAAGACGAGGACTGAGCGAGCGCGACGTCACCCACAGCGTTCAGCTCCAGTCACGTGAAGCTCGTCGACGCTAGCAGTTATAGCGGCTAATTTGGAGTCAAGTTTCAACCATCAGTATCATAGCAACCAAAGAGCCAATCCAGAGCGAGGCTGTTGAAGGTAAAGCCCCGTTCCGCCCACATCGCCGGTTTAGCAGGGAGCAGGCGCTTAGCAACGCTGTCAATCAAACCTGTTGCTAATGCCAACGAGAGCGAGGAGAAAAAAGACTGATGTGTCTGTTATTAATGTTCATGTCTTGATTTACAGACACAAAAGTGAAATAAAAAAAAAAACAGGATCATGTAGAGGGTTAATACGAACACTGACAGCAGCAGGTACAGAGAGAGGGGGCGCATTTCAAAAGATAAATAAAATAAATAAATCTGACACTCAAAATAACAGAGAAAAAAGAGATAATAATAATTAAAATAACTCATGAAAAAAAAACCCAAAAAAAACAAAAAAAAAAAAAACTAAAAAAAAAAATAAAAATAACTAAAAAAATAAAAAAAATAACAAAAAAGCTAAAAAAAAAAAAAAAAAAAAAAAAAAAATAAAAAAAAAAAAAAAATCCTAAAAAACCCCCCAAACCAAAACAAAAAAAAAAATAATAATAATAAAAAAAAAAAAAAAAAAAAAAAAAAAAAAAACTAAAACCTACAAAACTCCTCAAAATAACAAAAATAAATAAATTAAAGGATCATGTAGAGGGTTAATACGAATATTTTTAACCAAAAAAACAGCAGCAGGTACAGAGAAGAGGAGACATAGTTTATCAAAAAAAAAAAAATAAAATAAAAAAAAACAAAAACAAAAAAAAAAATAATCAACAAAAAACCTACAAAAATCTAAATAATCCATGAAATAAACAAAAATAATAAAAAAAAAAAAAAAAAAAAAAAAAAAAAAAGCTTAAAATAAATGAACCCCAGAATCATGTAGAGGGTTAATACGAACATTTAAGACCGAAATGACGAGTCTGACAGCATCAGTTAAAGAGAGAGGGGACACAGATTTTTAATAGAAAGTGAATTGGAGCCAGAGTCGATGGAGCTGGAAGTGCAACCATGCTCACTTCCTATTGGGAACGCAGCAGCTAGCAGGTTAGCTATGTCCATTTATATAAACAGTCTGTGATTTTAAGACAGTTCTTGAGTCCCAAAAAGGTCTCAAACTTCAACACAGTTTCCTTGTCGATAAATGGTAGATGTTCACATTTTTACACAGCGCTTTTCCACCTTCAAGTCGCTCAAATCCATTCATACACACAGACACTAGGGGTGAGGTGGGTTAAGTGTCTTGCTCAAGGACACAACAACAGCATTCATTTTTCTACCGACTGATTCTCGCCCAAGACGCCTTCATGTGTTTCCACGATTACCGACTTTGATCTTCTGCACACACCTCCTGACATGCGGATTTTAAAACACTCACGTTCAATTAGTGGTATTATCCGTAAGTCTGGGTTGTCATCGTTTGCGCAGTGCGAGCGTGGCGAGCGTGGCGAGCGTGGCGAGGGTGGCGAGGGTGGCGAGCGCGGCGGCGGTGCACGGCTCATACGGGGGAGTGTCTATGCAGCAAAACGAGCTCCATAAATCAGGCCGTGGGAGACTGTAGCACAAGAACTGCACATGGATTCTGTCACGACGCTGCATCTTTTCATACTTTGTCATCAACACTGCCGGGGGGTGTGAAGCTAACTGTTGGCACTGCTCTGTCTGAAGCGCTGTTACTCAGGTTACACTTTAATCAGTTTTATTTTAACACAGTCTGACTAGAAAGAACTGATTTGTTTGGAACTACGACAGGCGAGCGTTCGTGCTGTTTGACAAGTCTCTCACGCATTAAATCACAGTAAAAGCTAGCTAGCGTTAGCCAACAGTTTCTCAGTTAGCCGCTGTTAGCTTTTTGTGGAAAACCAAACTCTTAAACAGGACCGTGAATGCTCGGCTTGACCACAGGCTTCTGAAGATGTGCGTTTTTTCTTGACTTTTCAGACTGATTTGCTAATGCGCCATGGTAACCGCTGAACATTCCTCCACAGACGCACATGCAAAGTATCGGTTTCTATAATGTGATGATGTAATACTCCGAGACGTGGGACAGGAGCCAGTTTCCCCTATAGACTGATGACATTGTACTTCGCCATGAAATATCTAAATCAGCATTTTAACAACATTCGTTTTAGCTGCTCGTGTTTGAATTCAAGGCACTTTACCTGATTGTTCCTGTTGTGAAAAACAGAACCAGTCCATTTTAAACCGTTGGCTGTGGTCCAGAGTTGTTCCTCGCTTACCTTATGCATTCAGAGCATCCTACTTACTCACCATGATGATTTTATAAGCACCTTTCACACTTTTCAGAGACCAGAGCAGAGTTTTGCCATAAAACTAGCATGCTAACACGTTTATCACGGGGGTTATATTCTAAAAATAACCCGCGATAGGTGAAATCTGCAAAATATCAGCTTTATTTTTTTTTACAATTATTCTATATGTTGGCTGTAAAACCCCTCACCACACACTTTATACACTTTTCTCACACAGGCATTAACATTTTCTCACATTTCTCTCTTTAAACTCTCTCAAAGTTCAAACCTTCGTCGGTGCAGAACGTTTCATCGACATTGTGGGTTTTGTCGGGGAGAAAACTTGCAAACATACAGCACTTCAGAGTCACACTGATCCAACATTTATGTAAATTTGTCTGACACATTCTGTACTGTACAGGAGACACGGAGGAGACTGATGGACAATGGTCTACAGTCCCTCAGCCAATCAGGACGCAGAACACAATGGTCTACAGTCTCTCAGCCAATCAGGACGCAGAACACAATGGTCTACAGTCCCTCAGCCAATCAGGACGCAGAACACAATGGTCTACAGTCCCTCAGCCAATCAGGACGCAGAACACAATGCTCTACAGTCCCTCAGCCAATCAGGACGCAGAACACAATGGTCTACAGTCCCTTAGCCAATCAGGACGCAGAACACAGTGAACGTTCATACAAAATTGCACAAAAAAAAAGACTGCGAAATGTGAACTGTAATATATCGAGGGACGACTGTATCTGACAATGAAACACTTTCTAATCAGACACAGACGGGACACAACAGACTTATTCTGACCTCAGGAGCTGCTCATACAACATGTCCGTCCTGGGGTGAGACGCATTTTGTTCAGATACAAGGGGAAAAATCGTCCGCGGTGAAATGATCAGTGCTGTTTCTGTACAGTCGTGTGATGTGAATAAGAACGAGTGACTGTAGTGATTTTAACATCAGCTCCGGCCGCGCTGAAAAATGGATTTGACATTTACAGCATAAAGATCCAGTGTGCTACGTGATCATTAGCGCTCGTGCTAGCAGCGCCGAGGCTGTGGACACGGTGACACGGATAATGCAGGAACAGTGTGAAGTCAACACGGGTTAAAGGTGAAACTAACACTGTGGAACTGTTCAGGAGGGTGGTCTGCTACCTCTTTGTCCGTAGTGATGTTTTTGCTTTTCCTGGAACGTTCTACAGCAGAATTAAACTTCCTGTGTGTATGTAGCGTTTATTTAATTACTCGTGTTTATATCGTCAAAGTCAAAAGTCGACGTTATTTACGAAGCACATTTACAACGACTGCAGCTGCCAAAGTACGGCACATATTCATAAAACATAAGAGAGGAGAAATATAAAAACAGAAAGAAGTCAAAGCTAAAACACCCTTGAAAAACATGCATTTTTACTGTGAGTGGGCTTGCCTCCCCGTAGATCTGATCTTTAACACAGCCTGGTGGTGTTTTTCTCAGAAATTGTATTGGGAATCTGCATTCTGACATTTAAACTTTGGATTTATTGTATTTATTCAAGCATATTTGACTGAAAAAATGCATATTTCCTAGTTATTTAAAGATCTGCTTGTCTCCATGGCGATAGAAAGCTTATTGCCATACTAGGGAACATTTCAAGCAAAGCAGTAACATGTAGAGAAGCAGGTGGTGGGTCCTGCACCAGCGTCAGGCTTTACTGTTGATTTTACTCACATTTTCTGGTATGTAAAGGATATTTGCTACAGCTTACGAAAAATTCTGCAGGTTTAACATTGTCCTGATGAGTTAGCATACTTCTAGAGACAAGCTAACGGCAAAACGGCAAATTTTCCCTCATGTATTTGGCCAAAATGTGCCTTTCTCCTGTTTAGATTTATTGTATGAGCAGCTCTTGAGGTCAAAATAAGTCTGCTGTAGATTTTACTGTCTTTACCATCACGGCAAAACTCCGCTCTGGTCTCTGAAAGTCCTGACAAGTGCTTATAAACTCATCTCTGTGAATAATTACGAGGTTATTACAATACATAAGGTCAGTGAGGACTAACTTTGGACCACTGCAGACTGTTTAAAATGAACTAGTTTTATTTTTCGCATTTTTAAGTCAGTAAAAATCAGGTACAATGCTTTTTATTGGTGAGTTTCAGATTCTAGTGACGGTGCCTCGCTCTCAGACAGGGTCAAGAGCCAATTTTCAGTATTGATTTTGCTGTACTTTTCCATAAAATATCGAAAAAGTAAACTGACAAAGGTTGCATCTGATCTGATCTTTCTATAGAGACTAAACCCATTAACTTTCTGTATTACTCTGAGAATCTATAATTTGCTATATTCCAAGAAAAGATGGCATTTTTATCAATATTCCAGTATTCCTCATCATCTGAACCACAGCAGTGACATCTGTAAAACTTCTTCTACACTGGATAGACATTTTTTGCGACAGATTTGTTTTTATTGTAAATGTGAATCCCGAGGGGGCGTGTCTCTGTCCAGAATATTCACTTTATTTGATCGAGTTCCTGGCACCGGCTCAGACGTGATCACTGACAGGAACCGCCGCCTCTGCCACGTCACAACAAACTGTCCACAGACGGGGGCGGCTAAAATGAAAATTGATTAAACGCTGCATTTTATTGTAATATAGCGAGTTATAGATTTTGGACGTTCAGTGAAGCAGGGGAAGCGTTTGTGAATTTACTTCTTATATTTCACAGCAAAATACAGAGTAATCAATAGGAAAAACTGGCTCTGTTGCTCCATCTGGGACTAAGGCATCATCACATACGAGAATCTGAAAAAAAAAAAAAAAAAAACTAACACCAAATCGATACGTTGCAGTGCATGGATGTCTATGGCAGAATGTTCAGCGGTTACCGTGGTGACACAATGCGCACACATTAGCAAATGCTGCCAAAAAGATAGAACTCAAGAATGAATATAAAACTGTTCTCTTTAACATATTGTGTTAGAACAGAGCTTTAAATTGACCAAGCCTCAGACACAACAGTGCCTTTAGTTAGCCACAGGCCACAGGGAATTTGAAATTTTAGATGGAAGCAAATAGAGTTGAGACATAAAGGATAATGTTTCTATTTGTTTCACAGTAGACATTTTAAACACAAAATTATCGAATTATCATAACTTTATCGAAACATTTTTTTTCTCTTTGTCATAACTTTATCAAAAGTTTTTTGACTTTATTTTTTCATTTGATATAACCTTATATACTATATAAAAAAAAAAAAATGTTTTCCTCTTTGTCATAACTTTATTTAAAATTTTTTTTCTCTTTGTCATAACTTTATTGAAACATTTTTGTTCTCTTTGTCATAACTTTATTGAAACATTACATTACCGTTTGCACATTTCTCATTGACTTGTTCATTCATCCGTCCAGTTTCAGTCACTGCTCTAATTGAATTGCATTTGACCTCTTCTTGCTCTCCTCCCTCCCCCTCTCTCTCCTCCCGCTCTTCTGCCTCTCACTCCCTTTCCTTCATCTCTCTTTCTTACCCTTCTCTCCTCCTCTACTCCTTCTGTTCCTCTCTCTCTCCATCTCTCTGTCTCCACGTCTCTCTCCCTCCCCTTTTTCTCTCTCTCTCTCACCTCCTTCCCTCTGTCTCTCCTCTCCTTCACCCTCTACCTCTGTCTCCCTCTCCTCCTCTCTCTCTCTCCTCTCTCTCCCCCCCTCTCTCCTCCTCTCTCTCCATCAAAAGCAGCACTCTTTCTGTCTCTCCCTCACCTCCTCCCTCTCTCCTCCTCCCCCTCTCCCCCTCTCCTCCTCTCTCCATCAGTGAGTCCTAATAGGATGATGAGCACCATTTGGCTGAGCAGATCTCGTCACTTCGACCTAAATCCTTTTTAATTTGCTCATTTGAACACTCGGCTGCAGAGCTTTGTTCCTCTGTAAGTCTCTGAGTCTGAGTCTTTGAATCTCTGAGTCTGAGTCTCTGAGTCTCTGAGTCTCTGAGTCTTTGAGTCTCTGAGGAAAGAGGGGAATTATGGTTAAACTATAAATGAAAATGAAAGAAAATTCCATATTCCTGTGTTCATTCTGGGGTCGGTTGGTTAGAAGTGTGAACAAACAGAGCTCCTGTTCTGTCTGAGCTCCGAGCAGAGAGACTGCTGCACCGGAGAGATTAAACAACAACCGGAGTCAGAGTCAGAGTCAGAGTCAGAGTCAGAGTCAGAGTCAGAGTCGGACTCGGACTCGGACTCGGAGTCGGACTCGGAGTCGGGAGAGTCTCAGAGTCTCAGAGTCTCAGAGAGTCACAGACTCTCAGACTCTCAGACTCTCAGACTCTCAGACTCTCAGACTCTCAGACTCACAGACTCAGAGGCTGCCTGAGTTCATCGCTGTAACGATGTATTGGGAAGCAAAACAACCAAAGCTTCTCTTCCTCGTGTCAGTTCTAGTGTGGCCTGTTTTTAGACGTAAACTGTCATGAGATCTTGTATTAAAAGCTTCTGTGTCAAAGTTCAACAAACAGGTGAATGTTGAGTCGCAGAGTCGTGCCTCAGACTTGAGGGATGTGCCGTTTGTGAACGAGTCGGCTCTTTTCAACAGTTCTTTAATGAACAATTTGAACAGTTCCTTAACATGAACAATTGGATCCGGATCTCAGTTTTTAAAAGAACCAAATCTTTTTCTGTCTCATTTTTATGCAATATGCAAAGCTGAACCAACACAAGCATCAGCACAGAACATAGACAGTGTTTAGACTTCATCCGTCTGTGGTGCAGAGGCAGAGCAGGCGACACGAGTCAGAGATTTGTGCACGAGACGTTTTATAGCAGTTAGTTTTTAAATTATTGTTATTACATCGCAGCTTTTATTTACATCATGCATCATTTCAAAGGGTAAACACACTCTCTCTGTGATTAGTTTGTAGAGAAAATGAGTTCTCACTTTGGCTTCTGGCATGCAAATAAGTAGTAAAAGAGCTATTTTTTTTCATGACTCTTTGAAAGGAACGGCTCCCATAAAAGAGCCGAAAGCCCCAGCAGTGATATAAACACATTTTACACAGGGCCGACCTACTTCTCCACGGAGAGAACAGTGACGGGTTTGAAGTTCCTCACCTCGCAGAACCTCGTGTCAGTTTGTCGCCTTGTTTCAGCGCCGGACACATGTTTGTACATTTGTCAGACTTATGCAAAGCTCAAAGCGAACGCGGCGCTCGTTTCCGTTCTAATGGACGTATTAAGGCCGATTCTGCTCCTCGCTCTGTCAGCGCCGAGTCTTTGTTTACACAGAAATGATTAAATGCAGACGCAGAGATCTGTTTGAAAATAGGCTAAAAATACAGTTTATTTTATCGCGGCTGTCTGAAGTGTTTTGTGATGCTGATCTGAACTGACTCGGAGCTGAATCAAAGGCGCGAGGGTTACCGAGGTGATGTGGGGTTTGGTTTTAGGTTTTAAAAACATTTATTTGTTCAAAACGGTGCAGCATTAGTGACTTAAAGAATTAGCTCTGTTTAAAAGCAGAGGGCGGAGGGGCAGATCCGACACGGAGCTGAGTGGTTCGTGTTCATGACTCAAAGCGGGAAAAGTCCGGAGTTCAGTTCCAGGGCGACCGGTTTAAAGTGGGACTAAACGCCTAAACTCCGCCCACAATGACATCTGAGACAGAGCTGGTAAACTGGGAAGTGTCTGGAGGAGTAAAGGAGTGAGGGAGGAGGAGGGGCGGGGTCTGGAGGAGTTAAGGGGAGAGTGAGGGAGGAGGAAGGGTGGGGTCTGGAGGAGTAAGTAAAGGGGAGAGGGACGAGGAGGAGGGGCAGGGTCTGGGGAGTAAAAGGGAAGAGTGAGGGAGGAGGAGGGGCTGGAGGGTAAAGGGGGGTGAGTGAGGGAGGAGGAAGGGCGGGGTGGAGGAGTAAAGGGGAGAGTGAGGGAGGAGGAGGGGTGGGGTCTGGAGGACGAAAGAGGAGAGTGAGGGGGAGGAGGGGCAGGGTCTGGAGAGTTAAGGGGAGAGTGAGGGTGGAGGAGGGGAGGGGGGTTGGAGGAGTAAAGAGAGGAGAGTGAGGAAGAGGAGGGGTGGGGCCTGGAGGAGTAAAGAGGAGAGTGAGGGGAGGAGGAGAAAGGGTGGAGCCTGGAGGACCGAAAGAGGAGAGTGAGGAGGAGGAGAGGCGGGGTCTGGAGGAGTAAAGGAGGAGAGTGAGGGAAGGAGGAGGTGGAGTCTGGAGGAGTTAGGAGAAAGTGAAACACCTGCAGTCCGTTTTTTGTGATCAGAAACACCTGTCTATAATCAGGACAGTGCTGTGTGAAGTCACATAGTACTTGAACAAGCCACGCCCACTGATTTTGACCAGAAATGTAGAAAAATATACATAGTTTGCTTTAAAATATCCAAGATTAAATGACCAGGAACAGTAAATAATTATATTAAAACCTGTGTACTGTGTTGTATGTTGAGTCAGGTATTTCCAGGATTGTTACTGTATATTAAAAAGCAGATTTATCCAACTGCAGGTGTGAATGATGATGATAAAAAATGAATATGTAGATGTAGATTTTTACTAAATACCATAATTGTAGTATAATGCGGATGATGCCAATTACACACACACAAAAACCCCAAAAACAGTACTTTTCTTGAAACATTACAGTGCACTTTTTGTATCTGCTTTTTATTTCTTTTTAGCAGATCGATAATTAGCCCACAGCGCAGCGCCCGGGGACTCATCTCTGTGAGCTTGTTGCCAGGTCAGGACTCTCTTCGCCGGAGTGATGATATAATACTATAAACTGCAGTGTACTGTAACTTAATCCTCTGTGTGATCATTTATAAAAGTCAGTCTGACGCTGGCTCATGCTACAGTCAGAAGAGCAGTGTATTATCCTCTTTTTGAATCGGTTTTAATCCCGTCTCGTGCAGCTTTGTTTCTAGACACTATTAAAATAACGTCATTTAGCATTGGCCTATTTTCAAAAACAGTAATTTACCTAATTATAATGAACCAAAGTATCGCCCACAACCTCTGTCCTGCACTGAGACGGGATCTGTGTATCTGTGTATCCAACGAGGTTCTCCTACTTTAGCTGAGTCTCAGTAAAGTCATAGTAGTAGTAGCAGTAGTAGTAGTAGTACTAGTAGTAGCAGTAGCAGCACTATTACTATTATTATAATCTAAAATAATAATAATAGTAATACAAATGTTCTATTTTATCATATTCTGTGAACCTTTTTATTATGTTCCATTGGTTTTGATGCTGGGGTCATGGTAAAAGTCAAAAGATTGGTTGTAGTAGAAGCAGAGGTAGCAGTAGTACTAGGAGTAGTAGAAGTAAAGAAGTAGTAGAGTAAATAGTAGTAGCATGGACACAATAGTGACCTATAAAACCCAGGATCATGTAGCGGGGAAATATGAACAATTTTAAACCAAAATGGACGAGTCTGACAGCAGCAGGAACAGAGAGAGGGACATGGATTATCAACGGACAAAAATTTAACTCAAAATAAACAAAAAAAACACAAAAAAAAACCAACCTCAAAAATAACTAAAAAACCCCAAACAAAAAAAAACCCTCTTAGAATAACTATAAAAATAATAATAATGGTAATATCAATAATAATAATAAAAAAGACCAAAAAAACAACAAAAACAAAACTCAAAATAACTCAAAAAATAAAATATACTAAAAAAAAAAACACAAAAAAAAAACAAAAAAAACACAACTCTTAGAATAACTATAAAATAATAATAATAGTACTATCGATAATAATAATAATAATAATAATAAAAAGACAAAAAAATATTAAAAAAAACCAAAAAAAAAAAACCAAAAAACTAAACAACCTCAAAATAACCAAAAAATAATATCACCCCAGCATCATGTAGAGCGAGTTAATACAAAGACCAAAATGACGAGTCTGAGAGCAGCAGCAGTTACAGAGAGAGGGGCCACAGCTTTTCAATAAGAAAGTGAACTGGAGCCAGAGTCGATTCAGCGGTAGCACAGCCCATGATCACTTCCTCTTTGTAACACAACGGCTAACAGGTTAACTATTCCCAATAAAATGTACAAGTATTGGCTCGTCTCCGCTCGTCTCCCCCTAAAAGCAGAGCTGGAGGACGCGGGGTTAATGTCGCCAGATCTCATTAGTGACTGTCCATTTAACCGTAATGAATTAGTCTAATCACCAGAGCGGTTTCTGCTCCACGCTTCCCCTGACTCTGTTTAAGCATTATCACCTCTCATCCAACAATTAGGACACAATACCTCCGCCCGCGTGTGGAGACGGCGCAGATAAAACACTGGAAATACTGGAACACTGGGATATTAATTATAACTGTAGCAGGTTTAAAGTGCAGGATCGGGAGGAGAGACTGGTGGACCCTTAAACATTTGGAACTGGAAAAAAAGAGAGACGTGATTTGGAGGGGTCACACGTGATTTGGGAGGGGTAACACGTGATTTGGAGGGGTGAGACGTGATTTGGAGTGTGTTCAGACGTGATTTGGAGGAGTAACACGTGGAGTTTGGAGGGGTGAGATGTGATTTGGAGGGGGTCACGCTTGATTTGGAGAGGTGTGGACATGATTTGCGGGGCTGAGACGTGATTTGTAGGAGTGAAACGTGATTTGGAGGGGTCACACATGATTTGGAGGGTGAGACGATTGATTTGGAGGGGTGAGACGTGATTTGGAGGGGTCAGACGTGACTTGGAGGGGTGAGACGTGACTTGCAGGGGTCAGACGTGATTTGGAGGGGTCAGACGTGATTTGGAGGGGAGATCTTGTCCCATCCCTAGAAAATTGGACATGTTCCGATTAAAAAATAGCAAAAGCATAAAAAAAACCCCCAAAAATATCTGAACTCCTTTCCCCACATTTAAACTGGAGCCATCCGTAGCATTAAAGGAGCCATTTGTCAAAGCAGATCTCGTCTGATCTCTGGGCTCTCAGGCAGGGCCGGGCCGGGTAGGACTTGGACGTGAGACCGCTGGGATCACCAGAGTCACAGTGGGGCAGCAGTGGTTCTTGTGCATACTGTTGTTGTGTCTTTAGGCAAGACACTTGACCCACATTGACTAGTATGAATGTGATGTGTGAGTGATGGTGCTCAGTGGGCTGATGGTGCAGATTAAACAGCCTCACTTCTGTCAGTCTGCCCAGGGCGACTGTAGCTGTAGTAGTATCTTACCACCATCGAGTTTGAGCGAATGAATGAAACGCTGTAAGAACTTTGGATGTCTTGAAAAGAAAATCCAATGAAAATCCAATGCATTATATTATATTATATTACATTATAGTATGTTATTTTATATTATTATTTTAAACTATATCATATACTATATTTTTATTTTTATTTTTAATTATTTATTGTATTTATTTTACTATTTATTTATGGGTTGCTTTTTTTTTTTTTATTTATTGATTTTTTCATTTACCTTTTTATTTATTGATTTTCATCCCTGACAGTTTTTTGGACTGCTCACTAAGCGCTGTCTTCCTACTGGTGGAGGCAGGACGACAGCGCCATCTGCAGTCTGACTTCTTTAAGACAGTATCCCAGGTGTGTGAGAGTAAAAAGGCCCCCCTCGTCTCGGTTTTAAATTCCCCTGGGGCACGTTTTCACCGTATTTCAATTGCCTCCTTAACCCAGCGACAGTGGTTTGTCCTCTGATCCGATGATGTTAGCGCCGTCTCCGTCCATAATGTGCTTCTCTCTGGTCTTTTTACACTGTTAATATTCAGACAGAGACCTGTTTTTTCCACATGATTACCTCTAAAAATCAGATTCCTTATTTCTTTGCATTTTGCTGTGGTAATGTGTTCATTTTGAGCAGTGTCCTTATGTTCACTTAAATCTGAGCTTGTGTTTGGTCCCCAGGGCTGGTGATTATTCCTGATCCTCGACTCCGTTCCTCTTATCTGGCCCTGCATTACTCACCTGTGTATTTGTGTATTGTGTATTTGTGTATTGTGCGTTTGCTCAATAATAAATCTTGTAGGATTTGGGCTCTGGTTGTGGCATAATAAAAGGGACGGGCACGAGGCCTGGAGCAGCGAGACCAGCGCGGTGAATTATTTACTCACACAGATAATCAGAGCTCAGCGGCCAATCAGCTCGCAGCGCACGGACCGGCCAATCAGCTCGCAGCGCACGACCGGCGAAAACAAGAGGGCAAGGTCAGTGCGTCTGGGCTGATGCGGATCCAGAGGGACGGACAGATAGAAGAAAGTGCGAGGGATAAAAATGAACTTTAGAGAAAATGAGATTCAGAGATGAGCCAATATGAACCAAACTTATACTGAGTCAACGGTTTAATACTGTTACATAACTCGATGATTTATACAGAAACAAGACTTTAGAGGTGCTCTTTGTAACTTCTGAAGGATTTTACGCCGCCTCCCTTGTGTCCATTGGAGATATTATTATCACATTTGTTAAAATTATTGGGCCACAGTTGCGTTCAAAATGGAGAACAATAAAGAGGACACGTAAATTATGAAAAATCTACTTTTTGGAGTTTTCTTCCATGTTATAGCACAGTTCCCTCATCAAAACACAGAGGTTATAAGAAGATGTCACCATGTCTGAGTCATTTTAGGGATCTCTCCCTTAAATATACAAAAACACGATACAAAACTGTGCACTACAGCGTCCACAAACCTGATGTGATGTGTCAGTAGTATTCATCAGCGGGATACACACTGATTGTGATGGTGCTTGAAGGGGGAGGGACTTAGCGCAGAGTAGAAAAGAAGAGAAGAAACAGCCAGAGCGTCAAAAAAACGAAAAAAATACAGATTAAAAATGTTACATATGTTGTTTGGGTGAACATAGCATTTTCAAACAAACCATAAAAGGAAAAAAAAAAAATAATGATCTAAATATGTTGCCGGTGTTACAGTTAATACCAATTAAAAGTAAAATACCTCCTCTTTAATACCCCATAGAAGAAATACTCCTCTTTATACCCCATAGAAGTAAATAACCTCCTCTTTAATACTCCATAGAAGTAAAATACTCCTCCTTTAATAACCCCATAGAAGTAAAATACTCCTCTTTAACTACCCAATTAGAAGTAAATACCTCCTCTTTAATTACTCCATAGAAGCTAAATACCTCGCTCTGATTAATAGCCATAGAAGTAAAATACTCCTCTTTAATACCCCCATAGGAAGTAAATACCTCTCTTTAATATCTCATAGAAGTAAATACCTCCTCTTAATACTCCATAGAAGTAAATCCCTCTTTCTGTTAATCCTCATAGAAGTAAAATACTCCTCTTTACTCCCTCATAGACGTAATAACCTCCTCTTTAATACTCATAGAAGTAAACCTACCTCCTCTTTAAAAACCCATAGACGTACAATACCGCATCTTTATACCCCATAGAAGTAAATACTCTCGTTAATACCCCTAGATGGAAAATACATACTCTTTATACTCCATATGACGTAAATACCTCCTCTTTAATTACCGAATAGAAGTAATACCTCCTCTTAATACCCAATAGAGTAAATACTCCTCTTTAATACCCAAGAGATGTAAATACCTCTCTTTATACCCCATAGAAGTAAA
>JAIEZT010001318.1:1825483-1856784 GCA_019594935.1 Periophthalmus modestus | reverse complement strand
GTATACTCCAGTATGTTTCATTATGTTGTAGACATTTCCAGTATGCTTCCCATTGGTTTTGTATGGGTTCAGTCTGTTCTAGTATGTTCCAGCGTTTCAGTATGTTACAGTTGGTCAGTATAGTCCAGTTGTTCAGTCTGTCAATCTTGTTTCACATTTTCTGCTGCTCAGTTTGCTCTTCAGTGCTCAGTGCGCACAGTGACCCCGCTCACTCGGTGAATCTCGTTTTGAAGATATTTAACCTAAAATTGATTTTCCAAACCCACACTTCAGAATAATTTACACAAAGGAACACGAAAACGCTGCAGGTAGTTTAGTACATGAAGCGGTTTGAAATGAGATTCCCAGTTTCTACGAGGTCTTTCTATATAATTATTACAGACCAAAAGGACGAGTTAGCAACTCAACGGGACTAAAATGACTAAATAAAACACTTATCTCCATGGCGACCAGCAGGGGGAAACGTTCCACAGTTCAGCTTAACTGTTTTGTACGTTTCAGGGTTTTGAGTTGCACATTGATAACTTAGATGTTATTTTAGGAGTAAAGTTCTACTATTCTGACGACCGAATTTTAGCTCAAATCTCCACTTATTTGTTGCTTTTACGAGTCGTTTTGGTGTAAGGTTGTGTTTGTTTTTGCATGTTCAGTGGTGATAATCCTGATCTAAATCCTTGTGTGTTCATTGTTTTCATAGTTTCAGTGGGTTTCTGTTGAAGCTCTGCCTGCTACATTAGTCCTGAGCAGTCCATCTGCTTCTGGGCGCTGCAGTAGGTGAATGAAGGAATCAATATTAATGAACAAATGTTGTTTGGATCTTAACCCTCTGCATTATGCAACACTCCCTGCTCTCGTGGGACGAGGACTGAGGGTCTACACCTGCTTCCTCGGGGATGTTCCGCATTTTTGCACATTACGCTGATCTTCCTCGTACATTATCCATGGTCCAGTCGCTTTTATTGCTACGACAAGACTTTGGAAATACAGCGTTCAGTGGTTGTACTAAAAAATAAACACTCCTAATTCAAACATGGCTGTCTTACCGGGAACGAGCTTCGCCTTGCACAGATTTCGACCAGGTACCTGAGGACCTTTGGCTGTTTCTGTTATGACACCTGGGCCACCTTCTTTCTCTCTGGCGAATGTTCCACAGTAGGCCCATTTTTTTGTTTTGACCCCCAATTTTATGCTTCTTTATTTGTAATTACAACTGCTTTTATTACTACGAAAATCGCGTGGACAACACTGCATTCATCTCACTAAGGAACAGCCTCCCTCGCCACAGAATCTAACCAGTAACTTTAAATGCCGTACTGTAGAACATTCCAGGCAAAGCAATGACGGCTCCATAAAGACTGCTTTCCCCTTCTGTCAGTGTCTGTCTGACGAGATGTGCTTCAGAATGGAGTTTCTGCTCCCCCCCCCCCTAGGTCCCGAGCTGAGGATATGTGACAAACGGGAACATGGAAAAAACAAACTCATTTTGAAGTATAAAGTTACCACCGGTTTACACCTCGAGTTTTTTCACAGGATCTGTCCATGTCTGGTACAAACGACTCTACATTCCCCAGTGTAGCAACTTCAAAAAACACATTTTTTTAGTCAGGGCTGATTGTAACTTTAGTTTTTTTGCCCAATTCTTATCTACGTTCTTCTAATTGAAACGTCCAGTCACACATCCCGATCAGACAGTTTGTAAAGTCGCGAGGACTGAGCGAGCGCGACGTCACCCACAGCGTTCGCTCCAGTCACGTGAAGCTCGTCCCGACGCTAGCAGTTATAGCGGCTAATTTGGAAGTCACGTTTCAAAACCGTCAGTATCATAGCAACCAAAGAGCCACTCCAGAGCGAGGCTTGTGAAGGTACACTCCCCGTTCCGCCCACATGTACGCGCGGGTTTAGCAGGGAGCAGGCGCTTAGCAACGCTGTCAATCAAACCTGTTGCTAATGCAACGACGAGCGAGGAGAAAATAAGACTGATCCTATGCACTGTCTGTTATTAATGTTCATGTCCTTGATTACAGACACAAAAGTGAAATAAAAAAAACAGGATCATGTAGAGGTGTAAATACGAACACTGACCGCAGCTGAGTCTGAGCGCAGAGGTACAGAGATGAGGCGAGAGGGGGCGCTGTTATTCAAAGACAAAACAATAAATCAAACTAAAATAAATAAATACAAACCTCAAATAACCAAGAAATAAACTAAATAATAACCGAAAATAAATCTAATTAAAAAAAACCCTGACAAAAAAAAAAAAAAAAAAACTGTAAACAAAAAAACTAATAATAATAAATAATAACTAAAAATAACAAACAAAGCTAAAAAAAAAAAAAAAAAAAAAAAAACTAACAAACCCCTAAAAAAAAACCAATCCTAGGAAAAAACCCACCCAAACCAAAACCAAAAAAAAAATAGAATAATAAATAAAAATAAAAAAAAAAAAAAAAAAACCAAAACAAACAACTAAACAACTCCTAAAAAAAACTCCTCAAAAAAAAACAAAAATAAATAAATTAAAACCCCAGGATCATGTAAAGAGGTTTTTAATACGAATATTTAGACCAAATGACGAGTGACAGCCTGACAGCACAGTTAACAGAGAGAGAGGACACAGTTTCCACAGTTTAGTCAAAAGAGCCCAAAAAAGAAAAACTAAAAAAAGCAAACTCCAAATAAACAGAACAATAATCTTGGAAGAAAAAAACATAAAAATCTAAATATGTTCATGAAAATAAAACAATCGTAATTAAAAAAAAAATAAAAACTAAAAAAAAAAAAAAAAAGCTTAAAATTAAATGAACCCCAGAATCATGTAGAGGGTTAATACGAAATTTCAGACCGAAATTACGAGTCTGACCGCATCAGTTCAGAGAGAGGGGACACAGATTTTTAATAGAAAGTGAATTGGAGCCAGAGTCGATGGAGCTGGAAAGTGCAAACCATGCTCACTCCTATTGGGAACGCAGCAGCTAGCAGGTTAGCTATGTCCATTATATAAACAGTCTGTGATTTTAAGACAGTTTCTTGAGTCCCAAAAGGTCTCCAAACTCAACACAGTTTCCTTGTCGATAAATGGTAGATGTTCACATTTTTACACAGCGCTTTTCCACCTTCAAGCCTGTCGCTCAAATCCATTCACACACACAGACACTAGGGGTGAGGTGGGGTTAAGTGTCTTGCTCAAGGACACAACAACAGCATTCATTTTCTACCGACTGATTCTCGCCCAAGACGCCTTCATGTGTTTTCCACGATTACCGACTTTGATCGTCTGCCACACACTCCAGTGACCATGCGCGATTTTAAAACACTCACGTTCAATTAGTGGTATTATCCGTAAGTCTGCGGTTGTCATCGTTTGCGCAGTGCGGAGCGTGGCGAGCGTGGCGAGCGTGGCGAGGTGGCGAGGGTGGCGGAGCGCGGCGGCGGGTGCACGGCTCATACGGGGAGTGTCTCTATGCAGCAAAACGAGCTCCATAAATCAGGCCATGGCAGACTGTAGCACAAGAACTGCACATGGATTCTGTCACGACGCTGCATCTTTTCATACTTGGTCAGCAACACTGCTGGTGTGCGGGGTGTGGGAAGCTGTAACTGTTGGCACTGCTCTGTCTGACGCGTTGTTCATAAGGTACACTTTTAATCAGTTTTATTTTAACACAGTCTGACTAGAAAGAACTGATTTGTTTGGAACTACGGACAGGCGAGCGTTCGTGCTGTTTTGACAAGTTCTCTCACGCATTAAATCACAGTAAAAGCTAGCTAGCGTTAGCCAACAGTTTCTCAGTTAGCCGCGCGTTAGCTTTTTTGTGGAAAACCAAACTCTTAAACAGGACTCTCCGGTGAATGCTTGGCTTGACCACAGGCTTCTGAAGATGTTGCGTTTTTTCTTGACTTTTCAGACTGATTTGCTAATGCGCCATGGTAACCGCTGAACATTCCTCCACAGACGCACATGCAAAGTATCGGTTTCTATAATGTGATGATGTAAATACTCCGAGACGTGGGACCAGGAGCCAGTTTCCCCTATACCTAGACTGATGACATTGTACTTCGCCATGAATATCTAAAATCAGCATTTTAACAACATTCGTTTTAGCTGCTCGTGTTTGGAATTCAAGGCACTTTACCTGATGTGTTTCCTGTTGTGAAAAACAGAACCAGTCATTTTAAACCGTTGGCTGTGGTCCAGAGTTGTTCCTCGCTTACCTTATGCATCAGAGCATCCTACTTACTCACCATGATGAGTTTATAAGCACCTTTCACACTTTTCAGAGACCAGAGCAGAGTTTTGCCATAAAACTAGCACTGCTAACACGTTTATCACAGGGGGTTATATTCTAAAAATAACCCGAGATAGGTGAAATCTGCAAAATATCAGCTTATTTTTTTTTTACAATTATTCTATATGTTGGCTGTAAAACCCTCACCCCCACACTTTATACACTTTTCTCACACAGGCATTAACATTTTCTCACATTTCTCTCTTTAAACTCTCTCAAAGGTCAAACCTTCGTCGGTGGCAGAACGTTTCATCGACATTGTGGGTTTTGTCGGGGAGGAAAACTTGCAAAACATACAGCACTTCAGAGTCACACTGATCCAACATTTATGTAAATTTGTTCTGACACATTCTGTACTGTACAGGAGACACGGAGGAGACTGATGGACAATGGTTACAGTCCCTCAGCCAATCAGGACGCCAGAACACAATGGTCTACAGTCTCTCAGCCAATCAGGACGCAGAAAAACAATGGTCTACAGTCCCTCAGCCAATCAGGACGCAGAACACAATGGGTCTACAGTCCCTCAGCCAATCAGGACGCAGAACACAATGCTCTACAGTCCCTCAGCCAATCAGGACGCAGAACACAATGGTCTACAGTCCCTTAGCCAATCAGGACGCAGAACACAGTGAACGTTCATACAAATTGCACAAAAAAAAGACTGCGAAATGTGAACTGTAATATATCGAGGGACGACTGTATCTGACAATGAAACACTTTCTAATCAGACACAGACGGGACACAACAGACTTATTCTGACCTCAGGAGCTGCTCATACCAACATGTCCGTCCTGGGGTGAGACGCATTTGTTCAGATACAAGGGGGAAAAATCGTCCGCGGTGAAATGATCAGTGCTGTTTCTGTACAGTCGTGTGATGTGAATAAGAACGAGTGACTGTAGTGATTTTAACATCAGCTCCGCGGCCGCGCTGAAAAATGGATTTGACATTTACAGCATAAAGATCCAGTGTGCTACGTGATCATTAGCGCTCGTGCTAGCAGCGCCGAGGCTGTGGACACGGTGACACGGATAATGCAGGGAACAGTGTGAAGTCAACACGGGTTAAAGGTGAAACTAACACTGTGGAACTGTTCAGGAGGGTGGTCTGCTACCTCTTTGTCCGTAGTGATGTTTTTGCTTTTCCTGGAACGTTCTACAGCAGAATTAAAACTTCCTGTGTGTATGTAGCGTTTATTTAATTACTCGTGTTTATATCGTCAAAGTCAAAAGTCGACGTTATTTACGAAGCACCTTTACAACGACTGCAGCTGCCAAAGTACGGCACATATTCATAAAACATAAGAGAGGAGAAATATAAAAACAGAAAGAAGTCAAAGCTAAAACACCCTTGAAAAAAACATGCATTTTTTACTGTGAGTGGGCTTGCCTCCCCGTAGATCTGATCTTTAACACAGCCTGGTGGTGTTTTTCTCAGAAATTGTATTGGAATCTGCATTCTGACATTTAAACTTTGGATTATATTGTATTTATTCAAGCATATTTTGACTGAAAAAAATGCATATTTCCTAGTTATTTAAAGATCTGCTTGTCTCCATGGCGATAGAAAGCTTATTGCCATACTAGGGAACATTTCAAGCAAAGCAGTAACATAGAGAAGCAGGTGGTGGGTTCCTGCACCAGCGTCAGGCTTTACTGTTGATTTTACTCACATTTTTCTGGTATGTAAAGGATATTTGCTACAGCTTACGAAAAATTCTGCAGGTTTAACATGTTCCTGATGAGTTAGCATACTTCTAGAGACAAGCTAACGGCAAAACGGCAAATTTTCCCTCATGTATTTGGCCAAAAATGTGCCTTTCTCCTGTTTAGATTTATTTGTATGAGCAGCTCTTGAGGTCAAAATAAGTCTGCTGTAGATTTTACTGTCTTTACCATACCATCACGGCAAAACTCCGCTCTGGTCTCTGAAAGTCCTGACAAGTGCTTATAAACTCATCTCTGTGAATAATTACGAGGTTATTACAATACATAAGGTCAGGTGAGGACTAACTTTGGACCACTGCAGACTGTTTAAAATGAACTAGTTTTATTTTTTCGCATTTTTAAGTCAGTAAAAATCAGGGTACAATTGCTTTTTATTGGTGAGTTTCAGATTCTAGTGACGTGTTGCCTCGCTCTCAGACAGGGTCAAGAGCCAATTTTCAGTATTGATTTTGCTGTACTTTTCCATAAAATATCGAAAAAGTAAAACTGACAAAGGTTGCATCTGATCTGATCTTTCTATAGAGACTAAACCCATTAACTTTCTGTATTACTCTGAGAATCTATAATTTGCTATATTCCAAGAAAAGATGGCATTTTATCAATATTCCAGTATTCCTCATCATCTGAACCACAGCAGTGACATCTGTAAAACTTCTTCTTACACTGGATAGACATTTTTTTGCGACAGATTTGTTTTTATTGTAAATGTGAATCCCGAGGGGGGCGTGTCTCTGTCCAGAATATTCACTTTATTTGATCGAGTTCCTGGCACCGGCTCAGACGTGATCACTGACAGGAACCGCCGCCTCTGCCACGTCACAACAAACTGTCCACAGAGGGGGCGGCTAAAATGAAAATTGATTAAACGCTGCATTTTATTGTAATATAGCGAGTTATAGATTTGGACGTTCAGTGAAGCAGGGGAAGCGTTTGTGAATTTACTTCTTATATTTCACAGCAAAATACAGAGTAATCAATAGGAAAAACTGGCTCTGTTGCTCCATCTGGGACTAAGGCATCATCACATACGAGAATCTGAAAAAAAAAAAAAAAACTAACACCAAATCGATACGTTGCAGTGCATGGATGTCTATGGCAGAATGTTCAGCGGTTACCGTGGTGACACAATGCGCACACATTAGCAAATGCTGCCAAAAAGATAGAACTCAAGAATGAATATAAAACTGTTCTTTAACATATTGTGTTAGAACAGAGCTTTAAATTTGACCAAGCCTCAGACACAACAGTGCCTTTAGTTAGCCACAGGGAATGTTGAAATTTTAGATGGAAGCAAATAGAGTTGAGACATAAAGGATAATGTTTCTATTTGTTTCACAGTAGACATTTTAAACACAAAATTATCGAATTATCATAACTTTATCGAAACATTTTTTTCTCTTTGTCATAACTTTATCAAAAGTTTTTGACTTTATTTTTTCATTTGATATAACCTTATATATATATATAAAAAAAAAATGTTTTCCTCTTTGTCATAACTTTATTTAAACATTTTTTTCTCTTTGTCATAACTTTATTGAAACATTTTTGTTCTCTTTGTCATAACTTTATTGAAACATTACATTACCGTTTGCACATTTCTCATTGACTTGTTCATTCATCCGTCCAGTTTCAGTCACTGCTCTAATTGAATTGCATTTGACCTCTTCTTGCTCTCCTCCTCCCCCTCTCTCTCCTCCCGCTCTTCTGCCTCTCACTCCCTTCCTTCATCTCTCTTTTACCCTTCTCTCCTCCTCTACTCCTTCTGTTCCTCTCTCTCCATCTCTCTGTCTCCACGTCTCTCTCCCTCCCCCTTTTTCTCTCTCTCTCACCTCCTTCCCTCTGTCTCTCCTTCCTCCCTTCACCCTCTACCTCTGTCCTCCCTCTCCTCCCTCTCTCTCCTCCTTCCCCCTCTCCTCCTCCTCTCTCCATCAAAAGCAGCACTCTTTCTGTCTCTCCCTCACCTCCTCCCTCTCTCTCCTCCTCCCCCTCTCCCCCTCTCTCCTCCTCTCTCATCAGTGAGTCCTAATAGGATGATGAGCACCATTTGGCTGAGCAGATCTCGTCACTTCGACCTAAATCCTTTTTAATTTGCTCATTTTGAACACTCGGCTGCAGAGCTTTGTTCCTCTGTAAGTCTCTGAGTCTGAGTCTTTGAATCTCTGAGTCTGAGTCTCTGAGTCTCTGAGTCTCTGAGTCTTTGAGTCTCTGAGGAAAGAGGGGAAATTATGGTTAAACTATAAATGAAAATGAAAGAAAATTCCATATTCCTGTGTTCATTCTGGGGTCGGTTGGTTAGAAGTGTGAACAAAACAGAGCTCCTGTTCTGTCTGAGCTCCGAGCAGAGAGACTGCTGCACCGGAGAGATTAAAACAACAACGGAGTCAGAGTCAGAGTCAGAGTCAGAGTCAGAGTCAGAGTCAGAGTCGGACTCGGACTCGGACTCGGAGTCGGACTCGGAGTCGGAGAGTCTCAGAGTCTCAGAGTCTCAGAGAGTCACAGACTCTCAGACTCTCAGACTCTCAGACTCTCAGACTCTCAGACTCTCAGACTCACAGACTCAGAGGCTGCCTGAGTTCATCGCTTGTAACGATGTATTGGGAAGCAAAAAACAACCAAAGCTTCTCTTCCTCGTGTCAGTTCTAGTGTGGCCTGTTTTAGACGTAAACCTGTCATGAGATCTTGTATTAAAAGCTTCTGTGTCAAAGTTCAACAAACAGGTGAATGTTGAGTCGCAGAGTCGTGCCTCAGACTTGAGGGATGTGCCGTTTGTGAACGAGTCGGCTCTTTTCAACAGTTCTTTAATGAACAATTTGAACAGTTCCTTAACATGAACAATTGGATCCGGATCTCAGTTTTTAAAAGAACCAAATCTTTTTCTGTCTCATTTTTATGCAATATGCAAAGCTGAACCAACACAAGCATCAGCACAGAACATAGACAGTGTTTAGACTTCATCCGTCTGTGGTGCAGAGGCAGAGCAGGCGACACGAGTCAGAGATTTGTGCACGAGACGTTTTATAGCAGTTAGTTTTTAAATTATTGTTATTACATCGCAGCTTTTATTTACATCATGCATCATTTCAAAGGGTAAACACACTCTCTCTGTGATTAGTTTGTAGAGAAAATGAGTTCTCACTTGGCTTCTGGCATGCAAATAAGTAGTAAAAGAGCTATTTTTTTCATGACTCTTTGAAGGAACGGCTCCCATAAAAGAGCCGAAAGCCCCAGCAGTGATATAAACACATTTTACACAGGGCCGACCTACTTCTCCACGGAGAGAACAGTGACGGGTTTGAAGTTCCTCACCTCGCAGACCTCGTGTCAGTTTGTCGCCTTGTTTCAGCGCCGGACACATGTTTGTACATTTGTCAGACTTATGCAAAGCTCAAAGCGAACGCGGCGCTCGTTTCCGTTCTAATGGACGTATTAAGGCCGATTCTGCTCCTCGCTCTGTCAGCGCCGAGTCTTTGTTTACACAGAAATGATTAAATGCAGACGCAGAGATCTGTTTGAAAATAGGCTAAAAATACAGTTTATTTTATCGCGGCTGTCTGAAGTGTTTGTGATGCTGATCTGAACTGACTCGGAGCTGAATCAAAGGCGCGAGGGTTACCGAGGTGATGTGGGGTTTGGTTTTAGGTTTTAAAAAACATTTATTTGTTCAAAACGGTGCAGCATTAGTGACTTAAAGAATTAGCTCTGTTTAAAAGCAGAGGGCGGAGGGGCAGATCCGACACGGAGCTGAGTGGTTCGTGTTCATGACTCAAGCGGGAAAAGTCCGGAGTTCAGTTCCAGGGCGACGGTTTAAAGTGGGACTAAACGCCTAAACTCCGCCCACAATGACATCTGAGACAGAGCTGGTAAACTGGGAAGTGTCTGGAGGAGTAAAGGAGTGAGGGAGGAGGAGGGGCGGGGTCTGGAGGAGTTAAGGGGAGAGTGAGGGAGGAGGAAGGGTGGGGGTCTGGAGGAGTAAAGGGGAGAGGGACGAGGAGGAGGGGCAGGGTCTGGAGGAGTAAAAGGGAAGAGTGAGGGAGGAGGAGGGGCGGAGTCTGGAGGAGTAAAGGGGGAGAGTGAGGGAGGAGGAAGGGCGGGGTCTGGAGGAGTAAGGGGGAGAGTGAGGGAGGAGGAGGGGTGGGGTCTGGAGGACGAAAGAGGAGAGTGAGGGAGGAGGAGGGGCAGGGTCTGGAGGAGTTAAGGGGAGAGTGAGGGTGGAGGAGGGGCGGGGTCGGAGGAGGGGCGGAGGAGTAAAGAGGAGAGTGAGGGAAGAGGAGGGGTGGGGCCTGGAGGAGTAAAGAGGAGAGTGAGGGAGGAGGAGAAAGGGTGGAGCCTGGAGGACGAAAGAGGAGAGTGAGGGAGGAGGAGAGGCGGGGTCTGGAGGAGTAAAGGAGAGAGTGAGGAAGGAGGAGGTGGAGTCTGGAGGAGTTATGGAGAAAGTGAAACACCTGCAGTCCGTTTTTTGTGATCAGAAACACCTGTCTATAATCAGGACAGTGCTGTGTGAAGTCACATAGTACTTGAACAAGCACCGCCCCACTGATTTTGACCAGAAATGTAGAAAATATATAGTTTGCTTTAAAAATATCCAGATTAAATGACCAGGAACAGTAAATAATTATATTAAAACCCTGTGTACTGTGTTGTATGTTGAGTCAGGTATTTCCAGGATTGTTACTGTATATTAAAAAGCAGATTTATCCAACTGCAGGTGTGAATGATGATGATAAAAATGAATATGTAGATGTAGATTTTTACTAAATACCATAATTGTAGTATAATGCGGATGATGCCAATTACACACACACAAACCCCCAAAAACAGTACTTTTCTTGAAACATTACAGTGCACTTTTTGTATCTGCTTTTTATTTTCTTTTTAGCAGATCGATAATTAGCCCACAGCGCAGCGCCCGGGGACTCATCTCTGTGAGCTTGTTGCCAGGTCAGGACTCTCTTCGCCGGAGTGATGATATAATACTATAAACTGCAGTGTACTGTAACTTAATCCTCTGTGTGATCATTTATAAAAGTCAGTCTGACGCTGGCTCATGCTACAGTCAGAAGAGCAGTGTATTATCCTCTTTTTGAATCGGTTTTAATCCCGTCTCGTGCAGCTTTGTTTCTAGACACTATTAAAATAACGTCATTTAGCATTGGCCTATTTTCAAAAACAGTAATTTACCTAATTATAATGAACCAAAGTATCGCCCACAACCTCTGTCCTGCACTGAGACGGGATCTGTGTATCTGTGTATCCAACGAGGTTCTCCTACTTTAGCTGAGTCTCAGTAAAGTCATAGTAGTAGTAGCAGTAGTAGTAGTAGTACTAGTAGTAGCAGTAGCAGCACTATTACTATTATTATAATCTAAAATAATAATAATAGTAATACAAATGTTCTATTTATCATATTCTGTGAACCTTTTTATTATGTTCCATTGGTTTTGATGCTGGGTCATGGTAAAGTCAAAAGATTGGTTGTAGTAGAAGCAGAGGTAGCAGTAGTACTAGGAGTAGTAGAAGTAAAAGAAGTAGTAGAGGTAATAGTAGTAGCATGGACACAATAGTGAAATAAAAACCCAGGATCATGTAGCGGGGAAATATGAACATTTAAAACCAAAATGACGAGTCTGACAGCAGCAGGAACAGAGAGAGGGACATGGATTATCAACGGACAAAAATTTAACTCAAAATAACAAAAAAAACACAAAAAAAACCAACCTCAAAATAACTAAAAAAACCAAACAAAAAAAAACCCTCTTAGAATAACTATAAAATAATAATAATGGTAATATCAATAATAATAATAAAAAGACAAAAAAAACAACAAAAAACAAAACTCAAAATAACTCAAAAAATAAATATACTAAAAAAAAAACACAAAAAAAAACAAAAAAACACAACTCTTAGAATAACTATAAAATAATAATAATAGTACTATCGATAATAATAATAATAATAATAATAAAAAGACAAAAAATATTAAAAAAACCAAAAAAACAAAAACCAAAAACTAAACAACCTCAAAATAACCAAAAAAATAATATCACCCCAGCATCATGTAGAGCGAGTTAATACAAAGACCAAAATGACGAGTCTGAGAGCAGCAGCAGTTACAGAGAGAGGGGCCACAGCTTTTCAATAGAAAGTGAACTGGAGCCAGAGTCGATGCAGCCGGTAGCACAGCCCATGATCACTTCCTCTTTGTAACACAACGGCTAACAGGTTAACTATTCCCAATAAAATGTACAGTATTTGCTCGTCTCCGCTCGTCTCCCCTAAAAGCAGAGCTGGAGGACGCGGGGTTAATGTCGCCAGATCTCATTAGTGACTGTCCATTTAACCGTAATGAATTAGTCTAATCACCAGAGCGGTTTCTGCTCCACGCTTCCCCTGACTCTGTTTAAGCATTATCACCTCTCATCCAACAATTAGGACACAATACCTCCGCCCGCGTGTGGAGACGGCGCAGATAAAACACTGGAAATACTGGAACACTGGGATATTAATTATAACTGTAGCAGGTTTAAAGTGCAGGATCTGGAGGAGAGACTGGTGACCCTTAACATTTGGAACTGGAAAAAAGAGAGACGTGATTTGGAGGGGTCACACGTGATTTGGAGGGGTAACACGTGATTTGGAGGGGTGAGACGTGATTTGGAGTGGTCAGACGTGATTTGGAGGAGTAACACGTGATTTGGAGGGGTGAGATGTGATTTGGAGGGGTCACGCTTGATTTGGAGAGGTGTGACATGATTTGCGGGGCTGAGACGTGATTTGTAGGAGTGAAACGTGATTTGGAGGGGTCACACATGATTTGGAGGGGTGAGACGTGATTTGGAGGGGTGAGACGTGATTTGGAGGGGTCAGACGTGACTTGGAGGGGTGAGACGTGACTTGCAGGGGTCAGACGTGATTTGGAGGGGTCAGACGTGATTTGGAGGGGAGATCTTGTCCCATCCCTAGAAAATTGGACATGTTCCGATTAAAAATAGCAAAAGCATAAAAAAAACCCCCAAAAATATCTGAACTCCTTCCCCACATTTAAACTGGAGCCATCCGTAGCATTAAAGGAGCCATTTGTCAAAGCAGATCTCGTCTGATCTCTGGAGCTCAGCAGGGCCGGGCCGGGTAGGACTTGGACGTGAGACCGCTGGGATCACCAGAGTCCACAGTGGGGCAGCAGTGGTTCTTGTGCATACTGTTGTTGTGTCTTTAGGCAAGACACTTGACCCACATTGACTAGTATGAATGTGATGTGTGAGTGATGGTGCTCAGTGGGCTGATGGTGCAGATTAACAGCCTCACTTCTGTCAGTCTGCCCCAGGGCGACTGTAGCTGTAGTAGTATCTTACCACCATCGAGTTTGAGCGAATGAATGAAACGCTGTAAAGAACTTTGGATGTCTTGAAAAGAAAATCCAATGAAAATCCAATGCATTATATTATATTATATTACATTATAGTATGTTATTTTATATTATATTATTTTAAACTATATCATATACTATATTTTTATTTTTATTTTTAATTATTTTATTGTATTTATTTTACTATTTATTTTATGGGTTTGCTTTTTTTATTTTTTATTTATTGATTTTTTCATTTACATTTTTATTTATTGATTTTCATCCCTGACAGTTTTGGACTGCTCACTAAGCGCTGTCTTCCTACTGGTGGAGGCAGGACGACAGCGCCATCTGCAGTCTGACTTCTTTAAGACAGTATCCCAGGTGTGTGAGAGTAAAAAGGCCCCCTCGTCTCGGTTTAAATTCCCCTGGGCACGTTTTCGTATTTCAATTGCCTCCTTAACCCAGCGACAGTGTTTGTCCTCTGATCCGATGATGTTAGCGCCGTCTCCGTCCATAATGTGCTTCTCTCTGGTCTTTTTACACTGTTAATATTCAGACAGAGACCTGTTTTTTCCACATGATTACCTCTAAAAATCAGATTCCTTATTTCTTTGCATTTTGCTGTGGTAATGTGTTTCATTTTGAGCAGTGTCCTTATGTTCACTTAAATCTGAGCTTGTGTTTGGTCCCAGGGCTGGTGATTATTCCTGATCCTCGACTCCGTTCCTCTTATCTGGCCCTGCATTACTCACCTGTGTATTTGTGTATTTGTGTATTTGTGTATTGTGCGTTTGCTCAATAATAAATCTTGTAGGATTTGGGCTCTGGTTGTGGCATTAATAAAAGGGACGGGCACGAGGCCTGGAGCAGCGACCGCGCGGTGAATTATTTACCTCACACAGATAATCAGAGCTCAGCGGCCAATCAGCTCGCAGCGCACGGACCGGCCAATCAGCTCGCAGCGCACGGACCGGCGAAAACAAGGAGGCAAGGTCAGTGCGTCTGGGCTGATGCGGATCCAGAGGGACGACAGATAGAAGAAAGTTCGAGGGATAAAAATGAACTTTTAGAGAAAATGAGATTCAGAGATGAGCCAATATGAACCAAACTTATACTGAGTCAACGTTTTAATACTGTTACAAACTCGATGATTTATACAGAAACAAGACTTTAGAGGTGCTCTTTGTAACTTTTCTGAAGGATTTACGCCGCCTCCTTGTGTCCATGGAGATATTATTATCACTTTGTTTAAATATTCCACAGTATGGTTCAAAATGGAGAACAATAAAGAGACGGTATTATGGAAAATCTACTTTTTGGAGTTTTCTTCCATGTTATAGCACAGTTCCCTCATCAAAAACAGAGGTTATAGAAGATGTCATCCATGTCTGAGTCATTTAGGGATCTCTCCCTTAAATATACAAAAACACGATACAAAACTGTGCACTACAGCGTCACAAACCTGATGTGATGTGCAGTAGTTTCATCAGCGGGATACACACTGATTTGTGATGGTGCTCTGAAGGGGGAGGGACTTAGCGCAGAGAGAAAAGGGAGAAACAGCCAGAGCGTCAAAAACGAAACAAATACAGATTAAAAATGTTAATATGTTGTTTTGGGTGAACATAGCATTTTCAAACAAACAATAAAAGGAAAAATAATGATCTAAATATGTTGCGTGTTACAGTTAATACCCCATAAAAGTAAAATACCTCCTCTTTAATACCCCATAGAAGTAAATACCTCCTCTTTAATACCCCATAGAAGTAAATACCTCCTCTTTAATACTCCATAGAAGTAAAATACTCCTCTTTAATACCCCATAGAAGTAAAATACTCCTCTTTAATACCCCATAGAAGTAAATACCTCCTCTTTAATACTCCATAGAAGTAAATACCTCCTCTTTAATACTCCATAGAAGTAAAATACTCCTCTTTAATACCCCATAGAAGTAAATACCTCCTCTTTAATACTCCATAGAAGTAAATACCTCCTCTTTAATACTCCATAGAAGTAAATACCTCCTCTTTAATACTCCATAGAAGTAAAATACTCCTCTTTAATACTCCATAGAAGTAAATACCTCCTCTTTAATACTCCATAGAAGTAAAATACCTCCTCTTTAATACCCCATAGAAGTAAATACCTCCTCTTTAATACCCCATAGAAGTAAATACCTCCTCTTTAATACCCCATAGATGTAAATACCTCCTCTTTAATACTCCATATGAGTAAATACCTCCTCTTTAATACCCCATAGAAGTAAATACCTCCTCTTTAATACCCCATAGAAGTAAATACCTCCTCTTTAATACCCCATAGATGTAAATACCTCCTCTTTAATACCCCATAGAAGTAAAATACTCCTCTTTAATACTCCATAGAAGTAAAATACCTCCTCTTTAATACCCCATAGAAGTAAAATACTCCTCTTTAATACCCCATAGAAGTAAAATACTCCTCTTTAATACCCCATAGATGTAAATACCTCCTCTTTAATACCCCATAGAAGTAAAATACTCCTCTTTAATACCCCATAGAAGTAAAATACTCCTCTTTAATACCCCATAGAAGTAAATACCTCCTCTTTAATACTCCATAGAAGTAAAATACTCCTCTTTAATACCCCATAGAAGTAAATACCTCCTCTTTAATACTCCATAGAAGTAAATACCTCCTCTTTAATACCCCATAGAAGTAAATACCTCCTCTTTAATACTCCATAGAAGTAAAATACCTCCTCTTTAATACCCCATAGAAGTAAGTACCTCCTCTTTAATACCCCATAGAAGTAAAATACCTCCTCTTTAATACTCCATATGAGTAAATACCTCCTCTTTAATACCCCATAGAAGTAAATACCTCCTCTTTAATACCCCATAGAAGTAAATACCTCCTCTTTAATACCCCATAGAAGTAAATACCTCCTCTTTAATACCCCATAGAAGTAAATACCTCCTCTTTAATACCCCATAGAAGTAAATACCTCCTCTTTAATACCCCATAGATGTAAATACCTCCTCTTTAATACCCCATAGAAGTAAAATACTCCTCTTTTATACTCCATAGAAGTAAAATACCTCCCCTTTAATACCCCATAGAAGTAAAATACTCCTCTTTAATACCCCATAGATGTAAATACCTCCTCTTTAATACCCCATAGAAGTAAAATACTCCTCTTTAATACCCCATAGAAGTAAATACCTCCTCTTTAATACCCCATAGAAGTAAATACCTCCTCTTTAATACCCCATAGAAGTAAATACCTCCTCTTTAATACCCATAGAAGTAAATACCTCCTCTTAATACCCCATAGATGTAAAATACTCCTCTTTAATACCCCATAGAAGTAAAATACTCCTCTTTAATACTCCATAGAAGTAAAATACCTCCTCTTTAATACCCCATAGAAGTAAAATACTCCTCTTTAATACCCCATAGATGTAAATACCTCCTCTTTAATACCCCATAGAGTAAAAATACTCCTCTTTAATACCCCATAGAAGTAAATACCTCCTCTTTAATACCCCATAGAAGTAAATACCTCCTCTTTAATACCCCATAGAAGTAAATACTCCTCTTTAATACCCCATACACGTAAATACCTCCTCTTTAACACGGCGGTGCAGCCTTATCCAAACCCAGAGCACATCGTTCTCTTCATGTCTGGTCCATGCTCCACTGGACTAAACCATCTTAAAGCTGTACCTGTGTTTTGCCAGGTGCTCACGCCTCCACAGATCTGCCTAAAGGGACCTCCCAGAATCAGATCAGAAAATGTGTTTTTGTGTAAATCTCCCGAGCTCAGACCGAGTGTGAAGAGCTGCTATAATCCTGCCCAAATCCCAGTCTGTCTGCGCTCAAACCAAGCTGCTCTTTTGTTACATTTAAAACACAAAGTTATGACTTGTGCAGAGAAAGAGGACGGAATTTTTAATACTGTAACATTTACAATTATAAGAACGGACTTTTGAGACGTTTCAGCTCCACTCTTCAATACAAATGTGGCTGCTCATGAGGAAATAAGAACGAGAAACGAGGAAGTATCACACGGGACTGAAAGACATGATGGATTTTGGAAGAATTGATGAACGAAAAACTAAAATTACTGCAAAAGCTCGAGACACGATTATTCTCGATTTGCCAGACAAACTTTTACTACTATTACTGTTAAGTTTCAGTATTTAGTGTCCTCAGTTCCCAAACGTTTATTGTTAAAAGGAAAAGTGATGTAACGCAGTGGTAAACATGCCCCTGTCCCAGCTTTAATTTGATGTGTTGAAAATGAGGGAATATTTGCATTAAAAACAATAAAGTTGATCAGTTTTAGCGTTAAATATCACGTCTTTGTAGTTTATTCAGCTCAATATAGGTTGAAAAGGATTTGCAAATCATTGTATCCTGTATTTTTAGGTTTTACAGAGTCCCAACTTCACTGGAATTGGGGTTGTACGACAAGGTACCACCCTGAATGTTCTTGGACATGTTCCATAGTATATTCTAAGTAGTATTCTGTTTTATTCTCTCATCTGCAGAGTTACATTTGCAGTTTGCTAGTACCCTCGTGTATCCGTGTGTATACTTTTGTATTCTGGGGCACTCCTGAGTACTGTGACATTGTATGACATCTCAGACAAACCTCCTCCTCTTCTTCTACTACTTCTGCTGCTACTACTACTAAAAACACCACTACTGCGACTACTACAAGGTACTAAACCAGCCTGAATGTTGCCTAGATAAGTTCCATAGTAAATTCTGAGTAGTATTCTGTTTTTGTGCAGTTTCCTAGTACCCTCCCTGTGTATCCTTTTGTATTATGTAGTATCTCTTCGACTGAGTACTGTGACAGTGTATGACATCTCAGACAAACCACCTCCTCTTTTACTACTGCTGCTACTTCTAAGAAAACCACTACTACGACTACTGCAAAGAACTAAACCACACTGAATGTTCTATTGTATTCTGTCTGCAGAGTACATACATTTGCAGTAGGTGTTTGTACCACCTAAGCTAACACCTCCTCTATCCCCCCAAATCCTCCAGTATCCATGTGTGTCCTTGTGTATCCTTGTGTACTATTATTACTACTACTACCCTCCTCTTTCCTCCTGTATCCATGTGTATCCATGTGTTTCCCTGTGTACTACTACTATTACTACTACTACTACTACTACTACTACTACTCCCCTCCTCTTTCCTCCTGTATCCCTGTGTACTACTACTACTACTGCTACTACTACTACTACCCTCCTCTTTCCTCCTGTATTCATGTGTATCCATGTGTTTCCCCCGTGTACTACTACTATTACTACTACTACTGCCCTCCTCTTTCCTCCTGTATCCCTGTGTACTACTACTACTACTACTACTACTACTACTACTACTACCCTCCTCTTTCCCATCTCAGACAAACCACCTCTACTACTACTACTACTACTACTACTACTACTACTACTACTACTACTACTACTACTATTACTGCTACTCCCACCCTCCTCTTCCCTCCTGTCTCCCTGCATCTCCCTGTCTCCCTGTGTCTCCCTCTGTCTCCCTGCGTCTCTCCTCTGTCTCCTCTGCCTGCATCTCCCTCTGTCTCTCCTGCGTCTCCCTCTGTCTCCTCTCCCTGCGTCTCCCTCTGTCTCCCTCTGTCTCCCTGCGTCTCCCTCTGTCTCCCTGCGTCCCTCTGTCTCCCTCTGTCTCCTCTGCCTGCATCTCCCTCTGTCTCCCTGCGTCTCCCTCTGTCTCCCTCTGTCTCCTCTGCCTGCATCTCCCTCTGTCTCCCTGCGTCTCCCTCTGTCTCCCTCTGTCTCCCTGCGTCTCCCTCTGTCTCCCTGCGTCTCCCTCTGTCTCCCTCTGTCTCCTCTGCCTGCATCTCCCTCTGTCTCCCTGCGTCTCCCTCTGTCTCCCTCTGTCTCCCTGCGTGCGTCTCCCTCTGTCTCCCTCTGTCTCCTCTGCCTGCATCTCCCTCTGTCTCCCTGCGTCTCCCTCTGTCTCCCTCTGTCTCCTCTGCCTGCATCTCCCTCTGTCTCCCTGCGTCTCCCTCTGTCTCCCTCTGTCTCCCTGCGTCTCCCTCTGTCTCCCTCTGTCTCCCTGCGTCTCCCTGCGTCTCCTCTGTCTCCCTGCGTCTCCTCTGTCTCCCTGCGTCTCCCTCTGTCTCCCTGCGTCTCCCTCTGTCTCCCTCTGTCTCCTCTGCCTGCATCTCCCTCTGTCTCCCTGCGTCTCCCTCTGTCTCCCTCTGTCTCCTCTGCCTGCGTCTCCCTCTGTCTCCCTGCGTCTCCCTCTGTCTCCCTGCATCTCCCCTCTGTCTCCCTCTGTCTCCTCTCCCTGCGTCTCCCTCTGTCTCGTCTCCCTGCGTCTCCCTCTGTCTCCTCTGTCTCCCTGCGTCTCCCTCTGTCTCCCTGCATCTCCTCTGTCTCCCTCTGTCTCCCTGCGTCTCCTCTCTGTCTCCCTGCGTCTCCCTCTGTCTCCCTGCGTCTCCTCTGTCTCCCTGCGTCTCCCTGCGTTTCCCTGCGTCTCCCTGCGTCTCCTCTGTCTCCCTGCGTCTCCTCTGTCTCCCTGCGTCTCCCTCTGTCTCCTCTGTCTCCCTGTGTCTCCTCTGTCTCCCTGCGTCTCCCTCTGTCTCCCTCTGTCTCCTCTGTCTCCCTGCGTCTCCTCTGCCTCCCTCTGTCTCCCTGCGTCTCCCTCTGTCTCCCTGCGTCTCCTCTGTCTCCCTCTGTCTCCCTGTGTCTCCTCTGTCTCCCTTTGTCTCCCTCTGTCTCCTCTGTCTCCCTGCGTCTCCCTCTGTCTCCCTGCGTCTCCTCTCTCTCCCTGCGTCTCCTCTGTCTCCCTGCGTCTCCTCTGTCTCCCCGCGTCTCCCTCTGTCTCCCTGCGTCCCCTCTGTCTCCTCTGTCTCCTCTGCGTCTCGTCTCTCCTCGTGTTTGGGATTACTCTGGGCTCGTTTCAGGACACACTGGCCTCATATTCTCAGTTTGTTTGTGGAAGTCTTGTGCTCGCTGCTGTTTCCTGACACTCCTGCGTCTCCCTCTGTCTCCCTCTGTCTCCCTGCGTCTCCCTCTGTCTCCCTGCGTCTCCTCTGTCTCCTCTGTCTCCTCTGCCTCTCGTCTCTCCTCATATTTGGGATTACTCTGGGCTCGTTTCAGGACACACTGGCCTCATATTCTCTCAGTTTGTTTGTGGAAGTCTTGTGCTCGCTGCTGTTTCCTGACACTACACCAGGTGATGTAACAGACATTTTGGCTCCATTGAGCGTATGGCTTTGATATATTGTCTCCGTCTTTACTATTTTTTGTTATAAAACCACAGAGTCATGATACGAGCAGAGGTCACATTGTGCTTCATATTTAGTGAATGGGATGTAGTATCTATGGTATTTCTTGAATTAAACTTGGTGTTTGGGAGGTTTCAGACGTCAGGAGAGTTGTATCACGTCCATGTATTTGAATGTTTTATTTTGTATTCTAGAGATTTGTCCATAAATGTATACACTGCCAGTCAAAGGTTTGGACTCACTCTCCCAGTCAGTGTTTTATTTCTTTATTTTTACAACTGCTACTAAAAAAAAAAAAAAAAAAAACTTTGAATGAGACGATGCATCTAAACTTTTGACTGGTTCTGTAAAGATGTAAGACCAATATATTTTATAGGAATTATGTTTATCCTTTGGTCAGGACTAAACCAGGACTAAACCAGGACTAAACCAGGACTAAACCAGGTCTAAACCAGGACTAAACCAGGACTAAACCAGGACTAAACCAGGACTAAACCAGGACTAAACCAGGTCTTAACCAGGACTATACCAGGACTATACCAGGACTATACCAGGACTATACCAGGACTATACCAGGTCTAAACCAGGTCTAAACCAGGTCTAAACCAGGACTAAACCAGGACTAAACCATGACTAAACCAGGACTAAACCAGGACTAAATCAGGACTAAACCAGGACTAAACCAGGACTAAACCAGGACTAAACCAGGACTAAACCATGACTAAACCAGGACTAAACCAGGACTAAACCAGGACTAAACCAGGACTAAACCAGGACTAAACCAGGACTAAACCAGGACTAAACCAGATCTAAACCAGGTCTAAACCAGGATCATATCTGAGGGTAGGGACATAGATCTAGTGGTAAATCGAGAGCTTTACCTTGGGACTCAGTTCCTGAGCTCAGCCCATATTTTGAGTTCATGACACAGAGTCTCTCACATGTTGAGTTACTGTTCACTGTTCAGTTAAATACTTTGACCTCGGTTCATTCAACCTGATTTGTGTTAATATTAAAATAACCGAGGGTTGTTGTGACGCCAAGTACTTCAATTTATTAGGAATCCTTTCACCTGAAAACTATGAACACTGTGCAAACTTTTATGTAAGGAAAGTATTCTCTATAAATATACATCCAAAAACACCACTTCAGGCCTTTTTCAGGTCACATCTGGAGCAGTCGTCCAGCAGCACTAAAGTTTTCAGACTAAACGTAATGTATTCACTTTAATCAGACGGTCAGCTCCAAAAATGTGCCTATGTGGAGCTTTTACGGCCAATATCCGATCGACGAAAGTGCAAACGCCAGCCTTAAAAACCAGGTAGAACAACACGACGGGATTCAGATTTCATTCACCGCACAGCTCCACACGATGTTCAAATATTTACACATTTATCAGCGAAAAATAGTCCCGTTTTGAGCAAAGTGGATTTATGTCTATAAAAGTGTGTCAATGACGCTCTCACTTCCCCACAGCCCTCGATATTTCCACATTCAGCTAAAACCAGCGGGCGGCCCATTCAGACGCTTGACCCGTTCAAACGTCTGACCTACTTCTACTCCCTCAGACTCCTGCTCACAAAGTCTGACTCAAACAAACCCGACTCAAACAAACCCGACTCGTTCACACCCTTAGCGATGGAGCGGTCCCCATGGTAACCACCTGTCCCAGAAAAAAAAAAGTGAGAATTTAAATCCACAAAAAACAGAAAAAGTGTTGAAGACGATACTGGGAGAAAAGTGTGTGATATAAATAGAGGGAATGTTAAGAGGCGGAACAGGAGGAACAGACGGTCAGGACGCCTCAGCCGCTCCACGTGGAGGAGCAGCGGCTCTAACCCGAGCTCCCCGTCCTGCCTCTAAAGGAGCGTCCAGCCGCCCTGCAGAGGAGACTCATTCTGACCATTTGTATCTGCCATTTTGTCCTTTCTGTCATTACGGAAGTTTAGGACCAAAGGTGAGGGTAAAACCAGGATTAAACCAGGACTAAACCGGGACTGAACCGGGACTGAACCGGGACTAAACCGGGACTAAACCGGGACTAAACCGGGACTAAACCGGGACTAAACCGGGACTAAACTAGGCCTAAACTAGGCCTAAACCGGGACTAAACTGGGACTAAACCGGGACTAAACTGGGACTAAACCGGGACTAAACCAGGACTAAACAAGGACTAAACCGGGACTAAACCAGTTCTAAAACAGGACTAAATCAGGACTAAAACGGGACTAAATTGGGACTAAACTGGGACTGAACCAGGACTAAACCAGGACTAAACCAGGACTAATCCAGGACTAATCCAGGACTAATCCAGGACTAAACCAGGACTAAACCAGGACTAAACCAGGACTAAACCAAGACTAACCCAGGACTAACCCAGGACTAACCCAGGACTAACCCAGGACTAAACCAGGACTAAACCAGGACTAAACCAGGACTAAACCAGGACTAAACCAGGTCGAAACTAGGACTAAACCAGGACTAAACCAGGACTAAACCCGGACTAAACTAAGACTAAACTAAGACTGTACCAGAACTAAACCAGGACTAAACCAGGAGGAGCTGATTCTCGTCGCAGCTGCTCCACATTCGGCTGCAAATCTCCCCAAAAAATCCATGTAATGTTGCATAATCCAGCAAGAAAACTGAATGAGCTCCTTGGTTTGGGTTGCCAGGTTCTATGGCTAAATCCATCCATGTTCTTATAAACTCATAGAAGAAAATACAATGAACTTTTTCATCATAATATGTCACTGTAAAAACAGACGACCTCAGATATTTGACTCTTCACAAACTCCACACTGAACGTCCTCTGTCACATTTGGCCTTGAAAGTCGTGCTTTTCGAGTTTTGTGAATGACCCGTGTCCTCGCTCCACGTCCTGAAGCTCGCAGATGCTCGTTTAGCGGTTGCCTCCTCTCCGCTCGAGATTCCCCGGACGTCCCAACTTTTCCGACCCACTAAACGACCTCGATGTTTGAAGGTAACTACAGTCGGAGCAATTTTCAACTGATTTAACTCCAACGTCCCGATGGAAATCTGCAAAACCTCCCAACCTCAAATGTGTAAAGAGAAGACGGTTTATCCTTAAGCAAAAGAACCGCTTAGTCTGTTTCCATGGAGACGTCATTGCCTTGTCTGAAATGTTCCATACTGTGGCATTAAACTTGTATCTATCCTGCATTTATTCATTTACAATTGTTTTATCAAATGGTTGAAGTTTAAAATGTCAAAGAATTTAAAGTTTCACTATGAACTTTTCCGATTGGGGTGTGGCACCTGCTCGTTTCCATGGAGATGTCATTGCTTGGCCTGAAACTTTCCGCAGTGTGGCATTAAACTTGTATCTACCAAACATTTATTCAGCTACAGGTGTTTTTATCAAATGATTAAAGTTTAAAATATCAAGGGATTTAAAGTGTCATTATGTAACTTTTCTGGTTGGGGTAGGCATTACGCAACCTGCTTGTTTCCATGGAGATGTTATTGCCATTGCTTTGTCTGAAATGTTCCATACTGTGGCATTAAACTCGGATGTATCCTGCATTTATTCATTTGCAATTGTTTTATCAAATGGTTTAAGTTTAAAATGTCAAAGAATTTAAAGTTTCACTATGAACTTTTCTGGTTGGGGTGTGGCACCTGCTCGTTTCCATGGAGATGTCATTGTCCGAAATGTTCCAGATTATGGCATTAATCTAATCTTCCAAGTATTTATTCTGGTACAGGTGTTTTTTTTATCAAATGATTGACGTTCAGAAGGTCAAGGGATTTAAAGTCTCATTATGTCACTTTTCTGGTTGGGGCGCACCACCTGCTCGTTTCCATGGAGATGTCATTGCTTGGCCTGAAATATTCCACAGTATGGCTTTAAACCTGGATTTATCTTGCATTTAATCAGTTACAGGTGTTTTTATCAAAAGTTTAAAATGTCATTTGATTTAAAGTCTGTCCTTGTTTGGCCTGAAATGTTCCAGATTATGGCATTACACGCATCTGTCCTGCATATACTCAGTTACAGATATTTGAAGTTTGAAATATCAAGTGATTTAAAGTCTCATTATGTAACTTTTCTGGCTGGAGTGCACCACCTGCTTGTTTCCACGGAGATGTCGTTGTCATTGCTTTGTCTGAAATGTTCCAGATTATGGCTTTCAACGTATCTACCGAGCTTTTATTCAGGTATACATGGTTTTATCAAATGATTGAAGCTTTCTTACTGTTTTCGGGCTCGCCTCTCCACAGATCTGACCTGTGACTTGGTCTGGATGGAAATATACAAGTTTAAAGTCGCAGTTCCTGATTTTTACTGTCTGAGAAACCGAGCTGGTTCATTTTAAACAGTTTCCAACGTTATTCCGCACTTACCTCATGCATTCAGAACATCCTAAACACTCACCACGATGAGTTTATAAGCACATTAGCATGCTAATACACACTTTCTGATCATTGGACAGTGAAACGCTTTCTAATCCGATGCAGACAGACTTATTTTGACCTCAGGAGCTGTTTATGTGATGTATCTGTTCTGGGGCGAGACTCATTTTCTTTAATGTGGAACTTTTAATACACGACAACACATCTCCATGGCGACAGGCAGATGGAGAAAGTTACAGATTGCAGCATTAAAACTCGAGGCTGCAGAAGACAGTCCCATGTATTTTTTGTTGGTAATGGGCCCATTTTTCACCGCTCCTCCGAGACGTCAGTGACTCTGAGGATGGGAAGATACAGGTTTGGAGCCAAAATGCTAAATGCTAAATGCTAACGTGTATTTATGGTGTGACCTTTGCAGAACGCCGAGGAGGAGGGGAGCCGTCTGACAAATGAACCTCCCTCCGACTCACTATCATAATAATTCTCACAGTCCATTTCGCGTTTGCACAACGTCTTTATTAGGACGATATAAAGGTGAGGGATGCGTGGCCTGTAGTTAAAGTAAAGACTCATAATTCAGGCTGATTTTGTGTTTTGTCACTGAGGAATGGGGCTATCAGGGCTGGACGAATTTCAAAAAAGTCCCGTTTAAATTTGATTATTTTAATTTTAATCAAAGTGTCCAAAATCAGCCGGAGCTTGGGTCGTTTCATGGAGACGTCTGTCTGTAAAAACACAGGGTTTGGAGCAGACGGGAGAATTTGAAAGGCGAAATCTGACTTTTTTTGTGTGAAATGGACCTGATTTATTTAGCGATTAAATTAATATAAAAAAAAAAAACAAAAAAAAAAACTAAAAAACATTTGCATTGGTTCATTTATTCCCCCGATCAATCTAAAACGATAGGCCCATCCTAGTTACTCCTGTCCTCCATTAAACGAGCGACATTTTGCAGCTTGTTGTCAACATTTCCTGAAGCTGCGATGCTAACTGAAGGCACTGCTCCGTCTGAAGCTTTGTTAGACTTTAACCTGAGCTTTATTTTAAAACATAAAGAGCAGAAAGAGTTGAAGAGCTAAGTCAGAACCAGAACGAGAGAGCTGATTTGTGCTGTTACACGAGTCTCTCACACATAAAACTACATGTACAAGCTAGCTAGCATTAGCCAACGTCACCTTTTTGTTGAAAATCAAACTTCTAAACTGGATCACGAATGCTTGGCTCCAGAAAATGATGTTTAAATCCATTTTCCATTGGTTTTCTTGAGTTTTCAGATGATCTTAAGCTTTATTTTGGACAGTTTTTGCTAATGTTTTGTGCTTTCATGGTATCTGCTGAATATTCCACCATAGAGATACATGTAGAATACCCCGGGAGTGATGTCCCTCTAAACTGAGCTGGAGACGGGTCAGATCTGTACATTGGAGTCTGTAGCTGTCCTTTTACAGACGTGTGGACCTGGTTTATGGTGAATATCTCTGTAATTACTCGGCCGATTCACATAAAACAAAAAACTGTCAAAGTTCAGCGTCGTCTGTCAGTGCAAATAAACAAAAGTGAAGGATTCAAAATAGCTTCAGAAAGAGGTGCCATTTCTCAGCTCTAAAGGTGCGGATGTTGTCAGTTGAAAGGACTTTGAGCCATGAGACAAAAACAGTAAATCTCAGATAGAGTTCTCTCCTCTGTCCTCTGCACTGCGGCTGCCAGCAGCTCCTGACACTGACAAACTTCACACCGGGACAAGACAAACCGAGAGTTTTTTAATTTAGCAAAACAAATGATTTTCATCCTGACGTCGGCTACGGCAGCTCGTTCACCTCACGCCAAGAAGGTCCCTAGATCCAGACTTTTATCCAGACGTTTGTATGTTCTTCTCACGTCTCCAAATCAACAACATCTGCAGCTTTTTACCATCTGAGAAACATTAAAAATCAAACATATACTGTCAAAACCAGACTCAGACAGACTGATCCTGCATCTGTCTCCAGTAGTTTAGATGACTGTAACGTCCTGCTCACTGGCCTCTCCAAACGAGCCTTAAGACAGAACAGAACATCCAGATAGAACACTGCTGCTCGGGTCTGACTAGAACCAGGAAGTACTTCACACATGTGTCCTGTGTCAGGTGAAGTACTTCACATGTGTCCTGTGTCAGGTGAAGTACTTCACATGTGTCCTGTGTCAGGTGAAGTACTTCACATGTGTCCTGTGTCAGGTGAAGTACTTCACATGTGTCCTGTGTCAGGTGAAGTACTTCACACATGTGTCCTGTGTCTCAGGTGAAGTACTTCACACATGTGTCCTGTCTCAGGTGAAGTACTTCACACATGTGTCCTGTGTCTCAGGTGAAGTACTTCACACATGTGTCCTGTGTCAGGTGAAGTACTTCACACATGTGTCCTGTGTCAGGTGAAGTACTTCACACATGTGTCCTGTGCTCAGGTGAAGTACTTCACACACATGTCCTGTCTCTGGTGAAGTACTTCACACATGTGTCCTGTGTCAGGTGAAGTACTTCACACATGTGTCCTGTGCTCAGGTGAAGTACTTCACATGTGTCCTGTGTCTCTGGCTCCTGTGGCTCAGAGACTTTAAAGCAGCTCAGTGTGAACAAGTCTCTCCATGAACCAAAGAACATCTCCCACATGTGAGAGCCACAAGAACATCTCACAGTCTGAGGACTAAACCAGGACTAAACCAGGACTAAACCAAGACTAAAGCAGGACTAAACCAGGGCTAAACCAGGGCTAAACTAAGACTAAAGCAGGACTAAACCAAGACTAAACCAAGACTAAAGCAGGACTAAACCAGGACTAAACTAAGACTAAAGCAGGACTAAAGCAGGACTAAAGCAGGGCTAAAGCAGGACTAAACCAGGACTAAACCAGGACTAAACCAAGACTAAACCAAGACTAAACCAGGACTAAACCAGGACTAAACTAAGACTAAAGCAGGACTAAAGCAGGACTAAAGCAGGACTAAAGCAGGACTAAACCAGGACTAAACCAGGACTAAACCAGGACTAAACCAGGACTAAACCAGGACTAAACCAGGACTAAACCAGGACTAAACTAAGACTAAAGCAGGACTAAAGCAGGACTAAAGCAGGACTAAACCAAGACTAAACCAGGACTAAACCAAGACTAAACCAGGACTAAACCAGGACTAAAGCAGGACTAAAGCAGGACTAAAGCAGGACTAAAGCAGGACTAAAGCAGGACTAAAGCAGGACTAAACCAAGACTAAACCAAGACTAAACCAAGACTAAACCAGGACTAAACCAGGACTAAACCAGGACTAAAGCAGGACTAAACCAAGACTAAACCAAGACTAAACCAAGACTAAACCAAGACTAAACCAAGACTAAACCAAGACTAAACCAGGACTTGAATTTCCTTGTGTATACATTGTTCTATAGAATACACTAGCGTCAGTCTTGATCCCTGTCTCTCTTGTTCCAGCAGATTTATCCAAAACCAGTGATTTGTTCCAGTTTTATACAAGAAATGTCCCAGGTGTCCCAATTTCTCACCAATCTGATCCCTGCCAACAGCGAAAAAGGGGGATATAGTGTCATTTGTTTGGCTAAAATACAGAAAAATGAGCTTGAAAATGACCAAGAGGCAGAAAAGAGCAGAGACACAAAAGTCCCTCAGGTTAGACACAGGTTTTACACTGAGGGAGTCAAGAGTGGACAATGTTACAGGCGTTAAAGTCTGTCACCTGTTTATAGGCGACATTTTGACATTATTCAAAAGATGCATTCAGTTTTAAATAGATAATTGCTATGAAAACAGTTCAAATCATTCTGAAACCAAGGGATTTTCCTCCATATGTAACTGGACAGAGCTAACACCTTTAAAAATATGAAATCAGTAGAGAAGTTTGATCAAAAGTCATATTTATTGAATCATTTGTGCACAGAGCTGTCGTCCCTGAAAGTGTCGCGTCGCCCTCAGCTCCAGATGAACATAACCAGTGTTTTTATACCATCATCGTACCAGTTTTACTCCAGTCCAAGTGACTCCAGGCTGCAGGACACGTCGTCTTCGGATGGTTGACACTGTCCATCCTGCTTCTCTAAGGCTCATTACTGACTGTAAAGCAAAGACACGTCACTGTGAGCTGTATTCTCCAGTGGGACGTCCTGCCCTGGACATTCGAAGGAGGAGTCACCGGTTCACTTTCATTTATAAGGCGATGCTTGGACTTCTGCCGACCTACATCTGCTCCTTGTTGCTCCACTTTTACCTTATGTATGGAATATGTTGCAGAAAGACTAGAACTGGACAGATTTCATTTCCTTGAACGTTTTTAAATCTGAACTGAGAGGTTTTGAGACTGACTCCACCACATGCTCTTGTTTTTTATAATCGTTTTGTCTTTTTCCTGTTATCTTGTCTCTTTGTAACTATGTAACTGTATTTTTTTGCTGCTGCTGCTTGGCCAGGACTCCCTTGAAAAAGAGGTTTTTAATCTCAATGGGACTTTCCTGGTTAAATAAAGGTTAAATAAAATGAATAAAAATAAAATAAAACATCATCTTGTGCAAAGAAACGAGAGATATGCACGAGCGTAACAACAGATAGTATCACAAACATTAGGTCAAAGAGATAGACAACATTACATATCAAGGCAGAGGTGTCCCAAACTACGGCCCGTGGGCTAAATCCGGCCCTCAGACCAGTTTTTATTGGCCCTCAGACCTCCTACTGAATCATAAGCAGCACTTTAAAACAGTAAATTAAACTATTTCTACGACTATAACCTCAAACATCACATTGCATTGTGATACAGACCTAAAATTAATGTGTTTCAAGCCTTATTAACACACAGCGGCTCGATTAAAAAAAAGTTTGGGCACCTCTAATTTAGCGAAAAGAATGCCATAACACCCACCTCGTTCCACCTAGATGTCAAATTCAAATTCTTTTATTTCGGTCATTACATTCAAAATCAACATTATTCAACTTGTATAATGTTGTACATAACATTTCTATCACGACCAAAAGGGTTTAGGCTGAAGTAAAAAAAAAAACTTATAATGCATAACCAATTTTAATAATAACACGCAGGAATTTCAAGAATAGCAGCAGAATCAGTTTCACAACATTTGATTCAATATGTGCACAAAGAAACAAAAAATACAAACTATAACATTCACATAAATCATTCCAGAGTCCTGTACTTTTCAAAAAGTCGTGTTTTATGCCTCTTTGTAAATGCTTCTATTGTGTAGCAGCTTTTTAATTTATCCTCAAGGTTGTTCCACACACTGACAGAACAGGAACACAATAAACCTGTTTTTCTAAAATCATACTGACTCTCTCTGTTTGAATAACATCTGTAAACAAGAAAGTGATCACAGTCACACTTCTGGCTCATTTGACTCTGGCTCCAATTCACTTTCTATTGAAAAGCTGTGTCTCTCTCTGTACCTGCTGCTGTCAGACTCGTCATTTTGTTCTTAAATGTTCATATTAACCCTCTACATGATGCTGGGGTTCATTATTTTTAGTTATTTTGAGGTTGGTATTTTTTTTTGTTTTTTTTTTTGTTTTTTTTGTTTTGTTAATTTTAGTTGTTTTATTTTATTTTTTTGTTAGAGTTTTTTTTTGTTTGTTTTTTTAGGTCTTTTATTTTATTTATTTATTTTTGAGTTTTTTGTGATTTTTTAAGTTTATTTTAAATTTTTTCGTTGAGTTTTTTTTTTTTTTTTTTTTTTTTTTTTTTTGAGTTAATTTTTTGTCTTAACTCCTTTGTCTTTTGTCTCTCTCTCTGTACTTGCTGCTGTCAGACTCGACGTTTTGCTCTTAAATGTTCGTATTAACCCTCTACATGATCCTGGGGTTTTTATTTCACTTTTGTGTCTGTAAATCAACATATGAACATTAAAAACAGACAAATCAGGTCCTTCTTCGCTAGCAGGTCACTCCAGCTAGCGTTAGCAACAGGTTTGATTGACAGCGTTGCTAAGCGCCCGCTCCCTGCTAAACCAGTGGTGTGGGCGTTGGCGTTACCTTCAACAGCCTCGCTCCTGATTGGCTCTTTGGTTGCTATGATACTCGCTGTCAGAACTTAAATTAGCTGCTATAAGTGCTAGCCTCGATGTGGGCGACGTCACGCTCACACACAGATTCTTCTAATATTTGCATTGTAAAAATTAATTATCAAAGTATTTTCCCTGAAGCTGAGCTGGAAGAGAGCGTTCTGGGCTGAGCTTTCGTCTGTTCTTTCTTCACACTTTGATACTCGCTGAGATTATGTCGCGTCCTGGTGCTGATCACGAGGTCAC
>JAIEZT010001318.1:1792983-1820483 GCA_019594935.1 Periophthalmus modestus | reverse complement strand
TGTGATGTCACGAAGTGGTAGTTTTCACGTTAACAGCTCCTTTTACCTTTAGTTCAGTGGAGATTTAAAACTGATTCTAGTGAAGGTGTGTGGAGTTTGAAAACACAGTCCTTCCTGTATTACTACATGATGACATCACAAGGTGGAACAGAGTGTTTTTGGTTAGAGAGAAGAACTTGGCCTAAGTCTGTGTGTTAAACATGTGAATGAAACAAAAAAACACAAGTCCAGGTCTGATTGTGATGAGAAAACGACATTAGAACATCAGAAAACAGTGTCATATGAGCCCTTTAAATCATAGACCAGACCTGGTAAAACTACGGCCCGGGGGCCACACACGGCCCATTGGTCTTATTAATCCGGCCCTCTGAACGTGACCAAATTATATTAAAATAGTTAAGGTTGTTCAGTTGTTGATCTTTGGCACTTGATAAAACAAAGTGAGTTTTTCTGTTTATTTAACTGAAATGTAAATTAATTATTTAATTCATGCATTTTGAAAACAGTTTGTACAATGAACCTTTCACATTCAGGCTTTGCTACATGTTACAGGACAAATCTCTAATGTCTCCCTGAACTAGTACTTTTACCCACATTATATATTTGTACTTACATGTGTGTTATATGTGTGTACTCCTCAGTGTGCAGTAAGTCCATGTGTCTTATACTTGTTTTAGTATCTGATTATAGATACTTTTGACACAGTACTCAGTTACATTTACTTCAGACATGTAGGATGAATCTTCTACTAGTACTTTTCTACGAGTACTTTTCAGATCCATATTGTGCTGGACTTTCCTGTGTATAATTCTGCTACAGGACAGATTTCGTGAGCGTTTACACATACGGGAAAGCGATCGTGCGAAAATGGAGAGATTTCATAAACGCTAAAAGCCGACAGCGGAGGTTTAGCTCGTGGGACTTAATGCCTCTGAAAACGAGGCAAAAACTGAGTCAGAGAAAATTCAAATGAAATAAGTTAATAGAAGAAGAGCAGCAGAGGGACAGAGCCTCCTCCTGGTTTATAAAGAACAACACAAAAAACACAAAACTATAAAAATCAACATGAATAATACACAAAACGACAAAGGTCACGACCCCCTAACCCCCTAACCCCCTAACCCCGCCCCCTTTTCTTCAAACACAAAGAAAACCTAAATATAACATAAAAAAGACACACACAAAAAAAAAACAACACACCAACAACAAATATATTAAAACAATGAAACAGAAAAATTTATATTAGTGGTACTTTTCTTTTTTCCTTTTTTTCTTTTCTTCTTCTTTTTCTGTTGTTTCTTTTTTCTTTCTTTTTTCTTTTTCTTTTCCATTTATTTTTTTTGCCTTTCTTTTACTTTTCTTTTTTTTCTTTTTTTCTTTTATGTTTCCTTTTTTCTTTTCTTTTCCTTCTTTTCTAGAGGTCATTGGTGGTTCTATAGGACGTTGGTGGTTCTATAGGATGTTGGTGGTTCTATAGGACGTTGGTGGTTCTAGAGAACGTTGGTGGTTCTATAGGACGTTGGTGGTTCTATAGGACATTGGTGGTTCTATAGGATGTTGGTGGTTCTAGAGAACGTTGGTGGTTCTATAGGACGTTGGTGGTTCTAGAGAACGTTGGTGGTTCTATAGGACGTTGGTGGTTCTATAGGATGTTGGTGGTTCTAGAGAACGTTGGTGGTTCTATAGGACGTTGGTGGTTCTATAGGATGTTGGTGGTTCTAGAGAACGTTGGTGGTTCTATAGGATGTTGGTGGTTCTAGAGAACGTTGGTGGTTCTATAGGATGTTGGTGGTTCTAGAGAACGTTGGTGGTTCTATAGGATGTTGGTGGTTCTAGAGAACGTTGGTGGCTCTATAAGATGTTGGTGGTTCTTTAGGACTTTAGTGGTTCTGTAGACTCCTCTCTGCCACCGTGACCTCTGTGTTTGTGCATCAGAGAAGTGGAAACGACCCCAGACTCGTCGGTGCGATAATGACCACACTGCAGCAGATCTGAGAGACGTGTGGAAACGACACGGAGCCAAATGAGGTTTTGTGGATTTGCTCTGATGTAAACCACACACAGGCTGATGTTTCGCAGTAGTGCTTTAGTGGTTACATTGAGCAGACATTTAACGATTTATTTGTTCATATGGTAAAGTCAAATAGAACAAGCCAGACGCCGTTTTCTACTGACGGATTTGGCAAGAATGACACCACCAAACAGCGACATAATGAGCCATAATGATGTTTGCGGGTAAACTATAGACAGCTCAGTTTGACGCTAAAGCCGTGTTTGCGCTGGATTAGCTTTACCTGGGGACCTCGGGTAAATCGTAATAATTAAACGCGTCGTCTGCGTTTCAAGTCCCGTGTGAATCATCCAGGTCTGAAAATCTCTGTGAAAATTCCCCTGAGTTTTACCTACTGGAATTCTGCAAACTCAGAGCTCCTCGGGTGGTGCTAGTCCTGTGTGAGCTCCTGTCTGTAAACTGGTCTATTTTTTGTTAAGCTAATATTCAAGATTCAACCTATTTTAAGTCCAGATACACAGTAAGCTAATAATAATCACTCGCCTCAGACCAAATTGTGATCCAGCTATTGTTCTTTCTACCATTAAATAGTAAAAAAAACCTAAAGCAAACTGTGGTAAAGGTGTGACCTGGACGTCGAACCCTCTTGTCAGCTCCAGTCAAATGAAGCTCATCGAGGCTAGCAGGTATAGCGGCTAATTTCGTGATGAGTTCTTCATTTGGAACTCCGATTGCGAGTGTGAAAGCGAACAAAGAGCCAATCTGGAGCCGTGGTGTTGAAGGTAATCGCACAGCTGGTTTAGGAGGGAAAAGGCGCTCAGCAACACTGTCAATCAAACCTGTTGCTAACGCTAACGGGAGGACCTCTGGGAAAAAAAGCGCCTGATTTTTCTGTTATTAATGTTCATATCTTGATTTATGGGCAAAATAAAAACACCAGGATCATGTAAAGTGGGTTAATACTAACATTTAAGACCAAAATGACGAGAGAGTTGTTCAATAGAAAGTGAATTGAAGCCAGAGTCGATGGAGCTGGAAGCGCGTCCATTATCACCCGCTACTTCCTGTATTTCTGTATTCCACAAACTGTCACTGAACTGGTGTAAAACTATGATAAATATTAACCAAAGGTACAATCCAGGTCCAAACCAGGTCAAAAGAACGAACAAAAAGACCTGTTTTATGGACTTTAACAGTTCAGATTACAATAAAAGTTAGACATATAGTGAATTTGTCAAGAGAATCAACAAGTACACACAGAGTACACACAGAGTACACACAGAGTACACACAGAGTACACACAGAGTACACACAGAGTACACACAGAGTACACACACGCGCTCGCTCTGCCCTGGCTTTTATCCCAGTGGTAACCCATGGAAACCAATGATCTCCCGCGGGTTAATAGACTTCCATACACGCCTTCTATAGGAGCAGACCCGGGTTCATTATGAAGCTCACACCTGTGGAAAGAGGCCAGGACGATGGAGACATATTTCACTTCATTTATGGAGTGAGACATGAGAAAAGGGCAAAGGAAATGGAAGAACTGAGGGGAAAAAAAGCACAGTAATGGAACGTAAGTAAAAATGAATATTAATGTTGAGTAAATGTATTCTGCGCTCTGATTGGATTATGTAACGCAGTAGATTTAAAGGTTAGGGTTGAGGTACAAACTTGTCCTCTGCATTTGACCCGTCCTTTAATATCACTGGAGCAAACTGTCCAGATTTTGAGCTGGTTTTGGGCAGAACTACCTTCGCTCGACTGGAGATTTAAAGCCGATAGTCGCTAAAAAGTCCAAGTATCTGCCCAATATATCAGCCAATCGCCAATTTGTGAGAATGAGCTGGATACTTCCTTCTTTTTGCAGTTTGAAAGTGCCATAATGCAGCTTTAATTGGACCAAACCAGGCTTAGAATGGACATAAAGACGCTGCAGACAGATGAACAGAGCCTGGTTTTCCGAGAGCTTTTCGAACTCTTAAATCGTTTTTTTTCCGGCTGTTGTTGTAGCAGTTTGCAGGTGAGCCTCCTGCGGAGCTTTTGACCTCTCCTCCGGATCTCTGTGTCCGACTTTAGACAGCTTAACTAACCCCGACTAACCCTCCTCAAGCCCAAACCCTGGATTTCCTGCGTCACGAGGGCGGCTAAGTTTTCAGCGTGGTTTCATCTCTATAGTAACAGCAGAGCTCACCTGGTCCGGAGCAGGTGAAGAGGTTAAGAGAGCTCGAGTTCAGACGTTTGGACAGAGGTCAGGTGCTGCAAAAAAACCAACAAAAAACTCAACAACATTTATAATCACTTGGGCGGATGAGGAGGCGCTCGTACACACAGCTCTTCAGACCTTTACGAGATCCTTTTGTTTGGTTTTATGGGGAAAAAAATCCATCGCTAGGCTTTATATTCCTCCGTGTGCACAGGGAGATGGTTGGAAAATACACTGATAAAGGGCTTAAATGGACATATATAATGGTTTGTGGTGCTAATAATACAGAGAACTCTACCTGTCTGTCGTTTTCTCTGTGTTATGACCAAAAATACACTGCCCTCTGTGTTTTTAATGGAGAATTTAAATATATTGATGTATGCGGCATTGATAATTATTCAGTTTTTATTGCGTTTACCCCTACTACATCTTTAATAGCGCCTTTAATTCTTAAGTTATACTCACCAAATTTTAGCAGTAGATAAACTGAACCTTCAGAGATTTGTGTCAATATAAATGGTTATAATTGTTCAGTTACACTTGAACTTATCACGACTTAAACTAGAGGAAGTAAAAATGATCTAATTTAAAAGAAATAATGTTTTTAAGTGTCCACCATTTTGTGTTTGTCTCTGAACAGCCTGATCCAACACACACTTTACAGAACATTTAAAGTATTTCTGGCTCTATTTTTTATCCTGATATTACATTTTAGTGTCTGAGGTTATTTCACAACACACCTTTTCTTTAAGATAGACCCAACGGAAGAAATCAGGACGAGTCAGGTCTGTGGAGATCACATACTGCCCCCTGTCTGTGAAAACACTTATTATTCCTTTAATGGCATTTACTCTTGGGGCATCTCTGGTATTAAAATGTCGACGGTAACACTGCTGGGTTTGTGAATTTGACCCATGTGACTCAAAGTACCACTGTACAATGAGGGTTTGTTCCTCGCTGCTGTATTTGCTCAGATTAATGTCAGAAGGGTCGTTCTAAATGCTCTGAAAAAATGAAAGAAAAATATTTAGAAACAAAAGAGTTATAAGTTTTTTTCAACTGTCAGTGACTTTTGGGCCACCCTGTATAAAAGAAGAAATCTTCACCTAAAATAATAAAGTATAATATGTGTTATTAAAGCATTAAAGAGAAAAGTCACAACATGGCCGCTGGAAAAGGCTTTTGGTTACTACAGGTTACCATGGCAACACCCTGTCTAGCCTTTGTAGTCGCTTTAAAAGTTCATAAATAAAAAAGTTGTGAATTACAGAATAAAGGCAAAAGAGAAGTGGAACATAATGTGACAAAAGTGAAATCCCATGGTTTTGTTAAATGGAGAACCTCAGATACATGTATTTAAACATTTGTACATGATTTTCACATTATTTGAGCCATTAGATCAAAATGGCTGAAAGTTTATCCTGGTCCAGCTCATTTTGTCTCCAGAGTTTGAACATGTCATGATCCAGCATTTTAATGGCTCTTTTGCTTCTTTCGGCCGATATTATGTCATCCAGACGTGCTGCAGGTCGAGTTCGTTCTAGTTAAACTGCAGCTCACATAATGAAACCTCATTGACTCTGCGGCGCCCCCCTCTGGATCCTTGTGTGAGTCGGACTTAAGCCAGTTTAACCCTGAGCCTCTGTTTTCGCTCTGACAAACCGCCGGATCCTCTTTGTCTTGTTTTGGCGTTTTGCTAATTGCTTCTTCGTCGTTCGTGGCTGGTGTTTGAGTCTCAGCGAGAATCTGAATCACCCGACATCTGTTTATAATTATGAAACCGGAGCTCATAAAGAGTCTCATTTTGGTCCTGGTTTAGTCCTGGTTTAGTCCTGGTTTAGTCCTGGTTTAGACCTGGTTTAGTCCTGGTTTAGTCCTAGTTTAGTCCTGGTTTAGTCCTGATTTAGTCCTGATTCAGTCCTGGTTTAGTCCTGGTTTAGTCCTGGTTTAGTCCTGGTCTAGTCCTGGTCTAGTCCTGTTCTAGTCCTGGTTTAGTCCTGCTTTAGTCCTGTTCTAGTCCTGGTTTAGTCCTGCTTTAGTCCTGTTTTAGTCCTGGTTTAGTCCTGTTTTTGTCCTGGTTTAGACCTGTTTTAGTCCTTGTTTAGACCTGATTTAGTCCTGGTTTAGTCCAATCCTCCTCTCCTCCCTCTGTCCTCTCTCTCTTGTCGTCCCTCTCTCCTCCTCTCCTCTCTCTCTCCTCTCTCTTGTCGTCCCTCTCTCCTCTCTCCTCCTCTCTTCTCCTCTCTTTCCTCCCTCTCTCCTCTCTCCTCTCTCTCTTGTCGTCCCTCTCTCCTCCTCTCCTCCCTCTCTCCTCTCTCCTCCCTCTCTCCTCTCTCCTCACTCTCTCCTCTCTTTCCTCCCTCTCTCCTCTCTCCTCCTCTCTCCTCTCTTTCCTCCCTCTCTCCTCTCTCTTGTCGTCCCTCTCTCCTCCTCTCTCCTCCCCCTCTCCTCTCCTCCTTTCTCCTCCTCTCTCCTCTCTCTCCTCCCTCTGGTGATTGTTCTGGTTTCATTTCTCCGTCTCTCTTCTCTCTCTTGTCGTCCCTCTCTCCTCTCTCTCCTCCCTCTCTCCTCCCTCTCTGGTGATTGTTCTGGTTTCATTTCTCCGTCTCTCCTCTCTCCTCTCCTCCTCCCTCTCTCTCTCTCCTCTCTGGTGATTGTTCTGGTTTCATTTCTCCGTCTCTCAGGTCTGCACCTTCAGCCTCGTCTCATTAAAAGTCTCTGTTGGTGGCGTCAGGATCCGGCGACACAAAAAGTCTGAATTAATCTGAATTAATCTCATTTTCTCTGGTTTTGTTTCATAAATGAACAAATAAAGAGGCGACTTTTACCTCCAGATGATTCACATAAATGATCAGAAAACACACTTCAGCCTGAGTCTGTGAGGGAACATGAGACTCTTCTCTCCTCGTCTCTCTTCATCTCTCTTCGTCTCTCCTCATCTCTCCTCGCATCTCTCTTCTCTTCTCTCCTTGCCTCTCCTCGTCTCTCCTCATCTCTCTTCATCTCTCTTCGTCTCTCTTCTTCTCTCTTCTTCTCTCTTCTTCTCTCTTCTTCTCTCCTCTTCTCTCTTCGTCTCTCCTCGTCTCTCTTCTTATCTCCTTGCATCTCTTCGTCTCTCTCCTCGTCTCTCCTCGTCCCTCCTCGTCTCTCCTCGTCTCTCTTTTTCTCTCGTCTCTCTTCTTCTCTCCTCATCCCTCCTTGTCTCTCCTCATCACTCCTCGTCTCTCCTTGTCTCTCTTCGTCTCTCCTCATCTCTCCTTGCATCTCTTCGTCTCTTTTCTCCTCTTGTCTCTCCTCGTCCCTCCTCGTCTCTCTTCTCGTCCCTCCTCGTCTCTCTTCTCTTCTCTCCTCGTCCCTCCTCGTCCCTCCTCGTCTCTCTTCTCGTCCCTCCTCGTCTCTCTTCTCTTCTCTCCTCGTCCCTCCTCGTCTCTCCTCGTCCCTCCTCGTCTCTCCTCGTCTCTCCTCCTCTCTCTTCTTATCTCCTCGTCCGTCCTCGTCTCTCCTCGTCCCTCCTCGTCTCTCCTCATCCCTCCTTGCGTCTCCTCCGCTCTTCATCACTCGTTCATGTTGCTGTGGTGCTGTTTTTTGTCAGATTTACAGATTTCCCATCGCTCATGTGCCCCTGAACTCACCATCTGTCTGCTCACAATTTTATGTACACAAATTATTCAACCAATAAACAAACAAACAAACAAACGGATAGATGAAGGACAGAGACACAGAGACACAGACACAGAGACACAGAGACAGACACAGAGACAGAGACGGAGACAGAAACACGGAGACACGGAGACACAGAGACAGAGAGACAGACGCAGAGACGCAGAGACACAGAGATCCAAACAGGAAGTGATCGTGGTCGCACTTCCTGTTCTATTGACTCTGGCTCCAATTCACTTTACGTTGAAAAGGTGTCTTTAATATGGCTGTAAATGAGTCATTGTGCAGTAAAATGTCTTGCTCAAGGACACAACAACAGTTTGTATTGTCCACAGATATTAACAAACTTTAAAGTAACACTACGTAACTTCTGAGGTGGAGATAACATCTGCGTGAGTCCACTGAGATACAAACTTAAAACCACACAATCTCCATGGGGATAAATAGGTTTTGATACTGTGGAACATTATAGCAAAAGGAACAGCATTTCCATGGAGACAAGCAGGAGGAATCAGGTTTGTGGAGATGCGAGCTCGCTCACTGTCAGGGCATGTGTTTTTCAGAGCAATACAAACATAATCTTAGTCTATTTTTTGGATTATAAATGATGTAATGTGGCTTTAACTTTCTATATGAGACAGAAGAAAATCGTGTTTCTGAGCTCAAATGATTCTGACTTAATCCTCTGAGTCGGGTTAACTAAAACGATCGAGCAGACGGGCGTAAAGAGCGATCACCAGGACCATTACACTTCAGACACATGAACACGACGAGATCAATACGACACACACGCCGATACCAGCGAACCAGGTGAACTCAGTCATCCGGGTTAACCCCATCACGAGCATCCCATCCCGAGCGTCCCATCCCGAGCGTCCCATCCCGAGCGCCCCATCACGAGCGTCCCATCCCGAGCGTCCCATCCCGAGCGTCCCATCCCAAGAGTCCCACCCCGAGCGTCCCGTCACGAGCGTCCCACCCCGAGCGTCCCACCCCGAGCGTCCCGTCACGAGCGTCCCGTCACGAGCGTCCCGTCACGAGCGTCCCGTCACGAGCGTCCCGTCACGAGCGTCCCGTCACGAGCGTCCCACCCCGAGCGCCCCATCCCGAGCGTCCCATCCCGAGCGTCCCACCCCGAGCGTCCCACCCCGAGCGTCCCGTCCCGAGCGTCCCATCTCGAGCGTCCCATCCCGAGCGTCCCACCCCGAGCGTCCCACCCCGAGCGTCCCGTCCCGAGCGTCCCATCTCGAGCGTCCCATCCCGAGCGTCCCATCCCGAGCGTCCCATCCCGAGCGCCCCATCCCGAGCGTCCCACCACGGGTCAAACCGACACTTCAGGACCAACATCGGCCCGTTTAAGAGTCCTTTCAGACGGCGATTCTTAAAGACGTTTTATGTGACTTTTACTGTCTTAAAAACGTGAAAAGCAGTTTGCAGTCGTCCAAAGTCACTCATCATTTACCTTTTGCATTCAGATCGTCTTAACTATTCACGGAGATGAGTTTATAAGCACTTTTCACAGCTCCTAATTATCGTGCAAATAATAATCTTTCTAATTGGATGCAGACAGCGCAGAGCAGACTGATTTAAGCCGCTCATACAGTAGAAGTGAACAGGGGTAAGGCAGATTTAGCTCAAAAACGACGCACTGTGCCTTTAATCATTGTGCATCGTCTGCTGCTTTGTGCTTTCTGCTGTAAGAGCATTCATCTCCCATCAGGGCCCATATAATCAGGGCCCTCATAAACAGGGCCCTCATAAACAGGCCCATAATGGGGTTAAGTGCAGCTCTAACGCCGGGAGGAGACGAGGAGCTGGTGGCGACACTCGGAACAGAAGCACCACAGTGGGGCAAATCTGAGTCTGTACATGTGACACGTTTGAAAACATCTAAAAGACGTGTACTAATGTTACAGTGGCTCAGTAGTTGTGTATTTCCCCTCTAACTGTAGGTTCTTACATTTCTCTGAGTGCATTTCCAGGGTGTGTCCATCCACAGACACGACACACAGACCCTGAGCCTTTTCCAGGACAAATATGGACCATCGTTTTCAGATGGAATGACGTTAGTTTGGTTCCAGTGCGATACAAAAATACTGTGGCTTTAATATTAACAAAACAAATACATTGTTTTTCCATATGAAGTTAATGAAGATAAAAAGACAGACTTTTAATGTTTTGCTCCGGTTCACTCCAGTCTGTACTACTCCCCTCCATCGCAGTTTATTCAGGTTCACTCTGGTCTGGTCCAGTCCGGTTCTCTCTGGTTTCCTCTGGTTTCCTCAGGTTCACCCAGTTTCCTCTGGTCTGTTCTGGTTTCCTCTAGTCCGTTTTCATTTGCTCTGGTTTGTTCTGGTTTCCTTTGATTTGCTGTGATTTCCAATGGATTGTTCTGGTTTCCTCTGGTTTGCTCTGTTTTCCTCTGGTCCCTTTTCATTTGCTCTGGTTTCCTCTGGTCCATTCTGGTTTCCTGATTTGCTGTGTTTTCCTCTGGTCTATTTTCATTTTCTGTGGTTTCCTCTGGTTTCCTCTGGTCTGTTCTGGTTTGTTATGGTTCACTCTGGCTTGCAGTGATTTGCTCTGGTTTCCCCTGGTTTCCTCTGGTTTGCTGTGGTTTCCTCTGGTCTGTTCTGGTTTCCTCTGGTCCGTTTTCATTTGCTCTGGTTTCCTCTGGTTCACTCTGGTTTCCTCTGGTTCACGTTGGTTTCTTCTGATTTGCTGTGGTTTCCCCTGGTTTCCTCTGGTTTCCTCTGGTCCGTTTTCATTTGTTCTGGTTTCTTCTGGTCTGTTCTGGTTTCTTCTGGTCTGTTCTGGTTTCTTCTGGTCTGTTCTGGTTTCCTCTGGTTCACGTTGGTTTCCTCTGGTTTGTTCTGGTTTCCTCTGGTCCGTTTTCATTTGTTCTGGTTTCCTCTAGTTTCCTCTGGTTTCCTCTGGTTTCCTCTGTTTTCCTCTGTTTTCCTCTGGTCCGTTCTGGTCTGATTTACTGTAGCCTCGACAGCTCCTCACACCTCTCTCCTGTTTGTGGATGTTACAGACACAGAAATCCGCAGAACCAGTGATTCTGCTGTTTTTCTCTCCATAATGAGACGACATCACCCCCCCACTCTCTCACGCTCTGTACCCCGGATCAGTGCACTCATGTCCTGGGTTAGTCCGGCGTGTAGCGCCCCCCTGTGGTTCTCAGTGTTTGCTGTTATAGGGCAAGTCACAAAAACAAGACTATAATTTGTTCGTTAATAATCGGCAAGATAATTTAAGTATATTTTAGGGGTCAAACTTAATAGACTCTTTTGTGTATTTCATGCACAGGGTTAAAGTCCCCAACTGGTGCAGAATATTGTTACGGGGTTAGAGTCCCCGGAGAGGGTTAAAGTCCCTCATGAAGAAAGGTTCCGTGTTCAGGTTAAAGGCCTGTTGTATTGTTTTGATTTGTGTGATTTTAAAGTCTTTCTTAATCTAAAACACTTTGAATCACCTTGTGGACCAATTGTGCTAAACAAATAAACTTGCCTTGTTTTGCCTTTTCACGATTGATCTGTAGATGGTGAAACTCCTGAAGTGTTGCAGCTTTAAGTTCTTATAAAATGGGTTTAATGCAGCAGGTGTTTTCATACTTGCTGAAAGGACTGGAGCTGGTTTCAGTTCAGTTTAGTCCTGATGTAGACTTGGTTTGGTCCTGTTCCAGTCCAGGTTTTGTCTTGTTGGAGCTGTTTTTCTGGTCCTCAGTGAAGAACATCAGCCCCTCGCTCGCTGCCTCTTTCTAAACCCCGGAAGTGACGTAAATGTCCTTCAAATGCAGCCGACGAAGTGAAAAACCCACAAACTCAGACACAGCAAGTGCACGGTTAGCCTGGTAGTTGTTGTTAGATTTACCTTCTTGGCAAAATTCCACTCTGACATGTGTGAGCAGAGCTTATAAACTCATCACGGTGAGTCATTAGGATGCTCTGAACGCATAGGGTCAGTGAGGAGTAACTCTGGACGATTACACGCTGTTTTCAGGCTTTAAAGGCAGTAAAAATAAAGAACAGAATCGTGAATGTGTTTTTGTAACATGTTTCCAAACTCAATCTGGATCAGGAGTCGAACCCACAACCTCCTCACTGACGGGAGGAGACAGGATAACCACTCTGCCGCAGTAACACAAGCACATACTTTATACTGAAGGATTTGCATATTTAAATTCCTCTGTAGAATGGAAAATTTGAGTCCTCCTTATCCGGCTCCCCTCCTCCGTCTCTTTACCCCAGACTCAGAGCACTCGTCCTGGGTTAGCCGGGCGTGCACAGTCCCCCTGGTTTAGTTTTCTGGTCTTAAGTATAGATGGATGAATCGTCCACCTCTCCTCCTTCTCTCTATCCCGGACTCAGAGCACTAGTCCTGGCTTTGTCCACTACCCACAGTCCCCTGGTGCCGTTCTACTGTTCTCGGAGTAGACGGATGAATAATGAAACGACAGCACCCCGTCTTTCGAGCTCTGGCCCTGGGTTAGTCATGTGTGCGTAGTCCCCCTGGTTTACTCTGTTGGTCCTCAGAGTAGATGGATGACTTATGGATAGTAGCCCCCTTCTCGCTCTCTCTCTACCCCAAACTCGGAGCTCTAGTCCTGGGTTAGACCGGCACAAATCCCCCTAGTTTAATATTCCAGCGCAGAGTGTACAGATGGAGGAATAATAACACGGATACATCCTCTTTCTCCTGGTCCTGGGTCGTGCGTCGTCCCCCTCGTGTGGTTCTCTGGTCCTCGGTGTAAATGAATGAATAATTAAACAAAAGTATCCCCTCTTTTTCCTCCTCCTCTTCCTCTTTCTACCCCAGAATCGTTGCTAGTCCTGGGTCAGTCCGGCGAAGCACAGTCCCTGCGGTTTGGCTCCTCGGAGTAGATGAATAATGAGACGAGAGTAGCCCCGTTTCTCTCGCTCTTTCGACCCCAGGATCAGCGCTCTGGTCCCGGGTTAGTCGTGTTGCGTAGTCCCCCCCCGGTGTGGTTACGTCTTGTATCGATCTGTGCCGCAGTTTGGCCCTGGACAAACACGTGGACAGAAGCGTTTTGTATCGGGTAAATAAAGACGTTTGTGAGGCGAGGACGTGGCACTGATGGTACAGAGGATCCAGTAAAGCTCTCACTCAATATCGACTTGAATCTGCTGCACCGGGTTCAAAAAGGTGAAAACGTTCGCTCAATCGGCTCTTCTCGAGTAATGACGGCGCGTGATCATTAAAGGTTCAATACGGAACTTTTCTAGCGGAGGATATGTCGTCGTCTTCTGTCTTCTGTCTTGTTTTTATTCATTTTCGTGAATAATAGTAATAGCATCGTCGTGGAAACAAGTAGTTTGTTTGTGTGACATCTACCTGAAAAGTTACAGAGTGAGCTTTAATTTGGAAGCGTTATAGTTTACCATTTCTGTGTTTTTTACTCCTCAAACTGAACATTTAAAATTTAGTTCTCGGGCGACCGTGGCTCAGTTGGTAGAGTGTTTGTCCACTGATCAGAAGGTTGGTGGTTCAAATCCTGCTGTCGACGTGAAACATGATCAGATGAGTCAGATCCGCTGAAGGTGGAAAAGTGCTGTGTAATAGTCCTGGTTTGGTCCTTGTTTTATTTCCGACGTGGACTTGCTCTGGTCATGTTCTAGTCCTGGTTTAGTCCTGGTTTGGTCCTGATTTGCTCCTGGTTTAGTCGTGATATAGACCTCCTTTGGACCAGTTCTAGTCCTAGTTTAGTTCTGGTTTGGTGCTGATGTAGACTTACTTTAGTCATGCTCTAGTCCTGATTTAGACCTGGTTTAGTCCTGGTTTAGTCTTGGTTTAGTCCCGGTTTAATCCCGGTTTAGTCCTGGTTTAGTCCCAGTTTAGTCCCGGTTTAGTCCTGCTTTAGTCCTGCTTTAGTCCTGGTTCAGTCCTGCTTTAGTCCTGCTTTAGTCCTGCTCTAGTCCTGCTCTAGTCCTGCTTTAGTCCTGGTTTAGTCCTGGTTTAGTCCTGCTTTAGTCCTGCTTTAGTCCTGCTTTAGTCCTGGTTTAGTCCTGTTTTAGTCCTGTTTTAGTCCTGCTCTCGTTCTGCTCTAGTCCTGCTTTAGTCCTGGTTTAGTCCTGGTTTAGTCCTGCTTTAGTCCTGCTTTAGTCCTGGTTTAGTCCTGCTCTCGTTCTGCTTTCATCTCACTTTTCTCTGAACACATTGCGTTTCCTGTTTTAGCCGCTCTTCCGTCTGTTAGTTTGTTATTTAGTTATTTTGTGTTTTCTTGACTCGGTCACGATTCCTCGTTTCGAGATTGACGCGTGTTTGGACTAACTGTTAATGACTCATCTGAAGTGGGAGCCAAACTGCCAAAGAGTCCACGGATTCTGCGCCGCCACCGTCACGAACGACAATCACCACAAAGGATCAATATTTAGCTGCAAACTCACTTTATTTTGAGGGATTTACACGACTAAAATATCTGCACCCGGAAACTCGGCACATGCAGACACACTCGACGACGTTTAGCACCATTCTGCCGCTGTCGTCTCCATGGCGACGGTCCTGCTTAACCTGGGATGTCCCACTGTACGGCTTTAAACTTATCTACACAGAGACAATCAGGAGGCACCACAGAAGCGACAGGAGCTCAGTCAGCAGAGCGTCTGTCCACCGACCCGACCCACAGGTTGTCGGTGCGATTCCAGCTCCCGCAGATGAACGCTGTCGCCGTGTCCTTGAGCAAGACACTTCCCCACCTCGTCCTCAGCGTCTGCGTGATCTGAAGTGTGAACGTGCGAGTCGTTCATTGACGTAAAGCGCTTTGAGTGTCTTGAAGTTGGAAAAGCGCTGCATAAAAATGTGAAAGGTCAGTACTAGGACGTGTTACAGGTCAGATCTGTGGAGAGGCGTCCCCCACTCAAGTCTGTCAATGTATTTTTAACAACAGAAATGAATCGAATCAAATAAATACATGACAGGTTTAAGTTTTCTGTGCAGGCAAAGCTGTGACATCTCCACGGAGACGAGGAAGTGGTGGACGCACAGAGGAAAAGTTACGTAGTGCAGCTTTATAATGTCAGTAATAATAATTCGACAATATTTGGAATTTGGAGCCTAAATATGTAAATCAAACTGACATAAAACTTTAATATTTGTTTGAAAGTGAAGGTTTTTTTTGTATATTTATATTTTGTCAACTCTTTTTTTTATTTGGATTCTACAATCAGATCAGATGTTCAAATTTGGTTAAATCCACCATATTGTGCTTGTGTCGCTCTAAAGTTATCACAAAAAAGCGGCGTGTAGCTGTCGGCGCCCCCTATGGACAGCTGCACGTCACACTAGAGGATTTTTTTTTTCATTTGTACAAAAACTACAGTGAATCTCCAGTGGGCGTGGACCTATAGAGCTGAAAACAGGGGTCGATCTGCAAAATGGCGTCTTGAAAACAGCCGATTAAACATGAATCAGTCCAAATATAAGCTCAGAGGGTGAATTTTAACCGTACCGTGTGGTGTGAGCAGCCGAAGGTTCAGTCCAGCTCATACGTAGGTTCATTGTTTCGAGGAAAACGCTGCTGTTTGACCGAACGCTGGAGGTGGACTGTAATAAAAGAGCGAAGCAGCTTTAGGCCAGAGCGGCTCCACTGAACTGTGCTGTGCCAATTTAAGTGTCCCAGACTCTGTGGTTTCCTGTGGTTTGGAAATAAAAGAGAGGACGAGACCCAGAAAACACCACGACAGCACAATGGTATGAATGAAATGAAATGAAAACAGCATTTATTCACTTAAATCACAAATAAAATACAATAAAACTGATTGAAATGTGTTATGTAACTGTTACTTAGCCCTCAGCAGCTTTGTATCAATAAAAGTTCAAACATTACGAGACTTTTTAAGCCAGTAAATTGTTTTATTACATCGATTTATAACTCCAACAAGGACATCGACTGAACAGATATTTGGAAGTCGATATCTGATGCAGTAGTCGTGTCTTAGTTGCAGATTAACAAACTAAAAATGCATCAAAATCTGCCTCAAACATAGATTCAAACCGAAAAAACAGTGTCCAACTTTTGCTAATTAAAGTTGCACTACGTCACTTTTCTCGTGGAAGGTCTGCCGCTTGTTTGTCTCCATGGCGATATCAGTGTTTTCTCTACAGTACGGTGTTAGATTTCTCCACCTTCATGAGGATTGTGAAGCTTGGGATGCTACCAGTCCAAGTTACGGGTCAGATCTATGAAGAGGCGACTCCGCTCACAGTGAGAATCCATGTTTTTAATGTAAAAATCACATAGATAAGTCATAAAGTGTCTGTAAAACTGAAATATCAAACTCTCCACGCTGTTAACATCCTCCAAACCCTTTCACTTCTCCCTCTGACGCCCGGGCTGACTGCTCCGATACGTTTAAGTCTCGCTAAGCGCTAACACCTGGCTAACGTGCTAATTCAGATTGTATTGTACGTTGTAATGGCTCTGCGCTCTTTAGCAGACAGACACGCCGCAAACAGGCCAGCTGTGCTCCCACCGCTAAACAAGCTAATCTACCAACCCCGGCCATCCATCATCACCTGTTTGGACCACTCCGAAAAACGAGGGAGAGGGGCCAAGTCTGAGGAAGAGGAGGAGGAGGAGGAGAGAGAGACACAGAAACCTCACGTCTGATTAAGTCTGACACAAACTGCTCAAGGGCGACTCGTGATGAAGGATTTTAAAGGGTTTGTGATTGTAAATATTTCTAATCAGGGTAAACGCTTTTTCAAGGCGCTCGGATTTACGATTACATCAAGGAACCAGTGTCTTGCCCAAGGACACGATAACAGTATTCATCTGTGAGAGCGGGAATCGCACCATCAACCTCTACCGATGATGTTTTGAGGTTGAGAGCGGGATTTGAACCTAAAACGGAGCGACTGTCACGTGATTCATCCTAAAAGCAGCGAAAAAAAGTAAAAACTGAGACGATAAAATGTGTTTCTTTTCATTTTACGCTGAATTTTCTCCTTCAGGGTCATGTTTTTGCTCAGACAAGTACGAGATAACAGCGCCTCAGACAATAAACGACTTAAAACGTAATATCCAGGATCAAATAAGAAACATAAGCCCAGAAATACTTTAAATGTTCTGTAAAGTGTGTTGGATCAGGCTGTTCAGAGACAAACACAACATGGTGGACACTTAAAAACATTTTTTTTTTTTATTCGGTCATTTTCACTAGTTTAAGTAGTCACACAATTATTTGAAAAAGTTAAAAAAGTTAGAAAGAAATGTAAGAATGAAGGGTTGGAACTTCTGCGTTTTCCGAAATCACAATTTTATCTCCACAAACAAGCCACAGATGTTAATTAAACCTTGAAATTGAACAATATGAAACGTGTTTGACTGAACTCGTTGAAATCCCTGCCCTGATATAACCTTATTTCACTCTAATCCTTTTGGCTGTGGACCCTCCATCTGCTGCAGCGGTGAGGGGCCTCCAGCCTCGGCTCCTGCCCGCCTCCAGTGCACCGCGGCTGGGCAGGCTCTGGGCATGTGCTCCGCTCTGGCTCCTGGTTCTGGAGGGTCTGGAGGGGCTTCCGAGCTCCCCCCCAAGGGCCCTGGGATTGGGGGTAAGCTACAGGCTGAATGTGGCTCTGGTTTGGCGGGACAGAGCCAGATATCCAAGCCCATTTTCTGTTGGGCGGAAATCAAAGCAATTTAATGGACCAATTTAACATCCTGCTTACCTTGTCGTCACTTTATTTTTTTGTTTTTTTGACATCACGACATTGTAGTATCTCTATAGTTTAAACTGAGCTGGAGAAAGGTCCAAACTCTGTGGTAGAATTTGCTGTTTAAGTGTCAAACTGCAGAAGTTTTGACCTGGTTTATGGTGAATATCTCTGTGACGACTGGGCAAAAACTGGCCTAAAGTTCAACGTCTTCTCTGTCAAAACGCATAAAGAAAAGTTAAACTATTTTTACACAATTTCTTCCAAAAGTAGTGCCATTATGCAACACCAAAGACTATGATTATTGCCGTGACAACATCGTGAAAACACATTATCCCGCGGGTCTTTTTTGACGCCGATGACAACGATACTAATAAGATCTTTTATTACTTTGAAATTTAGGAAGTTTGGCCCAAGCTGTGCTAACCCTGGTCTCTTCTGTCGAGTTTTGGATTTAATTCCAGCTCCTGCTCTAACAGAATAATCAGTGGAGACTTAAATTATTATGTACAAAGCCCAGTCCCACCAGCTGCAGCTCAAACATCAGGAAAACGAGGAACCTGATGGACGTATGGTGCGTTTTTGCCCCCTACAGACGAGAGTTTTCATTTTATTCACTCACGCACATGTCTTATACTGAGCTATTACCCAATATTTAAAACACTGTGTATAAAAATATGAATATGTCTGATTATAATCCTGTCTGACTTCAGTTTAATAATGTAATTGTCATAATGTTCAGGCAGGAGGGACCAAAAATGCAGAACTCGGGCAGGTGTTAAACAGGGTTCATTTACAAAGGTGAACAAATAAGCGATGACGGGTGATCTGACGAGGAGCAGGGAGGGTCCAGGGCGACACAGAGGTGCGGAGACGAATACGAGGGAAACTGTACCGGAGCAGGGAGGCAGGGTCAGGAGCAGAGTCAGAGGCGAAGGAGCTGAGCCAGAGTGCAGAGACCAAGACGAGGAGGACAGTACCGGAGCAGGGAAACGGGGTCGGAGGTGGAGTGTAGAGCTGGTCCAAGCAGAAGAAGACACGAAGACAATCAGGCGCGTCGACAACAGAGACACCAAGACAAACAGACGATCTTGCGCCGAGTGTAGAGTCCTGGCTCCTCTTATCCTTCCCCAGGTGCAGCTGATTATAATTGTCCTCAGGTGAGCAGGGGGAGGAGCCGAGAACTCCGCCCAGCTCCAGGCTCAGACACGTGAGGGAGGAAAAGAGCAAGACACGAGGCAGGAACAAAAACAGGGATCATGACAGTAACACCTAAAACAATATCGAAACTTAGCATTTCAGTAAATCACTTCTTCAAAAAATGTATTCCACATTTAAAGTATTCTCTGAGGAACTTTACAAACCAAACAAACACCACCGACTCTGACTTTTACACCTTCTTTTCTCATGTTACGATCTCACTATCGACAGAAGATTTCAGAAACGACCTTGAGCTGCCCGTCACAGAAGCCGATCGACTTCATCCAGCCCTGTCCCTCTGGTGAATCAGCAGCTCCAGACACATTCGGTTGTGAGTTTTAAAAGGTTTTTCATGAAAAGTTTATACCAGTAATGATTAGAATGATAAAAAAAACTGGCGAGTAGTGAGTAGAACTGAGTAAAATGCGAGTTTGAGGCTAACATCTCTCTGTATTACTGGATTATGGAACAAAAAGTCACAGAGAACATTCAAAACTGGTGGTAACTAACGAGGATTTGAAGAAACAATTGGGCAACATGTACTTTATTTTTCCAAAACAGCAGGTAAGTAACTCAGATGTTGAAGTTGAGGGGAGTTAAAGAAGCAATTTTTGTTACGAAAGACAATCCATCATCGAAGAGGAACAGAAGCCTCAGACATCATCCATCTCCTATTTATAGCTCCATCCTCAGTCCTGTCTCTAAACGGAGAAAACAAAAGGGTTTTTCAGTTCGCTAACAGGTGTGAGCGCTGCCGTTAGGGGCCTGAATGATTATGCTAATTATGACTCGGACACAGTTCACACTTAGGGTAGTTTATCTACCCGACAAACAGAAACTGTAAAAAGGTATGTTAGCTTCAGTGTCGTTAGCTTCAGTGTTGTTAGCTTCAGTGTCGTTAGCTTCAGTGTTGTTAGCTTCAGTGTCCTTAGCTCCAGTGTCGTTAGCTCCAGTGTCGCTAGCTCCAGTGTCGTTAGCTCCAGTGTCGTTAGCTCCAGTGTGTTAGCTTCAGTGTCGCTAGCTCCAGTGTCGTTAGCTCCAGTGTCGTTAGCTCCAGTGTGTTAGCTTCAGTGTTGTTAGCTCCAGTGTGTTAGCTTCAGTGTTGTTAGCTCCAGTGTCGTTAGCTTCAGTGTCGTTAGCTTCAGTGTCGTTAGCTCCAGTGTCGTTAGCTTCAGTGTCGTTAGCTCCAGTGTGTTAGCTTCAGTGTTGTTAGCTCCAGTGTCGTTAGCTTCAGTGTCGTTAGCTTCAGTGTCGTTAGCTTCAGTGTCGTTAGCTCCAGTGTCGTTAGCTCCAGTGTCGTTAGCTCCTGTGTCGTTAGCTCCAGTGTCGTTGGCTCCAGTGTCGTTAGCTTCAGTGTCGTTAGCTCCAGTGTCGTTAGCTCCAGTGTCGTTAGCTTCAGTGTCGTTAGCTTCAGTGTCGTTAGCTCCAGTGTCGATAGCTCCAGTGTCGATAGCTCCAGTGTCGTTAGCTCCTCCCTTCAGATGGATATAAGGAAGTGTCCAGCAGGAGAAGAAGAAGCAGCGAAATGTCTTCACTTCTACAACTTTTTGTCCAGTTGACACATTAGATTCAGAGTCGCCATTGAAATCGTTCCTGGAAATGGGACAACAGTTAATGGAACCCTTAGCTACCGTATTTTCCGGACTACAGAGCGCATCTGATTAAAGCCGCATGCTTTAATTTTAGAAAGAAAAACTTTTACAAGCCGCACCGGATTTTAAGCCGCAGGTATCCCACGTAGTAACATGAAGAATTAGCTCAAAAATGTTAATTTGTGAGGGACTAGTGCAGTTTTACAGTGTATGCAGGAGCGTGTTCTGTGTCCTGATTGGCTAAAGGAGGTGCGTGTTCTGCTTCCTGACTGGCTAAAGGAGGTTCCGTGTTCTGCGTCCTGATTGACTAAAGGAGGTGTGTGTTCTGCGTCCTGATTGGCTAAAGGAGGTCTATCTGGGCCCATCCAGAGATCTAGAGGTTTAGAGTCTGTATCCAGTAAGTTTATACAATGATGCTTTATTACTTTGTCGAGCAGATCCATAAATATGAGTTGTTCCTGGATCCACCTGTGCTCTCTCAGGTTCTCTCAGGTTCTCTCAGGTTCTCTCAGGTTCTCTCAGGCTCTCTCAGATTCTCTCAGGTTCTCTCAGGTTCTCTCAGGTTCTCTCAGGTTATACAACTAGAACAAATGTGAATTCACGGCTTTGTCAAATAATCTTCTTAGTTTTATTATTATTATTATTATTATTATTTTTGAACTTGTTTTAAAATAATTCCCACTCATTTTAACTACCTCAGTTTGACAATCCCTAAAGATGAGAAACAATTTTATTTTTATTTTATTTATTTATTATTTATTATAATTTTTTTGAGAGTTGTTTTTTTGGTTTTTTTGTTTGTTTGTTTTTTTTTTTAAGTTTGTTTGTTTTTTTTCTTAGTTATTTTGTGTTTTTACTTTATTTTTGTTAAACTTTATTTCACTATTTTGTTCGTAAATCTAGATATGAACATTAATAACAGACAAATCAGTTCCTTCACAGACGTCGCTCCTGCTAGCGTTAGCAACAGGTTTGATTGACAGCGTTGCTAAGCGCCGTCTCCCTGCTAAACCAGCCGTGGTGTTACTTTCAACAGTCTCGCTCCTGATTGGCTCTTTGGTTGCTATGATACTACAGGCGATGTCACTCACTTCGTCCTCTGCTTTATTCCGTCCGTGGTCGTATTGTAACATAAAACTCTTTTCTTTTCTTTTCCTCTTTTCTTTTCCTTCAACCGCAGAATGATTTTTTCATGGAGAGTCCTGTCGTCCTCGTGTTCTCCAAACGTTTGCGCTCGCTAACCCCCGGCCTCTTCTGTCTCGTTGTAAAAACACTTGACCTTCAGTAAAGTAGCTCCACATTTCACTCCCGTCTGGGCTCGGCGTGGATCCTCGTCGTGAGCCGCCGTCGCTATTATAAATTTGTTTTGGCGTCGGTTTTGACACCGTATCCGCTCGGTAACACGTATATTTGAGTGTTTGGGGAGAGGAGAGAGAGGGTTTGGCCCCGGCGCTGAGTGGCAGTCCTGAGGGCCCCTCTGACAGCACGGCTCCGCGATCACAGATGAAGCGATGCACGGAGTAAAAGGCTTTTTCTGCTCCAGACGCAGACGACAGGAGAGAGGGAGGGAGGGAGGGAGACGACGAGAGAGAGAGAGAGAGAGAGAGAGAGAGAGAGAGGGAGAGAGAGAGAGAGAGCGGGGGGGGGGCGACAGGAGAGAGGAGAGAGAGGGGGGGGCGACAGGAGAGAGAGAGAGGGGGGGGCGACAGGAGAGAGAGAGAGGGGGGGGCGACAGGAGAGAGAGAGGGGGGGGGGGCGACAGGAGGAGAGAGAGAGGGGGGGGGGCGACAGGAGAGAGAGAGAAGACAGGAGAGAGAGAGAGAAGAGAGGGAGAGAGAGAGAAAGAAAGAGGGAGAGAGAGGGGAACAGGGAGACGACAGGAGAGAGAGAGGGGTGAGAGAGAGAGACAACAGGAGAGAGAGAGAAGGAGAGAAGGAGGGAGAAAGAGAGGGAGGAGAGAAAGATGAGAGAGGGAGAGGGGGAGAGAGGGAGAAGACAGGAGAGATAAAGTGAGAGAGAGAGGGAGAAGACACAAGCGAGAGAAGGAGGAGGGTGAGAGAGATAAAGGGGGGCAGAGAAGAGAGAGAGGGAGAGGTGGGCGGGGAAGACAGGTGAGAGAGAGAGAGAGAGGACAGAGATAGAGAGAGAGAGAGAGAGAGAGAGAGAGTGGGGGGATGTGGAAAAACTGAACATCTCCATTCAGTTTTTCCATTTTCTTCCTCTGCTTATGTGAGACTCCCAGACTTCCCTCACCCCAGACACCTCCTCCAGCTCTCCCAGGAGGAGGCTCGTTTAAACTCCTGCTTCTGCCATTTTGTTCTTTCTGTCACGACCCAAAGCTCCTGAAATTAAACTTATATTTTTACAAAGCTGCACTAATTGTGTTAAATGTTAAAATGGATCAGTTTTACCTCATGCTACAAGGAGGCACTGCGGAGTCTGCAGGAGAACTGGCTTCAGGGCAGAGAGAGGGAGCGAAGAAAGAGAGGAAAGGAAGAGGAGAAGGGGAAAGGGAAGACGGAGGCAGGAACGGGACAGGAGTAGAGAGTGAGAAAGAGACGAGAGAGAGAGGAGGGGATGACCAGTGGAGGTGTAGTCTGCATTAGAACGCCCTAAGGCAGGAGAGAGTGTGATGAGAATGAGAGAGAAAGAGAGGAGAGAGAGAAAGAGGAGCTGTGTGGTCTGCAAAATAAGGCCCCATGGCAGTCAGAGAGAGGGAGGAGAGGACGAGAGGAGAGAGTGAGAGACAGACAGAGAGAAAGAGAGGGAGAGGGGGGGGAGAGAGAAAGAAAGAAATAAAGGGAGGGGAGGGGGGGAGACAGGAGAAAAAGAGAGAGAGAGAAAGAGAGGGAGGGGGAAGACAGAAGAGAGAGAGTGAGAAAGAGAGGGGGGGAGAGAGACAACAGGAGAGAGAGAGAGAGGGAGGGAGAAGGGGGAGAAGACAGGAGAGAGACGACAGGAGAGAGAGAGAAAGAAACGGGGAAGCGACATGACAGGAGAGAGGGGGAACACAAGAGAGAGAGAGAGAAAGGGAGAGGGGGGACGGAGAAGGTGAGAGTGTGATGAGAATGAAAGAAAAGAGAGAAAGAGGAGCGGTGTGGTCTGCAAAATAAAGCCCCATGGCAGTCAGAGAGAGGGAGGAGAAGACGAGAGGAGAGAGTGAGAGACAGACAGAGAGAGAGAAAGAAGGGGAAAAGTGACAGATGGAGGTATAGTCTGCAGCATAAGGCCCCAGGGCAGGCAGGAGAGAGGGAGAAGAGGAAGAGAGGAGAGTAAAAATAGCAAGGGAGAGAAAGAGAGGGTGAAGAGAGGGGAGGAAGAAGAGGAAAGAGAGAGGGAGACGTGACCAATGGAGTCTGCAGATTTGAGACCCGGGGGGCATGAGATAGAGAGAGATATAGAGGAAGGAGAGGAAAGAGAGGAGGAAGAGAAGATAGAGAGAGATGGGTGAAAGGTTTACCGATGGAGATGTAGGAGAACGCCCCGGGACAGACAGAAGAACGAAGGATATGGAGGAGAGAGAGAGAGAGGGAGAGATAGAGGAGAGAGAGCGTGATGAAAGAGGGATGGAAACAGAGGAGAGGTGTGGAGGTGCCTGCAGCGTCCCCAGAGGAGGCAGGTCTGGACACAGCTTCAGGTCCACGACGTGTCTGTGTCCCGGCGCCATGTGGACGGTCGCCATGACAACGAGAGAAACGATACGAAACACAAACGGCGTCGGGTCAGAGGTCGATTTGTTTAAAGTGAAAACAGAAGAGCTACGATACCAGAGAGAGAGACGAGAGAGAAAAAACACGATAAAAAAACACGATTAAAAAAACACGATGAAAAAACCACGATGAAAAACACGATGAAAAAACACGATGAAAAAACCATGATGAAAAAACACGATGAAAAAAACACGATAAAAAAACACGATGAAAAAACACGATGAAAAAACACGATAAAAAACACGATAAAAAACACGATAAAAAACACGATAAAAAACACGATGAAAAAACACGATGAAAAAACACGATTCTGTTAGGAAATTATGAAAGACGACAGACGCTGAGTGAAGAGAGAGAAAGAGAAGGAGAGACAGAGAGAGAAAGAGAAGAGAGAAGAGAGTGAGAGGAGAGAGAGAAAGAGAGGAGAGAAGAGAAGAGGAAAAGGAGACAGAGAAAGAGAAGACAGAGAGTGGGAGAGAGGAGAGACAGAGAAAAAGAGAAGAGAGAAGAGACAGAGAGGAGAGAAGAGGGAAAGGAGACAGAAAGAGAAGATGGAGAGAGAGGGGGAGAGAGGAGAGACAGAGAGAAAGAGAAGACAGAGAGAGGAGAGAAGGGGGAAAGGAGACAGAGAAAGAAGATAGAGGGGAGATAGAGAAGAGGGAGAGGAGAGAGAAGAGACAAAGAGAAGAGAAGAGGGAAATGGGACAGAGAAAGAGAAGACAAAGAGAGGGGAGAAGAGAGACAGGCACAGAGAGAGAGGGAGAGAGAGGAGTGAGAGAGGAAATAGAGAGAGAAAAGACAGAGACAGAGGAGATAGAGAAAGAAAGAGAAGATAGAGGGGAGAGGGAGGGGAGAGAAGAGACAGAGAGAGGAGAGGAGGGGGAAAAGAGACTGAGAAAGAGAGGACAGAGAGAGGGGAGAAGAGGGAGAGTAAAGAGAGAAAGAGAAGACAGAGAGGGGGAGAGAAGAGAGAGAGAGAAAGAGAGAGAAAGAAAACAGAGAGAGGGGAGAGAGAGAAGAGGGACAGGAGAGAGAGAAATAGGAGAGGGTGAGAGAAAGAAAAAGAAGAGCGAGAGAGAGAGGTGGAGAGAGGAGAGGGAGAGACAAAGAGGACACACATATATATAGAGAGAGAGAGGGAGAGAGGGGCACACACGAGAGAGAAAAGGGGGAGAGGAGAGAGAAGGGGAAGGATGGGGGGCACAAAATGGACAGAGATGATTTTTTTGTAGGAAATTACAAAAGAGGACGAGCGCCAGACAAACCCGGAAAGAAGAGAACAAAAGCTGAAGAGAGAGAGAGGAGGAAGGAGGGAGGAGAGGGAGAGGGAGAGAGGAGGGACACAAAATGGATTCTGGACAATAGAGAGCGACTGGAGTGGAAGTGCGTGATGTGTGAAAGGACAGAAATGGAAAAAAAAAATAGAAAACTGTGATGGAGAACGACAAGTGCACGACTGGACCAGCTCAGAATGAATCGAAAAGAACAAATACACAAAAATATCTATGTCTGGGATCGATTCTTTTGATACTCGTGAAGCGGCGAGTCTCATTAAATACAAACAAAATCTACAAACTCTGATTTAAACATCTGAATTCTTTATGTGAATCATGTTGATTTTGACTTTAATAATCTAAAGGATGTTGGAGAGCTGACGTCCATTAGGTTGGATATGTTTTAGAGTTTGTCCCCAACCCAAACCCAAAACTTAACCCAACCCTAACCCAAAGCCTGACTCAACCTAAACTCTAACCAAACCCTTTCACAACCCTACTCCCTAACCCACAGCCTACCCTAACCCAAATCTAACCCTAATCTAACCCAAACTCTAACCGAACCCTAATGCAATCCTTAACCAAACCCTAACCCAACTCCAACCCAACTCTAGCCCAACCCTAACTCAACCATAACCAAACCCTAACCCAACTTTAACTTAACCCAAACCCTAACTGAACCCTAACCAAGCCCTAACCCAACTCTAACTCAACCCTAACCCCTAACCCAAAGCCTAACCTAACCCAACTCTAACCCTAATCAAACCCAAACCTTAACCCAACCTTGACTCTATTCTTAACCCTAAACAAACTGTAACCCTAACCCAAACCCTAACCCAACCGTAACCCAACCCTAACCCAACCCTAACCCAACCAAAACCCAACCCTAACCCAACCAAAGACCCTAAATAGTCGGTGATTGAATCTTGCTTCAGTTACATAATTAAATAAAACTTGTGCAGCTCTGATTTGACTCTGAAAACTCTTTGATGACAGTTTTTCACTCTCGTGACCTGGGCCTGTGCAGTTTTTTCTTTCTGTTGATTTTTACATGAAAATGAATCAAATCTTTGAGCTCGAAACCATGTTCACTTTTGAAGTCTGACGCAAACTGACCCAAACTGACCCATACTGACCCAAACTGACCCACAGTGACCCACAGTGACCCAAACTGACCCATACTGACCCAAACTGACCCAAACTAACCCACAGTGACCCAAACTGACTCACATCTGACCCAAACTGACCCAAACTGACCCACACTGACCCACATCTGACCCACATTGACCCACATCTGACCCACGTCTGACCCACACTGACCCAAACTGACCCAAACTGACCCACACTGACCCACATCTGACCCACATTGACCCACATCTGACCCACGTCTGACCCACACTGACCCAAACTGACCCAAACTGACCCACACTGACCCACATCTGACCCACATCTGACCCACGTCTGACCCACATCTGACCCAAACTGACCCACACTGACCCACGTCTGACCTCATCCCTCCCGGGTCCATGAGGCCCGAGGTCCGACCCTCTTGAACCTCTGACATGTTAAACTCGTTTAAATTACACCGACCTCAGAGTTCACTACTGTCGCCTCACGTTATACTTTCATTTATATTTTTGTGTTTTTGTCTCATTCTTAAACTTCAGATTTCACAAAGGTCGAGTAAAGTCCGAGAAGGATGAGTGTAATTTAAAACTGTTCACTCCGGGGTGAGACGCCTCTCCACAGACCTGGGCTGTGTCAGTATCATTGTTTTTTATGTTGTTTGTTTGTCAGTGACACATGTGAGCAGCAGCGTCAAGCAGGTGTTGGAGCGTCCTCTCAAATGTTCCGCAGTGTAGCTTTATGTAACGTGTCTGTGCAGCTCGCCGTCCTCGTCTTTACATTTATTTGTCATTTTTCAGTTCTGTCGTGTCGTTTCGCTGCAGGCCAAACACACATCTGCTCACATAATGCTCCTCTTCATCTCATTCGTTCCCGATTACGTCCTCGCTCCCGTTTCCTCTGTTTTTCAATGTACAGCGGCATTACCCACAATGCCGCGCTGCGGGGAGGTCAGCGTCTATACCCACATGTCAGTTCTCTTTAGCGTCTTTAGCACCAGCGCCGCTCTCATCTGCAATCATACGGTTTTTGGCCCGAGCTCAA
>JAIEZT010001318.1:1732315-1792883 GCA_019594935.1 Periophthalmus modestus | reverse complement strand
GTCACCACAGATGTCGACAATGACCAAATAAGCACCGGCATCTGCCCAAGAAACGCTGTGGAATTGATACATTTCTGTAACGTAACACCCCCTCTCCGCTTCTAACACCTCCTCTCCTCCTCTCCCTTCCTCCCCTCCCTCCTTTCTTTAGTTCACCTCTCCTCTCTCCTCTCCTCCTGTCCTTCCTCCCCCTCTTTGCCTTCTCCTCTCATCCCTCGCTCCCCTTCTTCTCTCCTTCCTCTCTCCCTCTCTTCCCCCTTCTTCTTTCCTCTCCTCCGCCCATCTCTCCTCTCGTCTTAACCCCCGTTTTGACTATACATGTCTTGTCTTCCATTCCCCTTACCTCTCTTTGTTAACCTGCCCCCTTTTGAATAGAGATGACTCGCCTCCCCCCGCTCCCCCTCTTCGTCCTACGGCCTGGGCCTCCGCGCCCTCCGGGGGGCCGCTTGGTTCGCTCGAGTCCTCCGCCTCTCTCCCCTCCCTTAACTCATCCCACTGTTTTGTATAAAAAACCCTTTCCCCCCTCTTCCTCCTCCTCTCGTCCTCTCGTGTTCAAATAACCTTGGCCCCTGTGTGTGGTATTATAAATGCTATTCTCCTCCTCCCCTCTCCTCCTCTTCTTCCTCTCCTCCTCCTCTTCTTTCCCTCCATCCTCTGTGTTTGTACAGATATATTCAGGGCTGTTTCGTCGTGGAGCAGATTACAACCTGTTTGAGTCCTTCTCACCCGGGGGGATCGTGACCTACGCGCTGCCCTGAATGCTCAGCCTCCCTCCTCTCTCTCTCTCTCTCTCTTCTCTCTCTCGGCCTAACCTATTCTTTCACACCCCTCGTATCCCCCCCTCACCTTTTCTCTCTCCTCCCTTTTCTCTCCTCCGCACGCGCCCCTCTTGTGGCTGTTCCCTGTCCATCCCTCCCTCCGCTCCTGTCATTCTCACCTTTCTCCTCTCTCTCTTCATGCGTCTCTCTCCCTCATTCTTATTCTGTTTCTTTTCTCTCTCATTGCTTGTCCCTCCCCCTATTCCTGGCTTCTCCTCTCCTCGTTTTTCCTTCCTTCCTCTCACCCTCCTCTACTACCATCCCTTCTAACTCCTCCTGTCTCCTGTCTTTCTCTCTCTCTCGCCCCCCCTCTTCTTTTCTCCTTCCCTCTCCCTTTTCTCTCTTCTCGTCTCATCTCATCTCTCCACCCCCCGTTAAATCTCTCTCTTCTCTTTTTCTTTCTCTCGCCTCGCTCCCTCTCCTCACCCCTTCTCTCTCGTCTCTCTCTCTCTCTCTCTGTTCTCCCTCGTTTCTCTCTCTTCTCTGGGTCTGTTTTCTGTCCCTCTCTCCTCTTTCTCTCTCATCATCTCTTACCCTCATGGCATCCTCTCTCTTCTGTCTTTCATTCTTTCTCACTCCCTCTCACCCCCTTCTGTCTCTCTCTCTGTCATCCCTCCTTTCTCTCTCTTCTCTCTGTCTTTCTCTCCCTCTCTCTTTCTCTTCTCCTTTCCCTCTCCTCTTCTCTGTTCTGTCTCCGCAGTATCTCTCTTCTCTTTCATTTCTCTTTCTCGCTCCCTCTCACCCCCCATTCTGTCTCGTTCTCTCTGTCATCCCACCTTTCTCTCTTCTCTCTGTCTTTCTCTCTCTCTCTCTTCTCCTTCTCTCTCCTCTTTCTCTGTTCTCTCAGCATCTCTCTCCTTTCATTCTCTTTCTCGCTCCCTCTCATCCCCTTCTGTCTCTCTCTCTGTCATCCCTCCTCTCTCTCTCTTCTCTCTGTCTTTCTCTCCCTCTCTCTTCTCCTTCCCTCTCCTCTTTCTCTGTTCTCTCAGCATCTCTCTCTTCTGTCTTTCATTCTCTTTCTCGCTCCCTCTCACCCCCTTCTGTCTCTCTCTCTCTGTCATCCCTCCTTTCTCTCTCTTCTCTCTCTTTCCTCTCCTCTTTCTCTCATCATCTCTTACCCCCATGGCATCTCTCTCTTCTCTCTTTCATTCTCTTTCTCGCTCCCTCTCACCCCCTTTTGTCTCTCTCTCTGTCATCCCTCCTTTCTCTCTCTCTTCTCTCTCTTTCCTCTCTCCCTCTCTCCTTTCTTCTTTTAAAAATAGCTCGGTGTTTGTTTGAGCTCGGGCCAAAAACCGTATGAATTGCAGATGAGAGCGGCGCTGGTGCTAAAGACGCTAAAGAGAACTGACATGTGGGTATAGACGCTGACCTCCCCGCAGCGCGGCATTGTGGGTAATGCCGCTGTACATTGAAAAACAGAGGAAACGGGAGCGAGGACGTAATCGGGAACGAATGAGATGAAGAGGAGCATTATGTGAGCAGATGTGTGTTTGGCCTGCAGCGAAAAAACACGACAGAACTGAAAAATGACAAATAAATGTAAAGAGGAGGACGCCGAGCTGCACAGACACGTGTTACATAAAGCTACACTGCGGAACATTTGAGTGGACGCTCCAACACCTGCTTGATACTGCTGCTCACATGTGTCACTGACAAACAAACAGCATAAAAAACGATGATACTGACACAGCCCAGGTCTGTGGAGAGGCGTCTCACCCCGGAGTGAACAGTTTTAAATTACACTTATTCTTCTCGGACTTTACTCGACCTTTGTGAAATCTGAAGTTTAAGAATGAGACAAAAACACAAAAATATAAATGAAAGTATAACGTGAGGCGACAGTAGTGAACTCTGAGGTCGGTGTAATTAAAACGAGTTTAACATGTCAGAGGTTCAAGAGGGTCGGACCTCGGGCCTCATGGACCCGGGAGGGATGAGGTCAGACGTGGGTCAGTGTGGGTCAGATGTGGGTCAGATGTGGGTCAGTGTGGGTCAGTGTGGGTCAGATGTGGGTCAGTTTGGGTCAGTGTGGGTCAGTGTGGGTCAGTTTGGGTCAGTGTGGGTCAGTGTGGGTCAGTTTGGGTCAGACGTGGGTCAGTGTGGGTCAGTGTGGGTCAGATGTGGGTCAGTGTGAGTCAGTGTGGGTCAGTGTGGGTCAGTTTGGGTCAGACGTGGGTCAGTTTGGGTCAGTTTGTTCGCCTCAGTAGAAAAGTGAAGATGTTTTCGAGCTCAATCAGATTTGATTCATTTTCATGTAAAAATTGACAGAAAGAAAAAACTGCACAGGCCCAGGTCACGAGAGTGAAAAATTGTCAAAGAGTTTTCAGAATCAAATCAGAGCTGCACAAGTTTTATTTAATTTTGTAACTGAAGCAAGATTCACTCACGGACTATTTAGGGTCTTGGGTTAGGTTACGGTTGGGTTAGGGTTGGGTTAGGTTAGAGTTAGAGTTAGGGTTACAGTTTGTTTAGGGTTAAGAATAGAGTCAAGGTTGGGTTAGGGTTTGGGTTTGATTAGGGGTAGGTTTGGTTAGTTTAGGCTTTGGGTTAAGGGGTTAGGGTTGAGTTAGTTGGGTTAGGGCTTGGTTAGGGTTTGGGTTGGGTCAAGCTTTTGGTTAGGGATTGGTTTAGGGTTCAGTTAGGGTTTGGGTTTAAGTTAAAGTTGGGTTAGGGTTGGGGTTACAGTTTGTTTAGGGTTAACGAATAGAGTCATGGTTGGGTCAGGCTTTGGGTTAGTGTTTGGTTAGGGTTAGGGTTTGGTTAAGGTTTGGATTAGGGTTCGGTTAGAGTTTGGGTTAGATTAGGGTTAGATTTGGGTTAGGGTAGGCTTTGGTTTGGAGTAGGGTTGGTTTAGGGGTTTGGTTAGAGTTTTGGTTTGGGTCAGGCTTTGGGTTAGTGTTTGGGTTAGGGTTAGGGTTTAGTTAAGGGTTTTTGGATTATAGGGTTCGGTTAGAGTTTGGGTTAGATTAGGGTTAGATTTGGGTTAGGGTAGGCTTTGGTTTGGAGTAGGGTTGGTTTAGGGTTTGGTTAGAGTTTAGGTTGGGTCAGGCTTTGGTTGGGGTTTGGGTTATGGGGTTTGGTTAAGTTTTTGGGTTTGGGTTGGGTACAAACTCTACAAACATATCCAACCTAATGGACCCTCAGCTCTCCAACATCCTTTAGATTATTAAAGTCAAAATCAACATGATTCATAAAAAGAATCCAGATATTTAAATCATAGTTTGTAGATTTTGTTTGTATTTAATGAGAATCGGTCCGCTTCACGAGTATCAAAAGAATCGATACCAGACATAGATATTTTTGTATATTTGTCTTTTTCGATTCATTCTGAGCTGGTCCAGTCGTGCACTTTGTCGTTCTCCATCACAGTTTTCTATTTTTTTTTTTTTCCATTTCTGTCCTTTCACACATCACGCACTTCCACTCCAGTCGCTCCTCTATTGTCCAGAATCCATTTTGTGTCCCTCCTCTCTCCCCTCTCCCTCTCCTCCTCCCTCCTTCCTCCTCTCTCTCTCTTCAGCTTTTGTTCTGTTCTTTTCGGGTTTGTCTGGCGCTCGTCCTCTTTTGTAATTTCCTACAAAAAATCATCTCTGTCCATTTTTGTGCCCCCATCCTTCCCCTCTCTCCCCCTCCTTCCCTGCTCTCTCCTCTCCCCCCTTTTCTCTCTCGTGTGTGCCCCTCTCTCCCTCTCTCTCTCTCTCTCTCTCGCTATATATGTGTGGTCCTCTCTGTCTCTCCTCTCCTCTCTTCACCTCTCTCTCTCTTTTTTCCCTCTCCTCTTTCTCTCTCTCGTTCCTCTGTTTCCTCTCTCTCTCTCTTCTTTTTCTTTCTCTCACCCTCTCCTCTTTCTCTCTCTCTTCTCTCTCTCCCCTCTCTGTTTTCTTTCTCTCTCATCTCTCTTTCTCTCCCTCCTCTCTGTCTTCTCTCTTTACTCTCCCTCTTCTCTTCTCTCCTCTCTCTGTCTCTTCTCTCCTCTCTCTCTGTGCCTGTCTCTCTTCACCCCTCTCTCTGTCTTCTCTTTCTCAGTCTCCTTTCCCCCTCCTCTCCTCTCTCTCTCTCTGTCTTCTTCTCTCTCCTGCCTCTCCCCTCTATCTTCTCTTTCTTTCTCTCTCTCCTCTGTCTCTGTCTTTTCTCTCTCTATTTCCTCTCTCACTCTGCTCTCTCCCTCTCTCTCTGTGCCTGTCTCTCTTCTCCCCTCTCTTTGTCTTCTCTTTCTCTGTCTCCTTTCCCTCTTCTCTTCTCTTTCTCTTTGTCTCTTCTCTCTCCTCTCCCTCTCCTCTATCTCCCCTCTGTCTTCTCTTTTTTCTGTCTCCTTTCCCCCTTCTCTCCTCTCTCACGTCTTCTCTTTCTGTCTCCTTTCCCTCTTTCTCTCCTCTCTGTCTCTTCTCTCTCCTCTCTGTCTCTTCTTTCTTCTCTTTCTCTCTGTGTCTCCTCTCTTCCTCTCTCTGTCTTCTCTTTCTCTGTCTCCTTTCCCCCTTCTCTTCTCTCTTCCCTTTTTTCTCTGTCTCTCCTCTCTCCCTCTCACTTCTCTTTCTCAGTCTCCTTTCCCCCTTCTCTCCTCTCTCTGTCTTCTCTTTCTCTCTCCTCTCTCCTCTATCTTCTCTTTCTCTCTGTCTCTCCTTCTCTTTCTCTCTGTCTCTCCTCTCCTCTTGCTCTCTCTCTTCCTCTTTCTCTCTCTGTCTCTCCGCTCTTCCCCTCCTCGTCCGTCTTTCTCTTTCTCTGTCTCCTTTCCCCCTTCTTCTCTCCTCTCTCTTGTCTCTTCTCTCCTCTCTCTGTCTTCTCTCTTTCTCTCTGTCTCTCGTTCTCTTTCTCTCTCTCTTCACTCAGCGTCTGTCGTCTTTCATAATTTCCTAACAGAATCATGTTTTTTCATCGTGTGTTTTTCATCATGTTTTTTTCAATCGTTTTTTTTTCAATCGTGTTTTTTTTATCGTGTCTTTTTCTCTCTCTTTTCTTTCTGGTATCGTAGCTCTTCTGTTTTCACTTTAAACAAATCGACCTCTGACCACCCGACGCCGTTTTGTGTTTCGTATCGTTTTCTCCTCCTTTTGTCATGGCGACCGTCCACATGGCGCCGGGACACAGACTCTTCGTGGACCTGAAGCTGTGTCCAGACCTGCCTCCTCTGGGGACGCTGCAGGCACCTCCACACCTCCTCCTCTGTTTCCATCCCTCTTTTCATCACGCTCTCTCTCCTCTATCTCTCCCTCGCTCTCTCTCTCCTCCATAATCCTTTCTCTTCTGTCTGTCCCGGGGCGTTCTCCTACATCTCCCATCGGTAAAACCTTTCACGCATCTCTCTTTCCTCTCTCTATCTTCTCTTCCTCCTCTATATCACTCTCTCTTTCTTTTCTCTCTATCTCATGCCCCCGGGTCTCAAATCTGCAGACTCCATTTGTCACGTCTCCCTCTCTCTTTCCTCTTCTTCTTTTCCCCTCCTCTTCACCCTCTCTTTCTCTACTCCCTTGCTATTTTTACTCTCCTCTCTTCTCTCCTCCTCTTCTCTCCCTCTCTCCTGCCTGCCCTGGGCCTTATGCTGCAGACTATACCTCCATCTGTCACCTTTTCCCCTTCTTTCTCTCTCTCTGTCTGTCTCTCACTCTCTCCTCTCGTCTTCTCTCCTCCCTCTCTCTGACTGCCATGGGGCCTTATTTTGCAGCGACCACACAGCTCCCTTTCTCCTCTTTCCTCTCTCTCTTCCTCTCCTTTTCTGTCTTCATTCTTATCACACTCACCTTCTCCATCCCCCTCCTCCTGTCATTTTCCTTCCCCCCCCCCCTCTCCCTCCTCTCTCTCCTCCTGGTCTCTCTTCCCCCTCTCTTTCTCTCTCTCCTGTATGTCTCTCCATCCCCCTCTCTTTCCTCTCTCTCCTGTCACACCCCCCCTCTTTCTCTCTCTCTCTTCTTCTTCCTCTCCCCCATCTCTTTCTCTCACTCTCTCTCTCCTGTCTTCTCCCTCTCCCCCTTCTCCTCCCCTCCTCTCTCCTGTCCTCTCGCTCTCTCTTCCTTTCGTCTATCTCTCTCTTTCTCTCCTGCCCCCGTCCCCCCCCCCCTCCTCTTTCTCTCCTCTCTCTCGCTCCCCCTCCTCCTCTTTCCTCTCCTCTCTTCCCTTCTCTCTCTCTCTCTTTCTCTCTCTCCTGTCTCCCCCCTCCCTCCCTCCCTTTATTTATTTCTTTCTTTCTCTCTCTCCCCCCCTCTCCCCTCTCTTTCTCTCTGTCTGTCTCTCACTCTCTCCTCTCGTACTCTCCTCCCTCTCTCTGATTACCATGGGGCCTTATTCTGCAGACAACACAGCTCCTCTTTCTCTCTCTCCTCTCTTTTCTTTCATTCTCATCACACTCTCTCCTGCCTTAGGGCGTTCTAGTAATGCAGACTACACCTCCACTGGTCATCCCTCCTCTCTCCCTCGTCTTTCTCTTTCTCACTCTCTCCTCCTGTCCCCGTTTCCTGCCTCTCTCTTTCCTTTCCCCTTCTCCTCTTCTTTCCTCTCTTTTTTTTTTCTTTCTTTCGCTCCCTCTCTCTGCCCTGAAGCCAGTTCTCCTGCAGACTCCGCAGTGCCTCCTTGTAGCATAAGGTAAAACTGATCCATTTTAACATTTAACATAATTAGAGCAGCTTTGTAAAAAATATAAGTTTAATTTCAGGAGCTTTGGGTCGTGACAGAAAGAACAAAATGGCAGAAGCAGGAGTTTAAACGAGCCTCCTCCTGTTGGAGAGCTGGAGGAGGTGTCTGGGGTGAGGGAAGTCTGGTGAGTCCCTCACATAAGCAGAGGAAAGAAAATGAAAAAAACTGAATGGAGATGTTCAGTTTTTCCACATCCCCCACTCTCCTCTCTCTCTCTGTCCTCTGTCTCTCTCTCTCTCTCTCTCTCTCTCTCACCTCTTCTCTCACCTGTCCCCCCCCGCCCCCGCCTCTCCCTCCCTCTCTCTCTCTCTCCTCTGCCCGCCCCTCTATCTCTCACCCTCCACCCTCCTTCTCTCGCTTCTGTCTTCTCCCTCTCTCTCTCACTTTCTCTCTCTCTCTTGTCTTCTCCTCCTCTCCCCCTCTCCCCCCATCTCCTCTCTCTCTCCTCCCGTCTTTCCCCTCCTCTCTCTCCTGTCGTCTCCCTCCCTCTCCCTCCTCTCTCTCTCTCTCCTGTCGTCTCTCTCTCTCCCCCCCTCTCCTCCATCTCTCTCCTGTCATCTCTCTACCCCCCCCCTCTCCGTCTCCTCTCTCTCCGTCTCTCTCTCTTCTCCCTCTCTCATCCTGTTCATGTCCTCTCTCTCCTCTCTCTCTCCTGTTGTCTGTCCCTCTCTCCCCTGTTCCTCCCTCCCTCCCTGTTTCCCTCTCTCTCTCCCTCTCTCTCCCTCTCTCTCTCTCTCTCTCTTTCTCCCTCTCTCCTCTCTCCCTCTCCCTCTCTCCCTCTCTCTCTTCTGTTCTCTCCCTCTTCCCTCCCTCTCTCTCTCCTCTCCCCTCTCCCCCTCTTCTCCTCTTTCTCTCTCTCTCTCTTCTCCCCTCTCTCTCTCTCCTGTCGTCTCCCTCCCTCGCTCTCTTTCTCTCTCTCTCTCCTCGTCCTCCGTCTCTCCTCTCTCCTCTCCCTCTCTCTCTTCTCTCTCTCTTCTCTCTCCTCTCCTCTCGCTCTCCTCTCCCTCTCCTCTCTCGTCTCCCTCTCTCTCTCTCTTCTGTCCTCTTTCTCCCTCCTCTCTCTCTCTCCTCTCTCTTCTCCTGTCGTCTCCCTCTCTCTCTCCCTCCCTCTCTCCTCTCTCTCCCCTCCCTCTCCCTCCCTCCCTCCCTCTCTCGTCCTCCCTCCCTCCCTCCCCCCTCCCCCCCCCCTCTCTCCTCTCTCCTCTCTCCCTCCCTCCCCCTCTCCTCCCTCCCTCTCTCCTCTCTCGTCTCCCCCCCCCTCTCTCATTCTCTCCCTCCCTCCCTCTCTCTCTCCTGTCGTCTCCCTCTCTTCCCTCTCTCTCCCTCCCTCTCTCTCTCTCCCCTCTCTCTCTCTCCTGTCGTCTCCCCCCCCCCCTCTCCTCCCCCTCTCCCTCTCTCTCCTGTCGTCTCCCTCTTCCCTCTCTCCCTCCCTCTCTCTCTCTCACTCCCCTCTCTCTCTATCCTGTCGTCTCCCTCCCTCCCTCCCTCCCTTCCTCCTGTCGTCTGCGTCTGGAGCAGAAAAAGCCTTTTACTCCGTGCATCGCTTCATCTGTGATCGCGGAGCCGTGCTGTCAGAGGGGCCCTCAGGACTGCCACTCAGCGCCGGGGCCAAACCCTCTCTCTCCTCTCCCCAAACACTCAAAATATACGTGTTACCGAGCGGATACGGTGTCAAAAACCGACGCCAAAACAAATTTATAATAGCGACGGCGGCTCACGACGAGGATCCACGCCGAGCCCAGACGGGAGAGTGAAATGGTGGAGCTACTTTACTGAAGGTCAAGTGTTTTTACAACGAGACAGAAGAGGCGGGGGGGTTAGCGAGCGCAAACGTTTGGAGAACACGAGGACGACAGGACTCTCCATGAAAAAATCATTCTGCGGTTGAAGGAAAAGAAAAAGAGGAAAGGAAAAGAAAAGAGTTTTATGTTACGATACGACCACGGACGGAATAAAGCAGAGGACGAAGTGAGTGACGTCGCCTGTAGTATCATAGCAACCAAAGAGCCAATCAGGAGCAAGACTGTTGAAAGTAACACCACGGCTGGGTTTAGCAGGGAGACGGCGCTTAGCAACGCTGTCAATCAAACCTGTTGCTAACGCTAGTAGGAGCGATGAAAAACCCCAGGATCATGTAGAGGCAGAACACGCACCTCCTTTAGCCAATCAGGAAGCAGAACACGCATCTCCTTTAGCCAATCAGGAAGCAGAACACGCATCTCCTTTAGCCAATCAGGACACAGAACAGTGTACCTCCTTTAGCCAATCAGGACGCAGAAACACGCACCTCCTTTAGCCAATCAGGACGCAGAACACGCACCTCCTTTAGCCAATCAGGACGCAGAACACGCACCTCCTTTTTAGCCAATCAGGACGCAGAACACGCACCTCCTTTAGTCAATCAGGACGCAGAACATGCACTCCTTTAGTCAATCAGGACGCAGAACATGCACCTCCTTTAGTCATCAGGACGCAGAACATGCACCTCCTTTAGTCAATCAGGACGCAGAACACGCTCTGCATACACTGTAAAACTGCACTAGTTCCTCACAAATTAACATTTTTGAGCTAATTCTTCATGTTACTACGTGGGATACCTGCGGCTTAAAATCCGGTGCAGCTTGTACAAGTTTTTCTTTCTAAAGTTAAAGCATGCGGGCTTTTAATCAGGTGAGCTCCGTAGTCTGGAAAATACGATAGCTAAGGGTTCCATTAGCTGTTGTCCCATTTCCTGGAACGATTTCAATGGCGACTCTGAATCTAATGTGTCAACTGGACAAAAGTTGTAGAAGTGAAGACATTTCGCTGCTTCTTCTTCTCCTGCTGGACACTTCCTTATATCCGTCTGAAGGGAGGAGCTAACGACACTGGAGCTAACGACACTGAAGCTAACAACACTGAAGCTAACGACACTGGAGCTAACGACACTGGAGCTAACGACACTGAAGCTAACACACCTTTTTACAGTTTGTCGGTTAGATAAACTACCCTAAGTGTGAACTGTGTCCGAGTCATAATTAGCATAATCATTCAGGCCCCTAACGGCGGCGCTCACACCTGTTAGCGAACTGAAAAACCCTTTTGTTTTCTCCGTTTAGAGACAGGACTGAGGATGGAGCTATAAATAGGAGATGGATGATGTCTGAGGCTCCTGTTCCTCTTCGATGATGGATTGTCTTTCGTAACAAAAATTGCTTCTTTAACTCCCCTCTCAACTTCAACATCTGAGTTACTTACCTGCTGTTTTTGAAAAATAAAGTACATTTTGCCCAATTGTTTCTTCAAAATCCTCGTTAGTTACCACCAGTTTTGAACGTTCTCTGTGACTTTTTGTTCCATAATCCGGTTAAAACAGAGATGTAGCCTCAAATCACATTTTACTCACTTTCTACTCACTACTCGCCAGTTTTTTTTATCACTCTAATCATTACTGGTATAAACTTCTCATGAAAAACCTTTTAAAACTCACACAACCGAATGTGTCTGGAGCTGCTGATTCACCAGAGGGACAGGGCTGGATGAAGTCGATCGGCTTCTGTGACGGGCAGCTCAAGGTCGTTTCTGAAATCTTCTGTCGATAGTGAGATCGTAACATGAGAAAAGAAGGTGTGTAAAAGTCAGAGTCGGTGGTGTTGTTGTTTGGTTTGTAAAGTTCCTCAGAGAATACTTTAAATGTGGAATACATTTTTTGAAGAAGTGATTTACTGAAATGCTAAGTTTCGATATTGTTTTAGGTGTTACTGTCATGATCCCCGTTTTTGTTCCTGCCTCGTGTCTTGCTCTTTTCCTTCCCCTCACGTGTCTGAGCCTGGAGCTGGGCGGAGTTCTCGGCTCCTCCCCCTGCTCACCTGAGGACAATTATAATCAGCTGCACCTGGGGAAGGATAAGAGGAGCCAGGACTCTACACTCGGCGCAAGATCGTCTGTTTGTCTTGGTGTCTGTTTGTCGACGCGCCTGATTGTCTTCGTGTCTTCTTCTGCTTGGACAGCTCTACACTCCACCTCCGACCCCGTTTCCCTGCTCCGGTACTGTCCTCCTCGTCTTGGTCTCTGCACTCTGGCTCAGCTCCTTCGCCTCTGACTCTGCTCCTGACCCTGCCCTCCCTGCTCCGGTACCGTTTCCCTCGTATCCGTCTCTGCACCTCTGTGTCGCCCTGGACCCTCCCTGCTCCTCGTCAGATCACCCGTCATCGCTTATTTGTTCACCTTTGTAAATGAACCCTGTTTAACACCTGCCCGAGTTCTGCTTTTTTGGTCCTTCCTGCCTGAACATTATGACAATTACATTATTAAACTGAAGTCAGACAGGATTATAATCAGACATATTCATATTTTTATACACAGTGTTTTAAATATTGGGTAATAGCTCAGTATAAGACATGTGCGTGAGTGAATAAAATGAAAACTCTCGTCTGTAGGAGGCAAAAACGCACCATATGTCCATCAGGTTCCTCGTTTTCCTGATGTTTGAGCTGCAGCTGGTGGGACTGGGCTTTGTACATAATAATTTAAGTCTCCTCTGATTATTCTGTTAGAGCAGGAGCTGGAATTAAATCCAAAACTCGACAGAAGAGACCAGGGTTAGCACAGCTTGGGCCAAACTTCCTAAATTTCAAAGTAATAAAAGATCTTATTAGTATCGTTGTCATCGGCGTCAAAAAAGACCCGCGGGATAATGTGTTTTCACGATGTTGTCACGGCAATAATCATAGTCTTTGGTGTTGCATAATGGCACTACTTTTGGAAGCAATTGTGTAAAAATCGTTTCACTTTTCTTTATGCAATTTGACAGAGAAGACGTTGAACTTTAGGCCAGTTTTTGCCCAGTCGTCACAGAGATATTCACCATAAACCAGGTCAAAACTTCTGCAGTTTGACACTTAAACAGCAAATTCTACCACAGAGTTTGGACCTTTCTCCAGCTCAGTTTAAACTATAGAGATACTACAATGTCGTAATGTCAAAAATACAAAAAAATAAAGTGACGACAAGGTAAGCAGGATGTTAAATTGGTCCATTAAATCGCTTTGATTTCCGCCCAACAGAAAATGGGCTTGGATATCTGGCTCTGTCCCGCCAAACCAGAGCCACATTCAGCCTGGAGCTTACCCCCAATCCCAGGGCCCTCGGGGGGGAGCTCGGAAGCCCCTCCAGACCCTCCAGAACCAGGAGCCAGAGCGGAGCACATGCCCAGAGCCTGCCCAGCCGCGGTGCACTGGAGGCGGGCAGGAGCCGAGGCTGGAGCCCCCTCACCGCTGCAGCAGATGGAGAGTCCACAGCCAAAAGGATTAGAGTGAAATAAGGTTATATCAGGGCAGGGATTTCAACGAGTTCAGTCAAACACGTTTCATATTGTTCAATTTCAAGGTTTAATTAACATCTGTGGCTTGTTTGTGGAGATAAAATTGTGATTTCGGAAAACGCAAAAGTTCCAACCCTTCATTCTTACATTTCTTTCTAACTTTTTTAACTTTTTCAAATAATTGTGTGACACGTTTAAATCTTCAGTAGCTCCTATAATTCTTAAGTTTTACTCACCAAATTTTAGCAGTAGATAAACTGAACCTACTGAGATTTTTGTCAATATAAACGGTTATAATTGTTCACTTACACTTGAACTTATCACGACTTAAACTAGTGAAAATTACCGAATTTTAAAAAATAATGTTTTTTAGTGTCCACCATTTTGTGTTTGTCTCTGAACAGCCTGATCCAACTCACTTTACAGAACATTTAAAGCATTTCTGGGCTTATGGCTCTTATTTGATCCTGGATATTACGTTTTAAGTCGTTTATTGTCTGTTATCTCGTACTTGTCTGAGTAAAAACGTGACCCTGAAGGAGAAAATTCAGCATAAAATGAAAAGAAACACATTTTATCGTCTCAGTTTTTACTTTTTTTCGCTGCTTTTAGGATGAATCATGTGACAGTTGCTCCGTTTTAGGTTCAAATCCCGCTCTCAACCTCAAAACATCATCGTAACACGGTCAGATTCAGTGATCCACAGGTTGACGGTGCAATTCCCGCTCTCACAGATGTATACTGTTATCGTGTCCTTGGGCAAGACACTGGTTCCTTGATGTAATCGTAAGTTCGAGCGCCTTGAAAAAGCGTTTACCCTGATTAGAAATATTTACAATCACAGACCCTTTAAAATCCTTCATCACGAGTCGCCCTTGAGCAGTTTGTGTCAGACTTAATCAGACGTGAGGTTTCTGTGTCTCTCTCCCTCCTCCTCCTCTTCCTCAGACTTGGCCCCTCTCCCTCGTTTTTCGGAGTGGTCCAAACAGGTGATGATGGATGGCCGGGGTTGGTGGATTAGCTTGTTTAGCGGTGGGAGCACAGCTGGCCTGTTTGCGGCGTGTCTGTCTGCTAAAGAGCGCAGAGCCATTACAATGTACAATACAATCTGAATTAGCACGTTAGCCAGGTGTTAGCGCTTAGCGAGACTTAAACGTATCGGAGTGTTCAGCCCGGGCGTCAGAGGGAGAAGTGAAAGGGTTTGGAGGATGTTAACAGCGTGGAGAGTTTGATATTTCAGTTTTACAGACACTTTATGACTTATCTATGTGTTTTTTACATTAAAAACATGGATTCTCACTGTGAGCGGAGTCGCCTCTTCATAGATCTGACCCGTAACTTGGACTGGTGGCATCCCAAGCTTCACAATCCTCATGAAGGTGGAGAAATCTAACACCGTACTGTAGAGAAAACACTGATATCGCCATGGAGACAAACAAACGGCAGACCTTCCACGAGAAAAGTCACATAGTGCAACTTTAATTAGCAAAAGTGCGCATTTGGACACTGTTTTTTCAGTTTGAATCTATGTTTGAGGCAGATTTTGATGCATTTTTAGTTTGTTAATCTGCAACTAAGACACGACTACTGGATCAGATATCGACTTCCAAATATCGGTTCAGTCGATGTCCTTGTTGGAGTTAAAAATCGATGTAATAAGACGATTTACTGGTCGTCGTTGGCTCAAAAAGTCTCGTAATGTTTGAACTTTTATTGATACAAAACTGCTGAGGGCTAAATAACAGTTACATAACACATTTCAATCAGTTTTATCGTATTTTATTTGTGATTTAAGTGAATAAATGCTGTTTTCATTTCATTTCATTCACACCATTGTGCTGTCGTGGTGTTTTCTGGGTCTCGTCCTCTCTTTTATTTCCAAACCACAGGAAACCACAGAGTCTGGGACACTTAAATTGGCACAGCACAGTTCAGTGGAGCCGCTCTGGCCTAAAGCTGCTTCGCTCTTTTATTACAGTCCACCTCCAGCGTTCGGTCAAACAGCAGCGTTTTCCTCGAAACAATGAACCTACGTATGAGCTGGACTGAACCTTCGGCTGCTCACACCACACGATACGGTTAAAATTCACCCTCTGAGCTTGTATTTGGACTGATTCATGTTTGAGGAATCTTTAATCGACGCCATTTTGCAGATCGACCCCTGTTTTCAGCTCTATAGGTCCACGCCCACTGGAGATTCACTGTAGTTTTTGTACAAATGAAAAAAAAAAATCCTCTAGTGTGACGTGCAGCTGTCCATAGGGGGCGCCGACAGCTACACGCCGCTTTTTTGTCATAACTTTAGAGCGACACAAGCACAACATGGTGGATTTAACCAAATTTGAACATCTGATCTGATTGTAGAATCCAAATTAAAAAAGAGTTGACAAAAATATAAATATGCAAAAAAAACTTCACTTTCAAACAAATATTAAAGTTTTATGTCAGTTTGATTTACATATTTAGGCTCCAAATTCCAAATATTGTCTAATTATTATTACTGACATTATAAAGCTGCACTATGTAACTTTTCCTCTGGGCGTCCACCACTTCCTCGTCTCCATGGAGATGTTACAGCTTTGCCTGCACAGAAAACTTAAACCTGTCATGTATTTATTCGATTCGATTCATTTCTGTTGTTAAAAATACATTGACAGACTTGAGTGGGGGACGCCTCTCCACAGATCTGACCTGTAACACGTCCTAGTACTGACCTTTCACATTTTTATACAGCGCCTTTCCAACTTCAAGACACTCCAAGCGCTTTACGTCAATGAACGACTCGCACGTTCACACTTCAGATCACGCAGACGCTGAGGACGAGGCGGGGAAGTGTCTTGCTCAAGGACACGACGACAGCGTTCATCTGCGGGAGCTGGAGTCGCACCGACAACCTGTGGGTCGGATCGGTGGACAGACGCTCTGCTGACTGAGCTGCTGTCGCTTCTGTGGGGCCTCCTGATTGTCTCTGTGTAGATAAGTTTAATGCCGTACAGTGGGACATCCCAGGTTAAGCAGGACCGTCGCCATGGAGACGAGCAGGTCAACCGAGACTACTTTAAAGATTACAGCGATAGAATGGTGCTAAACGTCGCCGAGTGTGTCTGCATGTGCCGAGTTTCCGGGTGCAGATATTTTAGTCGTATAAATCCCTCAAAATAAAGTGAGTTTGCAGCTAAATATTGATCCTTTGTGGTGATTGTCGTTCGTGACGGTGGCGGCGCAGAATCCGTGGACTCTTTGGCAGTTTGGCTCCCACTTCAGATGAGTCATTAACAGTTAGTCCAAACACGCGTCAATCTCGAAACGAGGAATCGTGACCGAGTCAAGAAAACACAAAATAACTAAATAACAAACTAACAGACGGAAGAGCGGCTAAAACAGGAAACGCAATGTGTTCAGAGAAAAGTGAGATGAAAGCAGAACGAGAGCAGGACTAAACCAGGACTAAACAAGGACTAAAGCAGGACTAAAGCAGGACTAAACCAGGACTAGAGCAGGACTAGAGCAGGACTAAACCAGGACTAAAGCAGGACTGAACCAGGACTAAACCAGGACTAAACCAGGACTAAACCAGGACTAAACCAGGACTAAAGCAGGACTAAAGCAGGACTAAACCAGGACTAAAGCAGGACTAAACCAGGACTAAACCAGGACTAAAGCAGGACTGAACCAGGACTAAACCAGGACTAAACCAGGACTAAAGCAGGACTAAAGCAGGACTAAAGCAGGACTAAACCAGGACTAGAGCAGGACTAAACCAGGACTAAAGCAGGACTGAACCAGGACTAAACCAGGACTAAAGCAGGACTAAACTAGGACAAAAGCAGGACTGAACCAGGACTAAAGCAGGACTAAAACAAGACTATAGCAGGACTTAACCAGGACGAAAGCAGGACTAAAGCAGGACTAAAACAGGACTAAACGAGGACCAAAGCAGGACTAAACCAGGACTAAACCAAGACTAAAGCACGACTAAACCAGGACGAAAGCAGGACTAAACCAGGACTAAATCAGGACTAGAGCAGGACTAAAGTAAGTCTACATCAGCACCAAACCAGAACTAAACTAGGACTAGAACTGGTCCAAAGGAGGTCTATATCATGACTAAACCAGGAGCAAACCAGGACTAAACCAGGACTAGAACATGACCAGAGCAAGTCCACGTTGGAAATAAAACAAGGACCAAACCAGGACTATTATACATCACTTTTCCACCTTCAGCGGATCTGACTCATCTGACCATGTTTCACGTCGACAGCAGGATTTGAACCACCAACCTTCTGATCAGTGGACAAACACTCTACCAACTGAGCCACGGACGCCCCAAAACTAAATTTTAAATGTTCAGTTTGAGGAGTAAAAACACACAGAAATGGTAAACTATAATGCTTCCAAATTAAAGCTCACTCTGTAACTTTTCAGGTAGATGGCACAAACAAACTACTTGTTTCCACGACGATGCCATTACTATTATTCACGAAAATGAATAAAAACAAGACAGAAGACAGAAGACGACGACATATCCTCCGCTAGAAAAGTTCCGTATTGAACCTTTAATGATCACTCGCCGTCATTACTCGAGAAGCGCCGATTGAGCGAACGTTTTCACCTTTTTGAACCCGGTGCAGCAGATTCAAGTCGATACTGAGTGAGAGTCCTCGCCTCACAAACGTCTTTATTTACCCGATACAAAACGCTTCTGTCCACGTGTTTGTCCAGGGCCAAACTGCGGCACAGATCGATACAAGACGTAACCGCACCGGGGGGGGGGGACTACGCAACACGACTAACCCGGGACCAGAGCGCTGATCCTGGGGTCGAAAGAGCGACAGAAACGGGGCTACTCTCGTCTCATTATTCATCTACTCCGAGGAGCCAAACCGCAGGGACTGTGCTTCGCCGGACTGACCCAGGACTAGCAACGATTCTGGGGTAGAAAGAGGAAGAGGAGGAGGAAAAAGAGGGGATACTTTTGTTTAATTATTCATTCATTTACACCGAGGACCAGAGAACCACACGAGGGGGACGACGCACGACCCAGGACCAGGAGAAAGAGGATGTATCCGTGTTATTATTCCTCCATCTGTACACTCTGCGCTGGAATATTAAACTAGGGGGATTTGTGCCGGTCTAACCCAGGACTAGAGCTCCGAGTTTGGGGTAGAGAGAGAGCGAGAAGGGGCTACTATCCATAAGTCATCCATCTACTCTGAGGACCAACAGAGTAAACCAGGGGGACTACGCACACATGACTAACCCAGGGCTAGAGCTCGAAAGACGGGGGTGCTGTCGTTTCATTATTCATCCGTCTACTCCGAGAACAGTAGAACGGCACCAGGGGACTGTGCGTAGTGGACAAAGCCAGGACTAGTGCTCTGAGTCTGGGATAGAGAGAAGGAGGAGAGGTGGACGATTCATCCATCTATACTTAAGACCAGAAAACTAAACCAAGGGGACTGTGCACGCCCGGCTAACCCAGGACGAGTGCTCTGAGTCTGGGGTAAAGAGACGGAGGAGGGGAGCCGGATAAGGGGGACTCAAATTTTCCATTCTACAGAGGAATTTAAATATGCAAATCCTTCAGTATAAAGTATGTGCTTGTGTTACTGCGGCAGAGTGGTTATCCCGTCTCCTCTCGTCAGTGAGGAGGTTGTGGGTTCGACTCCTGATCCAGGTTGAGTTTGGAAACATGTTACAAAAACACATTCACGATTCTGTTCTTTATTTTTACTGCCTTAAAAGCCTGAAAACAGCGTGTAGTCGTCCAAAGTTACTCCTCACTGACCCTATGCGTTCAGAGCATCCTAATGACTCACCGTGATGAGTTTATAAGCTCTTGCCAAGAAGGTAAATCTAACAACAACTACCAGGCTAACCGTGCACTTGCTGTGTCTGAGTTTGTGGGTTTTTCACTTCGTCGGCTGCATTTGAAGGACATTTACGTTACTTCCGGGTTTAGAAAGAGGCAGAGAGCGAGGGGCTGATGTTCTTCACTGAGGACCAGAAAAACAGCTACAACAAGACAAAACCTGGACTAGAACAGGACCAAACCAAGTCTACGTCAGGACTAAACTGAACTGAAACCAGCTCCAGTCCTTTCAGCAAGTATGAAATCACCTGCTGCATTAAACCCATTTTATAAGAACTTAAAGCTGCAACACTTCAGAAGTTTCACCATCTACAGATGAATCGTGAAACGGCAAAACAAGGCAGGGCAAGTTTATTTGTTTAGCACAATTGGTACACAAGGTGATTCAAAGTGTTTTACAGAATAAGAAAGACACTGAAATCACACAAATCAAAACAATACAACAGGACTTTAACCTGAACACGGAACCTTTCTTTATGAGGGACTTTAACCCTCACTGGGGACTCTAACCCCGTAACAATATTCTGCACCAGTTGGGGATTTTAACCCTGTGCATGAAATACACGAAAGAGTCTATTAAGTTTGACCCCTAAAATACTTAAATTATCTTGCCGATTATTAACGAACAAATTATAGTCTTGTTTTTGTGACTTGCCTATAACAGCAAACACTGAGAACCACAGGGGGGCGCTACACGCCGGACTAACCCAGGACTAGTGCACTGATCCCGGGGTACAGAGCGTGAGAGAGTGGGGGGGTGATGTCGTCTCATTATGGAGAGAAAAACAGCAGAATCACTGGTTCTGCGGATTTCTGTGTCTGTAACATCCACAAACAGGAGAGAGGTGTGAGGAGCTGTCGAGTCTACAGTAAATCAGACCAGAACGGACCAGAGGAAAACAGAGCAAGTGAAAACAGACCAGAGGAAACCAGAACAAACCAGAGGAAACAAGAGGAAACCAGAACAAATGAAAATGGACCAGAGGAAACCAGAACAAACCAGAAGAAACCAGAACAGACCAGAGGAAATGAAAACGGACCAGAGGAAACCAACGTGAACCAGAGGAAACCAGAGTGAACCAGAGTGAACCAGAATGGACCAGAGGAAAACAGAGCAAATGAAAACAGACCAGAGGAAAATAGAGGAAAACAGAGCAAACCAGTGGAAACCAGAGTGAACCAGAGTGAACCAGAACGGACCAGAGGAAAACAGAGCAAATGAAAACGGACCAGAGGAAACCAGAACAAACCAGAGGAAAACAGAGGAAACCAGAGGAAACTAGAGGAAACCAGAACAAATGAAAACGGACCAGAGGAAAACAGAAGAAACCAGAACAGACCAGAGGAAATGAAAACGGACCAGAGCAAACCAGAGGAAACCAGAGCAAATCACTGCAAGCCAGAGTGAACCATAACAAACCAGAACAGACCAGAGGAAACCAGAGGAAACCATAGCAAATGAAAACAGACCAGAGGAAACCACAGCAAATCAGAGGAAACCAGAACAAACCAGTGGAAACAAGAGGAAACCACAGAAAATGAACATGGACCAGAGGAAAACACAGCAAATCAGAGGAAACCAAAGGAAACCAGAGAGAACCAGACCAGACCAGAGTGAATCTGAATAAACCTGGATGGAGGGGAGTAGTACAGATGGAGTGAACCGGAGCAAAACATTAAAACTCTGTCTTTTTATGTTCATTAACTTCATATGAAAAAACAATGTATTTGTTTTGTTAATTCATATTAAAGCCACAGTATTTTTGTATCGCACTGGAACCAAACTAACTTCATTCCATCTGAAAACGATGGTCCATATTTGTCCTGGAAAAGGCTCAGGGTCTGTGTGTCGTGAACAGTCTGTGGATGGACACACCCTGGAAATGCACTCAGAGAAATGTAAGAACCTGCAGCCCTACAGTTAGAGGGGAAATACACAACTACTGAGCCACTGTAACATAAGTACACGTCTTTTAGATGTTTTCAAACGTGTCACATGTACAGACTCAGATTTGCCCCACTGTGGTGCTTCTGTTCCGAGTGCAGAGTGTCGCCACCAGCTCCTCGTCTCCTCCCGGCGTTAGAGCTGCACTTAACCCCATTATGGGCCTGTTTATGTGGGCCCTGTTTATGAGGGCCCTGTTTATGAGGGCCCTGATTATATGGGCCCTGATGGGAGATGAATGCTCTTACAGCAGAAAGCACAAAGCAGCAGACGATGCACAATGATTAAAGGCACAGTGCGTCACATTTGAGCTAAATCTGCCTTACTCCTGCACACTTCTACTGTACGAGCGGCTTAAATCAGTCTGCTCTGCGCTGTCTGCATCCAATTAGAAAGATTATTATGTGCACCATAATTAGGAGCTGTGAAAAGTGCTTATAAACTCATCTCCGTGAATAGTTAAGATGCTCTTAATGCAAAAGGTAAATGATGAGTGACGACTGCAAACAGCTTTTCACGTTTTTAAGACAGTAAAAGTCTCATAAAACGTCTTTAAGAATCGCCGTCTGAAAGGACTCTTCAACGGGCCGATGTTGATCCTGAAGTGTCGGTTTGACCCGTGATGGGACGCTCGGGATGGGACGCTCGGGATGGGACGCTCGGGATGGGACGCTCGGGACGGGACGCTCGGGATGGGACGCTCGGGACGGGACGCTCGGGACGGGACGCTCGGGATGGGACGCTCGTGATGGGACGCTCAGGGTGGGACGCTCGGGACGGGACGCTCGTGACGGGACGCTCGGGACGGGACGCTCGGGACGGGACGCTCGGGACGGGACGCTCGGGACGGGACGCTCGGGACGGGACGCTCGGGATGGGACGCTCGTGATGGGACGCTCGGGGTGGGACGCTCGGGACCGGACGCTCGGGACGGGACGCTCGGGACGGGACGCTCGGGACGGGACGCTCGGGACAGAGTAAACCCGGATGACTGTGAGTTCACCTGGTTCGCTGGTATCGGCGTGTGTGTCGTATTGATCTCTCCGTGTTCATGTGTCTGAAGTGTAATGGTCCTGGTGATCGCTCTTTACGCCCGTCTGCTCGATCGTTTTAGTTAACCCGACTCAGAGGATTAAGCCAGAATCATTTAAACTCAGAAACACGATTTTCTTCTCTTGTTCTCAATAAGTAATGTCTCGTACAGAAAGTTAAAGCCACATTACATCATTTATAATCCAAAAAAATAGACTAAGATTATGTTTTTTATTTCATTTTGGATGTTTGTATTGCTCTGAAAAACACATGCCCTGACAGTGAGCGAGCTCGCATCTCCACAAACCTGATTCCTCCTGCTTGTCTCCATGGAAACGCTGTTCCTTTTGCTGTAATGTTCCACAGTATAAAAACCTATTTATCTCCATGGAGATTGTATGGTTTTAGGACTCATGCAGATGTTATCTCCACCTCAGAAGTTACGTAGTGTGACTTTAAAGTTTGTTAATATCTGTGGACAATACAAACTGTTGTTGTGTCCTTGAGCAAGACATTTTACTGCACAATGACTCATTTACAGCCATAATAAAGACACAGTTTTTCAACGTAAAGTGAATTGGAGCCAGAGTCGACAGAACAGGAAGTGCGCCCATGATCACTTCCTGTTTGGATCTCTGTGTCTCTGTCTCTGTGTCTCTGTGTCTCTGTGTCTCTGTGTCTCTGTCTCTGTGTCTCTGTGTCTCTGTGTCTCGTGTCTCTGTCTCTGTGTCTCTGTGTCTCTGTCTCTCTGTGTCTGTGTCTCTGTGTCTCTGTGTCTCGTGTCTCTGTCTCTGTGTCTCTCCGTCTCTGTCCTTCATCTATCTGTTTGTTTGTTTATTGGTTGAATAATTTGTGTACATAAAATTGTGAGCAGACAGATGGTGAGTTCAGGGGCACATGAGCGATGGGAAATCTGTAAATCTGACAAAAAACAGCACCACAGCAACATGAACGAGTGATGAAGAGCGGAGGAGACGCAAGGAGGGACGAGGAGAGACGAGGAGGGACGAAGAGATAAGAAGAGAGACGAGGAGAGACGAGGAGAGACGAGGAGGGACGAGGAGGGACGAGGAGAGACGAGGAGGGACGAGGAGGGACGAGGAGGGACGAGGAGGGACGAGGAGAGATGAGGAGGGACGAGGAGATAAGAGAGACGAGGAGAGATGAGGAGAGACGAGGAGGGACGAAGAGAGACGAGGAGGGACGAGGAGATAAGAAGAGAGACGAGGAGAGACGAGGAGAGACGAGGAGAGACGAGGAGAGACGAGGAGAGACGAGGAGAGGAGGGGAGAAGAAGAGAGACGAGGAGAGATGAGGAGAGACGAGGAGGGACGAAGAGAGACGAGGAGGGACGAGGAGATAAGAAGAGAGACGAGGAGAGACGAGGAGAGACGAGGAGATAAGAAGAGAGACGAGGAGAGATGAGGAGAGACGAGGAGGGACGAAGAGAGACGAGGAGGGACGAGGAGATAAGAAGAGAGACGAGGAGAGACGAGGAGAGGAGGGGAGAAGAAGAGAGACGAGGAGATAAGAAGAGAGACGAGGAGAGATGAGGAGAGACGAGGAGAGGAGGGGAGAAGAAGAGAGACGAGGAGGGACGAGGAGATAAGAAGAGAGATGAGGAGAGACGAGGAGAGACGAGGAGAGACAAGGAGGGATGAGGAGAGACAAGGAGGGATGAGGAGATAAGAAGAGAGACGAGGAGGGACGAGGAGAGACGAGGAGGGACGAGGAGAGAAGAAGAGAGACGAAGAGAGACGAGGAGAGAAGAAGAGACAAGGAGAGACGAGGAGGGACGAGGAGAGAGACGAAGAGATGCAAGGAGATAAGAAGAGAGACGAGGAGAGAAGAGGAGAGAAGAAGAGAGAAGAAGAGAGAAGAAGAGAGAAGAAGAGAGACGAAGAGAGACGAAGAGAGATGAAGAGAGATGAGGAGAGACGAGGAGAGGCAAGGAGAGAAGAGAAGAGAGATGCGAGGAGAGATGAGGAGACGAAGAGAGATGAAGAGAGGCGAGGAGAGAAGAGAGGAGAGATGAGGAGAGAAGAGGAGAGAAGAAGAGAGAAGAGTCTCATGTTCCCTCACAAACTCAGGCTGAAGTGTGTGTTCTGATCATTTTTGTGAATTATCTGGAGGTAAAAGTTGCCTCTTTATTTGTTCATTTATGAAACAAAACCAGAGAAAATTAGATTAATTCAGATTAATTCAGACTTTTTGTGTCGCCGGATCATGACGCCACCAACAGAGACTTTTAATGAGACGAGGCTGAAGGTGCAGACCTGAGAGACGGAGAAATGAAACCAGAACAATCACCAGAGAGGAGAGAGAGGAGAGAGGGAGGAGGAGAGAGAGAAGAGAGACGGAGAAATGAAACCAGAACAATCACCAGAGGGAGGAGAGAGAGGAGAGAGGAGGAGAAAGGAGGAGAGGAGAGGGGGAGGAGAGAGGAGGAGAGAGGGACGACAAGAGAGAGAGGAGAGAGGGAGGAAAGAGAGGAGAGAGGAGAGAGGAGAGGAGAGAAGAGAGAGGGAGGAAAGAGAGGAGACAGTGAGGAGAGAGGAGAGAGGGAGGAGAGAGGGAGGAGAGGAAGAGAGAGGGACGACAAGAGAGAGAGGAGGAGAGGGAGGAGGAAAGAGAGGAGAGAGGGAGGAGGAGAGAGGGAGGAGAGAGGAGGAGAGAGGAGAGGAGAGAGGGACGACAAGAGAGAGGAGAGAGAGAGGAGAGGAGGAGAGAGGGACGACAAGAGAGAGAGGAGAGAGGGAGGAGAGGAGGATTGGACTAAACCAGGACAAAAACAGGTCTAAACCAGGACTAAACCAGGTCTAAACCAGGTCTAAACCAGGACTAAACCAGGTCTAAACCAGGTCTAAACCAGGACCAAAATGAGACTCTTAATGAGCTCCAGTTTCATAATTGTAAACAGATGTCGGGTGATTCAGATTCTCGCTGAGACTCAAACACCAGCGACGAACGACGACGAAGCAATTAGCAAAACGCCAAAACAAGACAAAGAGGATCCGGCGGTTTGTCAGAGCGAAAACAGAGGCTCAGGGTTAAACTGGCTGAAGTCCGACTCACACAAGGATCCAGAGGGGGGCGCCGCAGAGTCCATGAGGTTTCATTATGTGAGCTGCAGTTTAACTAGAACCAACTCGACCTGCAGCACGTCTGGATGACATAATATCGGCCGAAAGAAGCAAAAGAGATATTAAAATGCTGGATCATGACAATGTTCAAACTCTGGAGACAAAATGAGCTGGACCAGGATAAACTTTCAGCCATTTTGATCTAATGGCTCAAATAATGTGAAAATCATGTACAAATGTTTAAATACATGTGTCTGAGGTTCTCCATTTAACAAAACCACGGGATTTCACTTTTGTCACATAATGTTCCACTTCTCTTTTGCCTTTATTCTGTAATTCACAAGTTTTTTATTTACGAACTTTTAAAGCGACTACAAAGGCTAGACAGGGTGTTGCCATGGTAACCTGTAGTAACCAAAAGCCTTTTTCAGCGGCCATGATGTGACTTTTCTCTTTAATACTTTAATAACCCATATTATACTTTATTATTTTAGGTGATGATTTCTTCTTTTATACAGGGTGGCCCAAAAGTCACTGACAGTTGAAAAAAACTCATAACTCTTTTGTTTCTAAATATTTTTATTTTATTTTTTCAGAGCATTTAGAACGACTCTTCCCACATTAATCTGAGCAAATCCAGCAGCGAGGAACAAACCCTCATTGTACAGTGGTACTTTGAGTCACATGGGTCAAATTCACAAACCCAGCGGTGTTACCGTCGACATTTTAATACCAGAGATGCCCCGAGTGTAAATGTCATTAAAGGAATAATAAGTGTTTTTCACAGACAGGGGGCAGTATGTGATCTCCACAGACCTGACTAGTCCTGATTTCTTCCGTTGGGTCTATCTTAAAGAAAAGGTGTTTGTGAATAAACCTCAGACACTAAAATGTAATATCAGGATAAAATAAGAGCCAGAAATACTTTAAATGTTCAGTAAAGTGTGTTGGATCAGGCTGTTCAGAGACAAACACAAAATGGTGGACACTTAAAAACATTATTTCTTTTAAATTAGATCATTTTTACTTCCTCTAGTTTAAGTCGTGATAAGTTCAAGTGTAAGTGAACAATTATAACCGTTTATATTGACAAAAATCTGAGAAGGTTCAGTTTATCTACTGCTAAAATTTGGTGAGTGTAACTTAAGAATTAAAGGCGCTATTAAAGATGTAGTAGCGGTAAACGCAATAAAAACTGAATAATTATCAATGCCGCATACATCAATATAGTTAAATTCTCCATTAAAAACACAGAGGGCAGTGTATTTTTGGTCATAACACACAGAAAATGACAGACAGGTAGAGTTCTCTGTATTATTAGCACCACAAACCATTATATATGTCCATTTAAGCCTTTTATCAATGTATTTTCCAACCATCTCCCTGTGCACACGGAGGAATATAAACCCAGGAGCCTAGAGATGGATTTTTTTCCCCATAAAACCAAACAAAAGGATCTTGTAAAGGTCTGAAGAGCTGTGTGTACGAGCGCCTCCTCATCCGCCCAAGTGATTATAAATGTTGTTGAGTTTTTTGTTGGTTTTTTTGCAGCTCCTGACCTCTGTCCAAACGTCTGAACTCGAGCTCTCTTAACCTCTTCACCTGCTCCGGACCAGGTGAGCTCTGCTGTTACTATAGAGATGAAACCACGCTGAAAACTGAGCCGCCCTCGTGACGCAGGAAATCCAGGGTTTGGGCTTGAGGAGGGTTAGTCGGGGTTAGTTAAGCTGTCTAAAGTCGGACACAGAGATCCGGAGGAGAGGTCAAAAGCTCCGCAGGAGGCTCACCTGCAACTGCTACAACAACAGCCGGAAAAAACGAGATTTAAGAGTTTGAAAAGCTCTCGGAAAACCAGGGTCTGTTCATCTGTCTGCAGCGTCTTTATGTCAATTCTAGGCCTGGTTTAGTCCAATTAAAGCTGCATTATGGCACTTTCAAACTGCAAAAAGAAGGAAGTATCCAGCTCATTCTCACAAATAGGTGATTGGCTGATATATTGGGCAGATACTTGGACTTTTTAGCGACTATCGGCTTTAAATCTCCAGTCGAGCTAAGGTAGTCCTGCCCAAAACCAGCTCAAGATCTGGACAGTTTGCTCCAGTGATATTAAAGGACGGGTCAAATGCAGAGGACAAGTTCAACCCTAACCTTAAAATCTACTGCGTTACATAATCCAATCAGAGCGCAGAATACATTTACTCAACATTAATATTCATTTTTACTTACGTTCCATTACTGTGCTTTTTTCCCCTCAGTTCTTCCATTTCCTTTGCCCTTTTCTCATGTCTCACTCCATAAATGAAGTGAAATATGTCTCCATCGTCCTGGCCTCTTTCCACAGGTGTGAGCTTCATAATGAACCTGGGTCTGCTCCTATAGAAGGCGTGTATGGAAGTCTATTAACCCGTGGGAGATCATTGGTTTCCATGGGTTACCACTGGGATAAAAGCCAGGGCAGAGCGAGCGCGTGTGTGTACTCTGTGTGTACTCTGTGTGTACTCTGTGTGTACTCTGTGTGTACTCTGTGTGTACTCTGTGTGTACTCTGTGTGTACTCTGTGTGTACTTGTTGATTCTCTTGACAAATTCACTATATGTCTAACTTTTATTGTAATCTGAACTGTTAAAGTCCATAAAACAGGTCTTTTTGTTCGTTTTTTTGACCTGGTTTGGACCTGGATTGTACCTTTGGTTAATATTTATCATAGTTTTACACCAGTTCAGGGACAGTTTGTGGAATACAGAAATACAGGAAGTAGCGGGCGATAATGGACGCGCTTCCAGCTCCATCGACTCTGGCTTCAATTCACTTTCTATTGAACAACTCTCTCGTCATTTTGGTCTTAAATGTTCGTATTAACCCACTTTACATGATCCTGGTGTTTTAATTTTGCCCGTAAATCAAGATATGAACATTAATTACAGACAAATTAGGCGCTTTTTTCCCAGAGGTCCTCCCGTTAGCGTTAGCAACAGGTTTGATTGACAGTGTTGCTAAGCGCCTTTTCCCTGTTAAACCAGCTGTGCGATTACCTTCAACACCACGGCTCCAGATTGGCTCTTTGTTCGCTTTCACACTCGCAATCGGAGTTCCAAATGAAGAACTCATCACGAAATTAGCCGCTATACCTGCTAGCCTCGATGAGCTTCATTTGACTGGAGCTGACAAGAGGGTTCGACGTCCAGGTCACACATTTACCGCAGTTTGCTTTAGGTTTTTTTCACTATTTAATGGTAGAAAGAACAATAGCTGGATCACAGTTTGGTCTGAGGCGAGTGATTATTATTAGCTTACTGTGTATCTGGACTTAAAATAGGTTGAATCTTGAATATTAGCTTAACAAAAAATAGACCAGTTTACAGACAGGAGCTCACACAGGACTAGCACCACCCGAGGAGCTCTGAGTTTGCAGAATTCCAGTAGGTAAAACTCAGGGGAATTCTGCACAGAGATTTTCAGACGTGGATGATTCACACGGGACTTGAAACGCAGACGACGCGTTTAATTATTACGATTTACCCGAGGTCCCCAGGTAAAGCTAATCCAGCGCAAACACGGCTTTAGCGTCAAACTGAGCTGTCTATAGTTTACCCGCAAACATCATTATGGCTCATTATGTCGCTGTTTGGTGGTGTCATTCTTGCCAAATCCGTCAGTAGAAAACGGCATCTGGATTGTTCTATTTGAGCAGACATTTAATGATTTATTTGTTCATATGGTAGAGTCAATGTAACCACTAAAGCACTACTGCGAAACATCAGCCTGTGTGTGGTTTACATCAGAGCAAATCCACAAAACCTCATCTGGCTCCGTGTCGTTTCCACACGTCTCTCAGATCTGCTGCAGTGTGGTCATTATCGTACCGACGAGTCTGGGGTCGTTTCCACTTCTCTGATGCACAAACACAGAGGTCACGGCCGCAGAGTGGAGTCTACAGAACCACTGAAGTCCTAAAGAACCACCAACGTCCTATAGAACAATCAACATCCTCTAGAACCAAAAACGTCCTATAGAGCCACCAACGTCCTTTAGAACCACCAATGTCCTTTAGAACCACCGTCTTCTAGAACCACCATTATCGTGTAGAACCACCAAGGTCCAATAGAACCACCAACGCCCTATAGAGTCACCAACATCCTGTAGAACCACCAACATCCTGTAGAACCACCAACGTCCTACAGAACCACCAATGACCTCTAGAAAAGAAAGAAAAGAAAAGAAAAAAGGAAACATAAAAAAACAAAGAAAAGTAAAAGAAAGGCAAAATAAATGTAAAAGAAAAAAGAATGAAAAAAGAAAAAACAGAAAAAGAAGAATAAAAGAAAAAAAGGAAAGGAAAGGAAAAGGAAAAAAAAAAAAGAACCACTATTATTGATTTTTCTGTTTCATTATTTTAATATATTTGTTTTTGGTGTGTTTTTTGTTTTTTTTGTGTGTGTCTTTTTTATGCTATATTTAGATTTTCTTTGTGTTTGAGGAAAAGGGGGCGGGGTCAGGGGGTCAGGGGGTCGTGACCTTTGTCGTTTTGTGTATTATCTGTCTTCGTGTTGATTTTTATAGTTTTGTGTTTCTTGTGTTGTTCTTTATAAACCAGGAGGAGGCTCTGTTCCTCTGCTGCTCTTCTTCTATTAACTTATTTCATTTGAATTTTCTCTGACTCAGTTTTTGCCTCGTTTGCAGAGGCATTAAGTCCCACGAGCTAAACCTCCGCTGTCGGCTTTTAGCGTTTATGAAATCTCTCCATTTTCGCACGATCGCTTTCCCGTATGTGTAAACGCTCACGAAATCTGTCCCGTAGCAGAATTATACACAGGAAAGTCCAGCACAATATGGAGTCTGAAAAGTACTCGTAGAAAAGTACTCGTAGTAGAAGATTCATCCTACATGTCTGAAGTAAATGTACTGTGTCAAAAGTATCGATAACCAGATACTAAAACAAGTATAAGACACATGGACCTACTGCACACTGAGGAGTACACACATATAACACACATGTAAGTACAAATATTTAATGTGGGTAAAAGTACTAGTTCAGGGAGACATTAGAGATTTGTCCTGTAACATGTAGCAAAGCCTGAATGTGAAAGGCTCATTGTACAAACTGTTTTCAAAATGCATGAATTAAATAAATAATTTCAGTTAAATAAACAGAAAAACTCACACTCAGTTTTATCAAGTGCCCAGAATCAACAACTGAACAAGGTAAATTGAACCTTAACTATTTTAATATAATTTGGTGACGTTCAGAGGGCCGGATTAATAAGCCCAATGGGCCGTGTGTGGCCCCCGGGCCGTAGTTTTACCAGGTCTGGTCTGTGATTTAAAGGGCTCATATGACACTGTTTTCTGATGTTCTAATGTTGTTTCCTCATCGCCTGGAGTTGTGTTTTTTTTGTTTCATTCACATGTTTAACTCACAGATTTAGGCCGAGTTCTTCTCTCAAACCAAAAACACTCTGTTCCACCTTGTGATGTCATCATGTAGTAATACAGGAAGTGCTCGACTGTGTTTTCAAACTCCACACACCTTCACTAGAATCAGTTTTAAATCTAAAGGTAAAAGGAGCTGTTAACTTGAAAACTACCACTTCATGACATCACAAGGTGGAACGGAGCATCTTGAGCTTTGAAGATGTTACAGACGAATAATAGTGTAACTCAAACATGTGAATGAAACAAAACACGACTCCAGGTCTGTTTTTGAGGAAGACACAGCATCAGAACATGGTTTAAAGCTAAAAGAGTCAGTTTTGTGTAGTACAGGATCTTTAATGTTGAAAATCAGGCTCATTTGTCTAAAGAAAGAGGGTTTTTTTTTTTTTTATCTTTGTGGTTTTGTGGGGAGTCGGTTTTGAGCATGAAAGTCTATTCCTCAGAATCAAAATCGTGTTTGAACTTGAACCCAGTGAAACACCAGCGCTGCTCTATATTTCACCCTCTCTCCTCCTCTTCCTCCTCTGTCTCTATCTCTCCGCCTCTCTCCTCTTTCTTCTTTCTTTCTATTGAACAGTGGTTTACGGCCCATTATCTCTGTAACACATTAAAACCAATGTAAGTGTCTGGAGCGTCTTGATCTACGCCGCCGTTAATTACCTTCGGAGAAAAACGCTCACACATTCCTGCAGCAGCACACATCTGAACCGCTCCGGCCGGGTCCACGGAGCGGCGAGATACACCTTTTTTTTTTTTGCTCTGACGTCGATTTGCGCGAGAGAGAGAGAGAGAGAGAGGAGGAAAAAAAGAAAAGAAGAAAATGTCCGCCTGCGTTACCATGGCGATAGAGCGAGAGTGGCAGAGTGTCCTTCGCCGTGACGCAGCATATTTTGTGCGAGTTAAACAAAAGCTCCCGCCTCGGTTCACATCCAGTGACTTGCAAAAAGAGACAAAAAAAAAAAGAGAAAAAGCGATGGCTCATTCATCGTTCATTGTGGTTTGTTCACAGTTCATTCGGTGCGAGTCTGGGTGATTTTTAAGCCGTTTAAAATGTGCAGAATTAGCAGCAGAACGCAATAAAACGACTCACTGTGTCCCTCAAGCACAACGAGCCCACGTCCTGATATGTGCAAATGGATTATGTCGTTATAAAGACGGTTTTACTGCACAAAAACCTGCACGAGGATCACATCAGGGAGGAAATATGCTAATGAGGCTCTGATACCATGACGATAATCAAAAACACTCTTATTCAGACAATAGAAGGTGATTTTGAGCGTTAAATAGTCGTACTTTGTGTTATATTCCCATTTTGTCTTTATATCTGTGTAATCCCTCAGTGTGCAGTAGGGTTTAGTATCGATACTTGCTCAAATGAGTATCTAGTTTGATACTTTAGGGTTTTAGTGTTTTTCGTCTACTCCCTTTTCCCGCCCGTAAAATTCAGACTCCAGATCAAACACGAATATTCAAAAAGATCCAGAAATTAATCAAACTTCAGACACGTGCACCGTTTATGTAAAGGGACAAAGATGAACCGCTACTCGAGCATGGACCCGCTTCCAACTCCAGCGAGTCTGGCTCCAATTCACTTTCTGTTGAAAAACTGTGACCCAGATTAAACTAGGACTAAACTGAGGCTACACCAGGACTAAATCAGGACTAAACCAGGACTAAACCAGGACTGAACCAAGACTAAACCAGGACTAAACTGAGTCTACACCAGGACTAAATGAGGTCTACACCAGGACTAAACCAGGACTAAACCAGGACTAAACCAGGACTAAACCAAGACTAAACCCGAACTAAACTAGGACTAAACCGAGTCTACACCAGGACTAAACCAGGACTAAACCAAGTCTTAACCAAGACTAAACCCGGACTAAACTAGGACTAAACTGAGTCTACACCAGGACAAAACCAGGACTAAACCAGGACTAAACCAAGACTAAACCAGGATTAAACCAGGACTAAACCGGGTCTACACCAGGACTAAACCAAGACTAAACCAAGACTAAACCCGGACTAAACTAGGACTAAACCGAGTCTAAAAGTTAATAACAGACAAATCAGGCGCCGTGTTTCCTCAAGGTCACAGGAGTCATTCCACTTGTGTAATCGTAAATATACAGAACGGTTTAAAGTGAACAAAATATAAAAAGACATTTGACTCAGTATTTACCGTCTCGACTGTTTGCAGTGGAACAAACTTATTCCTCACTCTCCAAACATTTTTAAACTCTGTTCACATCTTTCAGAGACCAGAGGGAGTCTGGGTCACGACACCGCTAACAACAACTAGCATGCTAATCGGCGTCAGCGTCACTTCCTGGTTCGTGACAATAAAACGCTTTAGAATCTGAGGCAAGAGCACACGGCGTCTTGTTTTTACTTTGATTTTAAAACATCTGCATCAAGGACAAAACACGACTTCAGTCCTTTTTTTTAACTAAACACCAGAAATAAATAAAAGTAAAAATGTAAAATATCATCAGTTGAATTAAGACTTAACGACACTGTCTCCTCACATTCACCCACATAAGTCTGAAGCTCTAAATACAGAGTCTCTTTATGGGCGTCAGGTTCCTATTTATAGGAGACATTTTGAGGACTCTTCACCATTCAAACGATATGTTGCTTTAAATAGATAATTACTATGGCAACGGTCCAAATCATTCTGAAAGCCAAAGGATTTGGTTTTCCTCCAGGTTCAGTGGGTCAGAACATTTTATTTTATTTTACACACACACACACACACACATTATTATATATATATACTCACACACACACACACACGCACACACACAAACATACACACACACATATATATATATATATATATATATATATATATATATATATATATATATATATATATATATATATATATATATATATATATATATATATATTGAATGTCAGCAAAAAATGAAATAAAGTTAAATAATAAGACAAAACTATGAAAAAGTAAAACATTATTTAATCAAAGATGTTCAGTTATCGTCTGTTTAAACCATAAGATTAATATGACGCTGTGTGAAGTTTGAATATTACTTTAAAAACACACACAGCGCCCCCTACCTCACTGTGAGCGTCACTACATCCTGTCCAGTTTCATCTATGTGAGATTTTTCCCCAGTCACGCTAAAATGAAGAAGTATTTACAGATGAGATAGAGCGAAGACAAAGAGCTGCAGGTGGGTTTGGAGTCAGAGATCAGAGGTCAGGGGTCAGGGGTCAGGGTCACTCAGTGGAGAGCCGCGGATGTTTAACACGACACAAAAAAATAAATACTTCACCAGAGACACGCCTGTGTTCACAAAGAGACATGTTTGTGTCTCGATGCTAATGCTAATGCTAATTCTGAGGCATAATTAATATTAAAACACAAACTGAAATATTCTACAAATAAAAATAATTGTGTGTTTATTTTAATATATTTCAATTTTAATAGGTTGTTTATTTTGTGATTTTCTGATTTGAATAAAAGTGACTGTTAGCTTCCAGACGCAGTGAGCTAACGGTCAACACAAGTCAAAAACTACAAACACGACAGTTCAGAAGTACTTTTAACTTCATCAAATCAAGACTGTACTTCTCTGAGTACTTTAACACAACCGTGTAACAGTACTATTACTCGAGTAAAAGTTGTGGTTCCTCTTCCCGTCGTGAGAAAGTCTAAAAAAGTAGTTTAGCTTAAAATCCAGTACAACTTTTAGACCGAAGATGAAAACATTTTAGAATTTTACAGAGAGCGAGATGATAAAAATGTGGCAAAATAAAATAAAATAAAATAATATAAATAAATAAAATAAAATAAAATAAATATATCAGACTTTAACACTTTTTTTGGACACACAAAGACAACATCTCCATGGAGACGACCACATGGCAGAAAAGCTCCACAGTGCGCCTTTAAAATGTCACACGATTGAACCTGAATTAAATCTGATAAACCTAATAAGTGAGAATCATTCACTCTCAGTTTGTGGGCGAGGACTGAACCAGGTACCATTTAGTGACTGGGCAAACACTCGCTGACTGTACCACCGTTGTGCACTTTACTATTCCCACACCAGGATGTACTTTTCTACTATTCCTACATAAGCGTGTCTTTGGAGGTGGAAGATTACATTCTGTGTATTCTTCGAAAGTACAAAATCCTTCCCCGGAGCCGTAGACATAAAAGTGTGGAGCCTGCAGTATTTTCCCGGTGTTCGTGACCTCGTGATCAGCACCAGGACGCGACATAATCTCAGCGAGTATCAAAGTGTGAAGAAAGAACAGACGAAAAGCTCAGCCCAGAACGCTCTCTTCCAGCTCAGCTTCAGGGAAAATACTTTGATAATTAATTTTTACAATGCAAATATTAGAAGAATCTGTGTGTGAGCGTGACGTCGCCCACATCGAGGCTAGCACTTATAGCAGCTAATTTAAAGTTCTGACAGCGAGTATCATAGCAACCAAAGAGCCAATCAGGAGCGAGGCTGTTGAAGGTAACGCCAACGCCCACACCACTGGTTTAGCAGGGAGCGGGCGCTTAGCAACGCTGTCAATCAAACCTGTTGCTAACGCTAGCTGGAGTGACCTGCTAGCGAAGAAGGCGCCTGATTTGTCTGTTTTTAATGTTCATATGTTGATTTACAGACACAAAAGTGAAATAAAAACCCCAGGATCATGTAGAGGGTTAATACGAACATTTAAGAGCAAAACGTCGAGTCTGACAGCAGCAAGTACAGATAGAGAGACAAAAGACAAAGGAGTTAAGACAAAAAATTAACTCAAAAAAAAAAAAAAAAAAAAAAAAAAAAAAAAAAAACTCAAAAAAAAAAAAATTTAAAATAAACTTAAAAAAATCACAAAAAACTCAAAAATAAATAAATAAAATAAAAGACCTAAAAAAACAAACACAAAAAAAAAACTCTAACAAAAAAATAAAATAAAACAACTAAAATTAACACAACACAAAAAAAAAAAAAAAAAAAAAAAAAAAAAAATACCAACCTCAAAATAACTAAAAATAATGAACCCCAGCATCATGTAGAGGGTTAATATGAACATTTAAGAACAAAATGACGAGTCTGACAGCAGCAGGTACAGAGAGAGACACAGCTTTTCAATAGAAAGTGAATTGGAGCCAGAGTCAAATGAGCCAGAAGTGTGACTGTGATCACTTTCTTGTTTACAGATGTTATTCAAACAGAGAGAGTCAGTATGATTTTAGAAAAACAGGTTTATTGTGTTCCTGTTCTGTCAGTGTGTGGAACAACCTTGAGGATAAATTAAAAAGCTCCTACACAATAGAAGCATTTACAAAGAGGCATAAAACACGACTTTTTGAAAAGTACAGGACTCTGGAATGATTTATGTGAATGTTATAGTTTGTATTTTTTGTTTCTTTGTGCACATATTGAATCAAATGTTGTGAAACTGATTCTGCTGCTATTCTTGAAATTCCTGCGTGTTATTATTAAAATTGGTTATGCATTATAAGTTTTTTTTTTTACTTCAGCCTAAACCCTTTTGGTCATGATAGAAATGTTATGTACAACATTATACAAGTTGAATAATGTTTGATTTTGAATGTAATGACCGAATAAAAGAATTTGAATTTGACATCTAGGTGGAACGAGGTGGTGTTATGGCATTCTTTTCGCTAAATTAGAGGTGCCCAAACTTTTTTTTAATCGAGCCGCTGTGTGTTAATAAGGCTTGAAACACATTAATTTTAGGTCTGTATCACAATGCAATGTGATGTTTGAGGTTATAGTCGTAGAAATAGTTTAATTTACTGTTAAAAGTGCTGCTTATGATTCAGTAGGAGGTCTGAGGGCCAATAAAAACTGGTCTGAGGGCCGGATTTAGCCCACGGGCCGTAGTTTGGACACCTCTGCCTTGATATGTAATGTTGTCTATCTCTTTGACCTAATGTTTGTGATACTATCTGTTGTTACGCTCGTGCATATCTCTCGTTTCTTTGCACAAGATGATGTTTTATTTTATTTTTATTCATTTTATTTAACCTTTATTTAACCAGGAAAGTCCCATTGAGATTAAAAACCTCTTTTTCAAGGGAGTCCTGGCCAAGCAGCAGCAGCAAAAAAATACAGTTACATAGTTACAAAGAGACAAGATAACAGGAAAAAGACAAAACGATTATAAAAAACAAGAGCATGTGGTGGAGTCAGTCTCAAAACCTCTCAGTTCAGATTTAAAAACGTTCAAGGAAATGAAATCTGTCCAGTTCTAGTCTTTCTGCAACATATTCCATACATAAGGTAAAAGTGGAGCAACAAGGAGCAGATGTAGGTCGGCAGAAGTCCAAGCATCGCCTTATAAATGAAAGTGAACCGGTGACTCCTCCTTCGAATGTCCAGGGCAGGACGTCCCACTGGAGAATACAGCTCACAGTGACGTGTCTTTGCTTTACAGTCAGTAATGAGCCTTAGAGAAGCAGGATGGACAGTGTCAACCATCCGAAGACGACGTGTCCTGCAGCCTGGAGTCACTTGGACTGGAGTAAAACCAGTACGATTATTTTTGATGGTATAAAAACACTGGTTATGTTCATCTGGAGCTGAGGGCGACGCGACACTATCAGGGACGACAGCTCTGTGCACAAATGATTCAATAAATATGACTTTTGATCAAACTTCTCTACTGATTTCATATTTTTAAAGGTGTTAGCTCTGTCCAGTTACATATGGAGGAAAATCCCTTGGTTTCAGAATGATTTGGACAGTTTTCATAGCAATTATCTATTTAAAACTGAATGCGTCTTTTGAATAATGTCAAAACGCCGCCTATAAACAGGTGACAGACTTTAACGCCTGTAACATTGTCCACTCTTGACTCCCTCAGTGTAAAACCTGTGTCTAACCTGAGGGACTTTTGTGTCTCTGCTCTTTTCTGCCTCTTGGTCATTTTCAAGCTCATTTTTCTGTATTTTAGCCAAACAAATGACACTATATCCCCCTTTTTCGCTGTTGGCAGGGATCAGATTGGTGAAAAATTGGGACACCTGGGACATTTCTTGTATAAAACTGGAACAAATCACTGGTTTTGGATAAATCTGCTGGAACAGGAGACACAGGGATCAAGACTGACGCTAGTGTATTCTATAGAACAATGTATACACAAGGAAATTCAAGTCCTGCTTTAGTCCTGGTCTAGTCCTGTTTAGTCCTGAATTAGTCCTGAATTAGTCCTGGTTTAGTCCTGGTTTAGTCTTGGTTTAGTCCTGGTTTAGTCCTGGTTTAGTCCTGCCTTAGTCCTGGTTTAGTCCTGGTTTAGTCCTGCCTTAGTCTTGGTTTAGTCTTGGTTTAGTCCTGGTTTAGTCCTGCCTTAGTCTTGGTTCAGTCCTGGTTTAGTCCTGCTTTAGTCCTGCTTTAGTCCTGCTTTAGTCCTGCTTTAGTCCTGCTTTAGTCCTGCTTTAGTCCTGCTTTAGTCCTGCTTTAGACCTGCTTTAGACCTGGTTTAGTCCTCAGTGTGAGATGTTCTTGTGACTCTCACATGTGGGAGATGTTCTTTGGTTCATGGAGAGACTTGTTCACACTGAGCTGCTTTAAAGTCTCTGAGCCACAGGAGCCAGAGACACAGGACACATGTGTGAAGTACTTCACCTGAGACAGGACACATGTGTGAAGTACTTCACCTGACACAGGACACATGTGTGAAGTACTTCCTGGTTCTAGACCTGAGCACAGGACACATGTGTGAAGTACTTCCTGGTTCTAGTCAGACCAGCAGCAGTGTTCTATCTGGATGTACTGTTCTGTCTTAAGGCTCGTTTGGAGAGGCCAGTGAGCAGGACGTTACAGTCGTCTAAACTACTGGAGACAGATGCAGGATCAGTCTCTCTGAGTCTGGTTTTGACAGTATGTTTGATTTTTAATGTTTCTCAGACGGTAAAAAGCTGCAGATGTTGATTTGGAGACGTGAGAAGAACATACAATACATACATACATGGATAAAAGTCTGGATCTAGGGACCTTCTTGGCGTGGGGTGAACGAGCTGCTGTAGCCGACGTCAGGATGAAAATCATTTGTTTTGCTAAATTAAAAAACTCTCGGTTTGTCTTGTCCCGGTGTGAAGTTTGTCAGTGTCAGGAGCTGCTGGCAGCCGCAGTGCAGAGGACAGAGGAGAGAACTCTATCTGAGATTTACTGTTTTTGTCTCATGGCTCAAAGTCCTTTCAACTGACAACATCCGCACCTTTAGAGCTGAGAAATGGCACCTCTTTCTGAAGCTATTTTGAATCCTTCACTTTTGTTTATTTGCACTGACAGAGACGACGCTGAACTTTGACAGTTTTTTGTTTTATGTGAATCGGCCGAGTAATTACAGAGATATTCACCATAAACCAGGTCCACACGTCTGTAAAAGGACAGCTACAGACTCCAATGTACAGATCTGACCCGTCTCCAGCTCAGTTTAGAGGGACATCACTCCCGGGGTATTCTACATGTATCTCTATGGTGGAATATTCAGCAGATACCATGAAAGCACAAAACATTAGCAAAAACTGTCCAAAATAAAGCTTAAGATCATCTGAAAACTCAAGAAAACCAATGGAAAATGGATTTAAACATCATTTTCTGGAGCCAAGCATTCGTGATCCAGTTTAGAAGTTTGATTTTCAACAACAAGGTGACGTTGGCTAATGCTAGCTAGCTTGTACATGTAGTTTTATGTGTGAGAGACTCGTGTAACAGCACAAATCAGCTCTCTCGTTCTGGTTCTGACTAAGCTCTTCAACTCTTTCTGCTCTTTATGTTTTAAAATAAAGCTCAGGTTAAAGTCTAACAAAGCTTCAGACGGAGCAGTGCCTTCAGTTAGCATCTCAGCTTCAGGAAATGTTGACGACATCAGCTGCAAAATGTCGCTCGTTTAATGGAGGACAGGAGTAACTAGGATGGGCCTATCGTTTTAGATTGATCGGGGGAATAAATGAACCAATGCAAATGTTTTTTAGTTTTTTTTTTTGTTTTTTTTTTTTATATTAATTTAATCGCTAAATAAATCAGGTCCATTTCACACAAAAAAAGTCAGATTTCGCCTTTCAAATTCTCCCGTCTGCTCCAAACCCTGTGTTTTTACAGACAGACGTCTCCATGAAACGACCCAAGCTCCGGCTGATTTTGGACAGTTTGATTAAAATTAAAATAATCAAATCTAAACAGGACTTTTTTTTTTTTTTTTTCCTCATCTTTTTGCCATCGTCCAGCCCTGATAGCCCCATTCCTCAGTGACAAAACACAAAATCAGCCTGAATTATGAGTCTTTACTTTAACTACAGGCCACGCATCCCTCACCTTTATATCGTCCTAATAAAGACGTTGTGCAAACGCGAAATGGACTGTGAGAATTATTATGATAGTGAGTCGGAGGGAGGTTCATTTGTCAGACGGCTCCCCTCCTCCTCGGCGTTCTGCAAAGGTCACACCATAAATACACGTTAGCATTTAGCATTTAGCATTTAGGCTCCAAACCTGTATCTTCCCATCCTCAGAGTCACTGACGTCCCGGAGGAGCGGTGAAAAATGGGCCCATTACCAACAAAAAAATACATGGGACTGTCTTCTGCAGCCTCGAGTTTTAATGCTGCAATCTGTAACTTTCTCCATCTGCCTGTCGCCATGGAGATGTGTTGTCGTGTATTAAAAGTTCCACATTAAAGAAAATGAGTCTCGCCCCAGAACAGATACATCACATAAACAGCTCCTGAGGTCAAAATAAGTCTTCTGTGTGCTGTCTGCATCGGATTAGAAAGCGTTTCACTGTCCAATGATCAGAAAGTGCGTGTTAGCATGCTAATGTGCTTATAAACTCATCGCGGTGAGTGTTTAGGATGTTCTGAATGCATGAGGTAAGTGTGGGATAACGTTGGAAACTGTTTAAAATGAACCAGCTCGGTTTCTCAGACAGTAAAAATCAGGAACTGCCACTTTAAACTTGTATAATTCCATCCAGACCAAGTCACAGGTCAGATCTGTGGAGAGGCGAGCCCGAAAACAGTAAGAAAGCTTCAACCATTTGATAAAAACATCTATACCTGAATAAAAGCTCGGTAGATACGTTGAAAGCCATAATCTGGAACATTTCAGACAAAGCAATGACAACGACATCTCCGTGGAAACAAGCAGGTTGTGCACTCCAGCCAGAAAAGTTACATAATGAGACTTTAAATCCCTTGATATTTTAAACTTCAAAAATCTGTAAGTATGAGTATATGTGAGACAGATGCGTGTAATGCCACAATCTGGAACATTTCAGGCCAAACAAGGACATTTTGAACTTTAACCATTCGATAAAAACACCTGTAACTGATTAAATGCAAGATAAATCCAGGTTTAATGCCATACTGTGGAATATTTCAGGCCAAGCAATGACATCTCCATGGAAACAATTAGGTGGCGCACCCCAACCAGAAAAGTTACATAATGACACTTTAAATCCCTTGACATTCTAAACGTCAATCATTTGATAAAAAAACACCTGTACCTGAATAAATACTTGGAAGATTAGTTTAATGCCATAATCTGGAACATTTCGGACAATGACATCTCCATGGAAACGAGCAGGTGCCACACCCCAACCAGAAAAGTTCATAGTGAAACTTTAAATTCTTTGACATTTTAAACTTAAACCATTTGATAAAACAATTGTAAATGAATAAATGCAAGATTCATCTGAGTTTAATGCCACAGTATGGAACATTTCAGGCAAAGCAATGGCAATAACATCTCCATGGAAACAAGCAGGTTGCGTAATGCCTATCCCAACCAGAAAAGTTACATAATGACACTTTAAATCCCTTGATATTTTAAACTTTAATCATTTGATAAAAACACCTGTAGCTGAATAAATGTTTGGTAGATACAAGTTTAATGCCACACTGCGGAAAGTTTCAGGCCAAGCAATGACATCTCCATGGAAACGAGCAGGTGCCACACCCCAATCGGAAAAGTTCATAGTGAAACTTTAAATTCTTTGACATTTTAAACTTCAACCATTTGATAAAACAATTGTAAATGAATAAATGCAGGATAGATACAAGTTTAATGCCACAGTATGGAACATTTCAGACAAGGCAATGACGTCTCCATGGAAACAGACTCTTGCTGTGTCTGTTTTCAGGGCGGTTCTTCTGCTTAAGGATGAACCGTCTTCTCTTTACACATTTGAGGTTGGGAGGTTTTGCAGATTTCCATCGGGACGTTGGAGTTAAATCAGTTGAAAATTGCTCCGACTGTAGTTACCTTCAAACATCGAGGCCGTTTAGTGGGTCGGAAAAGTTGGGACGTCCTGGGATTCTCGAGCGGAGAGGAGGCAACCGCTAAATGAGCATCTGCGAGCTTCAGGACGTGGAGCGAGGACACGGGTCATTCACAAAACTCGAAAAGCACGACTTTCAAGGCCAAATGTAACAGAGGACGTTCAGTGTGGAGTTTGTGAAGAGTCAAATATCTGAACTTTTTCATCATGATATGTCACTGTAAAAACATTGTATTTTCTTCTATGAGTTTATAAGAACATGGATGGATGGATTTAGCCATAGAACCTGGCAACCCAAACCAAGGAGCTCATTCAGTTTTCTTGCTGGATTATGCAACATTACATGGATTTTTTGGGGAGATTTGCAGCCGAATGTGGAGCAGCTGAGACGAGAATCAGCTCCTCCTGGTTTATTCTTGGTTTAGTCCTGGTACAGTCTTAGTTTAGTCTTGGTTTAGTCCTGGTTTAGACCTGGTTTAGACCTGGTTTAGTCCTGTTTCAGTCTTAGTTTAGTCCTCGTTTAGTCCTGGTTTAGTTCTGGTTTAGACCTGGTTTAGTCTTGGTTTAGTCCTGGTTTAGTCCTGGTTTAGACCTGGTTTAGTCCTGTCTTAGTCCAGGTTTAGACCTGGTTTAGTCCTGGTTTAGTCCTGGCTTAGTCCTGCTTTAGTCCTGGTTTAGTCCTGGTTTAGTCCTGGCTTAGTCCTGCTTTAGTCCTGGTTTAGTCCTGGTTTAGTCCTGGTTTAGTCCTGGTTTAGTCCTGTTTTAGTATTGGTTTAGTCCTGTTTTAGTCCTCGTTTAGTTCTGGTTTAGTCCTGGCTTAGTCCTGGTCCAGTCCCAGTTTAGTCCCGATTTAGTCCTGGTTTAGTCCTAGTTTCGACCTGGTTTAGTCCTGGTTTAGTCCTGTTTCAGTTCTGGTTTAGTCCTGGTTTAGTCCTGTTTCAGTTCTGGTTTAGTCCTGGTTTAGTCCTGGTTTAGTCCTGTTTTAGTATTGGTTTAGTCCTGTTTTAGTCCTGGTTTAGTTCTGGTTTAGTCCTGGCTTAGTCCTGGTCCAGTCCCAGTTTAGTCCCGATTTAGTCCTGGTTTAGTCCTAGTTTCGACCTGGTTTAGTCCTGGTTTAGTCCTGTTTCAGTTCTGGTTTAGTCCTGGTTTAGTCCTGTTTCAGTTCTGGTTTAGTCCTGTTTCAGTTCTGGTTTAGTCCTGGTTTAGTCCTGTTTCAGTTCTGGTTTAGTCCTTTAGGCTGGTCGCTCCTTTAGAGGTAGGACGGGGAGCTCGGGTTAGAGCCGCTGCTCCTCCACGTGGAGCGGCTGAGGCGTCCTGACCGTCTGTTCCTGTTCCGCCTCTTAACATTCCCTCTATTTATATCACACTTTTCTCCCAGTATCGTCTTCAACACGTTTTCTGTTTTTTGTGGATTTAAATTCTCACTTTTTTTTCTGGGACAGGTGGTTACCATGGGGACCGCTCCATCGCTAAGGTGTGAACGAGTCGGGTTTGTTTGAGTCGGGTTTGTTTGAGTCAGACTTTGTGAGCAGGAGTCTGAGGGAGTAGAAGTAGGTCAGACGTTTGAACGGGTCAAGCGTCTGAATGGGCCGCCCGCTGGTTTTAGCTGAATGTGGAAATATCGAGGGCTGTGGGGAAGTGAGAGCGTCATTGACACACTTTTATAGACATAAATCCACTTTGCTCAAAACGGGACTATTTTTCGCTGATAAATGTGTAAATATTTGAACATCGTGTGGAGCTGTGCGGTGAATGAAATCTGAATCCCGTCGTGTTGTTCTACCTGGTTTTTAAGGCTGGCGTTTGCACTTTCGTCGATCGGATATTGGCCGTAAAAGCTCCACATAGGCACATTTTTGGAGCTGACCGTCTGATTAAAGTGAATACATTACGTTTAGTCTGAAAACTTTAGTGCTGCTGGACGACTGCTCCAGATGTGACCTGAAAAAGGCCTGAAGTGGTGTTTTTGGATGTATATTTATAGAGAATACTTTCCTTACATAAAAGTTTGCACAGTGTTCATAGTTTTCAGGTGTAAGGATTAATTCTGAAGTCACAACGACCCTCGGTTATTTTAGTATTAACACAAATCAGGCTGAATGAACCGAGGTCAAAGTATTTAACTGAACAGTGAACAGTAACTCAACATGTGAGGGACTAGCGCTGGGTAATGAACTCAAAATATGGGCTGAGCTCAGGAACTGAGTCCCAAGGTAAAGCTCTCGATTTACCACTAAATCTATGTCCCTACCCTATGGTCCTGGTTTAGACCTGGTTTAGTCCTGGTTTAGACCTGGTTTAGACCTGGTTTAGTCCTGGATTAGTCCTGGTTTAGTCCTGGATTAGTCCTGGTTTAGACCTGGTTTAGTCCTGGTTTAGACCTGGTTTAGACCTGGTTTAGTCCTGGATTAGTCCTGGTTTAGTCCTGGATTAGTCCTGGTTTAGACCTGGTTTAGTCCTGGTTTAGACCTGGTTTAGACCTGGTTTAGTCCTGGATTAGTCCTGGTTTTGACCTGGTTTAGTCCTGGTTTAGTCCTGGTTTAGTCCTGGTTTAGTCCTGGTTTAGTCCTGGTTTAGACCTGGTTTAGACCTGGTTTAGACCTGGTTTAGACCTGGTTTAGTCCTGGTTTAGTCCTGGTTTAGACCTGGTTTAGACCTGGTTTAGTCCTGGTTTAGACCTGGTTTAGACCTGGTTTAGACCTGGTTTAGTCCTGGTTTAGTCCTGTCCAAAGGATAAACATGATTCCTATAAAATATATTGGTCTTACATCTTTACAGAACCAGTCAAAAGTCTAGATGCATCGTCTCATTCAGTGTTTTTTTTTTTTTTAGTGGCAGTTGTAAAAATAAAGAAATAAAACACTGACTGGGAGAGTGAGTCCAAACCTTTGACTGGTGGTGTATAAATTTATGGACAAATCTCTAGAATACAAAATAAAACATTCAAATACATGGCTGCGATACAACTCTCCAACGTCTGAAACCTCCCGAACACCAAGTTTAATTAAAGAAATACCATAGATACTACATCCCATTCACTAAATATGAAGCACAATGTGACCTCTGCTCGTATCATGACTCTGTGGTTTTATAACAAAAATAGTAAAGACGGAGACAATATATCAAAGCCATACGCTCAATGGAGCCAAAATGTCTGTTACATCACCTGGTGTAGTGTCAGGAAACAGCAGCGAGCACAAGACTTCAAGAGGCAGAGGAGACAGAGGAGACGCAGGGAGACAGAGGGAGACAGAGGGAGACACAGGGAGACAGAGGGAGACACAGGGAGACACAGGGAGACAGAGGAGACAGAGGGAGACAGAGGGAGACACAGGGAGACGCAGGAGTGTCAGGAAACAGCAGCGAGCACAAGACTTCAAGAGGCAGAGGAGACAGAGGAGACGCAGGGAGACAGAGGGAGACAGAGGGAGACACAGGGAGACAGGGAGGGAGACACAGGGGAGACACAGGGAGACAGAGGGAGACAGAGGAGACAGAGGGAGACAGAGGGAGACACAGGGAGACGCAGGAGTGTCAGGAAACAGCAGCGAGCACAAGACTTCCACAAACAAACTGTGAGAATATGAGGCCAGTGTGTCCTGAAACGAGCCCAGAGTAATCCCAAATATGAGGAGAGACGAGAGGCAGAGGAGACAGAGGAGACACAGGGAGACAGAGGGAGACGCAGGGAGACAGAGGGAGACGCAGGGAGACAGAGGAGACGCAGGGAGACAGAGGGAGACAGAGGAGACGCAGGGAGACAGAGGGAGACGCAGGGAGACAGAGGGGAGGCAGAGGAGACGCAGGGAGACAGAGGAGACGCAGGGAGGCAGAGGAGACGCAGGGAGACAGAGGAGACAGAGGGAGACGCAGGGAGACAGAGGGAGATGCAGGAGTGTCAGGAAACAGCAGCGAGCACAAGACTTCCACAAACAAACTGTGAGAATATGAGGCCAGTGTGTCCTGAACCGAGCCCAGAGTAATCCCAAATATGAGGAGAGACGAGACGCAGAGGAGACAGAGGAGACGCAGGGAGACAGAGGGAGACAGAGGGAGACGCAGGGAGACAGAGGGAGACGCAGGGAGGAGACAGAGGGAGACAGAGGGAGACAGAGGGAGACAGAGGGAGACAGAGGGAGACAGAGGGAGAGGAGACAGAGGGAGACGCAGGGAGACAGAGGGAGACAGAGGGAGACACAGGGAGACAGAGGGAGACGCAGGGAGACAGAGGGAGACGCAGGGAGACAGAGGGAGACAGAGGGAGACAGAGGGAGACAGAGGAGACGCAGGGAGACAGAGGGAGACAGAGGGAGACACAGGGAGACAGAGGGAGACGCAGGGAGACAGAGGGAGACGCAGGGAGACAGAGGGAGACAGAGGGAGACAGAGGAGACGCAGGGAGACAGAGGAGACGCAGGGAGACAGAGGAGACGCAGGGAGACAGATGGAGACAGAGGGAGACAGAGGGAGACAGAGGAGACGCAGGGAGACGAGACAGAGAGAGACGCAGGGAGAGGAGACAGAGGGAGACGCAGGGAGACAGAGGGAGACAGAGGAGACGCAGTGAGACAGAGGGAGACGCAGGGAGACAGAGGGAGACGCAGGGAGACAGAGGGAGACGCAGGGAGAGGAGACAGAGGGAGACGCAGGGAGAGGAGACAAAGGGAGACGCAGGGAGAGGAGACAAAGGGAGACGCAGGGAGACACAGGGAGACAGAGGGATATGCAGGGAGAGGAGACAGAGGGAGACGCAGGGAGACAGAGGGAGACGCAGGGAGAGAGAGGGAGACGCAGGGAGACAGAGGGAGACGCAGGGAGACGCAGGCAGAGGAGACAGAGGGAGACGCAGGCAGAGGAGACAGAATCTAAAGAGGCCAAAAGAGAAGACGCCACAGACTGTCACAGCGCTCAGGAGATGAGACAGAAGTGCACCAGGAGACACGGGAGTAAGCAGGGAGACAGAGAGAGACGCAGGGAGACAGAGGGAGACAGAGGGAGACGCAGGGAGACAGAGGGAGACGCAGGGAGACAGAGGGAGACAGAGGGAGACGCAGGGAGACAGAGGGAGACGCAGGGAGAGAGAGGGAGACGCAGGGAGACGCAGGCAGAGGAGATAGAGGGAGACGCAGGGAGACAGAGGGATAGAGGGGGAAAGAGGAGGGTAGTAGTAGTAGTAGTAGTAGTAGTAATAGTAGTAGTACACAGGGAAGCACAATGACACACAGGGATACAGGAGGAAAGAGGAGGGTAGTAGTAGTAATAATAGTACACAAGGATACACAAGGACACACTTGGATACAGGAGGATTTGGGGGGATAGAGGAGGTGTTAGCTTAGGTGGTACAAACACCTACTGCAAATGTATGTACTCTGCAGATAGAATACAACAGAACATTCAGTGTGGTTTAGTTCCTTGCAGTAGTCGTAGTAGTGGTTTTCTTAGAAGTAGTAGTAGTAGTAGTAAAAGAGGAAGAGGTTTGCTGAGATGTCATACACTGTCGCAGTACTCAGTCGAGGAGATACTACATAATACAAAAGGATACACGGGGAGGGTACTAGGAAACTGCACAAAAACAGAATACTACTCAGAATTTACTATGGAACTTATCTAGGCAACATTCAGGCTGGTTTAGTACCTTGTAGTAGTCGTAGTAGTGGTATTTTTAGTAGTAGTAGCAGCAGCAGAAGTAGTAGAATAAGAGGAGGAGGTTTGTCTGAGATGTCATACAATGTCACAGTACTCAGGAGTGCCCCAGAATACAAAAGTATACACACGGATACACGAGGGTACTAGCAAACTGCAAATGTAACTCTGCAGATGCGAGAATAAAACAGAATACTACTTAGAATATACTATGGAACATGTCCAAGAACATTCAGGGTGGTACCTTTTCGTACAACCCCAATTCCAGTGAAGTTGGGACTCTGTAAAACCTAAAAATACAGAATACAATGATTTGCAAATCCTTTTCAACCTATATTGAGCTGAATAAACCACAAAGACATGATATTTAACACTCAAACTGATCAACTTTATTGTTTTTTAATGCAAATATTCACTCATTTTCAACACATCAAATTAAAGCTGGGACAGGGGCATGTTTACCGCTGCGTTACATCACTTTTCCTTTTAACAATAAACGTTTGGGAACTGAGGACACTAAATACTGAAGCTTAACAGTAATAGTAGTAACAGTTTGTCTGGCAAATCGAGAATAATCGTGTCTTGAGCGAGAACCAAACCAGCTTTTGCAGTAATTTTAGTTTTTCGTTCATCAATTCTTCCAAAATCCATCATGTCTTTCAGTCTCGTGTGATACTTCCTCGTTTCTCTTTCTCATTTCCTCATAAACAGCCACATTTGTATTGAAGAGTGGAGCTGAAACGTCTCAAAAGTCCGTTCTTATAATTGTAAATGTTACAGTAAAATTCCGTCCTCTTTCTCTGCACAAGTCATAACTTTGTGTTTTAACTGTAACAAAAGAGCAGCTTGGTTTGAGCGCAGACAGACTGGGATTTGGGCAGGATTATAGCAGCTCTTCACACTCGGTCTGAGCTCGGGAGATTTACACAAAAACACATTTTCTGATCTGATTCTGGGAGGTCCCTTTAGGCAGATCTGTGGAGGCGTGAGCACCTGGCAAAACACAGGTACAGCTTTAAGATGGTTTAGTCCAGTGGAGCATGGACCAGACATGAAGAGAACGATGTGCTCTGGGTTTGGATAAGTCTGCACCGCCGTGTTAGATTATTGGAAAAGAGGAGGTTTTTACCTCTATGGGGTATTAAAGAGGAGGTGTTTACTTCTATGGAGTATTAAAGAGGAGGTATTTACTTCTATGGGGTATTAAAGAGGAGGTATTTACTTCTATGGGGTATTAAAGAGGAGGTATTTACTTCTATGGGGTATTAAAGAGGAAGTATTTACTTCTATGGGGTATTAAAGAGGAAGTATTTACTTCTATGAGGTATTAAAGAGGAGTATTTTACTTCTATGGCGTATTAAAGAGGAGGTATTTTACTTCTATGGAGTATTAAAGAGGAGGTATTTACTTCTATGAGGTATTAAAGAGGAGTATTTTACTTCTATGGGGTATTAAAGAGGAGGTATTTTACTTTTACGGGGTATTAACTGTAATAAGTAACATATTTAGATCATTATTTTTCCTTTTATTGCTTGTTTCAAAATGCTACGTTCACCCAAAACAACATATTAACATTTTTAATCTGTATTTGTTTCGTTTTTGACGCTCTGACTGTTTCTCCCTTTTCTCTCTGTGCTAAGTCCCTCCCCCTTCAGAGCACCATCACATATCAGTGTGTATCCCGCTGATGAAACTACTGCACATCACATCAGGTTTGTGACGCTGTAGTGCACAGTTTTGTATTGTGTTTTTGTATATTTAAGGGAGAGATCCCTAAATGACTCAGACAGTTATGGATGACATCTTCTATAACCTCTGTTTTTGATGAGGGAACAGTGCTATAACATGGAAGAAAGCTCCAAAAAGTAGATTTTCCATAATGCCCTCTCTTTATTGTTCTCTATTTTGAACCATACTGTGGAATATTTAAACAAAGTGATAATAATATCTCCATGGACACAAGGAGGCGGCGTAAATCCTTCAGAAAAGTTACAAAGAGCACCTCTAAAGTCTTGTTTCTGTATAAATCATCGAGTTTGTAACAGTATTAAAACGTTGACTCAGTATAAGTTTGGTTCATATTGGCTCATCTCTGAATCTCATTTTCTCTAAAAGTTCATTTTTATCCCTCGAACTTTCTTCTATCTGTCGTCCCTCTGGATCCGCCTCAGCCCAGACGCACTGACCTTGCCTCCTTGTTTTCGCCGGTCCGTGCGCTGCGAGCTGATTGGCCGCTGAGCTCTGATTATCTGTGTGAGGTAAATAATTCACCGCGCGGTCGCTGCTCCAGGCCTCGTGCCCGTCCCTTTTATTAATGCCACAACCAGAGCCCAAATCCTACAAGATTTATTATTGGGCAAACGCACAATACACAAATACACAAATACACAAATACACAGGTGAGTAATGCAGGGCCAGATAAGAGGAACGGAGTCGAGGATCAGGAATAATCACCAGCCCTGGGACCAAACACAAGCTCAGATTTAAGTGAACATAAGGACACTGCTCAAAATGAAACACATTACCACAGTAAAATGCAAAGAAATAAGGAATCTGATTTTTAGAGGTAATCATGTGGAAAAAACACGTCTCCGTCTGAATATTAACAGTGAAAAAAGACCAGAGAGAAGCACATTATGGACGGAGACGGCGCTAACATCATTGGATCAGAGGACAAACACTGTCGCTGGGTTAAGGAGGCAATTGAAATACGAAAATGTGCCCAGGGGAATTTAAACCGAGACGAGGGGGCCTTTTTACTCTCACACACCTGGGATACTGTCTTAAAGAAGTCACACTGCAGATGGCGCTGTCGTCCTGCCTCCACCGGTAGGAAGACACCTGTTTAAATCAGCTGAACGATCACGTCACCGCAACACGTGACTCTGAGGACGAGAGCTAGTGAGCAGACCAAACTGTCAGGGAAAAATGTAAATGAAAAAAAAATATAAAAAATTATACAAAAAAAAACCAAAAAAAACATGAAATTAAATATTAAAATAAATACAATAAAAAACTAAAATTAAATAAAAAAATATATAACAAATAATTAAAATAAAAATAATATAGTATAATATAATATAGTTTAAAATAATAAAATATAATATAATATAACATACTATAATATAATATAATATAATATAATGCATTGGATTTTCTTTTCAAGACATCCAAAGTCCTTTACAGCGTTTCATTCATTCGCTCAAACTCGATGGTGGTAAGATACTACTACAGCTACAGTCGCCCTGGGGCAGACTGACAGAAGTGAGGCTGTTAATCTGCACCATCAGCCCACTGAGCACCATCACTCACACATCACATTCATACTAGGCAATGTGGGTCAAGTGTCTTGCCTAAAAACACAACAACAGTATGCACAAGAACCACTGCTGCCCCACTGTGGACTCTGGTAATCCCAGCGGTCTCACGTCCAAGTCCTACCCCGGCCCTGCTGAGCTCCAGAGATCAGACGAGATCGGCTTTGACAAATGGCTCCTTTAATGCTACGGATGGCTCCAGTTTAAATGTGAGGTAGGAGTTCAGATATTTTAGTTTTTTTTAGGCTTTTGCTATTTTTAATCGGAACATGTCCAATTTTCTAGGGATGGGACAAGATCTCATGAAATTATGTTTGCAAAGTCACGTCTGACCCCTCCAAATCACGTCTGACCCCTCCAAATCACGTCTGACCCCTCCAAGTCACATCTGACCCCTGCAAGTCACGTCTGACCCCTCCAAATCACATCTGACCCCTCCAAATCACGTGTGACCTCTCCAAATCACATCTGACCCCTCCAAATCACGTCTCACCCCTCCAAATCACGTCTGACCCCTCCAAATCACGTCTCACCCCTCCAAATCACGTCTCGCCCCTCCAAATCACGTCTGACCCCTCCAAATCACGTCTCACCCCTCCAAATCACGTCTCACCCCTCCAAATCACGTCTTACCCCTCCAAATCACATCTGACCCCTCCAAATCACGTTTCACTCCTACAAATCACGTCTCAGCCCCCCAAATCATGTCACACCTCTCCAAATCAAGCGTGACCCCTCCAAATCACATCTCACCCCTCCAAATCACGTGTTACTCCTCCAAATCACGTCTGACCCCTCCAAATCACATCTCACCTCTTCAAATCACGTGTGACCCCTCCAAATCACGTCTCAACCCTCCAAATCACGTCTCACCTGTCCAAATCACGTGTGACCCCTCCAAATCACGTCTCTCTTTTTTCCAGTTCCAAATGTTAAGGGTCACCAGGCTCCTCCAGATCCTGCACTTTAAACCTGCTACAGTTATAATTAATATCCCAGTGTTCCAGTATTTCCAGTGTTTTATCTGCGCCGTCTCCACACGCGGGCGGAGGTATTGTGTCCTAATTGTTGGATGAGAGGTGATAATGCTTAAACAGAGTCAGGGGAAGCGTGGAGCAGAAACCGCTCTGGTGATTAGACTAATTCATTACGGTTAAATGGACAGTCACTAATGAGATCTGGCGACATTAACCCCGCGTCCTCCAGCTCTGCTTTTAGGGGAGACGAGCGGAGACGAGCAAATACTGTACATTTTATTGGGAATAGTTAACCTGTTAGCCGTTGTGTTACAAAGAGGAAGTGATCATGGGCTGTGCTACCGGCTCCATCGACTCTGGCTCCAGTTCACTTTCTATTGAAAAGCTGTGGCCCCTCTCTCTGTACCTGCTGCTGTCAGACTCGTCATTTTGGTCTTTGTATTAACTCGCTCTACATGATGCTGGGGTGATATTATTTTTTTGGTTATTTTGAGGTTGTTTAGTTTTTGGTTTTTGTTTTTTTGGTTTTTTTAATATTTTTTGTCTTTTTATTATTATTATTATTATTATCGATAGTACTATTATTATTATTTTATAGTTATTCTAAGAGTTGTGTTTTTTTGTTTTTTTTTTTGTTTTTTTTTTAGTATATTTATTTTTTGAATTATTTTGAGTTTTGTTTTTTGTTGTTTTTTTTGTCTTTTTATTATTATTATTGATATTACCATTATTATTATTTTATAGTTATTCTAAGAGGGGTTTTTTTTTGTTTGGTTTTTTTGGGGGTTTTTTTTAGTTATTTTGAGGTTGGTTTTTTTTGTGTTTTTTTTGTTATTTTGAGTTTAGTTTTTGTCCGTTGATAATCCATGTCCCTCTCTCTGTACCTGCTGCTGTCAGACTCGTCATTTTGGTTTTAAATGTTCATATTTCCCCGCTACATGATCCTGGGTTTTTATTTCACTATTGTGTCCATGCTACTACTATTACCTCTACTACTTCTTTTACTTCTACTACTCCTAGTACTACTGCTACCTCTGCTTCTACTACAACCAATCTTTTGACTTTACCATGACCCAGCATCAAAACCAATGGAACATAATAAAAAGGTTCACAGAATATGATAAATAGAACATTTGTATTACTATTATTTTAGATTATAATAATAGTAATAGTGCTGCTACTGCTACTACTACTACTGCTACTACTACTACGACTTTACTGAGACTCAGCTAAAGTAAGAGAACCTCGTTGGATACACAGATACACAGATCCAGTCTCAGTGCAGGACAGAGGTTGTGGGCGATACTTTGGTTCATTATAATTAGGTAAATTACTGTTTTTGAAAATAGGCCAAAGCTAAATGACGTTATTTTAATAGTGTCTAGAAACAAAGCTGCACGAGACGGGATTAAAACCGATTCAAAAAGAGGATAATACACTGCTCTTCTGACTGTAGCATGAGCCAGCGTCAGACTGACTTTTATAAATGATCACACAGAGGATTAAGTTACAGTACACTGCAGTTTATAGTATTATATCATCACTCCGGCGAAGAGAGTCCTGACCTGGCAACATGCTCACAGAGATGAGTCCCCGGGCGCTGCGCTGTGGGCTAATTATCGATCTGCTAAAAAGAAATAAAAAGCAGATACAAAAAGTGCACTGTAATGTTTCAAGAAAAGTACTGTTTTTGGGGTTTTGTGTGTGTGTAATTGGCATCATCCGCATTATACTACAATTATGGTATTTAGTAAAAATCTACATCTACATATTCATTTTTATCCATATCCTTCACACCTGTAGTTGCATAAATCTGCTTTTTAATATACAGTAACAATCCTGGAAATACCTGACTCAACATACAACACAGTACACAGGGTTTTAATATCGTTATCTGCTGTTCCTGGTCATTTAATCTTGGATATTTTAGAGCAAACTATGTATATTTTTCTAGATTTCTGGTCAAAATCAGTGGGCAGTGCTTGTTCAAGTACTACGTGACTTCACACAGCACTGTCCTGATTGTAGCCAGGTGTTTCTGATCACAAAAAACTGACTGCAGGTGTTTCACTTTCTCCTTTAGTCCTCCAGACTCCACCTCCTCCTCCTCCCTCACTCTCCTCTTTACTCCTCCAGACCCCGCCCCTCCTCCTCCCTCATTCTCCCCTTAACTCCTCCAGAACCGGCCCTCCTCCTCCCTCACTCTCTCCTTTAGTCCTCAAGGCTCTGCCCCTCCTCCTCCCTCACTCTCTCTTTTAGTCCTCCAGGCTCCACCCCTTCTTCTCCTCCCTCACTCTTCCCTTTTACTCCTCCAGACCCCGCCCCTCCTCCTCGTCCCTCTCCCCTTTACTCCTCCAGACCCCACCCTTCCTCCTCCCTCACTCTCCCCTTAACTCCTCCAGACCCCGCCCCTCCTCCTCCCTCACTCCTTTACTCCTCCAGACACTTCCCAGTTTACCAGCTCTGTCTCAGATGTCATTGTGGGCGGAGTTTAGGCGTTTAGTCCCACTTTAAACCGGTCGCCCTGGAACTGAACTCCGGACTTTTCCCGCTTTGAGTCATGAACACGAACCACTCAGCTCCGTGTTGGATCTGCCCCTCCGCCCTCTGCTTTTAAACAGAGCTAATTCTTTAAGTCACTAATGCTGCACCGTTTTGAACAAATAAATGTTTTTAAAACCTAAAACCAAACCCCACATCACCTCGGTAACCCTCGCGCCTTTGATTCAGCTCCGAGTCAGTTCAGATCAGCATCACAAACACTTCAGACAGCCGCGATAAAATAAACTGTATTTTTAGCCTATTTTCAAACAGATCTCTGCGTCTGCATTTAATCATTTCTGTGTAAACAAAGACTCGGCGCTGACAGAGCGAGGAGCAGAATCGGCCTTAATACGTCCATTAGAACGGAAACGAGCGCCGCGTTCGCTTTGAGCTTTGCATAAGTCTGACAAATGTACAAACATGTGTCCGGCGCTGAAACAAGGCGACGAACTGACACGAGGTTCTGCGAGGTGAGGAACTTCAAACCCGTCACTGTTCTCTCCGTGGAGAAGTAGGTCGGCCCGGTGTAAAATGTGTTTATGTCACTGCTGGGGCTTTCGGCTCTTTTATGGGATTCGTTCCTTTCAAAGAGTCATGAAAAAAATAGCTCTTTTACTACTTATTTGCATGCCAGAAGCCAAAGTGAGAACTCATTTTCTCTACAAACTAATCACAGAGAGAGTGTGTTTACCCTTTGAAATGATGCATGATGTAAATAAAAGCTGCGATGTAATAACAATAATTTAAAAACTAACTGCTATAAAACGTCTCGTGCACAAATCTCTGACTCGTGTCGCCTGCTCTGCCTCTGCACCACAGACGGATGAAGTCTAAACACTGTCTATGTTCTGTGCTGATGCTTGTGTTGGTTCAGCTTTGCATATTGCATAAAAATGAGACAGAAAAAGATTTGGTTCTTTTAAAAACTGAGATCCGGATCCAATTGTTCATGTTAAGGAACTGTTCAAATTGTTCATTAAGGAACTGTTGAAAAGAGCCGACTCGTTCACAAACGTCACATCCCTCACGTCTGAGGCACGACTCTGCGACTCAACTTTCACCTGTTTGTTGAACTTTGACACAGAAGTTTTTAATACAAGATCTCATGACAGTTTACGTCTAAAAACAGGCCACACTAGAACTGACATGAGGAAGAGAAGCTTTGGTTGTTTTGCTTCCCAATACATCAATACATCGATGAACTCAGGCAGCCTCTGAGTCTCTGAGTCTGTGAGTCTGTGAATCTCAGAGTCTCAGAGTCTCAGAGTCTAAAGAGACTCTGAGACTCTGAGACTCTGAGACTCTCCGACTCCGAGTCCAAGTCTGAGTCCGACTCTGACTCTGAGTCTGACTCTGAGTCTGGTTGTTGTGTAATCTCTCCGGTGCAGCAGTCTCTCTGCTCGGAGCTCGGACAGAACAGGAGCTCTGTTTGTTCACACTTCTAACCAACCGACCCCGGAATGAACACAGGAATATGGAATTTTCTTTCATTTTCATTTATAGTTTAGCCATAATTCTCCTCTTTCCTCAGAGACTCAAAGACTCAGAGACTCAGAGACTCAGACTCAGAGATTCAAAGACTCAGACTCAGAGACTTACAGAGGAACAAAGCTCTGCAGCCGAGTGTTCAAAATGAGCAAATTAAAAAGGATTTAGGTCGAAGTGACGAGATCTGCTCAGCCAAATGGTGCTCATCATCCTATTAGGACTCACTGATGGAGAGAGGAGGAGAGGGGGAGAGGGGGAGAGAGAGGGAGGAGAGGGAGGACAGAGGTAGAGGGTGAAGGGGGGAAGGAGAGACAGAGGGAAGGGGGTGAGAGAGAGAGAAAAAGGGGGAGAAAGAGAGACATGGAGACAGAGAGATGGAGAGAGAGGAACAGAAGGAGTAGAGGAGGAGAGAAGGGTAAGAAAGAGAGATGAAGGAAAGGGAGTGAGAGGCAGAAGAGTGGGAGGAGAGAGGGGGAGGGAGGAGAGCAAGAAGAGGTCAAATGCAATTCAATTAGAGCAGTGACTGAAACTGGACGGATGAATGAACAAGTCAATGAGAAATGTGCAAACTGTAATGTAACGTTTCAATAAAGTTACGACAAAGAGAAAAAAAAGGTTTCAATAAAGTTATGACAAAGAGAAAAAAATGTTTCAATAAAGTAATGACAAAGAGAAAAATATATATTTTTTTTTGATAGTTTTGAAGTTATATCAAATGAAAAAAAAAGTCAAAAACTTTTGATAAAGTTATGACAAAGAGAAAAAAAAGGTTTTCGATAAAGTTATGATAATTCGATAATTTTGTGTTTAAAATGTCTACTGTGAAACAAATAGAAACATTATCCTTTATTTCTCAACTCTATTTGCTTCCATCTAAAATTTCAACATTCCCTGTGGCTGTGTTGCTAACTAAAGGCACTGTTGTGTCTGAAGCTTGGTCTAATTTAAAGCTTTGTTTTAACACAATATGTTAAATTAAGAACAGTTTTATATTCATTCTTGAGTTGTATCTTTTTGGCAGCATTTGCTAATGTGTGCGCATTGTGTCACCACGGTAACCGCTGAACATTCTGCCATAGACATCCATGCACTGCAACGTATCGATTTGGTGTTAGTTTTTTTTTTTTTTTTCAGATTCTCGTATGTGATGATGCCTTAGTCCCAGATGGAGCAACAGAGCCAGTTTTTCCTATTGATTACTCTGTATTTTGCTGTGAAATATAAGAAGTAAATTCACAAACGCTTCCCCTGCTTCACTGAACGTCCAAAATCTATAACTCGCTATATTACAATAAAAATGCAGCGTTTAATCAATTTTCATTTAGCGCCCCCGTCTGTGGACAGTTTGTTGTGACGTGGCAGGAGAGGCGGCGGTTCCTGTCAGTGATCACGTCTGAGCCGGTGCAGGAACTCGATCAAATAAAGTGAATATTCTGGACAGAGACACGCCCCCTCGGGATTCACATTTACAATAAAAACAAATCTGTCGCAAAAAATGTCTATCCAGTGTAGAAGAAGTTTTACAGATCTCACTGCTGTGGTTCAGATGATGAGAAATACTGGAATATTGATAAAAGTGCCATCTTTTCTTGGAATATAGCAAGTTATAGATTCTCAGAGTAATACAGAAAGTTAATGGGTTTAGTCTCTATAGAAAGATCAGATCAGATGCAACCTTTGTCAGTTACTTTTTCGATATTTTATGGAAAAGTACAGCAAAATCAATACTGAAAATTGGCTCTTGACCCTGTCTGAGAGCGAGGCACCGTCACTAGAATCTGAAACTCACCAATATATGACAATAACTCGCCAATAAAAAGCGTTGTACCTGATTTTTACTGTCTTAAAAATGCGAAAAATAAAACTAGTTCATTTTAAACAGTCTGCAGTGGTCCAAAGTTAGTCCTCACTGACCTTATGTATTGTAATAACCTCGTAATTATTCACAGAGATGAGTTTATAAGCACTTTTCAGGACTTTCAGAGACCAGAGCGGAGTTTTGCCGTGATGGTAAAGACAGTAAAACCTACAGCAGACTTATTTTGACCTCAAGAGCTGCTTATACAATAAATCTAAACAGGAGACAGGCACATTTTGGCCAAATACATGAGGGAAAATTTGTCATTTTGCCGTTAGCTTGTCTCTAGAAGTATGCTAACTCATCAGGACAATGTTAAACCTGCAGAATTTATCGTAAGCTAAAGCAAATATCCTTCACACACCAGAAAATGTGAGTAAAATCAACCGTAAAGCCTGACGCTGGTGCAGGACCCACCACCTGCTTCTCTACATGTTACTGCTTTGCTTGAAATGTTCCTTAGTATGGCAATTCTATCGCCATGGAGACAAGCAGATCTTTAAATAACTAGGGAATATGCGTTTTTTTCAGTAAAATATGCTTGAATAAATACAATAAATCCAAAGTTTAAATGTCAGAATGCAGATTCCCAATACAATTTCTGAGAAAAACACCACCAGGCTGTGTTAAAGATCAGATCTAACGGGGAGGCAAGCCCACTCACAGTAAAAATGCATGTTTTCAAGGGTGTTTTAGCTTTGACTTCTTTCTGTTTTTATATTTCTCCTCTCTTATGTTTTATGAATATGTGCCGTACTTTGGCAGCTGCAGTCGTTGTAAATGTGCTTCGTAAATAACGTCGACTTTTGACTTTGACGATATAAACACGAGTAATTAAATAAACGCTACATACACACAGGAAGTTTAATTCTGCTGTAGAACGTTCCAGGAAAAGCAAAAACATCACTACGGACAAAGAGGTAGCAGACCATCCTCCTGAACAGTTACACAGTGTTAGTTTCACCTTTAACCCGTGTTGACTTCACTCTGTTCCTGCATTATCCGTGTCACCGTGTCCACAGCCTCGGCGCTGCTAGCACGAGCGCTAATGATCACGTAGCACACTGGATCTTTATGCTGTAAATGTCAAATCCATTTTTCAGAGCGGCCGGAGCTGATGTTAAAATCACTACAGTCACTCGTTCTTATTCACATCACACGACTGTACAGAAACAGCACTGATCATTTCACCGCGGACGATTTTTCCCCTTGTATCTGAACAAAATGTGTCTCACCCCAGGACGGACATGTTGTATGAGCAGCTCCTGAGGTCAGAATAAGTCTGTTGTGTCCCGTCTGTGTCTGATTAGAAAGTGTTTCATTGTCAGATACAGTCGTCCCTCGATATATTACAGTTCACATTTCGCAGTCTTTTTTTTGTGCAATTTGTATGAACGTTCACTGTCTTCTGCATCCTGATTGGTTAAGAGACTGTAGACCATTGTGTTCTGCGTCCTGCACCGACAAAGGCACCGACGAAGGTTTGAACTTTAAGAGAGTTTAAACAAGAGAGAAATGTGAGAAAATGTTAATGCCTGTGTGAGAAAAGTGTATAAAGTGTGTGGTGAGGGTTTTACAGCCAACATATAGAATAATTGTAAAAAATAAAGCTGATATTTTGCAGTTTTCACCTATCGCGGGTTATTTTTAGAATAAAACCCCCGTGATAAACGTGTTAGCATGCTAGTTTTATGGCAAAACTCTGCTCTGGTCTCTGAAAAGTGGTGAAAGGTGCTTATAAAATATCATGGTGAGTAAGTAGGATGCTCTGAATGCATAAGGTAAGCGAGGAACAAACTCTGGACCACAGCCCAACGGTTTTAAAATGGACTGGTCTGTTTTTCACAACAGGAACAATCAGGTAAAGTGCCTTGAATTCAAAAACGAGCAGCTAAAAAAAAAAAAAAAAAACGAATGTTGTTAAAATGCTGATTTAGATATTCATGGCGAAGTACAATGTCATCAGTCTATAGGGGAAACTGGCTCCTGTCCACGTCTCGGAGTATTACATCATCACATTATAGAAACCGATACTTTGCATGTGCGTCTGTGGAGGAATGTTCAGCGGTTACCATGGCGGCATTAGCAAATCAGTCTGAAAAGTCAAGAAAAAAACGCACATCTTCAGAAGCCTGTGGTCAAGCCGAGCATTCGTGGTCCTGTTTAAGAGTTTGATTTTGCACAAAAAGCTAACAGCGGCTAACTGAGAAACTGTTGGCTAACGCTAGCTAGCTTTTACTGTGATTTAATGTGTGAGAGACTTGTCAAACAGCACGAACGCTCGCCTGTCGTAGTTCCAAACAAAATCAGTCTTTCTAGTCAGACTGTGTTAAAAATAAAACTGATTAAGTGTAACCTGAGTAACAGCGCTTCAGACAGAGCAGTGCCAACAGTTAGCTTCACACACCCCCGGCAGTGTTGATGACAAAGTATGAAAAGAGCAGCGTCGTGACAGAATCCATGTGCAGTTCTTGTGCTACAGTTCTCCCACGGCCTGATTTATGGGGCGCGTTTGCTGCATAGACACTCCCCCGTATGAGCTGTGCACCGCCGCCGCGCTCGCCATCCTCGCCACGCTCGCCACGCTCGCCACGCTCGCCACGCTCGCACTGCGCAAACGATGACAACCCAGACTTATGGATAATACCACTAATTGAACGAGAGTGTTTTAAAATCCGCATGTCAGGAGATGTGTGCAGAAGATCAAAGTCGGTAATCGTGGAAACACTTGAAGGCGTCTTGGGCGAGAATCATTTGGTAGAAAGATGAATGCTGATGTTGTGTCCTTGAGCAAGAGACTTAACCCACCTCACCCCTAATGTCTGTGTGTATGAATGGATTTGGAGCGACTTGAAGGGGGAAAAAAAGCATCTGTGTAAAAAATGAACATCTACCATTTATGGAAAAGGAAAACTGTGTTGAAGTTTTAGACATTTTTTTTGGCAAGAACTGTCTTAAAAATCACAGACTGTTTATATAAATGGACATTAAGCTAAACATGCTAGCTGCTGCGTTCCCAATAGGAAGTGAGCTATGGTCGCACTTCCAGCTCCATCGACTCTGGCTCCAATTCACTTTCTATTGAAAATCTGTGTCCCCTCTCTCTTTAACTACTGCTGTCAGACTCATCATTTCGATCTTAAATGTTCGTGTTAACCCTTTACATGATCCTGGGGTTAATTTTGTTTTTTTTTTTTTTTGTTTTTTATTTTTGAGGAGTTTTTGTAAGGTGTTTGTTTGTGGTGTTTTTTTTGTTTTTGTTTTTATTTTTTTTTTTTTTTATATTATTTAGTTTTTTTAGTTGTTTTTTTTTTTTTTTGTATTTTGGCTTTTTGTTTTTTGAGGGGTTTTTTT
>JAIEZT010001318.1:1651081-1732215 GCA_019594935.1 Periophthalmus modestus | reverse complement strand
ATTTTGTACAAAACTACAGTGGAATCTCCAGGGGCGGTGGACCTATAGAGCTGAAAACCGGGGCGATATGCAAATGGCGTCGATTAAAGATCCTAAACTGAATCAGTACAAATACAGCTCAGCGGGTGAATTTAAAACAGTCTCGTGTGGTGTGAGCAGCCGAAGGTAGTCAAGCTCATACGTAGTCATTGTTTCGAGGCAACACGATGCTGTGTGACCGAAACGCTGGAGGTGGACTGTAATAAAAGAGCGAAGCAGCTTTAGGCCAGAGGGCCTCCACTGAAACTGTGCGATGTGCCAATTTAAGTGTCCAGACTCTGGGTTTCCTGTGGTTTGGAAAATAAAAGAGAGGACGAGACCCAGAAACACACCACGACAGCACAATGGTGTGAATGAAATGAAATGAAAACAGCATTTATTCTTAAATAAAAATCAAATAACGTACGATTTGTAAAAACTGATTGAAAAGTGTTATGTAAACGTTATTAGCCCTCAGCAGTTTTGTTCCATAAAAAAAGTTCAAACATTACGAGACTTTTTGAGCCAACGACCGACCAGTAAATCTCGTCTTATTACATCGATTTTTAACTCCAACAAGGACATCGACTGAACGATATTTGGAAGTCGATATCTGATCCAGTAGTCCGTGTCTTAGTTGCAGATAACAAGACTAAAAATGCATCAAAATCTGCCTCAAAAATAGATTCAAAACTGAAAAAAAAACAGTGTCCAATGCGCACTTTTGCTAATTAAAGTTTGCACTATGTGACTTTTCCTCGTGGAAGGTCTGCCGTTTGTTTGTCTCCATGGCGATTATCAGGATGTTTTCTCTACAGACACGGTGTTAGATTTCTCCACCTGTCATGAGGATTGTGAAGCTTGGGATGCCACCAGTCCAAGTTAGGGTCAGATCTATGAAGAGGCGACTCCGCTCACAGTGAGAATCCCTGTTTTAATGTAAAAAACACATAGATAAGTCATAAAGTGTCTGTAAAACTGAAATATCAAAACTCTCCACGCTGTTTAACATCCTCCAAACCCTTTCATTTCTCCCTCTGACGCCAGGGCTGAACACTCCGATACGTTTAAGTCTCGCTAAGCGCTAACACCTGGCTAACGTGCTATTCAGATTGTATTGTACATTGTAATGGCTCTGCGCTCTTTAGCAGACAGACACGCCGCAAACAGGCCAGCTGTGCTCCCACCGCTAAAACAAGCTAATCCACCAACCCGGGCCATCATCATCACCTGTTTGGACCACTCTCGAAAAACGAGGGAGAGGGGCCAAGTTGAGGAAGAGGAGGAGGAGGGAGAGAGACACAGAAACCTCACGTCTGATAAGTCTGACACAAACTGCTCAAGGGCGACTCGTGATGAAGGATTTTAAAGGGTCTGTGATTGTAAAATATTTCTAATCAGGGTAAACGCTTTTTCAAGGCGCTCGAACTTACGATTACATTCAAGGAACCAGTGTCTTGCCCAAGGACACGATAACAGTATACATCTGTGAGAGCGGGGGAATGCACCGTCAACCTGTGGATCACTGAATCTGACCGTGTTACGATGATGTTTTGAGGTTTTGAGAGCGGGATTTGAACCTAAAACGGAGCAACTGTCACATGATTCATCCTAAAAGCAGCGAAAAAAAAAAGTAAAAACTGAGACGATAAAAATGTGTTTCTTTTCATTTTATGCTGAATTTTCTCCTTCAGGGTCACGTTTTTACTCAGACAAGTACGAGATAACAGACAATAAAAACGACTTAAAACGTAATATCCAGGATCAATAAGAGCCATAAGCCCAGAAATGCTTTAAATGTTCTGTAAAGTGAGTTGGATCAGGCTGTTCAGAGACAAACACAAAATGGTGGACACTAAAAAACATTATTTTTTAAAATTCGGTAATTTTCACTAGTTTAAGTCGTGATAAGTTCAAGTGTAAGTGAACAATTTATAACCGTTTATATTGACAAAAATCTCAGTAGGTTCAGTTTATCTACTGCTAAAATTTGGTGAGTAAAACTTAAGAATTATAGGAGCTACTGAAGATTTAAACGTGTCACACAATTATTTGAAAAAGTTAAAAAAGTTAGAAAGAAATGTAAGAATGAAGGGTTGGAACTTTTGCGTTTTCCGAAATCACACATTTTATCTCCACAAACAAGCCACAGATGTTAATTAAAACCTTGAAATGAACAATATGAAACGTGTTTGACTGAACTCGTTGAAATCCCCTGCCCTGATATAACCTTATTCACTCTAATCCTTTTGGCTGTGGACTCTCCATCTGCTGCAAGCGGTGAGGGGGCTCCAGCCTCGGCTCCTGCCCGCCTCCAGTGCACCGCGGCTGGGCAGGCTCTGGGCATGGTGCTCCGCTCTGGCTCCTGGTTTCTGGAGGGTCTGGAGGGGCTTCCGAGCTCCCCCCCGAGGGCCCTGGGATTGGGGGTAAGCTCCAGGCTGAATGTGGCTCTGGTTTGGGGGACAGAGCCAGATATCCAAGCCCATTTTCTGTTGGGCGGAAATCAAAGCGATTTAATGGACCAATTTAACATCCTGCTTACCTTGTCGTCACTTTATTTTTTTGTATTTTTGACATTACGACATTGTAGTATCTCTATAGTTTAAACTGAGCTGGAGAAAGGTCCAAACTCTGTGGTAGAATTTGCTGTTTAAGTGTCAAACTGCAGAAGTTTTGACCTGGTTTATGGTGAATATCTCTGTGACGACTGGGCAAAAACTGGCCTAAAGTTCAACGTCTTCTCTGTCAAATTGCATAAAGAAAAGTGAAACGATTTTTACACAAATTGCTTCCAAAAAGTAGTGCCATTATGCAACACCAAAGACTATGATTATTGCCGTGACAACATCGTGAAAACACATTATCCCGCGGGTCTTTTTTGACGCCGATGACAACGATACTAATAAGATCTTTTATTACTTTGAAATTTAGGAAGTTTGGCCCAAGCTGTGCTAACCCTGGTCTCTTCTGTCGAGTTTTGGATTTAATTCCAGCTCCTGCTCTAACAGAATAATCAGAGGAGACTTAAATTATTATGTACAAAGCCCAGTCCCACCAGCTGCAGCTCAAACCATCAGGAAAACGAGGAACCTGATGGACATATGGTGCGTTTTTGCCTCCTACAGACGAGAGTTTTCATTTTATTCACTCACGCACATGTCTTATACTGAGCTAGTACCCAATATTTAAAACACTGTGTATAAAAATATGAATATGTCTGATTATAATCCTGTCTGACTTCAGTTAATAATGTAATTGTCATAATGTTCAGGCAGGAAGGACCCAAAAAAAAGCAGAACTCGGGCAGGTGTTAAACAGGGTTCATTTACAAAGGTGAACAAATAAGCGATGACGGGTGATCTGACGAGGAGCAGGGAGGGTCCAGGGCGACACAGAGGTGCAGAGACGGATACGAGGGAAACGGTACCGGAGCAGGGAGGCAGGGTCAGGAGCAGAGTCAGAGGCGAAGGAGCTGAGCCAGAGTGCAGAGACCAAGACGAGGAGGACAGTACCGGAGCAGGGAAACGGGGTCGGAGGTGGAGTGTAGAGCTGGTCCAAGCAGAAGAAGACACGAAGACAATCAGGCGCGTCGACAAACAGACACCAAGACAAACAGACGATCTTGCGCCGAGTGTAGAGTCCTGGCTCCTCTTATCCTTCCCCAGGTGCAGCTGATTATAATTGTCCTCAGGTGAGCAGGGGGAGGAGCCGAGAACTCCGCCCAGCTCCAGGCTCAGACACGTGAGGCAGGAAAAGAGCAAGACACGAGGCAGGAACAAAAACGGGGATCATGACAGTAACACCTAAAACAATATCGAAACTTAGCATTTCAGTAAATCACTTCTTCAAAAAATGTATTCCACATTTAAAGTATTCTCTGAGGAACTTTACAAACCAAACAAACACCACCGACTCTGACTTTTACACCTTCTTTTCTCATGTTACGATCTCACTATCGACAGAAGATTTCAGAAACGACCTTGAGCTGCCCGTCACAGAAGCCGATCGACTTCATCCAGCCCTGTCCCTCTGGTGAATCAGCAGCTCCAGACACATTCGGTTGTGAGTTTTAAAAGGTTTTTCATGAGAAGTTTATACCAGTAATGATTAGAGTGATAAAAAAAACTGGCGAGTAGTGAGTAGAAGTGAGTAAAATGTGAGTTTGAGGCTAACATCTCTGTTTTACCGGATTATGGAACAAAAAGTCACAGAGAACGTTCAAAACTGGTGGTAACTAACGAGGATTTGAAGAAACAATTGGGCAAAATGTACTTTATTTTTCAAAAACAGCAGGTAAGTAACTCAGATGTTGAAGTTGAGGGGAGTTAAAGAAGCAATTTTTGTTACGAAAGACAATCCATCATCGAAGAGGAAACAGGAGCCTCAGACATCATCCATCTCCTATTTATAGCTCCATCCTCAGTCCTGTCTCTCTAAACGGAGAAAACAAAAGGGTTTTTCAGTTCGCTAACAGGTGTGAGCGCCGCCGTTAGGGGCCTGAATGATTATGCTAATTATGACTCGGACACAGTTCACACTTAGGGTAGTTTATCTAACCGACAAACTGTAAAAAGGTGTGTTAGCTTCAGTGTCGTTAGCTCCAGTGTCGTTAGCTCCAGTGTCGTTAGCTTCAGTGTCGTTAGCTTCAGTGTCGTTAGCTTCAGTGTCGTTAGCTTCAGTGTCGTTAGCTCCAGTGTCGTTAGCTCCAGTGTCGTTAGCTTCAGTGTCGTTAGCTTCAGTGTCGTTAGCTCCAGTGTCGTTAGCTCCAGTGTCGTTAGCTTCAGTGTTGTTAGCTTCAGTGTCGTTAGCTCCAGTGTCGTTAGCTCCTCCCTTCAGACGGATATAAGGAATGTCCAGCAGGAGAAGAAGAAGCAGCGAAATGTCTTCACTTCTACAACTTTTTGTCCAGTTGACACATTAGATTCAGAGTCGCCATTGAAATCGTTCCAGGAAATGGGACAACAGCTAATGGAACCCTTAGCTATCGTATTTTCCAGACTACGGAGCTCACCTGATTAAAAGCCGCATGCTTTAACTTTAGAAAGAAAAACTTGTACAAGCTGCACCGGATTTTAAGCCGCAGGTATCCCACGTAGTAACATGAAGAATTAGCTCAAAAATGTTAATTTGTGAGGAACTAGTGCAGTTTTACAGTGTATGCAGGAGCGTGTTCTGCGTCCTGATTGACTAAAGGAGGTGCATGTTCTGCGTCCTGATTGACTAAAGGAGGTGCATGTTCTGCGTCCTGATTGACTAAAGGAGGTGCATGTTCTGCGTCCTGATTGACTAAAGGAGGTGCGTGTTCTGCGTCCTGATTGGCTAAAGGAGGTGCGTGTTCTGCGTCCTGATTGGCTAAAGGAGGGCGTGTTCTGCGTCCTGATTGGCTAAAGGAGGTGCGTGTTCTGCGTCCTGATTGGCTAAAGGAGGTACACTGTTCTGTGTCCTGATTGGCTAAAGGAGATGCGTGTTCTGCTTCCTGATTGGCTAAAGGAGATGCGTGTTCTGCTTCCTGATTGGCTAAAGGAGGTGCGTGTTCTGCCTCTACATGATCCTGGGGTTTTCATCGCTCCTACTAGCGTTAGCAACAGGTTTGATTGACAGCGTTGCTAAGCGCCGTCTCCCTGCTAAACAGCCGTGGTGTTACTTTCAAACAGTCTTGCTCCTGATTGGCTCTTTTGGTTGCTATGATACTACAGGCGACGTCACTCACTTCGTCCTCTGCTTTATTCCTCCGTGGTCGTATCGTAACATAAAACTCTTTTCTTTTCCTTTCCTCTTTTCTTTTCCTTCAACCGCAGAATGATTTTTTCATGGAGAGTCCTGTCGTCCTCGTGTTCTCCAAACGTTTGCGCTCGCTAACCCCCGGCCTCTTCTGTCTCGTTGTAAAAACACTTGACCTTCAGTAAAGTAGCTCCACATTTCACTCCCGTCTGGGCTCGGCGTGGATCCTCGTCGTGAGCCGCCGTCGCTATTATAAATTTGGTTTTGGCGTCGGTTTTGACACCGTATCCGCTCGGTAACACGTATATTTGAGTGTTTGGGGAGAGGAGAGAGAGGGTTTTGGCCCGGCGCTGAGTGGCAGTCCTGAGGGCCCCTCTGACAGCACGGCTCCGCGATCACAGATGAAGCGATGCACGGAGTAAAAGGCTTTTTCTGCTCCAGACGCAGACGACAGGAGGAAGGGAGGGAGGGAGGGAGGACGACGACAGGATAGAGAGAGAGGGGAGAGAGAGAGAGAGGGAGGGAGAGAGAGAGAGGGGAGACGACAGGAGAGAGAGGGAGAGGGAGGGAGAGAGGAGAGAGAGGGGGGGAGACGACAGGAGAGAGAGAGAGGGGGGAGAGAGAGAGAGAGGGAGGGAGAGAGGGAAGAGGGAGACGACAGGAGAGAGAGGGAGAGGGAGGGAGAGAGAGAGGGGGGGGAGAACGACAGGAGAGAGGGAGGGAGAGAGGGAGGGAGGGAGAGAGGAGAGAGAGAGGGGGGGGAGGGAGGAAGAGAGGGAGACGACAGGAGAGAGGGAGGGAGGGAGGGAGGGAGGGAGGGAGAGGAGAGGAGAGAGAGAAAGAGAGAGGAGAGAGGGAGAGACAGGGAGGAGAGAGAAGAGAGAGAAAGAGAGAGAGGGAGACGACAGGAGAGAGAGAGAGAAGAGAGAGAGAGAGGAGAGGGAGACGACAGGAGAGAGAGAGGGAGACGAGAGAGAGAGAGAAAGAAGAGAGAGAGGGAGGGAGAGGAGAGAGAGGGAGGGAGAAAGAGGGAGACAACAGGAGGAGAGAGAGGGAGAGAGGGAGGGGAGGGAGGGAGGAGACAGGAGAGAGAGAGAGAGAGAGAGGAGGGGAGAGAGAGAGAGAGCGAAAGGGAGAGAGAGGGAGGGAGGGAAAGGGAGAGAGAGGGAGGACAACAGGAGAGAGAGAGGGGGGGGGAGAGGGACAGACAACAGGAGAGAGAGAGAAAGAGAGTGAGAAGACAGAGAGAGAGAGAGACGGAGAGGGGGGGGTAGAGAGATGACAGGAGAGAGATGGAGAGAGGGGGGGAGAGAGAGACGACAGGAGAGAGAGAGAGGAGGGAGAGGGGAGACGACAGGAGAGAGAGGAGGGAGAAAGACGGGAGGAGAGAGAGGGAGAGGGGGGAGAGAGGGAGAAGACAAGAGAGAGATAGAAAAGTGAGAGAGAGAGGGAGAAGACCGAAGCGAGAGAAGGAGGAGGGTGAGAGATAGAGGGGGCAGAGAGGAGAGGAGAGAGAGAGAGAGGGAGAGGCGGGGGGGGGGAAGACAGGTGAGAGAGAGAGGAGAGAGAGAGACAGAGGACAGGAGGAGAGAGAGAGTGGGGGGGATGTGGAAAAAAACTGAACATCTCCATTCAGTTTTTTCATTTTTTCCTCTGCTTATGTGAGACTCCCAGACTTCCCTCACCCCAGACACCTCCTCAGCTCTCCAGGAGGAGGCTAGTTTAAACTCCTGCTTCTGCCATTTGTTCTTTCTGTCACGACCCAAAGCTCCTGAAATTAAACTTATATTTTTACAAAGCTGCTCTAATTATGTTAAATGTTAAAAGGATCAGTTTTACCTTATGCTACAAGGAGGCACTGCGGAGTCTGCAGGAGAACTGGCTTCAGGGCAGAGAGAGGGAGCGAAGAGAAAGAGAGGAAAAGAAGAGGAGAAGGGGAAAGGAAAGAGAGGCAGGAACGGGACAGGAGGAGAGAGTGAGAAAGAGACGAGAGAGAGAGGAGGGATGACCAGTGGAGGTTGTAGTCTGCATTAGAACGCCCTAAGGCAGGAGAGAGTGTGATGAGAATGAAAAGAAAAGAGAGGAGAGAGAGAAAGAGGAGCTGTGTTGTCTGCAGAATAAGGCCCCATGGTAATCAGAGAGAGGGAGGAGAGTACGAGAGGAGAGAGTGAGAGACAGACAGAGAGAAAGAGAGGGAGAGGGGGGGAAGAGAGAGAGAGAAGGGGAAAGAAAGAAAGAAAGGGGAGAGGGAGGGAGGGGGGGGGGGGACAGGAGAGAAAGAGAGAGAGAGAGAAAGGGAGGAGGAGGGGGGAGAAGCGAGGGAGAGGGAGAGAAGGAGAGGAGGGGGGGGGGCAGCAGAGAGAAAGAGAGAGATAGACGAAAGGAGAGAGAGAGGAGGGAGAGAAGGAGGGGAGAGAGAGAGAGAGGGAGAGAGAGAGGGAGGAAGAGGGAGAGAGAGTGAGAGAGAGAGGAGGGGGGGAGAGGAAGAAGACAGAGAGAGAGGAGAAAGAGGGGGGGTGAGAGAGAGAGAGGAGAGGGGTGAGGGGGGGGGAGAGAGAGAAAGAGAGGGGGAAGAGACATCTCAGGAGAGAGAAAGAGAGAGGGGGAAGAGAGATGACAGGAGGAGAGAGGGGAGGGGGGGGGGGGAAAGGACAGGAGAGAGGGGGATGGAGAAGGTGAGAGTGTGATAAGAATGAAAGAAAAGAGAGAGGAGAGAGAGAAAAGAGAGAAAGAGGAGCTGTGTGGTCTGCAAAATAAGGCCCCCATGGCAGTCAGAGAGAGGGAGGAGAGAACGAGAGGAGAGAGAGAGGAGAGAGACAGACAGAGAGAGAGAGAGAGAAAGAAGGGGAAAAGTGACAGATGGAGGTATAGTCTGCAGCATAAGGCCCCCAGGGGCAGGCAGGAGAGAGGGAGAAGAGGAGAGAGAGGAGAGTAAAAATAGCAAGGGAGAGAAAAGAGAGGGTGAAGAGAGGGGAGGAAGAAGAGGAAAGAGAGAGGGAGACGTGACCAATGGAGTCTGCAGATTTGAGACCCGGGGGGCATGAGATAGAGAGAAAAGAAAGAGAGAGTGATATAGAGGAGGGAAGAGAAGAGAGAGAGAGAGGAAAGAGAGAGATGCGTGAAAAGGTTTACCGATGGAGATGTAGGAGAACGCCCCGGGACAGACAGAAAAACGAAGGATATGGAGGAGAGATTCGAGCGAGGAGAGATAGAGGAGAGAGAGCGTGAGCTTGATGAAAGAGGGATGGAAACAGAGGAGAGGTTGTGGAGGTGCCTGCAGCGTCCCCAGAGGAGGCAGGTCTGGACACACAGCTTCAGGTCCACACGAAGAGTCTGTGTCCCGGCGCCATGTGGGACGGTCGCCATGACAACGAGGAGAAGAAACGATACGAAACACAAACGGCGTCGGGGTCAGAGGTCGATTTGTTTAAAGTGAAAACACGAAGAAGAGCTACGATACCAGAGGAAAGAGACGAGAGAGAGAAAAAAGACACGATAAAAAAAACACGATGAAAAAACACGATGAAAAAACATGATGAAAAAACACGATGAAAAAAACATGATTCTGTTAGGAAATTATGAAAGACGACAGACGCTGAGTGAAGAGAGAGAAAGAGAACGAAAAGACAGAGAGAAAGAGAAGACAGAGAGAGGAGAGAAGAGACAGAGAGGAGAGAAGGGGGAAAGGAGACAGAGAAAGAGAAGACGGAGAGAGGGGGAAAGAAGAGGAGGAGAGAAAGAGAGAAAGAGAAGAGAGAAAGAGGAGAGAAGAGACAGAGAGGAAGAGAAGGAGAGACAGAGAGAAAGAGAAGATAGAGAGAGGAGAGAGAAAGAAGAAGACAGAGAGGGAGAGAAGGGGGAAAGGAGACTGAGAAAAGAAGTGTTGAGAGGGAGAGAGGAGAGACAGAGAGAAAGGATGAAGCGAAGAGAGAAGAGAAGGGGGAAAGGAGAGAGAAAGAGAAAAGACAGAGCAGAGAGGAAGAGAGGGGACACAGAGAGAAAGAGAAGAAAGAAGAGACAGAGAGGAGAGAGACAGAAGAGACAGAGAGGAGAGAAGAGGAAAGGAGACAGAAAGAGAAGACGGGGAGAGAGGAGAGAAGGGGAAAGGAGACAGAAAAAGAGAGAAGACAGAGGGGAGATAGAGGAGAGGGAGAGGAGAGAGAAGAGACAGAGAGAAGAGAAGAGAAGAGGGAAAAGGAGACAGAGAAAGAGAAGACAAAGAGAGGGGAAGAGAGACAGGCACAGAGAGAGAGGGAGGAGAGCAGAGTGAGAGAGGGAAATAGAGAGAGAAAAGACAGAGACAGAGAGAGAGAGAGAAGAAAGAGAGAAGATAGAGGGGAGAGGCAGGAGAGAGAAGAGAAACAGAGAGAGGAGAGGAGGGGGAAAGGAGACTGAGAAAGAGAAGACAGAGAGAGGGGTGAAGAGAGACAGGCACAGAGAGAGAGGAGAGAAGAGACAGAGAGAGAGAGAGAGAAGAGAAAGAGGGAGAGGAAAGAGAGAGAAGAGAGGAGGAGGGAGAGAAAGAGAGATGAGAGAGAAAGAAAACAGAGAGGGGAGAGAGAGAGAGAGAGAGAAAGAGGAGAGGGGTGAGAGAAAGAAAAAGAAGAGAGAGAGAGGAAACAGAGGAAAGAGAGAAAAGAGGAGAGGGAAAAAGAGAGAGAGAGGTGGAGAGAGGAGAGGGAGAGACAGAGAGGACACCACATCTATAGCGAGAGAGATAGAGAGAGAGAGAGGGAGAGAGGGGCACACAAGAGAGAGAGAAAAAGGGGGAGAGGAGAGAGAAGGGGAAGGATGGGGGCACAAAATGGACAGAGATGATTTTTTGTAGGAAATTACAAAAGAGGACGAGCGCCAGACAAACCCGAAAAGAACAGAACAAAAGCTGAAGAGAGAGAGAGGAGGAAGGAGGGAGGAGAGGGAGAGGGAGAGAGGAGGGACACAAAATGGATTCTGGACAATAGAGGAGCGACTGGAGTGGAAGTGCGTGATGTGTGAAAGGACAGAAATGGAAAAAAAAAATAGAAAACTGTGATGGAGAACGACAAGTGCACGACTGGACCAGCTCAGAATGAATCGAAAAGAACAAATATACAAAAATATCTATGTCTGGTATCGATTCTTTTGATACTCGTGAAGCGGCGATTCTCATTAAATACAAACAAAATCTACAAACTCTGATTTAAATATCTGGATTCTTTTTATGAATCATGTTGATTTTGACTTTAATAATCTAAAGGATGTTGGAGAGCTGAGGTCCATTAGGTTGGATATGTTTTAGAGTTTGTACCCAACCCAAACCCAAAACTTAACCCAACCCTAACCCCAACCCAAAGCCTGACCCAACCTAAACTCTAACCAAACCCTAAACCAACCCTACTCCAAACCAAAGCCTACCCTAACCCAAATCTAACCCTAATCTAACCCAAACTCTAACCGAACCCTAATCCAAACCTTAACTAAACCCTAACCCTAACCAAACACTAACCCAAAGCCTGACCCAACCCAAACTCTAACCAAACCTAAAACCAACCCTACTCCAAACCAAAGCCTACCCTAACCCAAATCTAACCCTCAATCTAACCCAAACTCTAACCTAACCCTAATCCAAACCTTAACCAAACCCTAACCCTAACCAAACCTAACCCAAAGCCCAACACCCAACCATGACTCTATTCTTAACCCTAAACAAACTGTAACCCAACCCTAACCCAACTTTAACTTAACCCAAACCCTAACTGAACCCTAACCAATCCCTAACCCAAAAGCTTGACCCAACCCCCAAACCCTAACCAAGCCCTAACCCAACTCTAACTCAACCCTAACCCCTAACCCAAAGCCTAAAATAACCCAACTCTAACCCTAATCAAACCCAAACCCTAAATAAAACCTGTGACTCTATTCTTAACCTAAAAACTTTGGTAACCCTAACTCTAACTCTAACCTACCCCCCAACCCTAACCCAACCGTAACCTAAACCATTTTTTACATGGAAATAGTCCGTGAGTGAATCTTGCTTCAGTTACAAAATTCTGAATAAAACTTGTGCAGCTCTGATTTTGATTCTGAAAACTCTTTGACCAATTTTCACACTCTCGTGACCTGGGCCTGTGCAGTTTTTTCTTTCTGTCAATTTTACATGAAAATGAATCCAAATCTGATTGAGCTCGAAAAACATCTTCACTTTTCTACTGAGGCGAACAAAAACTGACCCAAACTGACCCACGTCTGACCCAAACTGACCCACACTGACCCCACTGACTCAACCACACTGACCCACATCTGACCCACACTGACCCACACTGACCCAAACTGACCCAAACTGACCCACACTGACCCACACTGACCCAACCCAACATCTGACCCACACTGACCCACACTGACCCAAACTGACCCACATCTGACCCACACTGACCCACACTGACCCACATCTGACCACGTCACCCACATCTGACCCACACTGACCCACGTCTGACACTCTGACCTCATCCCTCCCGGGTCCATGAGGCCCGAGGTCCGACCCTCTTGAACCTCTGACATGTTAAACTCGTTTTAATTACACCGACCTCAGAGTTCACTACTGTCGCCTCACGTTATACTTTCATTTATATTTTTGTGTTTTTGTCTCATTCTTAAACTTCAGATTTCACAAAAGGTCGAGTAAAGTCCGAGAAGAATAAGGGTGTAATTTAAAACTGTTCACCTCCGGGGTGAGACGCCTCTCCACAGAACCTGGGCTGTGTCAGTATCATGTTTTTTTATGCTGTTTGTTGTTTGTCAGTGACACATGTGAGCAGCAGCGTCAAGCAGGTGTTGGAGCGTCCACTCAAATGTTCCGCAGTGTAGCTTTATGTAACACGTGTCTGTGCAGCTCGGCCGTCCTCCTCTTTACATTTATTTGTCATTTTTCAGTTTCTGTCGTGTTTTTCGCTGCAGGCCAAAAACACAATCTGCTCACATAATGCTCCTCTTCATCTCATTCGTTCCCGATTACGTCCTCGCTCCCGTTTCCTCTGTTTTTTCAATGTACAGCGGCATTACCCACAATGCCGCGCTGCGGGGAGGTCAGCGTCTATACCCACATGTCAGTTCTCTTTAGCGTCTTTAGCACCAGCGCCGCTCTCATCTGCAATTCATACGGTTTTTGGCCCGAGCTCAAACAAACACCGAGCTATTTTTAAAAGAAGAAAGGAAGGAGAGAGAGAGGAGAGAGGAAAGAGAGAGAGAAGAGAGAGAGAAAGGAGGAGGAGAGAGAGACAAGAGAGAGAGAGACAGAAAGAAAGAGAGAAGAGAGAGAGAGAGATGCTGAGGGGGGTAAGAATGAGAGAGAAAGAGGAGAGGGAAGAGAGAGAAGAGAGAGAAAGAAGGGATGACAGAGAGAGAGAGAGAGGGAAGGAGGGAGTGAGAGGGAGAAAGAGAAAGAGAAGAATGACAGAAGAGATGATGAGATGCTGAGAGAACAGAGAAGAGAAGAGAGAGGGAGGGAGAAGAGAGAGGAGAGAGAAGAGACAGCGAGAAGAGATGAAAGAGGAGGAGATGGAGACAGAAAGAGAGAGAGAGGAAAGAGAGAGAGAGAGAAGCGAGAAAGAGAAGAGAAAGACAGAAGAGAGATGCTGAGGGAGCGAGAAAGAGAATGAAAGAGAGAGAGAGAACAGAGAAGGAGAGAGAAGAGAAAGACAGAGAGAAGAGAGAGAGAAAGGTGGGATGACAGAGAGAGAGACAGAAGGGGGTGAGAGGGAGCGAGAAAGAGAATGAAAGAGAAGAGAGATACTGCGAGAACAGAGAAAGAGGAGAGGGAAGGAGAAGAGAAGAGAGAGGGAGAGAAAGACAGAGAGAAGAGAGAGAAAGGAGGGATGACAGAGAGAGAGACAGAAGGGGGTGAGAGGGAGTGAGAAAGAGAATGAAAGACAGAAGAGAGAGATGCCATGAGGGTAAGAGATGATGAGAGAAAGAGGAGAGAGGGACAGAAAGACAGAGAGAAGAGAGAGAAAGGAGGGATGACAGAGAGAGAGAGAGAGAGAGAGAGAGGGTGAGAGAGGGAGGAGAGAGAGGAGAGAAGATTTTAGAGAGAGATTTAAGAAAGGGGGGAGAGATGATGAGAGAAGAGAGAAAGAGGAGAGGGAAGGAGAAAAGAAGAGAGGGGGAGAGAGAGAAAGACAGGAGACAGGAGGAGTTAGAGATGGGTAGAGGAGGGTGAGAGGAAGAAGGAAAAGAGAGAGGAGAAGGAAGAGGGGAGGGACAAGCAATGAGAGAGAAAAGAAAGAATAAGAATGAGAGAGAGAGAGAGAGAGAGAGGAGAAAGGTGAGAAGGACAGGAGAGAGGGGGGGATGGACAGGGAACAGAAACAAGAGGGGAGAGTGAGGAGAGAAACAGGTAGGAGAGAGAAAAGGTGAGAGGGGGATAGAGGGGTGTGAAAGAATAGGTAGAGAGAGAAGAGAGAGAGAGAGAGAGAGAGAGGAGGGAGGCAGCTGAGGTCACGATCGCCCGGTGAGAGACTCAACAGGTTTGTAATCTGCTCCACGACAAACAGCCCTGAATATATCTGTACAAACACAGAGGATGGAGGGAAGAAGGAGGAGAGGGGAGGAGAGGAAGAAGAGGAGGAGGAGGAGGAGGAGGAGGAGAATACATTTATATACAAACACAGGGGCCAAGGTTGAAACGAGAAGGAGAGAGGAGGAGGAAGAGGGGGAAAATGGTTTTATATACAAACACAGGGGATGGAGTTAAGAGGAGGGGAGAGAGGAGGAGGAGAGGAACAGGAGGAGGGGAGGAGGAGGAGAGGAAGAAGAGGGGGGGAGAGGGGGGGGAGGAGAGTACATCTATATGCAAACACGGGGGGCTAAGGTTAAAAAGAGAGGGTCAGGGGAGGAAGAAAATACATGTATGTACAAACACGGGGGTTAAGAAGAGAGGGAGAGAGGAGGAGGAGAGGAAGAAGAGGGGGAGAGAGGGAGAAGGGGGAGAGGGAGAAGAGGAAGGAGAGGAAGAAGTGGGAGAGAGGTAATGAGATGGAGAAGGCAAAGAGGGGGATGGAAGGACAGGAGAGGAGAGGAGGAGGAGAGGTGAAACTAAAGAAAGGAGGAGGTGGAGGAAAGGGAGAGGAGGAGAGGAGGAGGAGAAGAGGAGAGGGGGTGTAACCGTTTACAGAAACTGTATCATATATTCACAGCGTTTTTGGGCAGAGCCGGTGCTTTTTGGCTCATGTCGACATCTGTGGTGACTCCATTTTGGCTCCAGCCGCTGTCACAGATCCAACTGCAGACGACACAAACATCAGGACGAAGGAAGAGACGAGGAAACGAGGAACAGAAAACACTCAGATCACACATCACACGCCCAGACCTGCAGGGACTGAACCGGGACTAAACCAGGTCTACAAAAGGACTAAACCAGGACTCAACCAGGACTCAACCAGGACTAAACCAGGACTAAACCAGGACCAAACCAGGACTAAACCAGGACTAGAACAGAACTAAACCAGGACTCAGCCAGGACTAAACCAGGACTAGGATAGGACTAGAACAGGACTAGAACAGCACTAAAACAGCACTAAACCAGGACTAAACCAGGACTAAACCAGGACTACACCAGGACTAAACCAGGACTACACCAGGACTAAACCAGGACTAGAACAGGACTAAACCAGGACTAGGACAGGACTAGAACAGGACTAGAACAGCACTAAACCAGGACTAAACCAGGACTAAACCAGGACTAAACCAGGACTAAACCAGGACTAAACCAGGACTAGAACAGGACTAAACCAGGACTAGAACAGGACTAAACCAGGACTAAACCAGGACTAGAACAGGACTAAACCAGGACTAAACCAGGACTAAACCAGGACTAAACCAGGACCAAACCAGGACTAAAACAGGACTAAACCAGGACTAAACCAGGACTAGAACAGGACTAGGACAGGACTAGACCAGGACTAAACCAGGACTAAACCAGGACTAGAACAGGACTAGAACAGGACTAGAACAGGACTAAACCAGGACTAAACCAGGACTAAACCAAGACTAAACCAAGACTAAACCAAGACTAAACCAAGACTAAACCAAGACTAAACCAAGACTAAACCAAGACTAAACCAGGACTAAACCAGGACTAAACCAGGACTAAACCAGGTCTACAACAGGTCTACAACAGGACTAAACCAGGTCTACAACAGGACTAAACCAAGACTAAACCAGGACTAAACCAATTAGAAGGCGTGACTTTGACCTGGCCCTGTGGAACATTCCAGGCAGACAACATCACCAGTTCACTTTCTATTGAAAAACCGTCCCTCCTCTCTCTGTACCTGCTGCTGTCAGATTCGTCATTTCGATCTTAAATGTTCATATTAACCTTCTACATGATCCTGGGGTTTTTATTTCACTATTTTGTCCATAAATCAAGATATGAACATTAATAACAGACAAATCAGGCGCCTTCTTTCCCCGACGTTACTCCACCTAGCGTTAGCAACAGGTTTGATTGACAGCGTTGCTTCCGGCTAAACCAGTGATTCGAGCAGGACGGGGCGTTATTTTCAACAGCCTCGCTCTGGATTGGCTCTTTGGTTGCTATGATACCCGCAGTCGGACTTCCAAATATGGTACTCGGTTCCAGATTAGCCGCTATAACCGCTAGCGTTGATTAGCTTCATTTGGCTCAAGCCGAACGCTGTGGGGAGCGGATGTTAATGTCATACTGTGGAACATTCCGGGATCCATAAGCGTGGTGTTAGCGCCGCGCGAGGCCTCATTAGTCTGCACGGCTTTAGTTACAATTTACCATTTTCACTGTTTATGTACAAACTTCATCTGTGCATTATTTGTTCAAAGCGGCGCCGTTTTACTCGCTAATTACTCTGCGCTAACACCCCAGCTAATAAAATACATGTGTTTATTTTCTCCTTTAAACCATGAAGGGGCGTATCAGTGCGGCACGCTGGACAAATGGTGAATAATGGCAGTATAATTAGGTGTAATACCACCAGCTACAGTACAGTTCATTAGACCACAGGCCTCTGGAGGAAGGGCCCTGTCAGACTAATTTATGCCCAAACAAACACACTCCGACTGGGCAGGGGCGAGGGAGCGCGTCCCCTGGGCTGGTTCTACATGTGCAGTGATAAGAGAACAGCGAGCGAGACAATTTGGATGTCCACCCGTTGAAATCATTTAACATTTGCAGAACTATATCTACCAGCCAGTCTGCAAACTCAAATTCAACCAGCAGGGGGAGCCGCTTCTAATGTCGTTTCCTCGTCACAGACCTGGAGTTGTGTTTTGTTTCAGTCACACATGTTTAACACACACCTGTAACCTGTATGTTTAAAAAAAAAAACAAAAAAAAAAACCCTCTGTTCCACCTTGTGATGTCATCGAGTGGTACTACAGGAAGTGCTCCACTGTGTTTCTAAACTCCATCCACCTTCACTAGAATAACCCTGGAGAACCCAAGAACCCATTTCCTCTTTGCAAAATTATGAACATTGCATTAAATTACTGCCATAAGATCACTGAACGCTGAAATATCCACTTATTTTCAACCCTTTATTCTCTAATTTAGGGACAAATTTGACCCATTGGGCTCGCTAATTTATCCAAAAAGAATATAAAACGTACTTCTAGACATTCTTCAAGGTATTACTAAAAATATTAACAAAAAAAACCCTGCTGCTTTGCTGAAAAGATGATTTTGTTTGAGTAGTTTTCCATCTTGTCACTGTCACTCTGGCTCATTTTAGTTCAATATTCATCCACTAGGTGTCTCTATGCAGGGATCAGAAGTGGCACTCTGGGCTTTTGAAGTTAAATTTGATTTTTTTTTTTTTTTTTTTTTTTCATTTTGGGTTGCAGCACTTAACTGGGGCCAAATTTGACCCCGTAGGTTCTCCAGGGATAATCTGGATGATTTGAGCCCTGGAATTGCCAATTTTCTACTGAACTAAAGGTAAAGGAACTTGAAAACTACCACTTCATGACATCACGAGGTGGAGTGTTTTGAGCTATATTGATGTTACAGACTGATAATAAAGTGTTACTCCAACAAAACACAACTCCAGGTCTGTTTGTGAGACGGTTAATAACATTTTAGTTTAATACCGGACCTTTAACTCTTTGAAACATGTTTATTCTTTGTTGTATTATCATCTGAAATGCTTTCGTACCAAAGTTGAACAATTTCACGTTCAAGTTTCAGCGTTTATGAACAATTACACACTTTTTACTGGCCTTGAGCGAGGATTTAGTCAGTAAAACAGTTTATATTCCAAGAGTAAATTTGATTGAATGAATCTTTAAACCGAGTCTTGTCCAAAGTTCGGTTACTACAGAAACATCAGCGCTTCTGCCAAACTGAAAGACAGCGCCAAGTCGGGTAAAGTTCTGAATCGGATAATGACGAGGGCTTGGAGTCTCTGTGTTTTTCTTTTTTTTTTTTCTTCTAAAAGCCTAAAATGAATCATCTAATGCACACTCAAAGTTGACAACAAGAGCCTATCATTAAAACCCACTCTTCCACTCAAAGTATCTCGTCTTTAACCCCGTAAACACCTGCTCTCTCATGCTAATCACAGGTTAGCATTGTTAGCCAAACACATGCTCACCAGGGCTTTTCACGGGTTAGCGCTGTTAGCTTAATAAGAGCTAAATGTCAGCGCTAACATCACTACAGATTGGTAATTAGCCTGGATCCTCAGCGAGTTTTGTTTAAACTTCACTCCGTCACGTCCCTCCTTCTCGCTAAAGAGGCTAAACGAACCGGAGCTAACGGCGAACGACGAGAACCATTAGACCTTCAAAGTTCAGGCGTCATTAAAGGCATATCTTTTCAATGCGGCTGCACGTGTAACTCGTTTTTGGTCCTCCCACATTAAAGCAGTGGGTAGAGTTAAACTTTATGAATGACTGACCTCATATATTCTCACTCGACTGAAAACCGCAACCTTGAGGAAAAGAGAGAAAAATACACATTACATATTACTTTGCATTCACTAGTATTTATCAATGTACTTTCACTTTCATTTTCTCGCCTCTTCTGAGTTTAATGTTTGATCAGAGCTTCATCTGACCTGCGTCGGCCTTGGTGATGTCGGGTTTTTGAATGTGTTTGAAGTTTGGTTCAGTCAAAGCTTTTCATCGGGAAAAAACAGTGAAAAAAAAACTAATAGTGGAGTTTCTGATTCATTTGAGGCCGTGTGTTGAATATGGAGCAGGTTTGTGTTCACGAGACGTCACAATATTTGGTAATCTCTGTGGTTTAAGGTGAGCTGGAGGTCAGAGGTCAGAGGTCAGAGTCCTCAGGTGCAGATGCATTGACCTGGTTTATCTTTAATATCTGTGTAATTACTGCGTCTGTCCACATGAAACTAAAACTGAACCGAGTTAAACATCTTCTCTGTCACTTTAAAGAAACAAAAGTCAAATGATTTTTCCACAACAGCTTCAGAAACTGGAGCCGTTTTTCAACCAAAGACGTGATTGTTTTCAGATTAAAATGTTTGTGGAGCTGATCCCAAACTAATAATGATGAACTTTGACATTTTTGGATCATAATTTGGGACATTTCTTTGCACAAACTTCCTGAACTTAAATCAAAATAAAACTGAGATTGACCAAACTAATCCACTGTTCAGGTCTGACAGTGTGAGGTCCTCTTGAGGGCAAAGAGGACCTCACACTGTCAGACTCAAGAAGACCTCACACTGTCAGGATGAAGAGGACCTCACACTTTCAGGGAAAAGAGGACCTCACACTGTCAGGGTAAAGAGGACCTCACACTGTCAGGGTAAAGAGGACCTCACACTGTCAGGACCAAAGAGGACCTCACACTGTCAGACTCAAGAAGACCTCACACTGTCAGGATGAAGAGGACCTCACACTTTCAGGGCAAAGAGGACCTCACACTGTCAGGGTAAAGAGGACCTCACACTGTCAGACCAAAGAGGACCTCACACTGTCAGGGCAAAGAGGACCTCACACTGTCAGGACAAAGAGGACCTCACACTGTCAGGGAAAAGAGGACCTCACACTGTCAGGACAAAGAGGACCTCACACTGTCAGGGCAAAGAGGACCTCACACTGTCAGGATCAAAGAGCACCTCACACTGTCAGACCAAAGAGGACCTCACACTGTCAGACTCAAGAGGACCTCACACTGTCAGGACCAAAGAGGACCTCACACTGTCAGGACCAAAGAAAACCTCACACTGTCAGGGTAAAGAAGACCTCACAGTGTCAGACCAAAGAAGACCTCACAATGTCAGGCCAAAGAGGACCTCACAATGTCAGGGCTAAGAGGACCTCACACTGTCAGACCAAAGAGGACCTCACACTGTCAGGACAAAGAGGGCCTCACACTGTCAGACTCAAGAGGACCTCACACTGTCAGACTCAAGAGGACCTCACACTGTCAGACCAAAGAGGACCTCACACTGTCAGGATGAAGAGGACCTCACACTGTCAGGATGGAGAGGACCTCACACTGTCAGACCTAAGAGGACCTCACACTGTCAGGACCAAAGAGGACCTCACACTGTCAGACCAAAGAGGACCTCACACTGTCAGACCAAAGAGGACCTCACACTGTCAGACCAAAGAGGACCTCACACTGTCAGACCAAAGAGGACCTCACACTGTCAGACCAAAGAGGACCTCACACTGTCAGACAGTGTCAGACCAAGAACAGTGTCAGACCTCACACACTGTCAGGCAGACCAAAGAGACCTCACAATGTCAGGCCAAAGAGGACCTCACACTGTCAGACCAAAGAGGACCTCACACTGTCAGACCAAAGAGGACCTCACACTGTCAGGGTAAAGAGGACCTCACACTGTCAGGGTAAAGAGGACCTCACACTGTCAGACCAAAGACGACCTCACACTGTCAGACCAAAGAGGACCTCACACTGTCAGACCTAAGAGGACCTCACACTGTCAGACTCAAGAGGACCTCACACTGTCAGACTCAAGAGGACCTCACACTGTCAGGACAAAGAGGACCTCACACTTTCAGCCTCAAGCGGACTTCACACTGTCAAGATGGAGAGGACCTCACACTGTTAGGACCAAAGAGGACCTCACACTGTTAGGACCAAAGAGGACCTCACACTGTCAGACTCAAGAGTTCACATGAATCTCGTCATCTGTACATTTGTTTTTTGTGACTTTTATGTGAAGCTCTTTGGTTCAGCTCAAGTCGTTTGAAATGTGCCAAGGAAATAAACCTGAATTAAACTGTAGTGAATCTTTAACAGTATCACGGTGCAGCATTGCTATTGTACGGAAGTATTTCATCTCGTAATGTTACTGTGAATCAAATAGTGCAGATACAATCCAGTCCAACACTCGTTATATAAAAAAGTCGCACAGTTTTCATGGTCTTGGCCTCGTCTTTTTGTTAAAGTCCGACACGATCAGGGAGACTCTCAGTCGTCTGGAGTGATCCAAACCGAAACGTTACTCTACATTAGAAAAAGCGTAAAAACTGTTGTGTTTCGTCAGTTGCAGAACAGCAGAGCACAGTGCAATATTAAGCATGTCTTTAATAATGTAAAGGCGCCGTACTGCAGTGGAATAACAGGTTCTCTCTCCGCCTCGTGTCTCTGCTACGAGATCCGACAAAACGTTTTAACGACAAACAAACTGCACATTTATGTCGTTTCGTTCTGTCGAGACGTGAGCGAGACGCCGAGACCCACGTCGTCTGCTTTTCTGATTCTCAAACCAACTTTACCTCAACTTGAACTACCCGTGCGACAGTTTCTTTGCAGCTGATGTCGTCAACATTCCCTGGAGGGTGAGGCTAACTGGAGGCACTGCTCCGTCTGAAGCTTTGTTACTCAAATTAGACTTTAATCTGAGCTTTGTTTTAACACAATCTGACGAGAAAGAACTGACCTAGTTGGAGCGAGAACAGAGGAGATGGTGTCTGCATCAGGCTCAGTTGGTAGAGTTTGTCCACTGATCAGAAGGTTGTTGGTTCTAATCCTGCTCTTGACAGAAAAACGAACAAAACCGAAAAAAAAAAAATCATTCGCACAGTGGTCAGACCCCGTTTATCTTTATTTATACAGCGAGAGCACTCAGATTCTCCTTTTCATGGACGCCTCGTTATTCCAGCTCCCACAGATGAAAGCTGCGGTTGTGTCCTTGGGCAAGACACTTGACCCTCCGTTTACGCTGGTGTGTGAATGCGTGTGGGAATAGGTTCGTGCTTTGAGTGTCTTGAAGGTGGAAAAGCGCTGTATTAAAGAGTAAGTCCTTCTGCTAAACTCTCATTTACATGTGACAACTGTGCAAGGAGTGAGAGGTGCAGGTTCTGACTTGTAATTTAGCACTTAGCTTGATATAAATACCCCGAGGTGAATAAAACACTTTCAGACAAAATCAGACGCTGTTTGCATCTAACTGGACAACACTTTCTGAATCACAAACTCGTAAATGCTTCACAAAGTCACGTTTTGAGATTCGAGCTGATTGACTGAGCTTCACCTCTGTCGTTTAAAGATGCATGTGAGCGCTAGTTACAGTATGTGTCCAAGAGTTTGTGAGAGCAGATGGACTGAAATATTTCCTCCTTTCACAGTTTTAAAGGGTGGCCCAAAAGTCACTGACACTAAAGTAAATGACCTAATTTTGAAAACATTTCTGGGCTTATGTCTCTTATTTGATCCTCGATGTTATGCTTTAAGTCGTTTATTGTCTGAGGTTTATTCACAAACACCTTTTCTTTAAGATAGACCCACAGGAAGAAATCAGGACTAGTCAGGTCTGTGGAGATCACATACTGCCCCCTGTCTGTGAAAAACACTTATTATTTCTTTAATGGCATTTACTCTTGGGGCATCTCTGGTATTAAAATGTCGACGGTAACACCGCTGGGTTTGTGAATTTGACCCATGTGACTCAAAGTACCACTGTACAATGAGGGTTCGTTCCTCGGTGCTGTAGTTGCTCAGATTAATGTCAGAAGAGTCGTTCTAAATGCTCTGAAAAAATGAAAGACAAATATCTAGAAACAAAAGAGTTATGGATTTTTTTCAACTGTCAGTGACTTTTGGGCCCTGTATAAATGGACAGTTTGATTGACGGCGTTGCCAAGCGTCTGCTCTCTGCTAAACTAGAGCTGAGGGCGGGAAGAAGCGTTACTTTCAAACAGCCTCGCTTCTGATTGGCTCTTTGGTTGCTATGATACTCACAGTCGGAATTCCAAATAAGGAACTCGGCTCCAAATTCACCACTATAACGTCTAGCCTCGATTAGCTTCATTTGACTGGAGCCGAACGCTGTGGGTCAAATACTTACCGAACCCTAACGCTACCAACCGTACGCACACCACATTTTGAAAAACATCAAGTCTAAAAACTGCAATAAACTGAAAACTAAAAATGAGGCTGACGATCGATATTTGTTCACATTTCGTCTCGTTTCATTTTCCTAAAACGTCGACAAACTGAGTGTAATCAGACGTGATTCATGTGAGCACGACTGCGCTTCACTGCATTTTAATAAAACTCTTTCTGCTGAATATTTGATGGGCTCTTGTGAATTCTCATGTAGCTCATACATTATACAGACTCTGATACTGTGCGCCGGGCTCTGAGGTTTACAGGCCGAGGAAATAAAGCAGAAAATATTTTTTTAAAAACACATGAGACAAGGTGTGTTTTCGAGACAGTTTTAGTAGATTTTCTGATCCAACTGTAGAACTCCACTTTATTTCTTTTATATTTGAGCTGAAGTATGTTGAGTTCTGGCCGGTTGTGTCTGTGTGAACTGAATGTTTTTAGAAATGTCGTATTTGAGGAGCGAGTCGTGTTGTATTAAATCAGGGCTGTCCAAACGTTTTTAGCTGATTTAGGGCCATAGCCAGTGAATACTTCAATTATGTGACTTTATTACTAGTTAAACTGAAACACTCGACCTTTTTTCATGCTCACATCCTCAGTGGGGTAAATTTTCAGAAATGTACAGTAAAAAGTACTGTTTAAAGTAATATTGGACAATCACCTGGAAGCTTGAGGGCCAAGAAAAACTGGTCTAAGAGCCGAATTTGGCCCCTGAGCCACAGTTTCGACATGCCTGCATTCGATGTATGTATCATATGTTTACACGTCTTTCATCCACCTTCACCATGAGCCTGTCCAGCGACTCCACATGGAAACTAGTATTTATGCTAAAACCTGCACCAAACTGTACATCTTTCCTGTTTTTTAAGGTCAGCGTAATCAATCAATGAATCAAACTTTATTTCTATAGCACCTTCCAACAACCAAAGCCGACCAAAGTGCTGTACAACATTAAAAACAAGATAAAAAACAATAAATATCACACAAATAGGTCGACAAAGCACATTACACCATTAAAATAAAGAAAGTGTCACAGGGCCACTAAGTGTTAAAAGTCGTTCTAAATATGTAGGTTTTAAGTTTGGCTTTGAACAGAGGCAGGTCAGTGCGTAACTCAAAGGGCAAAGCCATTTTGGACCCCCAAAAGAGCACCCCCACTGTCTGCCCCGGGACAGGGGGACCTCCAGCAGATGTGGCCCAGATCGTAGAGCTCTGCTGGGCTGGTGAGGGGTCAAAATCTCACACAGGAAGGAGGAGCAAGACCATTGACTGTATTAAGAACAAACATTAAAATTTTAAAATGAATTCTGAAGTGGACAGGGAGCCAGTGCGAGGACAGGACGGGGGTGATGTGGTCATGTTCTCCACTGTTTGTGAGCAGGTGAGGTCAGTGTAATGTCCTGCACTGTCCAAACAAAAGCAGACCAGACCCACTGACCGACTGACTGACTAGAAATGACTTTTACAAACGCACAATAATTCAATTTGGCAGAATCCCGCTGGTGTGATTGGGCCCAGCCGCCAATGAGCCAGAGAATGGACCAATCACAGAGCAGCGTGATGGTTTATGTGGAGCCAAAGGTGAAGAGCCAGAGCAAATCAAAAAACAGACTCCAACAGACGTCCTTCAGTCTGTTTTAACAGCCAGAAATACTAATACATTTTGGTTTGGATAAAAATTGATTGATATAAAAGCTTGTTCTGCTGTTGTGGCACTTGGACCGGTCAGATCGGAGCATCGGGCTGAACTTCCTCATCACTTTCAGCGAGAGCCGTCCCAGACTGATTAATGTGTTGAGCTAAATGTGGAGCTAGCCTCATGGTGTAGTGGTGTTTCCTGCTTCTCTCATTAAAAACACGTTTAATGGAAGAATATAAGCTACCGTATTTTCCGGACTACAAGCCGCTACTTTTTTCTACTTTTTAACCGCTGTGGCTTAAGGTGCAGTGTGACTTATACATTTTTTTTTTCCGTGATGCCAAAAACATTTTGCCCAGCAACAGTCGACCAATAAAACTGATGAGTAGTTCACAGAGTCCAATGAAACTGTCTGATCGTTCTAGCCACTCTCACAACTATTGTAAATCAGTCATTTGTACAAACCCACATCCACATATATGTTTTGCTGCAGGTGTATTTCTCAGTCCTCTGACTCCGCCTCTTCGTCCTGGCGTCGCTGTAATGTCCCGTAATGTTCTTTTTCCTGAGTCACTGATCCACAAACTAAAGCAGACTCCATCCGCAGGTTACAGCCCTTTTTGCTCCTTGTTCAAACTTATTCTGCTGTCGTCCTGATGTTATTTTCCTCCTTCTTTATGTTGTTTCACATGTAAAGTCTCTCGTGGACGTCCAGAGCGTCCACAACGCGAGTCGGAGGCGTTTGTCTCAAATACAAACGTCCAAAACAATTGTCTCAGAGTCACGCTGCAGCATTGAATATTTTGGTAAATTTGTCTGAAGCATCTGTCCTGTACAGGAGACGCGGCACTCCTTTAGCCAATCAGAGAACACACGCACCTCCTTTAGCCAATCAGGACGCAGAACACGCACCTCCTTTAGCCAATCAGGACCCAGAACACGCACCTCCTTTAGCCAATCAGGACGCAGAACACGCACCTCCTTTAGCCAATCAGGACGCAGAACACGGCACCTCCTTTAGCCAATCAGGACGCAGAACACGCACCTCCTTTAGCCAATCAGGACGCAGAACACGCACCTCCTTGAGTCAATCAGGACGCAGAACACTCACCTGCATACACTGTAAAAAAAAAAAGCATGCAAAACTGCACTAGTCCCTCCAAATGAACGTTTTTGAGCTAATTCTTCATATTACTACGTGGGATACCTGGGGCTTAAAATCCGGTGCGGCTTGTACAAGTTTTTCTTTCTAAAATTAAAGCATGCGGCTTTTAATCAGGTGAGCTCTGTAGTCCGGAAAATACAGTAATTCCTTTCACATTGTAACATTTTCTAGCCCTCTCCTGCACAGAGATGTATTTCTCATGTTGCGTGTGCTGCAGTGCGGACCTCCTGCTCTGGGACCATGTGCAGATATTCACATGTTTGGCTCTGTACCTTTGCCTGTTCACGCCTCTGCTCCTCGGCCCTGTGTAAATCCTCGCTGTAGAATGTCTGAACGTGTCGGGATTGTGTCGGGAGGGTGGTTCACATGCACAGAGTGTCCAGGTCTGCTGAAGGATGGCGTGGAGAGGCCATTAAAGGGCTATATTTACACACAGGAGGAATGACTGTGTACGAGTGTGAAGGACTCGGCTGCTGAAGAAAACACTCGGACATAAAGACGCAGAGGGGGAATAATACAGGGGCAGGAGGATGGAGCCTGTGCTGCAAATGTGTGCTGGTATTTTAAATTGTACATGTTCACCAGACTTATTTCAGGACCAAACACACATGCTCGTTAAGAGAGATGTAAGCAGCTGCTACATAAATATAATACAATAAATCTACGTTTAAAGCTGCTGTACCCAGTTTATTTAATTATGACAAGCTCTCATAAACCCTTTGCACATTGTTAGTATTCACATGCATGGATTTTCAAGACGTCTCTCTGCAGGGTGGGAAAACAACATAAATCAACAATGGAAACACCAAACTCGTATTTATCTCAGGGAAGTTTTGAGACTGGACCATCCGAAGTAAGGACGGAGGCTTGTCTCGCTCTGTGGTCCCGTTCCAGACTGTTCTGATGGGACGGGCTCCTGCGGCACGTGCCCAGGCTTAGAACAGCTCTTTTCAGACTCAGTAGTGAACCAGGGTGGACCTCCAGGGCTCAGTCAGTCCTGGCAACGCTCACGGCTCTTTCTTCCAGGTCTGTGATCGATAAACTGCTTAACAATTAGATGCAGACAGTGTGGAGCAGCCCGGGCTCGTCTCAAAGTGCAGAACTCTATTGGATTAAAATCTTACTTCAATCAAAGGACTCTGCTCATTCCCTGCGGCAGTGTTCTCGACCTTTTTAGACTCCTGACGCAGTTTTGTTTGGCTGAACAGCTTCCACAGCACACCACCTATGAATATAATACCACGGTGGATGTACACGCAGACTTCACCCGCCGCTTTAAACTGCTGGATCTGCTCCTTCACTCTGGACTTCACTTTATTACTGTTGTAATGTCTGATTTGCGGGGCCAACACGCACGACTCAGGGAGCGGTTTAACAGGGTTTATTTACAGAAGTGATAATAATCAACGTGCAACAAAGTCGGTAGAGTCTCTCTCTCAAAGCAGGAAGGGGGTGAAGACCAGGGTCCAGTGCACGGGAACAGACGGGTGAAGTGAGGCAACGATACTAGTGATAGGAGCAGGATCCAGGATGGAGCAGGAGGCAGGATTCTGGAAGGTCACAAAAATAATCCAATAAGTGCAAGGTAACAGGCAACAGGTCACAAGAACAGAGCTAGAGTAGTCACGTTTGACACGGGACGATCTGCCACCGAATGTCAGCTCCCAGCCCCTCTTATCCACGGCAGGTGGAGGTGATTATTCTGATGAGTTGCTCCACCCAGCTCCGGAGTCAGGCAGGCGAGGGAGGAGGAGAGCAGAGGAACAGGTGATGGATTTGAAAACCATCACTTTTCTCTGTGGAAAAGTGGGTTGGCCATCGTCTATTAGAAGAGAACAGCACTGTATGAAATGAATCTATAAGGGACTAACTCAAAAACAGCCAGATACCAGAACATTTAACACCAGATCACATGACTGCATAAGGATAAAGATGAGCCGCACGCAACCTGAGACAGAGGCAAGAGGCTTTTAGCTGTTTTTCTTCACAATCACTCCAAGGAAAAGCAAAACTGGAGACTTTGGAGACACAGTTTCACTCTTTAAGGACTGAGCACATTACAGACCATTATCACTCGCCTAGACTTTACTTTTTGTAGCCATAAAAATCATGTTAAAGGAAGTACCACTGTACAATGAGGGTTCGTTCCTTGCTGCTGTATTTGCTCAGATTAATGTCAGAAGGGTTGTTCTAAATGCTCTGAGAAAATAAAATAAATACATTTAGAAACAAAACAGTTATGAATTTTCTTCAACTGTCAGTGACTTTCGGGTCGCCCTGTAACTGACTTTGAGAATCCCAGCGGCTCCTGCGCTCTGATTGGTCGTCCTCATGGGACGACATAAGCACATTACAGTAATGACAGTGACATATTTAAAGAGCCTCATTCCTCTGCTTTGAGACGCCGTTTGAATTTACATGAAGCACAGTTGGTTACGGAGTTACAGTGATTATCGGCGGCAATAGCATCCGACTCTGTAGAGTTAATAATCTGGTAACTTTTATCCACACACCTGCTCCTGTTTTTAATGTTTTATATAGACTTGTAAACTGTTTTTCTGCTTGTATTGTATTTTAAACAGAGAGTCCCAGTGCTCTCATCGGGTTCTCCTGTATAAATAAAGATAAAAAAACTAAAGAAATCAGACTAATATTAACCCAAGACTCTGTGTCGGCTTATTTTATGTGAAAAATAGATTCATGCATTTTCAGCCAGTTTTCATCTCTGGGTCTTGGTTTAGTCCCAGTTTTAATATGGTGCATTGATACTTTGCAGTAGGGTGTGTTCCACATGTATCTCTAGGGTGGGATGTTCAGCAGTTACCATGGAGACGCGATGCACACATTAGCAAACACTGCCGAAGAGGTGTTAAGAAATTTACAAACGCTAAATGGATTTAAATAACACATTTATCTGGACGTTTAGGTGTTTTTTCAACAAAAATAGAGAGAAAGACAAACTGAAGAACTGTCGGCTAATGCTAGCTAGCTTTTGACTAAAATGTTACGTGAGGAAGTCGTTTAATCAGCTCACCAGTTGTAGTTCCAGCTCAGTCAGCTCTTTCTGGTCAGATTGTGTTAGATTAAAGCTCAGATTAAAGTCTGACTTGAGTAACAGAGCTACAGACAGAGCAGTGCCTCCAGTTAGTGTTGCTAACCGTCATGCTGAATAGTCGTCATTGCTGAAATAAGTCATAGCAGTTTAAATTGAAGTGAAATCTCTGTGGATGTGAGGTCCAGATGTGAGGTCCAGTGGGGTCCAGTGTTAACAAGGAGCTAATCCCTGTGTCTCTGCTCTGTACAGCTGAAAGGTTTTATACCAGGGGCCACGCAGGCGCTCAGGTCCCTCTCCGTCAGCACTTTAGTGTCAGTGATGAAGAGAGATGGAGCGAGGCTTTAGAAAGTCTATGTTTGAAAAAGATATACTGCTGAGTGAGACCTTTAAGCATCTGAAGACCCGGCCGTAGTGCTCCATTATAACCCAAGCACCACAGTTTATATATATATGTTTTACTTATGTATGAGTTTCAATATATAGAGATTTTTACTCAAACATTACTAAAATTTCATACAAATCAAACCGGGGCCTATTCATCTGACAAAACGCCACCGATTTGAGTTTATATGTTCAAATTTTAACGCAGAAGAAGAAGAAGTTTTGGTGTTTTCTCGTTTTTTTGGGTTTTGCTTTTGCTTTAACAGCGGCAGAGTGGTTATCCCGTGTCCTCCTCTCGGTATGGAGGCTGTGGGTTTCCATAGTTACAAGTTTGCACTCGAACTAACCCTTGACTCAATGAATTTATGAATGACAATTGATTGCATCAGCTCTGTGCATAAATTATGAAGAGGAATGAGAGGAGCGGTGGACGTTTAGTCGATGTGTTTGCCTGTGAGTGTTTTTGTAGATCTTATGTGCTTTCAGAATCCTCTTAGGCATGTTTTTTTCTTTCATAAGTTACTTTCAGAGGTTTTCAGAGTTTGGCTGTGGTGATAAAGCTAACAAAAACTAGCGTGCTAACGTGCTAACGAAAAAGCTTTATAATCAGACAGCTGACTTACCGAGAGCCGCTAACACAAAATATCCAAACTATGACCAGGAACAGGGTCTTTAAATCTGCATTAAATTAAATTAAATTGACTTTTGTGAGATTTTAATGTCGTTAACTCTTCAAAAACACACCTGAAGTACCTGGAGTTGTGTTTTGTTTCAGCTTTGAGTCTTGAAGGTCAGTATTGTCGTTTATCGTGTGTATTTACTCCATCGATGTGTCGGACGTCGTGTGTTTTGGCGAGTCGTGTGATTTCGTCGTTTTTTGGCGGACTGGCTCTGGTTCGGGGGACTTATGTGTCACAGTGGAACAGTTGGACAAAAGACGCTCAGTCCTGTTTTAAAGTGTGAACTGTGTGGGATTCATGCAAAAGGACGCTCGGGTTGATATAGAAACGAGCCGCTAGCGTCAAACTTACGGCTCTGGACTAAAATATCTGTCCTTTAAAGCGCCGGTCATGTGGTACGCTGGGGACTGTCGACGGCGGCTCAGTTGGTAGAGCGTTTGTCCACTGATCCGAACATAGACGGTGTAAAGAAGTGGACTGAGTCAGTGTGACGTCACCACAGCAAATGAAGCTAATCGAGGCTAGCAGTTATAGCGGCGAATTTGGAGAATAGTTCTTTATTTGCAGAGTGTCATAGCGACCAAAGAGCCAATCAGGAGCGAGGCTGTTGAAGGTAACGCCCCTTGTTTAGCAGAGAGCGGACACTTGGCAACGCTGTCAATCAAACCTGTTGCTAACGCTAGCTGGAAAGACTTTAGAGAAAGAAGGCGCCAGATTTGTCTCTTCATAATGTTCATATCTTGATTTACGACCGAAATAAAAACTCCAGGATCATGTAGAGGGTTAATACGAACATTTAAGACCAAAATAACGAGTCTGACAGCAGCAGGGACAGAGAGAGAGAGAGACACAGTTTTTCGATAGAAAGTGAATTGGAGCCAGAACCGATCCTGTTTGAAACACAGCTACTAGCAGGTTAGCTATGTCCATTTATATAAACAGTCCATGGAGTCGGGGGTTAGTGGTTCGAATCCCACTCTCGACATAAACATCGTTGGTAGAGCGTCTGATCATTGACTCACAGGTTGACGGTGCGATTCCAGCTCCCACAGATGAATACTGTCGTTGTGTCCTTGGGCAAGACACTTAACTCACCTCGGAAAAGTGCTGTATTTGTTTTTAGCTGAATCGTGTGAGGCCTGAACTAAAACCCACTCACACCCCGACCTTCCCACTTTCTCTCCGTCGTCCATGATGGAGAAATTCGTCTTTTCCACGAGGTTTTCATCCAGCTGTGTCTGATTGGAGCAAATTGGCGGTTTCTTCCTTACGGTTCTATGGTTCTCGTCCAACAGAATCAAAAGTTTTTATTTTATTTTTGTCTTTGCACAAATAGCTGGTTTTGTAATACTTTGTGGAGTAAAAATGTTTCTGAAGCAAAACCACCAAACACAAAAATAAAAAGGTGAGGATGTTTAAAGGAGCAGTATGTTCTGGAGGTGGCACGTCAAGCAGGTTTTATGTCACACTGTGGAATATTACAGCCAGAGGAACATTTCCATGGAAACAAGTTCAAGTTTTTCTGTGTAATAATATTGTGACTTAAATTAACTCTTTATGCCAAAACTTTACCTCTTCTAATTTTTCATTGTAAAAGAAAGATATTTATATATATTTTTACCAACCTGGTTTAATGAATATAAATATTTCAAATAGTAGTTTGAGTGATGCCACCGTCTGCACTGGTTTCATTTTACAGACAGAGGCCAGACCAGACCAGACCAGGCCAGGCCAGACCCAGACCAGACCCAGGCCACACCCAGGCCACGCCCCGACCAAACCCAGGTCAAAAACCAGACCAGGCCAGACCCAGATCAAACCCAGGTCAAAAACCCAGACCAGACCCAGGCCACACCCAGGCCAAACCCAGACCAGACCCAGGCCAAACCCAGGCCAGACCCAGGCCACACCCAGACCAAACCCAGACCAGACCCAGGCCAAACCCAGGCCAAACCCAGACCAGACCCAGGCCAAACCCAGGTCAAACCCAGGCCAAACCCAGACCAGACCCAGGCCACACCCAGGTCAAACCCAGGCCAAACCCAGGCCAAAACCCAGGCCAGACCCAGGCAAGACCGAGGCCAAACCCAGACCCCAGGCCAGACCCAGACCAAACCCAGGTCAAAAACCCAGACCAGACCCAGGCCACACCCAGGCCAAACCCAGACCAGACCCAGACCAAACCCAGACCAACCCAGGCCAGACCCAGGCCAAACCAGGCCAGACCCAGGCCACACCCAGACCAAACCCAGACCAAACCCAGGCCAAACCCAGGCCAAACCCAGACCAGACCCAGGCCAAACCCAGGTCAAACCCAGGCCAAACCCAGACCAGACCCAGGCCACACCCAGGCCAAACCCAGGCCAAACCCAGACCAGACCCAGGCCAAACCCAGGTCAAACCCAGGCCAAACCCAGACCAGACCCAGGCCACACCCAGGTCAAACCCAGGCCAGACCCAAGCCAAACCCAGGCCAAACCCAGGCCAGACCCAGGCAAGACCGAGGCCAAACCCAGACCAAACCCAGACCAGAACCAGACCAAACCCAGGTCAGACCCAGGCCAGACCCAGGCCAGACCCAGGTCAGACCCAGGTCAGACCCAGGCCACATGCTCTTTGGTTTCTGAGCTGTTTTGACATGTTGTGATTATTAATAATTTAAAATCCAAAGCTGCTGGATCTTATGGTTCATTCATGTTTTGCCTCATGAACTCGCCTTTTTCACTCCGACTAAAACTGAAAAACTAAAATGAGGAAACATAAAGTCTATTCATAATATTAATCGTGAATTTATGCAATATTTGGTTTACAATTTGGGGAATTATTGATGGTGTTTAGGATTGGCTTCAAACGTTTTTTAATTTCAAGCAAATCCATCTGTCAGAGGAGCAACAACTGAATTAGGCTAATTAGGTTAAAAAAGTACAAGTACAAGTACAAGTACAAGTACAAGTGCAGGATTGATTTGTAGAGAGCTGTTCGTTCAAAGTAATTCAAAGTGCTTTACAGAACAAGAGGGGTGCAAATTCAATGCATTAAACTCATTAAGATAATTCAATTTAAAGGGTCGGTACCCAATTTTTTCCCTGTATTTAAGCAAAATTTGTGTTGCCCCAGAACAGATAGAGAAAAAGTAGCTTGACGTCAAAATTATGTGTATGTTTTATCGTCTTGTAATCAGGAAATGTACTGCAAACAGTTTAAAATCGACTAGTTTTGTTTTTCATGCTTTTAAAATGGTAAAAATTAGGTACAGCGCCATTAATTTACAATAAAATATAGTGGATAAAGCCTTTCAGTCGACAGAGACACAGCCAAACACGACCAAAAAAAAAAAACATTAAAAGTTCTCTAGTCAAAACTTCCACTAACAAAAAAGATCTAAACTAGACTAAAATCAAGATTAAAATTGAGAATTCCCGTCATTTTGTCTGGATTGTGAGGTGGCAGTAGGACCCGGGGGAGCGCACAGGCCCCGAGTGTTTCATGAATGTGAGGAAATTACAGTTTTAATATCTGTGACGGCTGTGTGAGGAGAGCCTGGTCGGGTTTTATAATGAGAGAGTGCAGCAGCCTGTGGGGTTGGACTGGAGATAAACCAGAGGAAGGAGCATCACTGAGGCTAATCATTCAAACCTTTTTATTCTCATTTTCAAATATTTAACTCATGTAAATTTCGGCCAATATTTAAACAGTGTACACGGCGTATTTCTAAGTACACAGACATGAGCTGAAAGTGCATTCAACTGGAACAAGACTCGGAATTAGAGACAAAATCTATATTTCTGCTGCAAATCTTTCACATGTCGGAGCGTTGAGCTGCAGAAATGTTGAAAAATAAGATAATAAAATACATAAATAAATCTACGATGTCACACTGATGTTGATCCAAAGCAGAACATTTATATTTTATGTTCATCTTTAAAGTATCTAAGTAAATTTGACATAATATCATAGAAACTCAAACTCAAGGCCTCAAATAAATTAAAAGGTCTGACTGTCTTAAAATATCAGTTTATCAGGAGATACACTGTTACACTGCCATTTTTTCATATCTATGCAAATCTATATGCAATATTTGTAACTTGATAAGTAATAAATATATAAAAACGGTTAATTAACACGATTAAAAATTAGTTGCATTTATTTTACATGTAGTTACATCTGGCCCTTTGAGAGTAAACATTTTGTGGATGTGGCCCTCTGTGAAAATGAGTTTGACGCCGCTGCCATGGACCGTGTGGAGCTCACCTGCTACATGAAAAAGACGCACTGTCCCTTTAAGAGTCTGAGTATATTTTGAAGGAGAAACAGAGATACGTCTAAAAACTCAACTCAAAACAGAAGGGAAAAAAGTGTTAGCATAATATAATCACTGAGCACTACCAAACCTGCACATTTACCATGTTCTTGCTTCATTCTGGAGGTAAATTTCCTCGTTTCTGGAGCATATATCGCCACACTCACAGTTTACGGTTCTCAAACAGATATAAAGTGTGTTCTTCATCGAGCGCCGAGCCCCAGAGGGAGCTGTATATAGTAGTACAGAGTCGTCATAATTATTCCATAGGCTGAATATGAGGCTCGTTATCGTCGGCTCTCATCCCCGTGTTTCTGATCACACTGGGTTCATTATCACGTTCAAACTGCAGCTGCCACTTCCTGTTTCAAACCAACATTGACTGAACACATATTTCCTGACACATTTACTCTTTAGAACAATGGAGTGTCCCATTACATATGTTTGCAGACGCTCTGTTCTCATTCAGTGTGAATAATACTGACGCTAACACGAAACCAGTTTAGCTAACGTTTAGCCTCCGCTGTGTCGTCAGTCGTCCAACTTAACCAGAAAAAATAAAATACTGCTTCACTAACTTTAGAAATAACAGTATGAATCATCAATATAGAAACTAGTGTTAAAACGAGATAACCAGTCTGAACAAATATTGATAATGAAGGAAATGACATAAAAATGACAGAGTTGAACATTTGGAATATGACGGAATTTCAAAACTGTTTGTACTTTTGGAATGAGATATAAGACTGAAATGTGATGTCATTACAGGATGTGATGTCATTACAGGATGTGATGTCATTTCAGGATGTGATGTCATTACAGGATGTGATGTCATTACAGGAAGTGATCAGATATTGGAATGCACAATGTGATATTATTCTTGATGTAATTTATTTATTTATTTTTTTAATTTTATTTAACTTTTATTTAACCAAGTAAAATGTTTGAGAACTTATTCTCATCTGCAAACATGACCTGGCACATGATGCAGTACAGCAGGGGTGTCCAAACTATGGCCCAGGGGCCAAATGCGGCCCTCAGACCAGTTTTTATTGGCCCTCAGGCTCCTGTTGAACCGGCCCAATTGATCAAAAGCAGAACTTTTAACAGCAAATTCAACTATTTCTACCATTATAACCTCAAACATCACAGTGCAGTGTGATACAGACCTAAAATCAATGTGTTTCAAGCCTTTTTAACACACAGCGGCTCTGTCCAAACTGTGTTTAAAGCACCGCACTGATCACCGTCTGTGGCCCTCTGCTTCAAATATGTTTTGAGATGTGGCCCTCGATAAAAAAAAAAAAAAAAAAAAAAAAAAACAGTTTGGGCAGCTCTGATCTACAGAATGTGGTGTAATTTTGGGATGTGATCACATGTTGGGATGTGGAATGTAGCGTGGACCAAACAGGTGCTGAACATGCAGAACAGTTACACAGTAAATGTGTTTGACTCTGGCGGCTCAGGGCGGCTCAGGGCGGCTCAGGGCGGCTCAGGGCGGCTCAGGGCGGCTCAGGGCGGCTCAGGGCGGCTCAGGGCGGCTCAGGGCGGCTCAGGACGTGTTTGTATCTGGAGTATTTCAGTGTGAACACATCTGCACTGTTCTGGTTCACTCTACACTTGATAAGTATATTTGAAGTAGCACATAGTTATGTGTACTTTGTTTACACATTGTGCAGTACAAATATATAAACGGCGACATCATCTTCATGTGTACAACACCTTTGTAGTTGTAGAGCTGCTTGTGTGACTCTGACGTGTATGAATCAGAATAAGAATAGTTTAGGTTGTTTATTTTATCCTCCATGTTTGGGTCATTACCCAGAACGTCTCTATAACATCTGTGAAACGCAACATTTCACTTTCTGCTCGTTCTGTGACTCCATCCAGATCCAAACCGCTCCACCTGCTCCGACTCTCATTAACAACCTGCTCCTAATTTACTCAACTATTTGCACAATTTTATTTGTAACAAAAATACAAACCTTATGGTCAGCGTAATTGAAACTCATGAAAACTATAAAACTACTAATGTTTGGCTCTAAAACACTAAAGGTGCAGTGTGGAACATTCAACCTGTTTAAACTTCACTGCACTGAAGTGTGACTGTGCGGAAAATAATCTCACCTCATTTAACCAACTCACTTTACAAACACGATACAGGAGACATTTTACAACGGATGTCATATCGGGATGTGATGTCATTTTGAAACATGTAATTTTTGAATGTGATGTCATCTCGAAATGTGATGTCATCTCGAAATGTGATGTCATCTCGAAATGTGATGTCATCTCGAAATGTGATGTCATTTCTGAATGTGATGTCATTTTTGAATGTGATGTCATTTTTTAATGTGATGTCATATTTGAAAGTGATGTCATTTTTGAATATGATGTCTTTTTGAATGTGATGTCATTTTTGAATGTGATGTCATTTCGGAACATAGTCTCATCTCTAATGTTTTTTGCGTCTATCCAAAACCGATTAGCCGTTTTCCGTTAGTAGTCTGAGTTGCAGTTTGGCTCGTCCCGTTGTCTGTAACTCGCTGTAAAAGATTGTGTTGTTGTGTCACCGTTCACTCTCCGCTGGTGCGTTTGAGCGGCTCCGGACAGGCTGCTATTACTGCTCTTTTGGACAGCCTCCTTTTGTGCTCGTCACTCTCTGTCTGACCAGCAGGGGGGGTTCGGAGGGCTGGGGAGGGGGATTTGTACATTATATTCTGTCCCTGTCTGTCTCTGTCTTCATTCAGCCTGACGCCATGTTGTAATTGACACATGCTTTACACATGTCCGACCCTCTCTGTCTGCGGAGCGCCGTTTGACAGTAACGGGCCCTTAAATCAAACATGTCTGGATGGTTCCGCGCCGGAGCAGGACTGACGGTCACTGCGGGACGACAGATATGAAGATGTTTAAAGACATGGCATGAAAAATGTACTTTCACTGAGCTTTCACCCATGTTATACTGTTGTTCCCTCGTGAAAACCAAACCTTGAGCTATTTCATGAATCCAGAGTTGTCTCAAAAATGCTCTGATTACATGTTGCACAGATTGTTACGTCACAGGTAAAAATCCTCACTTCTCCTATGCAGTTTTTCTTTCTTTCAAAGGTCTTTTTATTAAACTGCAAGGGTGTACAATGAAATGCACAACACTTATTATTAAAACATTTTCCTCTTTTTTTTTTTTTTTTCAACATTGAACAAAATTACCCCACCCACACATATAAAACAAATAAAACTACAGGCCAGCTGCAAAATAAAGATAAAAAAAAAAAAAAAAAAAAAAAAAAAACACAACTCTAAATAAAACCTACATATAATAGTAATAATAATAACAATAACAATAATAATAATAATAATAATAATAATAATAATAATAATAATAATAATAACAGCAATAATAAAAATAAATAATGTCATAAATAAATAATAATAGTAGAACAAAAGTTGCTCCTATGCAGTTTTTAAGGCTGGAAACCATCACTGGACTTATTCTGTGCTCAAACTGTGTTCACAAATTTTGAAGCTATGCAGTTGACAACTGAGTATTTTGTCTATTCAAAATGTTTCAACTTTATCACATATGCATCATGTTATAGTTTCCCCTCATTATTAGCAGAGTCAGAGCTGCATTTTGACTGATTCATGCTCGTCTGAGTAACCTGCATCATCCTGCATTTGAGGCTTAATTGCACCTACCCCCCAGCCCCGCCCACTGCTCTGTTCCTACTTGTGATTTCCTGAAAAAAACCCACACCAAGTCATATATAAAGACCAAAAATGTTCTCAAATGTTTGGACGAACCCTCTCATTCAGCGTTTTTTTGTCATTATTTTTTACTTTCTACCTTTTATCTGCACACACCGAATAAATGACGCAAGATGTACGGAATTATTTAGTAAAGAAAAAGTGAAATAACTGTACTAAATATGTTTTTGACAAAGCAAAGGATGGCTACTTTGAGGATTAATGTGTGTGTTGTGTGTCCAAACTTTTGCCTCATTGTGTAACTCTCTCACACTTTTACTTTTCTGACGTTCCTGGATTTCTGGAAGTTTTGATCCTTGTTTTTTCCAAGCGTTCCCTGTCCCTGATTAGAACTCCTGTAGCTCTCTATCTCCCTCCGCGAGCTTAAGATGTGACGTGTGCGTTTTATTAAATCGGAAGAACTTTGATCAGAGTGAAATCTTTTGTTTGAATTTTGAGATGACAAGTGCAATATCCTGGTGACACCTGCAGCTCCTGTTTAATATCAGGTTCAAACTCTAATAAAAACATCTGCTGTTTTCTCTCTGCTACAAATGGGTTTATTTCGATTTGGTGCCAGTCTTCAGTGTTCCATTTATTCCTTTTCCCTCCTGTGCACATGTCCAAGTCCACACCATCTGCAAACTTTCAACAGAACAGGAGAGAAATGCAGCGGGACAGGTCCTAATTCACTTTTTACTGTGACAAAAGTGGATGGTACAGACGCAGAAAGCACACAGCAAACTCATTTTGACCTGTTTTTAGATCTGCACTGAGCCAAAACCAATTTAACTTTATTATATTAAAAAATAAAATACAAATGGGTGCAGCCTAGTGATGGAGCAAAAGAGGCGGAGTCCGGAGCTCGTCTCACGTGAACAAAGTGTCGAAGTGTCGGTCCCTCCCCCTCCTGCTTCGCTCTGCGTGTCAGTCGCTTCAGTGAATCGAAGCGTTTCATTGGCTCAGTGAATGTTCTGCTCTGTGATTGGTTCAGAGCTTCAGAGTGTTCAGTGACTTCTGTGGTTTGACTAAACTGCTACAGTGTAAAAGATGCACCAATATTTCTGAAAAATGTTGGGTAGTGAGGAGTATTGTGTGACGTCAGTGCTGATTTTCCGACTTTTGGCGACTTTGGTGACTTTTGCCGACTTTTGCGGACTTCGACTTTTTTTTTTGGCATCTTGGCACTTGTATTTTCGATGGCAAACTTAATTTATCCATGGTTTGGGATCACACAAAACTTCTATTCTTATAAAAAACACGTGATATATATAAATTGTTGTATTTTTTAATGTTCAAAATAGAATATATACTATTTATGACTTTTAATAAAATAGAAAATAGAGTTTTGGGTTCCCGACTTAAATTTGTCCACTAGAGGTCAGTGTTTCTCCAATGCCTCAGACACGTCGAACCATTTGAGACGATATTGCGACTGAAGTGTCAGTGCTTCACGAGGCTCCATTCGCCCATCACTAGTGCAGCCCCTTTAAATCGAAGAAGCACAGTCCGCTTCCTTTGCCGTCGATGCTGTTTAGCTAATTGCGTACCAGGGGCCATCTGAACCCGTCTGGACCCGTCTGAACCCGTCTGGACCCGTCTGAACCCGTCTGGACCCTTCTGGACCCGTCTGGACCCGTCTGAACCCGTCTGGACCTGTGATGGACCCGTCTGAACCCATCTGGTCCCGTCTGACCCGTCTGGACCCGTCTGGACCTGTCTGGACCCGTCTGGGACCCGTCTGAACCCGTCTGGACCCGTCTGGACCCGTCTGAACCCGTCTGGACCCGTCTGGACCCGTCTGGACCCGTCTGGAGCAGGAGGACTCTGGGCAGAGACTGATGGAGCCGAGCTTTGGGTCAAGGATACAGCTGTCCCACTGCACAGAGACATCTGCAAACCCAAGGACAGTCCTCACTCCAGTTTATGAGCAGATGAGGTTAGTGTGGGCAGAGAGAGCTCAGGCCCGGAGCTGTGGTTAGCAGAAAATATGTGAGTGTGTGCGCGACGTATTCATGCGTTTCACCTTGTTACGGCTCCATTTTGTGTGATTATACTTCATTTTTTTACCAAGTCAAAATAGATAACATCAGTAAGCGCCTCTGATGTAAAACCCATGTTCAAAGATGTAAAACTCTGGCCTTGGATGTCCCACAGTATGACATTAATCGTATTTAACTCCATAGAGACAAGCAGGTGATGCCACTAAACTTACTAAGCCAAGTTACAGGTCAGATCTGTAAATAAGCGAGGACCTTCACAATCAGAATGCATGTTTAAGGGTTTTTTGAGCTTTTAAACACCTGCAAAATGTAATGCTGTACTGTGGAGCATTCCAGGTGAAGCATGAGGGCAAGCAAGTGCAGGAAAGTCGCACACATTGGACCTTTGACCCATAAAAATCATGTTAAAGGAAGTATGAGCATGTACTTCTGTCTTTTTTCACACATCTACCTCTATTTTACACCTATATCCATCCTAGTTTTTCCTTTGACGCTTCAAATAACTGACTGGGAGAATCCCGGCGGCTCCTGCGCTCTGATTGTTCGTCTTCGAGAGCGACATAAGCACGTTACCGTAATGACAGTGACATATTTAAAGAGCCTCATGCCTCTGGTTTGAGATGCACTTTGAATTTACATGGGAGCATAATCAGTTGCGGAGTTACAGTGACAGAAAGTCCACAACCGCGAGTCTATCGGCGGCGTTAGCATCCAACGCTCCAGAGTTAAAGACCTTTGATCCAAATCGTAGACTGTTTATATAAATGGACAGAGCTAACCTGCTAGCCGCCATGTTCCAAATAGGAAGTGATCATGGGCGCACTTCCAGCTCCATCGACTCTGGCACCAATTCACTTTCTATTGAAAAACCGTCCCCTCTCTCTGTCACTGCTGCTGTCAGACTCGTCATTTTGGTCTTAAATGTTCGTATTAACCCTCTACATGATCCTGGGGTTTTTATTTCACTTTTGTGTCTGTAAATCAAGATATGAACATTATTTCCCTGAGGTCTCTCCCTCTAGCGTTAGCAACAGGTTTGATTGACAGCGTTGCTAAGCGGCTGCTCCCTGCTAGATTAGCATTACAGGCGGGAAGAGGTGTTACCTTCAACAACCTGGCTCTGGATTGGCTCTTTGGTTGCTATGATACTCACGATCAGCTTCAAATTCTTCCTTATAACCGCTCTAGCCTCGATTAGCTTCATTTGTCTGGAGCTGAACGTCTATGATCCAGTTTTTTTTTAAATCATGCAAGTATTCTAAAACTAACACTTGAAATTGACCAAAATGCTCTTTATCAGTAGAACAAAGCCTTATCTACATCCCTAAACTGTACAAAAGCGTTTCCTTGTCGTACACTCGGAGCAGTTTGGGATTTCAGTTAAAATGACATGGCTCATTTTGCTTCTCATCTTTTCTCTGCTGTCGTCAGATTCGGAGCCAAACAGTTGTAAAGCACCTCCGGGCGTGTAGCGTTTATCATCGTGCGTTTGTTTATTGGCATGGGACCGCGACAGCACTTATTTGGGAAGCGGATCTAGCGTAGCGTTCAATATTAAATCCTCTGGGAGAAAATGTGGTTTTAACATAAACTGCCTCCTCTGCAAAAAGTCAAAGCGGACGACCTTAATGTGATCGGCGAAGAGGCACATCACTGAAGGAGAAAATTAGGAGCGAGGAATAATGGCGGTGATGATGCTTTTGTGGAGTCTGGGACTGTCACCCAATCAAAAGAAGAACAAAAACATTATAGTGAGATACAGTCGTGCAGCAGTACTACGGTTTAAAGTCGAAAATTACAGGAAGTATCGCAGGTTTCTGAAAAGGATCCACACAAAAACATCCAGCTAAAACACAGGGACAGCTCATAAGCGAGGACGTTTTTTCTTATGTTAGCGTGTTCTTCTCAAATCATAGAGGTCACACATCAACATTCTCTGATTGTGTGATGCTAACTAGGGGCACTGCTCTGTCTGAAGCTCTCTTAGACTCCAATCTGAGCTTTGTTTTAACACAATCTGACCATAAAGAACCGACTTTAGCCTGAACTACAACACGTGAAAAGGCAAAAGACGAGGTTTAAATCTGCCAACTGACAAATCCTTGTAGAAGTGAAGACATTTCGCGGCTCCTTCAAGCCGCTTCTTCAGTTCTAGTCAGACTGACAATTCATACGCAAGACAATCTGACCAGAACTGAAGAAGCGGCTTGGAAAAAGTTCATCTTTTGCTCTGGATCAGATCTGGACAAACGACACGAGAGATGGTTTTATGCTGCTAAAAAAGACCCTCTCACAAGCTAGTTAGCATTAGCCAACATTTTGCCACGCTCATCTTTTTGTTGAACATCAAAAAAACCGAAATGGGACCATGAACGCTTGTTGCACTTTGTCACCATGGTAACTGCTAAACATTCCTCCACAGACATACATGGAGAACAGCCCCAGCGCGATGTCACTGTGACGTCAAGTATCAGGTGTGTAAATGAGGTGAGTTTTAGCCCTCGTTTACGTCATGGTTGTTAGGTAACAGTTTTGGAGTTATGCTGTTTCGTTTATCTTCGGAGGTCAGAGGTCAGAGGTCAGGACCCAGGAGTAAAGTTTTCTCTGAGTTTCTGTGTTCCAGTGGTGAAGTCAGAAAAAAAAAAACAAGAGTGTAACTGCAGAGGCTCAACAGCAGCAGCAGGTTCACAGAAGAGACCAAAGCAGAGAGCAACTCAAGGGAAAGTACAGTGGTCCCTCGTTTATCGCGGGGGTTATGTTCGAAAAATAACCCACAGTAGGCGAAATCCACAAAGTAGTTACAATTATTCTATGTTTCTTGTCTGTAAAACCCCTCACCACACACTTTATACACTTTTCTCACACAGGCATTAACATTTTCTCACATTTCTCTCTTGTTTAAACACAAAGTTCAAACCTTCGTAGGAGCCTTTGTTTCATCGACATTGTGGGTTTTTGTCGGGGAGAAAACTTGCAAACATACAGCACTTCAGAGTCACACTGATCCAACATTTATGTAAATTTGTCTGACACATTCTGTACTGTACAGGAGACACGGAGGAGACTGATGGACAATGGATGCAGAACTACAGTCCCTCAGCCAATCAGGACGCAGAACACAATCGTCTACAGTCTCTTAGCCAATCAGGACGCAGAACACACTGCACGTTCATACGTTGTAAAAAAACATGCAAAACTTCCCCCCCAAAAAATCCGCAAAACAGCAAGATCATGAAAGGTAAACCGCAATACAGGGAGGGACTGTAACACAATGAGATGGATGTTTTTATTATCTCTTATCAGTGTTTATCCATCTGCAGGGCGCAAATTAACTTTGATATTTGAAAAATCACACACACTCATCACAAGAGCTGATTTTAGAAAAAGTAACAGTACTCTGAACACTGCCAAATGAAAGAATAACTGTCCCTGCACACAGCTACTCAAAACTAGTATTCTGAGTCTGTAGTTCTGGTTCTTTGGTGTGACGACGTTTAGAGTAAAAGGGCAGAACCAGCTTCACCTCATCTGCTCCTCCATTTTCCAATGGCCTTATTTCTTTTTTAGTCGTTTTAGATCAATAATGTGATTTAAAACGCCCAAAACATAACCCAACGATCCTGCGGTGTCATAAATTCTAACTATAAAGCAAACAGAAGCACAAAATGTCTTCTTTGAGTTATGTAAATTACACATTTCTGTCATATGAAAGCTGAAAAGACGACAAGGCCTGTCCAGAAATGTTGTCATGAGCAGGACTTGTTTGTTTTGCTGCTTGTGATTTAAAAATATCAGGAAAAGTGCCGCCGCTGGAGTCGTCTGAGGTGCCCACATCATGTCTGTGAAGTAAAGTCTTCAGCTGCAAACGGCTTATTCGAGTTTATACAGGAAACGTGATCAGATCTGGCTCTGGATCTTGGATTTTTGAGGTCCAGCTGGGGGTTCTGAGATGTTACCCGAGATTCCAAGTAGGAATTCTGAAATGGAAGGGTGGAGTTGGAGATCGGAAAACCTGCAGCTCATGTCCAACCAGGAAGTTAAAGGATAAACTTCACCAAAATGGTCAAAAAAAATGGAAAAACGAGGTACAATTGTTGATTAAATTTTAAATCTGATTACGTTAAGTCTGTTTTAGTGAAATGGCACGTCCACTTCGGTTGCTCCGTCAATGCATCGGGAAAACGTGGAAAACCGCTGGAAATACATCACTTGAACTGTTTGTGCTGTGAGTTTAAACTGTTGTACTTACTATAAGGACTAATTCTCCTCGCAAATCCTCTCAGCCAATCCCATCGTCTTCTGTCTGTTCAGCCTTTTGTCACAAGGACCTGCAGTAAAATATTCTTGACAACAATGGAGTGACGGGAGACGCCAGAACATTTGGTGTTTGAAACTCCCCGTAGACGAGTCCATTTGGCAGGGCCAGCTCCGCCCGACTGTTGTTTCGTCTATTAAGCGTCTGTCTCCGGAGCTTTGGAGACGAGCAGTTTTATCCACTGTTATATATCGAACAAGTGAAAGCAGATCCAGAGCCAGATTCAGGCGTGTTCTCTGTGCAAACTCGAATAAGCCGTTTGCTGCTGAAAACTTTAGTTCACAGAGATGATGTGGGCACCTCAGACGACCCTAGCAGCAGCACTTTTTCTGATTTTATGACTTAAAGAAGACATTTTGTGCTTTTTTTTTTTTTGCTCTGTAGTGATAATTTACGACACCGGAGGACCACTGGGTTATATTTTTGGCGTTTTAAATCACAATATTGATCCAAAACGACTTTAAAAAGAAGCAAATCGGAGCAGAATGAGGTGTTAGGATCTGATTCCCGCCTGCTCCTTTACAGAAAACATCGTCACAACAGCGCCACCTATGGACAGCAGCTGGAAAAAGATTATTCAAACAAGCACAACTCTCTAAATGCAACTTTAAGAGGGTTAATGAGAAGTGGACAGTGTTGGGAAGTCACTGAATACATGTGAAATTCTGAAAATGCATGTTCAGTGAGTATTCTGAGTATTCTGGTACAGTTACTCTATCATTTAGTAGTATTCAGAGTACAGGTACTTTCTGAAAACTGAAAAACGAAAATAGAAAACACAGCTCTCGTGATGAGGCATGTGCGATTTTTCGTTCTCAAATCACGATAAATAAATGTAGAGCAAACATAAAGCTGTTTTTTTAAATTTTTGTCATGTTTTTTACACTATAACATAATGCAACACGGTGTAAAACTTCATCCATCCCTTTTATTCCTCTTATCCGGGGCCGAGTTGCAGGATTCTAACCAGGGACTCCCAGACTTCCCTCTCCCCAGACACGCACAAAACCCCGAGATACTTGAACTGCTCCACTTGAGACGAGGACTCGCCACACGCCCGTCGAGTGAGATCCGAGGTGTAAAACTGTCCTAAATTCAAAATACCGTACTCTGACTGACCGATATAACACAACGCATTACAAAACGCACTTTAATGTAGGTTTTGTGTAACTAAATACATTTTCAAAGTATTTTCCCCATCACTGGAAGAGAAACCACTATAACAGGGCTGTCCAAACTATGGCCCAGGGGCCAAATTCGGCTCTCAGACCAATTTTTTTGGCCCTCATGCCTCCTTCTAAACTAGCCCAATTGACCAAAGTATTTTTTTTTTTACTACAAACTGAAGAGATTCTACCTCTAGAACCAGCGGAGCCTGGAGGAGTGAAGGGGAGGAGGGGCGAAGTCTGGAGGAGTAAAGAGGAGGAGGGGCGGAGTCTGGAGGAGTAAAGAGGAGGAGGGGCGGAGTCTGGAGGAGAAAAGGGGAGGAGGGGTGGGTCTGGAGAAGTAAAGGAGAGAGTAAGGGAGGAGGAGAAAGGGCGGGGTCTGGAGGAGTAAAGGAGATAGTGAGGGAGGAGCAGGGGTGGGGTCTAGAGGAGCAAAGGAGAGAGTGAGGGAGGAGGAGAAGATCTGGAGGAGTAAAGGAGAGAGTGAGGAGGGAGGAGGGGCGGAGTCTGGAGGAGGGGCGGGGTCTGGAGGAGTAAAGGGGAGAGTGAGGGAGGAGGAGAAGGTCTGGAGGAGTAAAAGGAAGAATGAGGAGGGGTGGGGTCTGGAGGAGTAAAGGAGAGAGTGAGGGAGGAGGAGAAGGGGCGGGGTCTAGATGTATAAGGAGCAGTGTGATTGGTCTATCCACACTTCAAACTCCGCCCCTGCAGCTGTTTGTGATCGGAAACACCCGGCTGTGATCAGGACAGTCCTGTGTGATGTCACATAGTACTTGAAACTGACCACTGGGGGCGGCACACACTTTTTGACCATTTGTGAAGCTGCAAATTTACCTTATTTGCTTTAAAATTACCCAAAAAACGACTCGTACCAGTAGATAATGTGATTCAAAAACACCATGTACACAGTTTAGTGATTAAAAAACTGGCTTAGTTCCAACTTAAATATGATAAAAATACAAATGAATAACCAGATTGAGGAGGGTGTTACCTCTAAACCGAACCTCTTTGTTTCACTAACGACTCATTGACCCGGTCCTCTGCAGCTCCTCGTGAGTCGGTCGGACGTGTTTGGTGCTCGTCAGCAGTAAAGATAAGACTTTTTTTATGGGAGAGTGTTTGGTCATTACTGAGATCGATAAACTCACTGGACACGAGTAAAGACGTGAGCCAGACGTGAGCCAGAACGTGAGCCAGAACGTGAGCCGCAGAGGCGCAGAGGAGCTGGATCTGCTCAGACAGACACTATTATATTTGTGTCGGTGATATCAGTTTGTTTTACCGGAGAAACAGCAGCAAAATGGTCTTTTTAGAGCGTTTACTGCTTCCTCTTCGTATTCACCCACTCGACGTTGTGTTTAGGAGCGATTCATGTTTGAATAATCTTCATTCTCCTGTTTTTAAGACTTATTCCTCTCATCTACCCCATTTTTTTTTTTTTTTGGTACACGCCCACTGGGATGTACTTCTTCGTTCTCCAGTTTCATTTACTTAATCGGTGACACAAATGAACAAAAAACCCAAACCTGCTGTTCATCAGAGTGACCAGCAGAGCGGCGCTGACGTTTACGGCCACATCACGTCAGTATTTCAGTGTATTTAGCTACAGAAAACTGAATACCTCAAATAAAATGTGCTTTGTGAAGTATTCTGGTACATGGTCACATCAGAGTACTGTGCTCTGAAAATACTGAGTTGTATTTAAAATATAGTGTGAAAAAGTTTTACAGGATTAAAAACAGCTTCATGTTTGTTTCACAGTTTGTTCTGTATGTTCTGGCGCTGATTAGACGGAAAAAACTACACAAGCCTCATCACGAGGGCTGCGTTTGATATTTTTCTCACTGATTCTGTGCAGTTTGAAGTTTAAATTGTGTGATCAGATGCGTCGTGCATTTCACCGACTTAAGGAAAGTAAATGAACTCTGAATATCACCAGATAAAAGAGTAACTGTACAGAATACTCACAAATAGTAAGTACTCAGAACATGTATTTTGTGTCCAGTTACCCTGAATATAAGAGTGTCATGGATTAAACTATGAGACAAAGGAGTGTCTCTGCTTAAACCTGCAGGAGTGTCTTTATGTATATATATATATACACATAACCATTATATAAAAACACTCTATTAAAACATTATATAAAACATCTTATAAAAATACCATATAAAAACATTACATAAAAACAGCATGTAAAAATACCATTAAAAAATAAAAAATAAAAAATGAAAATGCATATAAAAAATATATATAAAGCATATGAAAACTGTATATAAAAAAATTATACAAAAACAGCAGATAAAAACACACAAACCTTTTTGTTTTGTCACAAAAGTCCAAAACGACTTCATCTTAAAGCTCGATGGAAATGCAACTTTCTTTTATGTGACTGGCCCAACAGATGTTACATCATTTAACGCATCTGTCTTACATTTATTCAGTATATTACAGCTCCCCTCTCCACAGACCTGATATGTAACTTGACTTGTGGTGTCACCTGCTTGTTTTCATTGCTTTTAATGCCATACTGTGGAACATTTGAGACAAAGCAATAACATCTCCACGGAGACAAACAGGTGGCTGACCAGAAAAGTTACATAATGTCCCTTTAGTGACAGCAGACCACTTTTTTTTTTCTTTTTGTATAAATTCTTTTTGCATGACTCCTCCCCCGCGTCCCCGTGCGTCTGGACTCTCTCGGGGTTAAGGGCGGTATCGATCCCTCAGAGGGAGCCCTGGTCCTGTCCCGGGTCTATCTCCTCTCTCCAGGCTCTTCTTATTGTTTCGTCGATAGAGTGAAGCCTCACTTAGGGTTTGTCGTGTGTGCTGCTCTCGTTCACAAACACACATCTGTATCCCGCCACAGGAGCTGACGCCGCTAAACCCCGAGTGCTGGCTAAGCGCTAACCTGCTCTGCTAACGAGGGACATGCTAGCTTAAGCTTTCACATTAGGGAGGGGTCCTTGGGGTCTCTGCGCTGCGGGATTTGGTCGGCAAACCCCGGTAAGTGCCCAATTGATCAAAGAGTAAACCGACGGTGTTTGAAGATGTTATATTTAAAGACGAGAGGGATTCATGTGTTTACAGCGGGAAACGTCAGGTCGTTCTGAGGAGAAAGTTCACTTTTATATAGATACATGGATAAATATATATATACTTCATTACTGTAATATGTACAGTGGTCCATCGCTATATCACGGTTCACCTTTCACAGTCTCGCTGTTTGCTGATTTTTTTTTAGTCCAATTTTTTTTTTTTTATTGCATCATATGAACGTGTATTGTGTTCTGCGTCCTGATTGGCTGAGGGACTGTAGACCATTGTGTTCTGCGTCCTGATTGGCTGAGGGACTGTAGACCATTGTGTTCTGCGTCCTGATTGGCTGAGGGACTGTAGACCATTGTGTTCTGCGTCCTGATTGGCTGAGGGACTGTAGACCATTGTGTTCTGCGTCCTGATTGGCTGAGGGACTGTAGACCATTGTGTTCTGCGTCCTGATTGGCTGAGGGACTGTAGACCATTGTCCATCAGTCTCCTCTGCTGTATGTTTGCAAGTTTTCTCCCCGACAAAACCCACAATGTCGATGAAACGTTCTGCACCGACAAATTTCAGAAACGCTTTGGACTCAAAAGTGTTTCTGTGCACGGAGAACAACACGGTTAAAGAGATCATGGAGGAAGAGGGAGATAATATACGATGGTTTGAACTTTGAGAGAAACAAGAGAGAAATGTGAAAAAATGTGATTAAAAGAAAAGTCTGTAGAGTTTTTTAAAGAAACAAAATGTGAACAAGAAGGAAACAAGACACAAGCTCAGGGCTCACACTGACTCCTTGGTAAAGTGAGATGTATTTTTTATGCACTTAACTTATTTTTGCCATATTTACCTGCCGATAAATTGGCTTATCTATGAAAATAAAACCTACATTTTTCTACTGCTGCTCATCTCAATTATAACCCAGAGTGATTATTGTGACGTGCTCCATGTGTCTCTATGTCACGCTTTGCTCTCGTCTGGTCTGAGTGGGATTTGTTGAAGTGTTTTGGTCATTTTTGTGTTTGTCTCTGCGGTGCTGGAAGCTCGTCGGGCTTTTGTGCAAACAGGAGCAGATATTGAGCAGATAAACTAACAGATCAGTGGTGTGGGCAGGTGCACACGGCCGGACGCGGGCGACAGGAGCCGGGCTCTCGTCAATATTTGGAAATGGAACAAGGGCAAAAGTATCGAAAATCAGGCACTAAAACCAGCATCCAGACTAGAGACCGTATTTTCTGGACTACAAGCCGCTACTTTTTTCTACTTTTTAACCACTGCGGCTTATGGTGCAGTTCGGGTTAAAATTTTTTTTTTTTTTCCCGTAAGAAATACAGTCGTCCCTCATTTATTACGCTCCATAAATAACCTGTGATAAAAGAAAAAGTAGAAAGCATTTTTTTTTTTTTAAACAATTATTCTATATGTTTTGCTGCAGGTGTATTTCTCAGTTCCTCTGGCCCGGGATTTGAACTTACAACCTTCAGATCAGTATTGGAGCTTCAAACACAGTGGAGCACTTCCTGTATTACCACATGATGACATCACAAGGTGGAATAGAGTGTTTTTCAGTTAGAGAGAAGAACTAACTCAGCCTAAACCTGCAGGTTTGTGTGTTAAACATGTAAAAGAAACAAAACACAAGTCCAGGTCTGTGATGAGGAAACAACATTAGAACAGATCAGAAAACAGTGTCATATGGAGGCTTTTATTTATTTATTTTTTTTTTTTTTATTGGATTTTTTACTGTTTATTTTCATGGTTTTCACACAAAAAGAAAAATAAATACATACATATATATTAAGGAAAAAACAAATAAATAAATAAATATGGAGGCTTTTTTTTTTTTTTTTTTTTTTTTTTTACTGTAATAATACATAATAAATTAAATAAAACATACATATTAATTTAATTTAATTTAAAATTAATTTAAATTTATTTAATTTAATTTAATTTAATTTAATTTAATAATAAATAAATAAATAAATACAGATATAGAAACAAAAATGAAAGAGAAAAAGTTGTTAATCCATGACTTTGGCTGCTCATTAATGCAAAGTTACATTTGATTTAAGAGAGGAGAATAGTTTATACCATAATTTTTACCATAAAATCGCTGTACTTCATAGGACAAAGAGGTAAGAGATTACAGTTACAAGAGGCACCACGTCACTGCAGACCTTATGGAGCCTTTAAGTAGAGACGATCTGACTGAAAGGAGCAGCTGGAGCGAGCGTCTCGGGGCCGAGCTCGTGGATTTACTGAAACATGAATAACTGGTGCTGTTTTGTAAATCTGCTAAATGAGAATATCTAGTGTGTCATTATGTACGCTGTATATTATAATTATAACTCATGAAAAGGTGATAATGATGATCCTGGGGTTTATTTTTCACTATTGTGTCTGTAAATCAAAATCTGAACATTAATAACAGACAGATCAGGTCCTTCTTTCCCTGACGTCGCTCCTGCTAGCGTTAGCAACAGGTTTGATTGACAGCGTTGCTAAGCGCCCGCTAGCTGCTAAACCTGGGGTGCGGACGGGACAGGGCATTACCTTCAACATCCTCTCTCCTGATTGGCTCGTTAGTCGCTATGATACTCACAGTCGGAATTACAAATGTGCAACTCGGCTCCAAATTAGCCGCTACACCTGCTCTAGCCTCGATTAGCTTACATTTGACCGGAGCGGAGCGCTGTGGGTGACGTCACACTCCCTCAGTCCACTTTTTTACACAGTTTTGGTCCACAGGCAACTATCTGCAGACGTGGATTAGAATCACAAACCAGGTTATTTGAAAATGTATTAATTAAAATTTGCATTGTGCATGTTTTAGGATAATGTGAAAATACAAAGCCCTCAGAGAAACTCTTTTTAATAACCAAAAATGTTCATTCCTTCTTTCAGATCAGCCCTGTAATTATTTCCTCGTGACTTTTTAGTTAAATTAACCTTTTGCAAGTTCGCTCTGCTGCTCCTGTTCTGTCGTGTAAAAAACCGGGCGATGACCAGATGCCCGCTCCGATCGTGCGGAGGAGGAGGGCTGACAAATAAACCGCACATCCAGGATCCATTAGCATCTAGCGCTATGATTCATGTTAGCAAACAAGCTCGCATTAGGGTAGCACTAGCATCTCCACTGTACTGTACGACGAGCACTAAGGCTATTACCCGAGTCTTTGTGAAAATAATTCTTCCTCAGATCAGAGATGTGTTCTGTGTGGGACTGGATGCATATGACGGTGTTTCATTAGACAGAATCCCATGTGCTGGAGCCGGACAGCTGGTCACACACAGAAGAGACAGCTGTTGCTATGGGCCCGTATGTGGGCGTAGAGACCGGGATTATTATAGAGCTTTAATGAGGCGCAGTTTGGGGTGGTGCACACAGGGGGCAGTATAATGAGAAGTCGTGATATGGAAGAAGTCTCATTTGGCTTAGGACACTTCTCAACATGCAGATATTTTAAAGTTGGACTGAGATGAAACTGAGAGAAGTTAAATAAGGAGTGTTTAACTTTTATGTAGTATTAAAGAGGAGGTATTTACTTCTGTGGGGTATTAAAGAGGAGGTATTTACTTCTATGTGTATTAAAGAGAAGGTATTTACTTCTATGGAGTATTAAAGAGGAGGTATTTACTTCTATGGAGTATTAAAGAGGAGGTATTTTACTTCTATGGGGTATTAAAGAGGAGGTATTTACTTCTGTGGGGTATTAAAGAGGAGGTATTTACTTCTGTGGGGTATTAAAGAGGAGGTATTTTACTTCTATGGGGTATTAAAGAGGAGGTATTTACTTCGTTGGGGTATTAAAGAGGAGGTATTTACTTATTTGGGGTATTAAGTGCTAACACGTTATAAAGATCACCATGTTTCCTTTTATTGTTTCAAAAATGCTTTATTTGCCCAAAATAATGTATTGACTTTTTCCATTTCTGACGGTTTCATTCTGCTCTCCGTGCTAAGTCACTCCTCCTTCAGAGCTCTATCTCATCACAATCCACATTCATGAAACTACTGCACATCACACCAGGTTTGTGAAGTCGTAGTGCACATTTTTGTATCATGTTTTTGTATATTTATGGAGAATTGTCATGTAGGAGCATGGGTGATGTCGGCTTGTGGGCGGAGCCTTGTACAGATTCTTACAGCTAATCATAAGGAGGTTTGAATAGGTCCCAGGAGAGATCGCTAAATGACTCAAAAATGCAGGGATGACTCTAAAAGCTCTTCAGACATGTTTTTGACGAGGGAACAATGATATAACATGGAATTGATTCGGCACAATACTCCCTTTTTAATCAATGCAATAAAAAAAAAAAAAAAAATTAGCATTGCTGCATTTACATTTCATGAATTCTATTTTTTTATTTATTTATTTATTTTTTTATTATGAATTATTTATTTATTTTTTGTCAAATATCGCTGGATTTGACCCATCCCTTAATGTCAATGGAACAATGGAAAAAACATGTCTTATCTGGAGGATTTGCCGACAGTTTGTCTCCACAGTTTGGCATTAAACTCGTCTATGTTGCATTTCTTCAACTGGTCCTGGTTCCATCTGTTTCCATGGAGAAATCTAAGTTTAATGCCATGTTGTGGAACATTCGAGCAAATAACAGCTCCGGAGCAGACGAGCAGGAGGCAGACTGTGGTGGACTGAGCGAGTGTGACGTCACCCTCAGCGTTTGGCTCCAGTCAAATGAAGCTCACTGAGGCTGGAGCAGTTATACGCTCCATCACAAAAAGTTACACAGCGCAGCTTTAAAACTCTCATGAATCACTATTAATGCCCACTTTAACGGCACCACAGTCTATAGGAGTAAAACCAAGGCGATCGTTTTATTATTTGTATAACTTCATGGCCAATTACCCCGTTGGCGTTCGTGATTTAACATTTTAAACTTTGCTTCTAAAATGTCGGTTTAAAACAGGCGTCTGATGAACGAGGTCCTGACCCACTGAGACATTTAATTATGAGCTTGGATTCACTGCCTGTCAATCAAAGTGCTTAATTTCAGCTTCCTAATGAAACAATGCCTGTCCAAAGGATTAGCCTGCGTGTAAAACCAGCGGGTCACGCTGAGCTGACTCGTTCCTCTGAGTCTCTGTGAAGACAAACCCGTCCTGGTCTGGACCCGGACTCGGGATGATGATGCTGCAGGATTCTGGTGAAGGAAACATGCCAACGTTCTTCTGGTTGGTTGTTTTCTGAACATAAGGGCTGCTGTAGGTCGTGACCCAGGACAAAACAAGAGCAGAACAAGAGCAGAATGAGAGTAGAACAAGAGCAGAATGAGAGTAGAACAAGAGTAGAACAAGAGTAGAACGAGAGTAGAACGAGAGTAGAACGAGAGTAGAACGAGAGTAGAACGAGAGCAGAACGAGAGCAGAACGAGAGCAGAACGAGAGCAGAACGAGAGCAGAACGAGAGCAGAACATGAGCAGAACATGAGTAAAACAAGAGCAGAACAAGAGCAGAACAAGAGCAGAACATGAGCAGAACATGAGTAAAACAAGAGCAGAACAAGAGCAGAACAAGAGCAGAACATGAGCAGAACATGAGTAAAACAAGAGTAGAACAAGAGCAGAACAAGAGCAGAACATGAGCAGAACGAGAGCAGAACGAGAGCAGAACATGAGCAGACTCAATTCACAAGACCCAGTCTCCAAAACAGACCAGCTCTGAACTAAACACAGTATAACAGATAGTTACAAAACTCACCAGGCTTCACAAATGCATTACTAAAACAAAAAAACCACAGCTGCAGGTCTGTTTGTGACGAGGAAACATTAGAACAGATCATAAACCAGCGTAACACGAGCCTTTAACTCCAGACGTTGATGAATGGAGCGGCTCTCACTGCTGGATTAATATTATCACGTCTAACCTATTGTTTTTAGGTATATTTATAACATCTGTCCCGGGACAATGGATGAAAAATAGCCTTTTAGCTAGTTCCGGTGCGTTCAGTGATGTAGATTAATGTCCACCGTCCCGTCAAATAAATAAATAAGGTAAATTAATATTAAACTATTCACAGGATTGAGCCCTTGAGCTTTTCCAGTTGTACAGACAGATCTAGTGATGATGTTTTTATGTCTGTACTTTACTTAAGTACATTTGTATCTGTACTTTCTACTCCACTACATTTTTGAACTGGACTGAAAAAATAAAAAAGTACTTCTTGTCTTGGTCGTGGTAACATCCTGAAGGTTTTGAGTTCAAGCTTCAGCTTTGAGCACAGACTGTTACATATAAATGGACGTAGCTAACCTGCTAGCCGCCATGTTCCAAACAGGAAGTGATTATGGGCGCACTTCCTGCTCCATCTACTATGGCTCCAATTCACTTTCTATTGAAAAACTGTGTCTCTCTCTCTGTCCCTGCTGCTGTCAGACTCGTCATTTTGGTCTTAAATGTTCATATTAACCCTCTACATGATCCTGGGTTTTTTATTTCACTTTTGTGTCTGTAAATCAACATATGAACATTAAAAACAGACAATTCAGGCGTCTTCTTTCCCCGACGTCGCTCCCGCTAGCATTAGCAATTCGTAATATGAAACTCTGCTCCAGATTCGCCGCTGTAACCGCTCTAGTGTCGATGAGCTTCATTTGGAGCGACGTCACAGTCACTTAGTCCACTTCTTTATACAGTCTACAGCTTTGAACTAACAAAAAAAAATAGAGGAAATTTGTAAGAAAAATGAGAAATTAAGAAACTGATTTGTATTGTTATCGTTGACCAAAATATGTATAATTTTTAATCAGTATCACTACATCAACACTTAAGGCATAAACGCAATCTCAAAAAGCAAAAAAAAAACGGAAAAATTAACGCTAAATGGATTCAAAGACGGCAGTTGTCCACACACTTGGTAGACATTCGCCATAAGGATTCTGATAGCTACGTTATGTACGGAGACTGGGACGCTAATGATGCTAACGTGCAGCTAAAGGCTAACCCACTGGTTTCAAATGGGTTGTCGAAGAAGCATCAAGCTAACTTAACACTTGTGTGAAATACTTTTACTTTTTACTCTTTTTAAACACTCTTTTTTACCTAAGTAGACTTTTTCATGTGATACTTTTTACCTCCGTATCTGTACTTTTACTCAAGTAACAGTATCGAGCACTTGCAGCAAAGGCAGTCCTCCATCTCGAGGACGGTTTTCCTGTCACGTCATGTCGGTCTCCGCTGTTCCATCCGTTTGTAAAGTCTGGGCGAAGTCTCGTCGAAGTGTGCGGTTTTGGCCCAATACGACACAAACAGAACGAGACAGACCACAACGAGGACTTTGATTTAAACCGGTTTGAAAAGTGGTGTGTGCATTATTCATCAGGAGGCGCGAGGAGCTCCAGTTGTTTTATGTGACAAAGAATAATAAAAAATTCAAATGGTTTTAGAGGCACTTGTTAGCGCTCGTAATAAATCGCATTGCGCAGAAGAAGAAAATGTCTCTGACGGCGGCTGTGATTTGAGCTCGTGTCCAGGATTAAAAGGTTTGTCTCGATGGAAAACCAGAGTGAAGCTAATGTGAGCTAATGATGAGCCGCTACAGCACACGCTCGACGGGCTAAAGGACATATCCCCATAGACCATCTGACTCCGACTCGTTCAGATGTTCCAGAGTATGGCTTTAAACATTTCTACCTCAGAAGAACCTTTCGTGAACCTTCTGACTGTGAGATCTGACTTGTAGCTTTATTTTGGACATTTTAAATCACAATGTTGATCTAAAACAAGTTAATAAAAGACACGATTTCGCTGATTTCGAAGTTGGAAAATGGTGGAGCTTAAAGGGATTTGACGTCACCGTGAACTTCATCACAACAAAGTAACAATGTAATTATTTGTTTTTACATCATCAGGTCCAATCAGCCCAAATAACAAGAGAAATGAATAAAACATGTCCCACAAGAGCTCGGGTCTCAGGAGGAAAGAGCTGCAGACGACGCTGAGCCCGGGACAGAGAGTAGAGCAGAGAGCTGAATTAGCAGGAGAATAAAGGACAAGAACGAAGGCCCAAAGCACACAGGCACACACGCCTCTTACACGCCACACACAGGTCACACACACGCCTCTTACACGCCACACACAGGCCTCTTACACGCCACACACACGCCTCTTACACCGAACTCTAGATCTTCTTGCCTGAATGGACTCTGGCCCTACAGACTTGAACTGGATGCGCCTTAGTCCTGGACACATCTATAGCCTGTCCGTCCGTGGGAGTGGATCTCTCCTTCACTGTGGTTCTCCTCGAGGTTTCTCCTTTTCCCACTGGGTTTTGGAGTTTTTCCTTGCTGAGAAGGAGGGTCTAAGGACAGGGGATGTTCTGGGACAGTTATTCATTGCTTGTTTTCTGTTGATTAATTTGCTTGTCTGTTTGTTTCACTGTTGATTTTCTAATTCTGTTGGTTAATCATCTCTCATGTTCAGCCCTAAGAGGCGACTGCTGTCGTGATTTTGGGCTCTACAAAAATAAATTGAATTGAATTGAATTGAATTGAATTACACGCCGCACACACGCCTCTTACACACCACACACACGCCACACACACGCCACACACACGCCACACCACATACAGCACACACGCCTCTTAAACGCCACACGCAGGTCACACACACGCCTCTTACACGCCACACACAGGTCACACACACACCTCTTACACACACCACACACACGCCTCTTACACGCCGCACACAGGTCACACACATGCCTCTTACACGCCACACACAGGTCACACACACACCTCTTACACGCCTCTTACACACCACACGCACGCCTGTTACATGCCACACACACGCCTCTTACACGCCACACACACACCTCATACACGCCACACACACGCCTCTTACACGCCACACACACGCCTCTTACACGCCACACACACGCCTCTTACACGCCACACACACGCCTCTTACACACCACACACACGCCTCTTACACGCCACACACGCGCCTCTTCCACGCCGCACACAGGTCAGACACACGCCTCTTACACGCCACACTCCGGGCTTAGTCCTGTGGGACCGGTGCCGACCCGCAGCAGGCGCCTCGTCCCGTGCCCTGTGTGGTCTCAGTTTGATGGACAGCTGCTGGACTCTTTATGACGGACAGGGCCACAGTGTCACCGTCGTTTCCTGACACTGCGGCTCATGACATGACCTGAAGTGTAAACTCGTGCACTTTTACTGTACATCACATTTAATGCATCGACGGTACAGGAACTAGACCTGCCTCTGCTCCTCAGATCATTCACACCCATCTCTCCTGTTAAACTTCCACAAAGTTTCAGCTCTCGTCATCTTCATCAATCAAGCCACTTCCTGCATCTTCTCCTCATTTTTTGATAATTTAAGCGCAGATTCACGCTTTGCAGATTCACGCTTTGCAGATTCACGCTTTGCAGATTCACGCTTTGCAGATTCATTTTGTTCCAGGAGCAAAATCTGCGCTGGGTCGTAAAGCATCTATAAGAGACGCTGATCGTTTTTAGCTTGTCCACTGCATTTAGCACAGACACAAACGCTGAGCAGAGTCACCCATAAGTCTCCTTGAAGATGACATGTATTTCTCTCTGAGCGTGTACTCTGGGTTTATCTGCACACTGTGGTCGGCTGCATTACTGTAACAGCTGCTGTGTAATGTAAAGTCAATGAGGTCGACTATAAAACAGAAATAAATGTCACTGAAAAATATGGACTCGGCCCTGGACGCCTCATGGACCAGGTTTGAGCTCTGGTTTGGGGATCTTCTGTAATTTGGCACATCTTCGGCACATCTTTCTGGTATTTCTGGTGCGTGCCCTTATGTGAATGATTTTGAGTTTTCGCTCACTTCTCCTCCTGGACCTTCTGAACCGAAGCGCAGTGGAGATAAGTTTGTGACGGAGCAGAGGTCGAGCTTTTCGATTGGACAATAACGGCCCCGTGGACTCGTGTTTGTGCCTCTCTGGACAGGTGTGAGGGGGCAGCTCAGACTCGTGTGAAACGCTCAAATCGCTTTTCGGTTCAGACAAGAATAAGTTATTTTGTGTTGAAAATATGACTCATGTTTTTGGACAAAGTGAACACCTGCTCTATTGTGTGTGACCTGTTTTTTGACGGGTTCATTCAGAACTTTGCAACCTTTCACTAGAAGTTGGCAGAACAAATGTATTCAAGTTATTGAAGCCCCATTGTGCAACTTTGTAGGCAAAAAATAGACTAAATTTGAGTTTTTATAGGATGGAACATTTTCGATAAGGCAGATAAAGCTGGAGTGTAAGCGGGCTTGGATCTCCACAGACCTGACTCTTACTTAGCCTGGAGGATTTGTGCAAAATGTGCGTAGTCCCAGCACAGATAGATCGTATAAGCAGCTCTTGAGGAAAATACGTCCAGTGTGTCCTGTCTGCAGCTCATTAGAAAGTATCTTATTGTTAGCATGTTAATTGTTGTTAGCTTTACTCAAAACTCTCTCAGAACTGTGACAAACGCTCATATAAACTCATCGTGGTGAGTAATTAGGATGCTCTGAATGCATAAGGTAAGTGAAGAGTAACTCTGGCTCACTGCAGATTTAATCCACACTTCTGAAAAACATGCAGCAAATATTTAGTTTGGCTCACGGCTTAGTCACAGTTTTTAATTTTGTTTAAATTTTAAAAAGTTCTTCGTTAAAAGCTGTAAAAATGCAGCAAAATGCAATGTAATATTAAGACTCAAAACTGAAACAACTGGTATTGACTTTTTTCATATTTATTTGGTAAAACTTGAAAGTCGGAGGTAAAATGAGGACTGTTTTATGCCCTGGAACACGCTGTACTCAGTGAAAATCCTCGGTTTGGTTTGGTTGTGTAGTATAATCTTACATGTTTAAACTCGCGGGGATGAGATGTGGGACTGTGTTGGACTGAGGCGCAGGGGGAACTGCATTAGTGGCACAGTTAATGTTATAAACGAGTATAATTATGTTCTTAATCAGCTTTAGGCTCAGAGCTGGAGCCCCTCTCCACGTTTACCCCTCTGCCCCGCTCCAGCTCAGCCCACTCCAGTGCCTCCTCTCTGGGACAGGACGAGCCCAGAGCCGCCCCTGTGGTGGCTCTGTGGGAGGGGCTTCAGCCTGGCTCTGTGAGAGGGGCTTCAGCCTGGCTCTGTGGGAGGGGCTTCAGCCTGGCTCTGTGGGAGGGGCTTCAGACTCGTCCAGACCCTGTCCCGGAGAAGTACTCCTAGTACTGTGACATTAATTTTAATATGGTGGTGTAAAAAAGTTGGTTGTAGTCATAAAAATTTGGTTGTAGTCATAAAAATAGTTCATAAAGTGTAGTACATGTGCTATAAAAGTAGATTTAATGTATCTTACTGGTAACATTTGTAGTAGTAGCAGCAGTAGAGGTAGTAGAAGCTGTAGTAGTAGTAGTAGAAGGAGGAGTGGTAGGGGTTGTTGTAGTAAAAGTAGCAGTAGAAGTAGTAGTGGGAGTGGTTGTAGTAATAGTAGTAGTAGTAGTAGTGGTAATATAGTAATAACAGTAGTAGTAGTAGTTGTAGTAGTGGGAGTGGTTGTAGAAGTTATAGCAGTAGTGGTGGTAGTGGTTGTAGTAGTAGCAACAGTAGTAGCAGCAGTAGTAGTAGTAGTAGTAGTGTGACAGTAGTAATAGCAGTAGAAGTAGTAGAAGGAGTGGTTGTGGTTGTAGTAATAGTAGTAGTAGTAGTAGTGGTAGTAGGGCGGTAGGCGGTGGTACCATAGAAATAGCAGTAATAGTTGTAGTTGTTTTAGTAGCAGTAGTAGTAGTAGTAGTAGTAGTACTATAACTAGTACCAGTCGTAAGAGTAAAAGTAGTCATAGTAGTAGTGGGAGTGGTTGTTGTAGTAATAATAGCAACTGTAGTAGTAGCAGTAGAAGTAGTTGTAGGACTGGTTGTAGTAATAGTAGTAGTTGTAGTAGTGGTAGTATAGTAATAACAGTAGTAGTAGTAGTAGTGGTAGAAGGCTGGTAGTAGTAGTAATAGTAGCTGTACTAGTAGTACCATAGTAATAGCAGGAGCAGTTGTAGTTTTAGTAGTAGTAGTAGTAGTAGTAACAGTAATAGTACTAGTAGCAGTCGTAGTAGTAAAAATAACAGTCAAAGTAGTAGTAGTAGTAGAAGTAGCAGCAGTAGCAGTCATAACAGTAGTAGTAGTAGTAGTAGTATCAGCAGTTGTTAAAAGTATTAAAGGGGGAGTATTACACTAAACGGCTCTTCTCTCTCGTCTCTTTTCTCTGTTTAAACTCTCTAATCTAATCCGGCCTGTGGTTTTCTGACTCGATGCTTCATGTTGGACTTTCTCGTCTCTCGGGCGACTCAAACCTGCTTTTGTGGCACAAAGTTGTGAAGCAGATTAACTCTTCTTAAAAATCTCCTCGATGAAGTGATGAAAACGAACTCACAAACCCACAGAGCTGAACACTTCCCTCTGCCTCCTCCTCTTTGTCTCTGAATCTCAAGAGCAAACATAACACCTGAATAAAACCAGCATCTTGATAATAATGAAACACGCACGATGTTTACCACCTCGTCTCGGCGGAAAGCCCTTCCCATAATGCAGCGCTCCTTCTCTTTGAGTTGAAAGGATATCGCTCCGTTCGCTGTTTAGTGGAGAACGCTCTGAGTGTCATTCTTAGCTTTGGAAATCATAGCCCCGAACTCCACTGCAGCTTTAATCTCTTCATCCTTTTGAACAAATAATGAACCAAACGCTCCAAATGCAGAAGAACAGACTGGAGCGTGACCCGCAGTCGTCTCCGTGTCATAAACGCACCTGAAGAATCGCTTCGTTCGGGTCGATACAAACGCTTTGATATGGAGATGTGAACAGACCCGTGAAATGCGTCGCTCTGGGTCGGTCCGTCCTGCAGTGTGAATTTGACCCGCTTTTGACCAGCTCCTGTCAAAGTCCCACACGTCTGACAGCTCCATGCATCATAATCACCGAGCTCGGGTCATATCGGGGAGGTATTGATCAGCTGTTCTGGTTTGGGGCCAATGAAAAATCGAAAGTACATTGATGTTGAAGAAGGACTTAAGACAGGAGCTAAAACGCCACATATGACGCTTTTCTCTGCTCACAAACACGCCTGGAGTTGTTTTTTGTTCACGTTTAACATAAAAATCCAACATATTTAGGTTGTGTTCATTTCGGATATAGAAAAACGCTCTGTTCCACCTTGTGATGTCATCGAGTGGCGATACAGGAAGTGCGCCGTCGCGTTTTTAAAACACCTTCGCTAGAATCGTTTAGCTAATTCCACTCCTAGAATTGCCTATTTCAACTGAACAAAAGTTAAAAGGTAGATGTTAAAAATGTTGAAAACTACCACTTCATGACATCACGAGGTGGGACAGAGCGTTTGGAGCTTTGGAGATGTAGATAAACTAATGATAAAGTGTTTCTCAGACATCTCCAGGTCTGTTTTTGAGGAGGAAACAGTGTTAGAACATGGTGTAAAGCTCAGAAGAGTCAGTTTTGTGTGATAAAAGACCTTTGATCGTTGCATTTTGGACGCGCTGTAAATGCTGCAATTAGTTCAATAATCAGCTGTAAAAACGGCCAACGATGTGTTTAAACCTCTTCAAATATCGGCTGAAATGCATGAGATTCTTGTCTTAGTTTGGCAGTTCAGATTTCGGTGTTTTCTCAAATGTTCCTGCTCCTGGATGTGTTTAAATGTGTCTGTGAACTGAACCCTGGTTTCAAATACGACATTGTAAATCAAACTGGAAAACGAAGCTCTCTACTAAAGATCTACAGACATTGTGGGGTCACGTTCTAAAAATAATCCTCAACTGGTGAAATCTGTGAAGTCAGTTTTATTTTTTGCAATTATTCTATATGTTTCTTGTCTGTAAAACTCCTCACCACACACTTTATACACATTTTCTCACATTTCTCTCTTGTTTAAACACAAAGTTCAAACCTTCGTCGGTGCCTTTGTCGGTGCAGAACGTTTCATCGACATTGTGGGTTTTGTCGGGGAGAAAACTTGCAAACATACAGCACTTCAGAGTCACACTGATCCAACATTTATGTAAATTTGTCTGACACATTCTGTACTGTACAGGAGACACGGAGGAGACTGATGGACAATGGTCTACAGTCCCTCAGCCAATCAGGACGCAGAACACAATGGTCTACAGTCCCTCAGCCAATCAGGACGCAGAACACAATGGTCTACAATCCCTCAGCCAATCAGGACGCAGAACACAATGGTCTACAGTCCCTCAGCCAATCAGGACGCAGAACACAATGGTCTACAGTCCCTCAGCCAATCAGGACGCAGAACACAATGGACGTTCATACTCTGTTAAAAAAAAGCATGAAAAATTGCATTAAAAAAAATCCACGAAACCGCGATATAGCAACAGAAAACTGAACACTGAAGATCACACATTTTCCTAAGGTCTGTGTTGGTATAAATGTTGGTGGTACAATCCCCGCTGCAGATTAAGCTGTTGTTGTGTCCTTGAGCATCGCAGTTGGTCGTGTCTCGACCTCAGATGAAGCTGCACAGTTCTTCTCGTTTGTTGGAGTAATATTTGAGCTACTGCTGTTCCTCCATGTTCTCCTTCTGCTTGTGTCCGCGGCGATAGTATTCTGAATAATTAATAAGTAACTTTTCTACCACCTTCTTGTCTCCATGGCGATAGGACAACAGCAGTTCAGCTGGTGTGGAGGGTTTGTCCACTGATCAGAAGGTTGCCAGTTCGAATCCCGCTCTTGACATAAACATCATGGGTTGAGCAGATTCACTGACTCACAGGTTGTCGGTGCGATTCCAGCTCACACAGATGAATGCTGTGGTTGTGTCCTTGGGCAAGACACTTAACCCGTCTGACCCTAGTGTCTGTTAGACTGGTGTATGAATGTAGTCCTGGTTTAGACCTGGTTTAGACCTAGTTTAGTCCTGGTTTAGACCTAGTTTAGACCTGGTTTAGTCCTGGTTTAGACCTAGTTTAGTCCTGGTTTAGACCTGGTTTAGTCCTGTTTTAGACCTAGTTTAGTCCTGGTTTAGACCTGGTTTAGACCTGGTTTAGTCCTGGTTTAGACCTGGTTTAGTCCTGGTTTAGACCTGGTTTAGACCTGGTTTAGTCCTGGTTTAGACTTGGTTTAGACCTAGTTTAGTCCTGGTTTAGATCTGGTTTAGACCTGGTTTAGTCCTGGTTTAGATCTGGTTTAGACCTGGTTTAGTCCTGGTTTAGACCTACTTTAGTTCTGGTTTAGACCTGATTTAGACCTGGTTTAGTCCTGGTTTAGACCTAGTTTAGTCCTGGTTTAGACCTGGTTTAGTCCTGTTTTAGACCTAGTTTAGTCCTGGTTTAGACCTGGTTTAGACCTGGTTTAGTCCTGGTTTAGACCTGGTTTAGTCCTGGTTTAGACCTGGTTTAGACCTGTTTAGTTATGGTTTAGACTTGGTTTAGACCTAGTTTAGTCCTGGTTTAGATCTGGTTTAGACCTGGTTTAGTCCTGGTTTAGATCTGGTTTAGACCTGGTTTAGTCCTGGTTTAGACCTACTTTAGTTCTGGTTTAGACCTGATTTAGACCTGGTTTAGTCCTGGTTTAGACCTGGTTTAGATCTGGTTTAGACCTGGTTTAGACCTGGTTTAGACATGGTTTAGACTTGGTTTAGACCTGGTTTAGATCTGGTTTAGTCCTGGTTTAGACCTGGTTTAGACCTGATTTAGACCTAGTTTAGTTCTGGTTTAGACCTGGTTTAGTCCTGGTTTAGACCTGGTTTAGACTTGGTTCATTCCTGGTTTAGACTTGGTTTAGTCCAGGTTTAGACCTGGTTTAGATCTGGGTTAGACCTGGTTTAGACCTGGTTTAGACCTGGTTTAGACCTGGTTTAGACCTGGTTTAGACCTGGTTTAGTCTTGGTTTAGACCTTTTTTGTAGACTTTTTCTTTATTGAGCGCCACATCTCAAAACATATTTGAAGCGGAGGATTTTCGTCTGTATCGCGCTGCACTGTGATGTTTGAGGATATAATCGTAGAAATAGTTGAATTCGCTGTTAAAAGTTCTGTTCATGATCAATTGGACCAGTTCTGAGGACCAATAAAAACTGGACAGAGCCATAGTTTGGACTCTCCTGCCTTAAAAGGTTTACACCTCCATGGAGACGAGCAGGTGACATCCCGTCCACCAGAAAAGTTACGTAATGCGTCTTTAATATATGCACTGATAATGTCTTGCTCCTTCCCCCGCCCTCAGACCGTGCATCATTTGACCCGCACTTGACCCACGTCCCGCAGTCCCGAAGCGTCTCTGTCTCTTTAAGCCCCGTGTCGCCGTGGAGCCATCGTCTCCCATCATTAGGTTTGTGTGAGATTGATGGCGGCGCGTCGGCCTTGGCTCGCTCCCTGACGCTTCTCATCTGCCTAAAGAGCCTCTCCATCCATATCCCGCTTCATTATCCTGTCCCCGCATAAAAACCACATTTACATCACAACTACACCGGCCATTAATAAAGTCTGAAGCACGATGATGTCAGCTTTCAAGGTAAAAATACACGTCTGTCCCAGGTGTTTTTGGATTTATAATGTTTGTCTGGTGAGATCACATCCTGGTCCTTTTGTACCTCTGTGTATGAAATGACATCACTGACAGGCCAGTCGATACGAGATGGGACACTTTCTAATTCCTGTGACTCCATAAATCTTTTAGCAGCATCGACAGAGCAGCAGTGATGTGGTTAGCGGCTAAAGCTAACTATCATTGTGATGCAGTTTGTACAGGAGACTTGGGCTGTTTTAAAGTCGATTTTCAGTCATTTTTAAGAGTTAAACAGACTCTTGTGAGGTTTTAGCCATGTTATAATGTTCTTGACTCCTCAAAAACAGACCTGGAGCTGGGTTTTGTTTCATTCATAATGTCTGTTCACAGGTCCATAGCTCAGAATGCTCTGTTCCACCTTGTGATGTCATTTAGTGGTAGGTTTAAGGTTAACAGAGCGACTTTTACCTTTATTTCAGTAAAGATTGGCAACTTCAGAATTGAAATTAATGTGTTTTCTGTTAAAGAGAAGATCTCAGCCTAAATGTGCAGGGTTTGTGTGTTAAACGTGTGAATGAAACAAAACACAACTTGAGGTATAGTTTTTTTAACAGAAAACAGCATTTTAACATATATCACAAAATAACGTAATATGGGATCTTTAATTCAGACAAGATGCCAGACTTTCTCCAGCATTAAGAACTGGTTTAGTCCTGGTTTAGTCCTGGTTTAGACCTGGTTTAGACCTTGTTTAGACCTGGTTTAGACCTGGTGTGGACCTGGTTTAGACCTGGTTTAGACCTGGTGTAGACTTGGTTTAGACCTGGTTTAGTCCTGGTTTAGACCTGGTTTAGTCCTGGTTTAGACCTGGTGTAGACTTGGTTAAACCTGGTTTAGATCTAGTTTAGACGTGGTTTAGACCTGGTTTGGACTTCGTTTAAACCTGGTTTAGACCTGGTTTAGACTTGGTTAAACCTGATTTAGACCTAGTTTAGACCTGGTTTAGACATGGTTTAGACCTGGTTTAGTCCTGGTTTAGACCTAGTTTAGACCTGGTTTAGTCCTGGTTTAGACCTAGTTTAGACCTGGTTTAGTCCTGGTTTAGACCTAGTTTAGACCTGGTGTAGACCTGGTTTAGACCTGGTTTAGACCTAGTTTAGACCTGGTTTAGACCTGGTTTAGACCTGGTTTAGGCCTGGTTTAGGCCTGGTTTAGACTTGGTTTAGACCTGGTTTAGACCTGGTTTAGACTTGGTTTAGGCCTAGTTCGGTTTGTAAAAACTGAATAAAAAATCCACTGCTTGCTACTGTGACCCGTAACTTCTCTCGGATGGAGCTGTCAGCAGATCCACTTGCTCTTTGTGTTGGTTTACAGTCACATTTTAGTATTAAGTATAAAGCTGTTGGACAGTATGTCGTCTTTAGTGCTGAACCTACAGATCTTAGAGTTCAAATCCGATGTTGAAACACTTTTATTAGAGGAGGAGCGCTCTGTCTTAGCAGAGTCTGGAGTCTAAAGCTCTATCCAAACCAGTGCATTTATAGCTCAGAGCAGTGATATTACAAAGGAGGCACTCTGAAATGCTTCTTCCCTGATTCCGTGCAGCCGTGGGATCTGTCTGACAAACCAAAGAGGAGTTGTGGCAGCGCGCTTTGAAACCTGTCCAAACCCAGAGCACATGCAGCGGAGACGGAGCAGAGGTGGAGCAGAGCCGGGAGGGTTCAACACAGACAGAGAAGATGGAGCGGAGTCTGGGAGGGTTCATCGCAGACGGAGTAGAGCCTGGGAGGGTCCAGAGCAGATGAAGCCGACAGAACAGAGTCTGGAAGGGTCCAAAGTCTCCGTCTGTGAAGCCTCCGTCTGCTTTGAGCCTTGAAGGGTTCAAAGCAGATGGAGCGGAGCTTGGGAGGGTCCAGTGGAGACAGAGCAGGTGGAGCAGGGTCTGAGAGGGTTCAAAGGGTCGCAGATGGAGCAGGGTCTGAGAGGGTTCAACGCAGATGGAGCAGGGTCTGAGAGGGTTCAACGCAGGGTGGAGCAGGGTCTGAGAGGGTTCAACGCAGGTGGAGCAGGGTCTGAGAGGGTTCAACGCAGATGGAGCAGGGTCTGAGAGGGTTCAACGCAGGTGGAGCAGGGTCTGAGAGGGTTCAACGCAGGTGGAGCAGCAGGGTTCAACACAGAGAGGGTTCAACGCAGATGGAGCAGACGGAGCAGACGGAGCAGGGTCTGAAAGGGTTCATTGCAGATGGAGCAGATGGAGCAGGGTCTAGGAGGGTTCAACGCAGATGGAGCAGACGGAGCACAATCTGAGAGGTTTCAATAGCAGACGGAGCAGGTGGAGCAGAGTCTGGGAGGGTTCAGTGCAGACGGAGCAGAGCTATTGTGCTGTCTAATGCACATATCATACAGTATTTTGAGGTTTTTCCACAATCAAAAGACATAATATTTAGTTTTAAATTATTAATCGCCATAGCAACGGTGCTACTTTTTCATCATTCCAAAACCCATGGATTTTAAAATATCGTCCTCATTTTTTGATCTTAATACGCAGAACAGTAATAAGGCAATGCTCTAGTGCTGACAGCTTTCATTTATAGTTGTTAGGATATTAGTTGCCATGGTGATACTCTGGCTACACAAACTCAAAAAAACTAAATGGATTTAAACAACACATTTTACAAAGACTGTGAGGTGGACAGTGCACAGTGAGCTCACCTGTTGAGGTTCCGACTGAGTCCATTCTTTATGGTCATATTCAAAGCTCAGGTTGAACTCTAAATTGATTAAACAGAGCTTCAGACAGAGCAGTGCCTCCAGTTAGTCAGTTCAACCAGTCACACATTTGTAGCAGGTCTCTCAGATGCAGACGTCAGTTTCTCTCAAATATCTTCAACCCAGTCCCAGTCCTCTTTGTAACGTTATATGGTGCTTTTTTTTTAAGGACAATTCAAACAGTATAATATTATTTTGAATTGTTTATCGCTATGGCAACAGTCCTAACTTTTAATCATTTTGAAACCAACAGATAGTAAAGTCTGTAGTTGGCATCTCCAACCATCACCGATCACATACACCACATTCACAAAGCACATAGTCAGTTTGGGCTGAAGTGTCTTGCTCAAGGGCACATACACATAGCACGTAGCATTGCACCGGTTGGATCTGGGATTTTGTTTTCAAACCAAAGTCTTTCACCACCTGTTGATGCCAGGATCACATTTGTTTCATCATTTTTAGTTACAGACTTACATCATGAACGTCTTAAAAATAATCTGGATCAAATGTGAATCTGTTTGACCACAGCCTAAAGCTTTTATTTCACTAACATGAAAAATGCTCCTCATAAAACCGCCGCTCCATCTGCAGCTACCCTCACGGAGTCAAGAGTGCCTCACAGAGTCTGCAGCTACCCTCACGGAGTCAAGAGTACCTCACAGAGTCTGCAGCTACCCTCACGGAGTCAAGAGTGCCTCACAGAGTCTGCAGCTACCCTCACGGAGTCAAGAATACCTCACAGAGTCTGCAGCTACCCTCACGGAGTCAAGAGTGCCTCACAGAGTCTGCAGCTAAACTCACAGAGTCAAGAGTACCTCACGGAGTCTGCAGCTACCCTCACGGAGTCAAGAGTGCCTCACAGAGTCTGCAGCTACCCTCACGGAGTCAAGAGTGCCTCACAGAGTCTGCAGCTAACCTCACAGAGTCAAGAGTAGCTAATCCATTTCACCTAAGTCAGCATCAATAATTCAGACTTAGATTAAGGCCACTTTATTGTCCCCGAAGGAGTGAGGCAGGACCCATCCTTCAGCGCTGCCATGGCAACCTGTCAGGAACAGGACCGGGAACCTCCAGATCTGAGACGGATCTGAAACAGAATATAACATAAACATAACACAAATATAACATAAACTTAACTTAACATAAACATAACATAACGTAAAAATAACATAACCATAACATGAACAAAACATAACATAACCATCACATAACATAATATAACAAAACATAACATGACATAAACATAACATGAAATAACATAAACATAACATCACATAACATAAACATAACAAAAATATAACATAACAAAATAACAAACATAACATAAACATAACATCACATATTACATACATAACATAACATGACATAAATATAACATACAATTACAAAAAAAAACATAAAATGACATAAACATAACATGGCCTAAACATAACAAAAACATAACATCACATACATAACATAAACTTAACATACCATAAACATAACATAGACATAATTAAAACATAACATCACATAACATAACATAAACATAACATAACAAAACATAACATGACATAACATGATATAAACATAACATGATATAACATAAAATAACATAAACATAACATCACATAACATAAACATAACAAAAATATAACATAATAAAATAACAAACACAACATAAACATAACATCACATATTACATACATCACATAACAAAACATAACATGACATAAACATAACATAAAATAACAAACATAACATGAACATAACATCACATACGGTTGCCAAAGAAATAAATCTATATCCAGATAATCTTCATGACTAAAACGATCTAAAAAAAAATAGAACATAAAAATCTGTATCTTTTCCCACTGGCCCAATTATAACTGTTTCCAGACTGATGATGGTGGGAGAGGCCATCGGCTCAGATTGGCAGCCACAACTGCCCCATTCTGCCCCAGTTCAGCCGTGAACTCCATGTTACTGTAGAATTCTCATAACAGCACAGTGTCCCAATCTGTGTTTCTCTTGTGTAAGCAGGAGCTGTGTGTGCAGTATTCTGTCGTTTCCCCATGTTTATCTATAATCTGGTCTAATTTCTCAGAGTGTTACAATGCTTTTGGGAGTTTGAGTTGGCAGCGTCCCGCCTCGTCTGTCCGTGCTCTGATTTTACCCCCATAAATCTCTCCTTCCATCTGTAAACTTACTCCGGTGAAGGCAGAACGCAGCAATAAATATCGTCTCATTTGGTTGTGAGGGGTGAACTAAAGCTACTGTACGAACCCTGTCATCTGTTTGGGTTGGCGCTCTCTCTCTCTGTGTATCTATCTTTCTCTCCATCCCTCTTTCGCTCTCTCTCTTTTTGGCAAACGAGCAGCTTTCGTCATTCCGATCGCCCATCTGCTCCCCCCAGATTGGAGAGGGGAGGGACCGGGCCTGAACAAGTGCAAAACAAGTGCAGGTGGAGAGAGGGATGGAGGAAGGAGGGAGAGAGAGAGAGAGGAAAGAAAGAAAGAGAGGAGAGAGATTGAGAGAGAGACTGTGTGTAGGAGGTAAGACTGGAGCAATTGCAAAACAGAGAGAGGACAAAAAGAGAGAGATGTATAGGAGATAGGCAAATGTAAAGAGAGAGAAAGAGGGAGAGAAGCGAGGGTAGAGAGAAAGAGAGATTGTGGGTGAAGGAGGGAAAGAGAGAGAAATAATGGCAGGTAAAAGAGAGAAAGAATTCGGGACAAACAAGAGGAGGAAGGAGGTCGGGTTTGAGAACAATGGAGGGACTTCAGACAGAAATAGGGTGAGCGAAAGATGGAGCGAGTGAAAGAAGAGTGGGATAAGAACAGAGGGAGGGAGAGAGAGAGAGGAGGAGAGGAGGAGAGATGTATAGACGTAGCTTAACCCACTGGGGGCATGACCTTGTTGTCAGCTCTGTCCAAACGATAAAATAGCAGCGTGTTACAGGCTCGATGGGAGGTCAGCGGGTTAAATTAACGCTGTTCTGATACTGATACTGATACTGATACTAGAATCGGCAAAAGCTTCGATACTGCAGATTTGTCAGGTATCGGCGAGTACTCAGACCCGATAATGATTGTTATTTTCCAGAATGAGGACCTGTAGATGTGAGCAGTGACGCTGTTGATGTCTGCAGCTAATGCTAATGCTAACGGCCAGAGCACATTAAAGCAGACACTTAAAACATGCTGATAATGACAGAAAAGACATTTGTGTTAGCTCGTGTGATGCTTTCATTTAGCCTTTGGAGTGGATGCTGAACTTAGTAAAATAACTACGGGGAGTGCAGATCGAGAACAGCTCTAACACGACAGCAGAGCTAAAATAACAACAGAGCTAACACAACAACAGAGCTAACACGACAACAGAGCTAACACGACAACAGAGCTAACACAACAACAGAGCTAACACGACAACAGAGCTAACACGACAACAGAGCTAAAACGACAACAGCGCTAACACGACAACAGAGCTAAAATGACAATAGCGCTAACACGACAACTGAGCTAAAACGACAGCAGAGCTAAAACGACAATAGCGCTAACACGACAACTGAGCTAAAACGACAGCAGAGCTAAAACGACAACAGCGCTAACACGACAACAGAGCTAAAATGAAAACAGCGCTAACACGACAACTGAGCTAACACCACAACAGAGTTAACACGCCAACAGAGCTAAAACGACAACAGAGCTAATACCATAACAGTGCTAACATCACAACAGTGCTAACAAGACAACAGCGCTAACAAGACAACAGCGCTAACACAACAACATCGCTAACATCACAACAGCGCTAACATATGAACCTCGCTAACACTCTGTTTCCTCTGCATAATGCTCCATGTTCTCTGAGGACGAGGTGTTTGTCCAGGCCTCACTGCTGTTTTTATCCTCGCTCTGGGACAAAGTGAAAGTGAAAGTAAAAGAGCTTAAATCAGAACAAATCCTCATCAGAACCATTTCACATCTGACTCTGACACTTTCACAATCTCATTTATTCTTGTGGATGTTCTTTAGAGAGATACTTATGACTAAAATTAAAAATAGTATCAGAACTACATTAGTGTAAATGCAAACAGTTCTCACTTAAAGCCATAGTGTGTAACTTTTTGGCTAAATAAAAAGTTTCTTCCTGTGAGGGGGGCTCGCCTCTCCACAAACCTGACTCTAGTTTGTTCTGGAAAATTGTTATAATTTTCCACAGTATGACATAAAACATATCTATCTCCAGAATATTCATGAGTCTCATTGTGGTACATTTAATTTTCTGTTTCCATGGCATCATCCAGGTGACATGCCTCCAGAAAGTTACATACTGGAGCTTTAAAATAACAGACTGTCTCTTGTTCTTAAAATTCAACCAGAAAATGAAGTGTCCTCATAAACTCCAGATGTTGTGATCCTTCGCGCCGCAGTACTGAGGCTCGTGATACTGCAGTTGTCCTGTGGAGAGTGTAGTATTTAAAGTGTCTCTGGTGTGTACTTGTACTCTGTGTACTCTCACACCTCTCTGTGATCTGTGACTCTGCTGCTGTTTCACTAATTGGCCTCCAGCTGTAAAGTACAACCTCATGGAAAGCACCAAATAGTACTACTGCGGCTCTGTACTACTAATATCACTACTACTACTGAAACTAGTCTACTACTACTAAAACTACTACTACCACTGCCACTACTACTTAAACTATTACTACTACTACTGCTACTACTACTACTACTACTACTACTACTACTACTACTACTAGCATTAGTACTACTACTACTACTACTACTACTACTACTACTACTATTAGTCTTTTACAACAACTACTACTACTACTATTAGTCTTCTACTACTACTAAACTACTACTTCTATTACTTCTACTACTTCTACTATTACTACTACTACTAGTCTTTTACTACAACTACTACTTCTACTACTACTTCTTCGACTATTACTACTACTACTAGTCTTCTCGAGCGTTTCTCTTCGTTCTATTCGTTCTCTTTTTTCTCGTTGTTCTCTTTGTTCTCGTTGTTCTCTTTGTTTTCCTTGTTCTCTTCGTTCTCCTTTTTCTCTTTGTTCTCTTCATTCTCTTCATTCTCTTCATTCTCTCCATTCTCTTCATTCTCTTCATTCTCTTTGTTCTCTTCATTCTCTCCGTTCTCTTCATTCTCTCCGTTCTCTTCGTGCTCTCCGTTCTCTTCTTTCTCTTCGTTCTCTCCGTTCTCTTCATTCTCTTCATTCTCTCCATTCTCTTCATTCTCTTCGTTCTCTTCATTCTCTCCGTTCTCTTCATTCTCTCCGTTCTCTTCATTCTCTCCGTTCTCTTCATTCTCTTCATTCTCTTCGTTCTCTTCGTGCTCTCCGTTCTCTTCTTTCTCTTCGTTCTCTCCGTTCTCTTCGTTCTCTTCGTTCTCCGTTCTCTCATTCTCTCCGTTCTCTCTTCGTTCTTCATTCTCTTCGTTCTCTTCATTCTCTTCGTTCTCTTTATTCTCTTCTTTCTCTTTGTTCAAGGCCGTTTTAGTTTTGGGAGAATCACATATTTTAGTTTTTTATGAAGCTCGTTGAGGCAGGATTGTGGGAAATTTTCCTTTTTGTCTGAAATTATTGTTTCCAAAAAATCAGCAGGAAAAGTTTGATGTTTTTGCCGTTTTCAGACGTGAAAATGTGAGACTCTAAAGTGAGACGTCAGAAAACACTTCTGTTCTTCTTCTTCTTCTTCTGTGAGATACAGCGACGGGCGGAGCAGCGGGGGGCGGGGCTTCATTAAACTGAGTGATGAGAGAGGGGGGAGGAGGGAGAGAGAGAGAGAGAGAGAAAACTGAGTAATGAGAGAGAGAGGGGGAGGTGGAGAAGAGAGAGAGAGGGAGAGAAAACTGAGTAATGAGAGAGAGGGGGGAAGAGAGGAGAAGAGAGAACTGAGTGAGAGAGAGAGAGGGGGGAGGAGGAGAGAGAGGGGGAGAGGGAACTGAGTGATGAAGAGGGAGAGAAGGAGAGAGGAGAAAGAGAGACAGGAGAGAGAGAGAAAACTGAGTTATGAGAGAGGAGAGAGAGAGTGAGAGGAGAGAGGGAGAGGGAGAAGGAGGGAGAGAAGAGAGAGATAGAAAGAGAGACAGGAGTGAGGGAGAAGGAGGGAGAGACAAGAGAGGAAGAGAGAGAGAGAGAGAGAGAGAAGGAGGGAGAGAAAACTGAGTGATGAGAGAGGAGGGGGGAGGGAGAAAGAGCGAGAAGGAGGGAGAGATGAGAGAGGAAGAGAGAGAGAGAGAGATGGAGGGAGAGACAAGAGAGGGAGAGAAAACTGAGTGATGAAGGAGGGCAAGAAGAGAGAAGAGGAGAGAGTGAAAGAGAGAGGCAGGGGTGAGGGAGAAGTAGGGAGAGACGAGAGAGAGGGAGTGATGGGGGGGGGGGGGGGAGAGAGAAGGAGAGAAGAGAGAGAGAGAGAGAGAGAGAGAAGGAGGAAGAGACACGTTGTGCAAACAGACGAGAGAGAACATGCAAACTCCACACCGGCAGTGAGGCAGTTTTTTTTGTTTTTTTTTTCAGTTAAAGCCTCGTTCCCTCGTCACAAACCTGCAGCTCTGTTTTGCATCACGCTTGTTTCTTTAATCCTGTTTACGAGGCCGTCTTGCTTCAGAAATCACTTTAAATTTCCCAGGATTGTGACATCAAAGGTAGAAATCCGGTTTCCTTTTTAAGTCCTAAAACATGAAATGCAAATGTTTTCAGAGATACATTAAACCCCAGTCACCACACGACACGATACATGACGTGTTTTAATCCTTGGTCTGGTTTTTAACATGATTTTGTTCTAGTTTTCTCGTCTGAACCTGGTTATTGGCTTAATCTCATGTTAAAGTCCCTGTAAAGACCTTTTTTTAGTTAGTTCTTAGTTTAGTTTTCGTCCCGCCTCTTCATTTAGACATAATTGGATCCCGGTTTAGTCTCTGAAAACCCCAGTTGCCCCTTTGAAGTGAAGCTGGTACAAATTGTGTGTAGAATGAAGACGTAGGGGCAGTGTAAAGATGGCCGACAGTCGAGCGCGCTGGTGTGAGGATGATGCATGGACTGGAGCCGGGGCGAGTCATCTCCACTCCGCTGAGCTCGTCTATAACTCACTCACGCTGACACGCCACCACCTGGACAAACTGTGCACGCGAGCCTCCGTCAGGGTTCTGCAGGTTTGAGAAGGTGAGACTGTGGAACTTTAAAGTCTAAAGTCTCTTCTTCATTTTGGTAAAGTCTGTAATTTTACTTCCTGGTTGGACCCGGGCAGCAGATATGACGAAGTTCTCAGGTTTGTTTCTTAAGTAAAGGTTCAGATACAGACATAAAACATTCAAAAATGTACTTTAAGATTCATTTGTTAAAGTGTAAATGTAGAGAAATGATACATATTTTGGTCGACGGAAGCAATACGAATCAATTTCTTAAGGCTAGCAGTTATAGCGGCTAATTTGGAGCCACGTTCCATATTTGGAATTACGACTGTGAGTATCATAGCAACCAAAGAGCCAATCAGGAGCGAGGCTGTTGAAGGTAACGCCCCTTTCCACCTACATCACTGGTTTAGCAGGAAGCGGGGTGTTAAACAATGATAATCAAACCTGTTGCTAACGCTAGCTGGAGGCATCTCAGGGAAAGACGGCGCCTGATTTGTGTCTTATTAATGTTCATATCCTGATTTAGACACAGGAAGTGTGCCCATGATCACTTTCCTGTTTGGAACACAGTGGCTAGCAGGTTAGCTATGTCCATTTATATATACTGTGTATGTTAGCATAGGTACTATCCCACGAAACCAAGTCAGAATTAAAAAAAACAAGAAAGCCATCTGCACTTTAAGATTAGAAGTACAGCACCTCCTCACTTTGAACTTGTTACAGCGCCTCCTCTGGGGTGGAGGCTTTATGACGTGTGCACTTTGGACGTGTTACAGCGCCTCCTCTGGGGTGTAGGCTTTACGACGTGTACAGTTTGGACGTGTTACAGCGCCTCCTCTGGCGTGTAGGCTTTACGACGTGTGCAGTTTGGACGTGTTACAGCGCCTCCTCTGGGCTGTAGGCTTTACGACGTGTGCACTTTGGACGTGTTTATTGCTCTCGTGCATTATTTAAAGTAGCTTCTTCGCCGCTCTGTGCTTTTAGTTGATTGTGTGCAAATACAGAACCTGGCCTCGTAAATTCAAAGTTCCTTATGCAAAGTGAAGAGGGTCACCGCAAAGGCGTCGTTCTCCAGTCACACGGATGATAAACGGTTTTTGGTTACTCCAGTAATTTTGTACTTTAAATCCAACTGTTTCGGGAATTTTCCAACACCATTTAAAACCTTGTAGTATATTTAAGTGTTTATGTTTAGAGCTGTTACTTTGTCCAGTGCATCACTTTAGTAAATCACACTCACATATTTACAGCAGGAAAGACAAATCTCGGGGCTAGTCCAGTTTCTGATTTCTGGAGTTTATCAGATTATCAAAATGATGTGTAATCGGATTTTCTTTGCATTGTTCAAACATTAAATTTGTATTTTCTGATCTGTTCTAACGTTTCCTCGTCACAAACAGACCTGGAGTTTGTTTTTTTTGTTTCTTTCACATGTTTAACACACAAACTCTGCAGATTTAGCCTGACTTCTTCTCTCAAACTGAAAACACTGTTCCACCTTGTGATGTCATCATGTGGTAATACAGGAAGTGCTCCACTGTGTTTTTAAACTCCACAAACCTTCATTTCGAGAATCATTTGGATCATTTCAGCTCCTGGAATTGTTAATCTCGACTGAACTAAAGGTAAAAGGAGCTGTTAACATGAAAACTACCACTTCATGACATCACAAGGTGGAACAGAGCGTTTTGAGGTTAATAATAAATGAAACAAAACACAAGTCCAGGTCTGTTTTTGAGGAGGTAACAGCGTTAGAACATGACTTAAAGCTCTTAAGTGTCAGTTTTGTGTAATTTAGGACCTTTAAGATGGACACACTTCCACTGTTTTGTAAAATGAATGAATGCTTCTTATATTTTCTGTGTAAAAGTTGAAATGCTACAGTTCCATTGATCGCTCCATGTCCATCTCTGCTGGAGTCTCTTCCTGGAGTCGGGCTCAGGATCAGAGAAGTCGGGCTAAGTTTAGAGAAAGATAGCAGGCTATTGTCTGCTCGGATCAAAGCCCTGTTGTTTTTCCCTAACCTTAACCAGGCCTTATTCTACCTCTACAGCTGCCTCATCCACATTTCAACACATCACCTTTAATATTTATGTGAAAAATGTGTCACATTTGTCAGACGTGGGTAGAGCTTCTAAAGTACTGTTACTTCAAAAAGATATTACTCAAGAAGAAGGACAAAGAAGTGGTCAATTCGGAGCTGAACATGACAATCACAGCAACAAAGAGCCTAATGCTAACGCTTAACGCTAGCAGGAGCGACCTCAGGATAAGAAATCGCCTGATGTGTCTGTTATTAAGGCTCATGTCTTGATTTACAGACACCAAAGTGAAAAAAAAACCCCAGGATCATGTGGAGGGTTAATACGAACATTTAAGACCAAAATGACGAGTCTGACAGCAGCAGATACAGAGAGAGGGGCGAGGGTTTTTCAATAGAAAGTGAATTTGAGCCAGAGTCGATGGAGCAGGTTAGCTACGTCCAGTTATATAAACCGTCTATGGATTTACTGTAACATCTGATTTATGATTTGGACCAAACATTAAACATGTTTTATCTGAAGAAACACAAATGTTCAAATCATTTCATTTTGTGACATAAAGCTCAGGTCACTTTAGTCACAGAGGGACGAGAACCACTACTTTTACTCGAGTACTGTTACACCATCAATATATTACACAACTAGAGAAAACTACCTTGAGAAGTACATTGTGTTGTGTATCTGAGTATTACACACCTCTGTCTGCTGTGTAGTACTGTGTGTGTAGTACTGTGTGTGTAGTACTGTGTGTAGTACTGTGTATAGTACTGTGTGTGTAGTACTCTGTGTGTAGTACTGTGTATAGTACTGTGCGTGTAGTACTGTGTGTAGTACTGTGTGTGTTGTACTGTGTGTGTAGTACTGTGTGTAGTACTGTGTGTGTGTGTGTACTGTGTGTGTAGTACTGTTTGTAGTACTGTGTGTGTAGATGTGTAGTACTGTGTGTTGTACTGTGTGTGTAGTACTGTGTGTAGTACTGTGTGTGTAGATGTGTAGTACTGTGTGTTGTACTGTGTGTGTTGTGTGCGTGTAGTACTGTGTGCAGTACTGTGTGTTGTACTGTGTGTGTAGTACTGTGTGTAGTACTGTGTGTGTAGATGTGTAGTACTGTGTGTAGTACTGTGTGTGTAGATGTGTTGTACTGTGTGTTGTACTGTGTGTGTTGTGTGTGTGCAGTACTGTGTGTTGTACTGTGTGTGTCGTGTGTGTGTTGTACTGTGTGTTGTACTGTGTGTTGTACTGTGTGTGTAGTACTGTGTGTAGTACTGTGTGTTGTGTGTGTGTGTGTTATTCTGTGTGTTGTGCTGTGTGTGTGTTGTGTGTGTGTTGTACTGTGTGTTGTTGTGTGTGTGTTGTGTGTGTGTTGTGTGTGTTGTTGTGTGTGTGTCGTGTGTGTATTTCTTCCCAGTGTTTGGTCCAAATATCACACGTCCAGGTTTAGCTCCAGACGGCGGCAGGTCTCTGGTTCGATTCTCGGGCCTGTCTGTGTGAAGTTTGCATGTTCTCCTCGTGTTCTCCTCATGTTCTCCTCGTGTTCTCCTCGTGTTCTCCTCGTGTTCTCCTCGTGTTCTCCTCATGTTCTCCCCGTGTTCTCCTCGTGTTCTTCTCGTGTTCTCATCGTGTTCTCGTCGTGTTCTCGTCGTGTTCTCCTCGTGTTCTCCTCGTGTTCTCCTCGTGTTCTCCTCATGTTCTCTCCCCGTGTTCTCCTCGCGTTCTCCTCGTGTTCTCATCGTGTTCTCGTCGTGTTCTCCTCGTGTTCTCCTCGTGTTCTCCTCATGTTCTCCTCATGTTCTCCTCATGTTCTCCTCGTGTTCTCTTCATGTTCTCCTCGTGTTCTCCTCATGTTCTCCTCGTGTTCTCCTCGTGTTCTCCTCGTGTTCTCCTCATGTTCTCCTCGTGTTCTCCTCGTGTTCTCCTCATGTTCTCCTCATGTTCTCCTCGTGTTCTCCTCGTGTTCTCCTCGTGTTCTCCTCATGTTCTCATCGTGTTCTCCTCGTGTTCTCCTCATGTTCTCATGTTCTCCTCATGTTCTCCTCGTGTTCTCCTCGTGTTCTCCTCGTGTTCTCCTCATGTTCTCCTCATGTTCTCCTCGTGTTCTCCTCGTGTTCTCCTCGTGTTCTCCTCATGTTCTCATCGTGTTCTCCTCGTGTTCTCCTCGTGTTCTCCTCATGTTCTCCTCATGTTCTCCTCATCTCCTCGTGTTCTCCTCATGTTCTCCTCGTGTTCTCCTCGTGAAATATGTGAGCTTTGACCATCGTTAGTTCAAACCTGAGTCTTTACTAAAATGTTTGAAATAAGCCTCCCCACATGAGCGATAATCCGGAGCTGAAACAGTCGCTCCTCGTCTTCCGCCGGTCGCTCTCTCGTCTAATGGTGTTTTCCACATCGCTGGACTCTGTATTAACGTCTTCTTTGTAGTAAATTGCTTTAGTTGAATCAATCTATTTTCTTCCTGGTTGTATATTCTCGGCACATTACTATGACCCAAATGTCTTTCCCTGGAACAAAAAACTGTAAGTGATCAGGTGGTAATTGAACCGGTGACTCTCTGGTAGATGGACAAAAGCTTAACTCTCTACACCACTGAACCTGGACCACTGGGTGTGTACTTGTACTTGTACTTGTACTTGTACTTGTACTTGTACGTGGATCCACTCCTCCTCTTCTCTCCGGTGATGCAGCTCTGCTCCATGAATCAGGGGGCAGGGTAATGATTCTGACGGCCCACACGAGGTGCACCGACGGAGGGAAGGATGTACGGCTGAGGGGGGTCTGGAGGAGAGGGATGGAGCTAGTGCTTGTGTGGAGAAAAAAGAGAAGAGAGGGAGAGGGAGAGGAGAGGGAGAGGGAGAAAGAAGAGGGAGAGGGAGCCAGAAGAGGGAGAGGAGACAGAGAGGAGAGGGAGAAGAGAGGGAGAGGAGAGGAGATGGAGAGGAGAGGGAGAAGAGAGAGAGAGAAGAGGGAGAAGAGAAGTGAGGGAGAGGAGACAGAGAGTAGAGGGAGAGGAGAGGGAGAGGAGACATAGAGAAGAGGGAGAGGAGAGGGAGAGAAGAGAGAGAGAAGAGAGGGAGAGGAGAGGAAGAAGAGAGAGAGGAGACAAAGAGGAGAGGAGAGGGAGAGGAGAGGAGAGAGAGAAGAAAGGGCGAGGAGAGGGAGAAGAAAGGGAGAGGAGAGCAGAGAGAGAGGATAAGGAGATGAGAGGGAAAGGAGAGAGAGAGGGAGAGGAGAGAGAGAAGAGAGGGAGAGAAGAGGAGAGGGAGAGGAGAGAGAGAAGAGAGGGAGAGGGAGAGGAGGGAGAAAGATGAGGGAGAGGAGAGGAGAGAGAGAGGAGGAGTAGAGGTGGAAGAGACTAAAGGAGACAGTCCATTGTGAACCGTGGGATCGATTCATCGGCTCCTCACAAACAGAACCGTTAGTGGAAAATGAAATGAATCTAAAGTTTGTTTCAGTCGTGAGGCTCGTGGGGCCTGAGTCTGGACAGAGTCTGTGCAGAGGGTCAGAAAGATTTTTTGAACAAAGAAATGTCTGGACAGGAGTAAGTCTCTAAAAATTTTAAACGATTTAAAAATGTGAAGTTCTCGGGTGATGCTTAAAGAAACGTGAACTTTACAAATGTTTATATTTATTCATTTTACTTTTTATATGCACAGTTTAGTCAGAAGAGTCTTTGTGGTTTGAGCGTTTGCGTCCTGCTTTCTTCAGTCTAACTTTGGTTGGGTTTAAAATTACACCACTAATAATGCCCCAACATAATAATAAAACTATAAATCTGTGCACATACGCCTTTCAGAATGTTAGTGTATTTAAATTTGTGTTTTTTTTTCTGAATAAGTTTGTCTAAACCAGCCTCCCGTCCACACAGCAGCTCTCTGTATGCTCCGTGTTTCATATGAAGCTCCTGACGTCTGTGCACAGCCTGTGGGAGTGTGACTGTCCATAGAGCGTCTATGTAAATCTAAACGCTCACAGATGGTAAATGGTCACATTTATACAGAGCTTTTCCACTTTCAAAGGAGAATAATCACTGTAGTTTATAACTGAGATGAGCAGCAGCGATTCAATAAAGAGCCACACGATTCAACATAAACA